>OZ038391.1:58892274-59492274 GCA_964036045.1 Eutreptiella sp. 'Long Island Sound 2002'
CCATAGAAGCATGGTGCCATTGAGGAACGTACTTCGGGGGTACTTCCGGGGTACTTCGGAGTACATCCCTTTTCTGAACGAGCAGCACCAAGCTGCAGCGCGCTGCAGGCATGGTGGAGCCAGCCCCCTTCTTCCATTCGCACCATCTCGCACAGGGCAGGACCCGCGGCGCTCACATGCGCTTCTGCACTGAGTCAAGCATGACCTCCAGAAACCCCAGAAATGCAGCGAAGTTGTGTGAGGTGCAACCCAACATGGGGTACCCCGATGAGGCACTCTGTGGGCCCGTACGATTCCCATCGGACAGTGAAGAGGAGCCCAAAACGCAAGACCCCTGCCAGGACCCCATGGATACCCCCTTGGGACTGAAATGGACATGTCACTTCGAATGGTGATTGGTGCGTGATCTTGCCAAGAACAGTAGTTTCCCATGAGGCTCTTCCTGTTGCTGGTTTTCTTCCTGACTACCGAAGCTGGTCCGGGGCACAGTCTCCAAGCCTAGAAACTTCGAAATAAGAAGTGAAGTCACCTGCTTCGAGGCACCAAAGAAAATTAGGACTGCAAAAAATGTTGTGCTTGGGGCCAGCATCACCTCCTCACTTGCTTCCAAATCTCAGGAAGGCTTTGAAGGAAGGCTTTGAAGGATCTGATACAGGTGCTCTACATGGTAACGAAAAATAACGTCATCACTATTAAGAATAACAATGGTTTGAACAGCATCTGATACAGAAGATTTGCATGCATTCTGCATACATACATACATACATACATACATACATACATACATACATACATACATACATGCATGCAAAAAGTAACAACACAACCCCACAGGTCTGAGCTATAGCAATGGATGACCGCATTGCTTCACAAATCAAGGGGCTTTCCAATTTCCAGTAGTAGATGGTGAATGCTGTACTACTGAGTCATCCATGCTCGGTAGTCTTTGATTGCCGTCCGAGGGATGTCCGGATGGCGGAGAGAGATGAGCCCCCCCCCCCCCCCTGGCCGTGCGTCTGGCGGCGCAGCGCCTCATCGGTGAGGCAAGGCTGGACGGGATGGCGGAGTAAGGCCTATGTGTGGCCCTTTGGAGAGGCAGTGCAGAGGCTTGGCTCCCTAGCGAAGGGGCACGGACGTACTCGCATCTGGTGATGGGGTCCCACGCTGTTCTGGCAGCTCTGCACCCGGAAGGCATGGGTGTTGTCCTCGCCCTAGGCACCAATGACGAGATGCGATTGGAGTTGGAGGCCAGCACTGCACTCCTCACTCCCACCTCGAGCTGCTACCACCTCACCTCCCGTGGTGGGTCTATACGGCTAGTGGTGGTGGTGTGCACGCGGCACGTCACACGCACCGTAGGGCACCAGCCAGTGCGGCAAGATGTTCCGACGGAGGGGGATACAGCCCGAGGATGCGCCGGCGGATACGGTCGAAACCGGTGAGGAGCCGGAGGTGGTACAGTCGATAGAAGCAGGGAAGGGCCCTGGTGAGTCTGTGGAACCGCTGGGGGACGAACTGGATGTGGAAGCCCACGTTGGAGCGGCTCTTGCCAGAGTCTTGGCTGCTGCCGGCAGCCCGCTGGCAGCCTCTGGTGCCGGAGAGGCGGAGTAGGGTGCGGAAGGCTCGCGGCAGGTAGTGGATGTGGTACCCATGGATGACGACGAGCTTGTGTGTGTGGGGGGCCAAGCGGCGCCCAGTGTGCGCTCGGAGGCAGCCGAGGTGGCGGAGAGGGCACAGCCCAACGCACGTGGGACGGCCACCTGCCGGCACTGGGCTCGGGGGTGGTGCATGAGGGCAGATGTGCCGCTTTGCCCACCCTCAGCCCCCGGTGCCGTCGGGGTCCACCAGGACTTGCTACTGGTCCTGGAGACAATTGCCAGGGTAGGCGCCATCCGCCTCAATTGCTGCGCCCACCAAGAAGGGCGGCTGCACGATGTGGTGGAAGCGGTGCCGAGCGGAGGACTCCCAGCGGTGGGGTACACTGTTGCCCACGCAGGTGTGGGCAGTGGCATTGCCATGTGGGATGGAAGCCTTGCTCACCCCACCCCCGGTGGTTCCCCGGAGGGACCTGGTGTCCCTCCCGGAAGCGACTCTAGGGTGGGTGTGCGCGTGGCACACCCATCCCGCGGGCATGGACCCGCAGCAGTGGCAGGCCCGAGCGGTAATCTCCTACCTGTCCTGGGCGCTGCCCACAACGGGCGTATTCTGGGGGCAATGGTGGGATAGGGTGCTGGGGTGGGCCTGAGAGGGGGGCTCTGTGGCGGCCTACCTAGACCTGCCCCGTGAGCCCGTGGCCGTCCAGCCTTGGACCCTGTCCCTGCATCTGCCCACGGTGGCGGCCCGGCTCGCGGCGGTCGACTCAGAGGTCCGGCCGCTGCGGGGGGAATCGGGATACAAGATGGACCCGGGATTGGAAATTCGGCCCGTCCGACTCCCCAGCCCCATGTCGCCGGGCCTCCTTGATGGGCTGTGCTTCACCCGTGCTAATGGGGCGGAGGTGTGGACGGCAATCCACCGCATGCTCCCAGGGTCGTGGGACGCGTCTCTGCGGCCCTGGACTGAAGTCGGCTGGTGGTTGGAGGTGTTGAGTGGAGGCTTTGGGCAGCAAACAGTCCGTGTCCACCCATGGTGATGTGGCCGCAGTGCACGGGCACTAGCCCCCGTTGGGAAACCATTGGGGTGACGATCCTTGGGGCCCGAGGACATGCCTTGATAGCCCCGCGTGGCACGGCCCTGAACTCGGATGGGCCCCTGACCACCCATGTTGTCGTGGGCTCCCTCTAGTGAGGCGCCAAAAGGCCGCAACCTTGGTATGACCCAATCGCGCGGGTCCTTTGGAGGGATCTGCTAGCCATGCGGGCTTCTGTCTGGCCGGCTGCGGTGGGAAGGCAACTTCTGGGAGCGCTCCCGTGGCTTCGAGAGTGCAAGGATGCCTCCCCGCCGCCATAGGAGGTGCGGAGTGCCTTGGAGAGGTTGTAACGGGTTGACGTTGGTGCACACGGGCACACGGGCACAGAAGCACACATTTCTTGTGGCTGCCGACAGCGAAGCCGAGCTGTGCAATCAGACTGTGGCACTGGTGGCGGATGCGGCGCAGTGCATGGCCCCCCACACCATGATCCTCCCTAGGGAGGGGTGGGAGGGCCAGCATCATACACAAACTCCGGCTGCCCCCCTCGTGGCTCAGTACGTTGAGCTGGGTGGCGCGGAGTTTGTGTACCTCGATCGTACAGTGGCGCGGGGTGGGCCGCTCACCACCTGCTTGTCCCGGACATGCGGCTGACCATGGACCCCCTGTACCCACCGGCACTGAATGGCCACTCACCTGAGTGGCCGTAAACGTGGGACACGGCGGTCACGACGCTGCGCATGGCGGCAAGGGGGATGGAGACCGACGCGGCCGGGCGCGGAGGACGTGCTGATGGTGAGTAGGGCGGCGTAGGTGCGGCAGCCGGAGGGCAACAACACGGATTGCGGTGTGTGTGCGCCGCTGTCCGTGGTTGGTACCCTCCTTCGGGTGCCGCGGCCGGGCAACTTTCTATCGGCGACAAACATGAGGTGGGTGGCGGTGATGGTTCTCAGCAAGGACTTGCCGCCGATCGTGCGCCTACCCTCGCTGGGAGAGCTCCTGACGGCAGTGCTGGCCCCCCTCCCAGCGCCTCAAGCGCTACTGCTGGTGGCTGACCTCAGGCACCAGGCGGGGATGCCGGACGCGAGGATGTAGCACGCCTTGCTGTGCGCGGCGGCGGCGCTTGGGGGGCTGTCGCTCGTCATGTCTGTGTCATTGCAGCAAATGGGGGTTGCACTGCTGAGGTAGCACCGAGCTAGCCATCCAACTACAGGATGGTGACCAGGTGCGGAGCCCCATACGACAGGGCCTGGGCTCCTGCCTGTGGCAGGGGTGCTAACGGTGTCGAGCATACGTCCTGTTTCGGTCCAGGACAAAATGCAGCCCCCCCCCCCCCCCCTCTCCCTCCACGAGGCGATCGCCCCACAGGCGGAGTGCCGGGCTTTCATGCCCCGTCCCGCATACGGCTCATCCGGCGGGTCTACCCATGATCCATGAGCTCCTCTGGCACTGCCACCCGAACCCCGGCTGGCTATCTGCCCCCACCAGGCCGATTTTGAGCCGCACCAAACAGGCTCTGCTCAATTTTTTCCCGCACCACACAAGGCTCCGGATATTGCCTCACGTTGATCGTCAACTGGGTCGAACAAGGGGAGAACCCCCCCCCCCCCCTCCGCGTGCTGTACCTGCTCTCACAGGATCATGAATGACGTCTGCAACTGAGATAGCTCCTGTGTACCTTCTGTGTCCGTTCCTGACCAGAAACTCCACGCATATCCTCACAGTAGCATTTGTGTGCATGCAGTCCCCCAGTTTGCTGTCCAGAATGCCCACGGAGCGGTTCAGGGACTGCTGACTGCAACCCTTATCTCCTGCGCACACCCTTCCTTGCACTGTCCTCTCATTTCTCCAGTGCAGCATATGTGACTGCTTTGCGTTCGTCTCTCGAGCTTGTGGTGAGCGACAGAGTGTTGCTCGCTCCTCTTCGTGTTCGCAGCAGCAATTGATGATCCACAGGTCGTGCCTGCCTGCATTCTATTTGTCTCTCCCTTGCCATTCACCCAGGGCGTTTACCCCTCAGCAAATGTCTGCGTCTGCTATGGCACTTCTAGCCAAGACAGTACTGCCGACTGATGTCCTCACTGTGTCAAGAATAGAGGATGTCAAGGGGGTTCTGAAATTGGTAGTCACCACCCTGGCGAAGCAGGAGGTGTCTGGGGTCCTGCTCACCACCACCTGGATCAAGTCCTTCAGCCTGCTGTGGAATGTGCTGGTTGATAAACTGAAAGAAACTGACCGTGCATTTCTGAAGAGAGACCTCCCACTGTATTCTTGGTTGACCTGGAAGGAGGCTATGGCACTGGTCCGCGAGCATCTCTCCCAGGCAGACAACGATACTCTCTCCATTCTGCATGCAGAATGCATCAGTCTCATCCCTGTACGAGAGGTAGCCGACGCGGTTCGCACCCTGGTGACGGAGGACCCTAGGCATTTTATTGACTTGATCAACGGAGACGTGTCCCCCATCACCAAAGGCAAGGTCGTGTTATCAACATTTTGGTTCCGCATGGGGCTAGTGCAGTGGGCAGCGAAGGCTAGTAAAAAGAAGCTGGCATGGCAGCCGTCGGCGACACCCACGTGGGCTCCCACTGATGGACCCTCGGAGAAAATTCTGGAGAGAGCCATTCGCGACATGTGGCCGTGTAGTTCAGGGATTATCCCTAGGGATGCAGCACAACCAGGGTCAGGGTCTGGCTCCGCTGCAGACAGTGATCATGCCCAGCAGCCCACTGCCCAGCTCTCCTCGGGGGACAAGGAGAGAGACCCTCTCAAACGGCCTGAGGATGCCCTACCGTCCGAAGAGGCTGCCCGCCTCACTATGCCCCAGCTGTTGGTCAAAGTCTCGGAAGTCGTACGAGACATACCTGCGGAGTATGTAAAAAAATCGGTAGAGCATCTCAATACTCTGCTTTCACCGTACCCAGTCACTCATCGACTGGGGCAGCAACTTCTGAGGCTTACGGCGGGGGACGAACTGTCGACGTGCATCACCAGTTTTGCTTGGCCCACCGGGGGTGACCTTCCGCGCATTAAATGTGCTCTTCTGGCTTGGTCCCGATACCTGCAGGACTCTGACATCCTTTCAGTCACCGACACAGTCAAGGGTCAGTATCTTCGCGACGTGCTGACTGCTGTTCGTGAGGGGACTGATCATACTACCAAGTGGCGTGCTCTGGCATGCCAAGTAGCCATGGATGTGCTGGGGATTGAAACTGATGGGCTACCATCCTTCCAGCTTGAGACCATCACTGACTTCCCGTCTCTCGCCCTTGCACTTTCTGCGTTCATCTCACAGGTCAACAGTGTCCCAGCACTGAAGGCCCTTCTCAGCATCGTGCAAGCCCGCTGCAAGCGCCTGTCTTCCCCAGATTGGGCGTCTGCCATTCTTCAACAAATGGGTGTCCATCGCTCCGGTGCGACACCTCAGCAAGATGCTGTCAACGCGCATGACCCACTCCCTGCAGCAGCGGGTCACCCTGGTCCTCTAGTACCTCTGAGGATGACCCTGCCTTCACATGTTGATGGTCTTCCGTGGCCCGCCTTTGTGGCTGCTGCTTCGGCCTTTCTGAGGACAGCAGTTCAAGGTCCCCTACGCCCTGAAGGGTTGCTCCACAGGGGAGTTCAAGTTCGCTTTTGCTCTGTGCAAGCTCCGTCTGAGGCGTGGCTGCGAGCCAAAGGCGGTCTGTCTGTGGTACAAGTACACATGGGGCCTGGAATTGTGGCGACCCTGGCAGAGCATCACCCTGACGGGTCGCATGTCCGTCCATGGCCCACTCCCTCGTTGTGCATCTCCAAAGCCTGGGCCGAGTCGCTTGCCAGCCCCTCCATGCGAAAGCGCGGCTCCCCTGGGGGTGACGCAGCCCGCCAGGATAACAAGCGTGCCAGAAGGAGGTCGCCCTCACCGCCAGGCCTCCCTCTCCCACGAGATGTGCATTTCTCCCACAGCCGGTCGCCCAGCCTTGATCCCGGCTATTTGCCGCTCTCGCAGCAGCATCAGCTGCACTCGAGAAGGTCCGGCAATGGTGCACGCAGCCCGGGCCCGCGTGGCTCTCCCAGCCCAGCCCGCAGCGATCGTCGCTCCATGTCTACACCCCGTGGAGAGCCTGATTCCCGCGAACGTGACAGAGATGAGTACGTTCCACAGTATGGATCTGAACGTGAGTATCCTCGTGGCTCACTGCCCCCCTCTTGGGAAGAAGCGGAGGCCTCAGCATCCTTTCATGAGTCCATGCGTGGTGCCCGAGGCCCTGGCTATCTGTGACTCCCACTGGCCCTCCCGTCTGCATCTACGATGCCGCTGCTGACGACCACTATTTCGATGGCGGCCATGCGCGCCTCCTCCTGCCGCGGAGCAACAGTCTGCCCCTCCGATGTTCTACACAGAGCACGAGCGGCGTCTAGTCTTGTTCCGCCAATGAGCATCCCGGACATTGAAGGTCAGCGGGCTGCCGCAGCGGCACAGGCCTTGTGCAGTGCAGCATGCACCTCTTGTGGTGCCTTCTTTCATGTGAAGCCCAGCCTGTGTGCTGACTGTGAGGCTACGTCTTTTCAGAAAGTTTTTGTACCTGAGTCACAGGTGCTGCCTCTTGCAGTCTACAGCCGTTTGGGCAGGTTGTTGCGCCTGCGCCCGTCCCTGCTACAGGGCATCGCTGTTCACGCCCTGTCTTTAGCCCTGCATGTCACTTTTCTGTGGGCACAGCAAGTGGTGCCCGCCTCGGCTCGGCTAAAAACTGGTGCTGCGTGCTCTCCTCCACTGCTCGTGGGAGGTAGGGTTTGTGTCTGGATCATCTCTTCCCCTCTTTGGGTACCCAGCCCTCATCTCTCAGCCCCCCCCCTCTCCCATCTCCCTCTGAGTAGATTTATGACCGGTGACGAGGCATTGCAGCTATGTATGTCCTGTCCCATTTTTTCGGGCGCCCAATGTAGGCACTGCCATCGTACTCGCCTGGTCACAGGCATATGCATCTCCCTTCCCACGCTGACAGCAGCAGGAGTTGCTGGTCGCGGCCACATGTGTCCCCGGCTTGAGCATGAGTCTGTCACCCGCAGCCTTGCTGCAGTATCTTATTGTTTTAGAGGTCCGGTTCTTCTCGAGGGAGTGGTTCCCGTCTCTGAGCGTCGTCTCGCTGACTGTGTCCCTGTAGCCATCCCTCGTCAGCCGGACCCCTCTCCCGTCCCTTTAGATGTAGATCCAGAACTGGCTTCCTCCTCACCTCTGCTCTACAACCAAGGGGAGCTCACTGAAATGCGGCCCTCGCTCAGCGACATGCTGGCTGAACTTTGTGTCATTACGCTGAACTGTGGGGGGGCTGCCTCCAAAGTGCATGACATCATGTCCATAGCCTCCGATCTGGGAGCCGATGTGCTCTTCCTTGGAGTATCGCTCTCTGCTTGGGGACCAGTGTGCTGGGGTCCAGCTTTCCAAGTGGAAGCAGATGCTTCGCGATAGGGCGTGCCGTGTGGGGTTGGGCCTTGACTCGCAGTCCGTCAAGTCTACGTCTGTGGACGCGGTAACCTCCAGGATTTACAAAATAAAAAAGAAAGGTTTTCAAGTCGTGACTTCCGTCAGCCCGGACGGGAAATATTTTCCCTCCCGGCCAGCAGAATTCATAGAGGAGGCACGCTCGCAGGCCCAAGAAACCTACGGTCTGCGGTCACTCCACTGTGAGGTGCACCGCATAAGGGAGGCGGCAGACAGAGTTCGTGCCAGGCACTTCGTCCGGGACTCCCTGAGCGTTCATGACTTCTTTTTGAATTTCTTCAGTGGTCAGGGACGAAGGCTGGCTGTACGAATTATAGGGGATTCATCCCCGGTGCCCTGTGTCACACTGGAGGAGTGGTTCTGGGTGCTTCAGAAGTCAGGCTCTGAGGCTACGGCCCTCGACGAGATGTGTGAAAGCCTGCTGCAGGCGCTGAGCTCTTGTGGCCACCAAGCCCTGGTGTGTTGGCTCAAGAAGCTGCGAGAGGGTCATTTCTCTTACTTTCTGCAAACTGCTATCCATATCTGTCTGCTCAAAAAAGTCCCCACATGGCTCCTCCGCAACAGCAGGCCCATAGTGATCGGCCCTGTTCTCCGTCGACGGGAGTCTACCCTGGTTTTTACCAAACTCCTCTCTCGTGCGGAGGTGAGTGGCTTTATGCCACCGTGGGCGTATGCCTATAGGAAGCAATTCACGCCGCATTTGCTGGGCATTTTTCTCCGTTATTTTATCGCCTTCTGGGCCATCAAAAGTCCGGATGGGATCTGGGTGACTGATTGGGATGAATCGAACGCCTTTTGCAATGTGATTCGGCATGCCCTGGCTGGCCTCCTCTTATCCGATCCAGCACTAGAGCACATTGGCCGGTGGGTGGACTGGTTCTTTTCCTCCACGCTGGTCACCCTTCAGACCCCCTTTGGCCTCTCCCCTCCTTACTACTTGTTGCAGGGAGGGATTCAGGGTGATTCCATGGGGGTTGGGGGGTACTTAATCCCCAGGGTTCTGCGCTCTTGGGCCCTGCGTGACGAGGTTTCTGGCCCCCCCCACCCGTGTATTGATGGAGAGACGGTGCCTGAGGTCATTTTTTCGGATGATGGGCGCCAAATGTCCTTGTCGTCGGAGGAGATGACTCGTAATCTGGACCTGTCTTATGAGCTGGCCGTGCTGTCCGGAGGGTCGGTGAATATCAGCAAACTGGCCTTGTACAGGATCAAGCTGCAGGATGGTGGTCTAGTTTACATGAATGGCGATCTGTCTTGTTGCTTAGGTACAGCTCCATTGTCCCTGTCGGGGCTGAAGACAGTTGGTATTCCTTGTGTCATGGGTGAGCCCCCGACTGCGATTCTGGCCGCATCCCGTGACAGCTTGCGTCGGGTGCTGGCTAAGATTCGGAGGGAGCGCCCCTCCTGCATCTTGGCCCTGAGGGTGACCCTGGCGTATGCGGTCTCCTCTATCGATTACAGCTTGTCACTGGTCCCCTTAACCTCGGTACAGCTGCATTCCCTGCAGGTTCAGGTCAAGCAAGCAGCTAGATCCGCACTGTCTGTTCCCTCATGGTTTCCCTCACGCGGGCTGCTGTGTCCCTTGCGGCATGGGGGATTGGGTTTCCCTAACCTTTTCCTGCGGCTCCGCTTGCAACGTGTACTGCACACGGTATTGGCGGCACAGTCCCGCAGTATATATACTTCGTCCCTGGTCAGGGGTCTGCTTTTTGACCCTGTGTGGCATGCACTACCTGGTTCTGACCCCCTCTGCTTTCGTGCAGACTGCGATGAGCTGTCCCTCGCCTTATGTGTGGACCCTTGTCAGGAGCTACCGGCGTCTGAGGTGAAATCCTGCTGGCTGCGGTCTGAGCTCCAGCCGCCTTTCACGATGGTTTCCGATGGTGCTGCTCGGCGGCATGCTCTGGGCTTTGCTGCAGTTCTTGTTGATGCTGCGGGGATCGCCGCGTATTTTTGGTGCCATGCACGTGTGTGGGACTCATCCTCTTGGTTGGCTGAATGGCTTGGCAAATTATTGGCGGTTGAGCAGGCAGTGGAGGCTGGTGCATTGCAGTGCCTGCTGTTGGGCGACAATTTGTCTGCAGCTATCAATGACGGGCCGACTCGCTCTTCCTCCTCCCATTTTATTGACTGCATTATGCGTGCCGTGGCAGGCAGGCTGGCGTTGGGTCATTTTACTGAAGGGTTTGTGCCGTCTCAGCATGTGTCTGGCTGGACAGGCTTCGTGTCTGCAGCTCAGGCACTAGCCCATGAGTTGGCTTCGGTTCCAGCCGGTCTGGTGGTCCCTCCCTCCATCCCTTTTCTGCATGCGCTACAGCCACAGGCGTTGCTTCTGCGTGAGGGGATGTTGTGTGTGTCCCCCAGGGAAGTTTTACAGCAGCTTTATGACAACCAGATGGTACCCGTGGTACTGCAGCCCATGCCGGGCGCATCTCGGAGTAGCCTGCTGTGTAGTAACTGGGAGGCTCAAGTGTCCGAGCTGACCCTTTCCAACGATGATATACGTGTGTGCATGTGGCTTCGGTCGTCGTCTGTGGTTGGCCAGGCCCCTTCTTCTGCCTATTGCCCCTTTTGCGGAGCCGTTGTGGGCCGGTGGGCGCAGCATTTTGCCTCTGGCTGCCTCCATGTTTGGGTGTCGGTGGCGGCTGCCTTCCGCACGCTCATTTTGGACCTTCTCTCTCACGAGTGGACGGTGCAGTCTTTTCTTCTTTACAGCGCTTCCGTCACCAAAGGTGGCCGTAGGCTGGACGTGCGCCTTAGGTCGGACGTCGACCACCACCCAGCAATTGATGTGCTCTGGGTCTCCATGTCGGGCCTGGTGTCCCTGCAGCTTCCTGAGGGCGACTCTTTGTCGCCAATTGACGTAACTCATGTGTCCACTGTGTACATACGTGCCCTGCGGTCTGCGCTCAGTGTGGAGCATGTTACTGACCTACTGGTCTGCGGCCTGGCTCCAGGGTTGGGCTCATCTGAGGCCATACCGTGGAGTCTGGCCGTCTTCATGGGTTTCATTTATTCCCTGCTGGGCGCTCGGGGTGCCCTTCCTGTCTTACATGTCCCTGACTGGGCCCGTAGGCCCTGGAGTGGGTGTCAGGTGTGCTGGCGACCGGAAGGACCACTGCCTGAGGACGAGACAGCCATTGTGCTGTCACCAGAATGGGTGGGGAGCTCGATGGACACGGTTCTGCGGCTTGATGGGCTCTGGGTAGTCCAGTGGAACAATCCAGTGGGGACAGCAGACTACCCTGAACTCATGGACCAATTGGCTCGTTGTTGAACCCCGTTCTGCTTGCGTTCTCCTGCTCTGTGCTGTACGTGCGTAGCATCTTCTATTGCCTCACCAGCTGAAGCCCCCTCTGGGTCAGGTAGTCTTCATCTACCGGCTGGAGCCCCTTCTGGGCGTCTCGGTTCCGTCTGAACCTGCAGCGACTCTCCGTGTTCCGTGTGCGTGTGTTCGGCCAGACGTCTTGCCGTCGGACGCATTTCGCGGGCTGACGGACAGTGGTAGCTGGCACTACCTGACCTGACCTGACCTGCTGAGGTAGCGGCCTTAGACCCTCCAGTAGTGGGAGCAAGACGCCCGGCGGTGGCTGCGGCTGAAGGACCTCGCGCCCACCTGTGGTGTGGGGCATGCAGACACTGGGCAAGTGGTGGTTCTCGAGGGAGCGGGATTTTGTAGAGGAGGTGGCGCCCTGGCTCCGGGCGTTCGCGAGCTCCCGGTGGACCGCAGCGGGCAACCGGGAAAAGTTCGCCGATGTGTGGCGTCGATGGGTGGAGATGCAATTTCCCGAGGCCGGGATGATGCATTTGCCACCTCCGCCGGATGTGCCACTGGTCCGGCTGGCTACCCATCTGGTCGCAGCGGCGAAGGCGGTCGCAAAGGCGGCACCGAAGCCGGCCCCGAAGAAAGGCGTCCAGGGACCGTACGGCAAGTAAGCCATCCGCGAGGTGGTTGCCTGCTACAGGGGGTGCGTGGCTACGGGGAAGGTCTCTAACGAGGTGAACATTTGCCATTGGTCCAGGTTGGATGGGGCAAGCCCGTGCCAGTGGCGGGCGGGCTGCCACCTGAAGCGCAACCACCTCACAAGGGATCTCATCGACCACCTCGCCAGGGACCGCGGATCGAACCCAGTCCAGCGCGCGCAGGCTGAGGCGACAGTGATGGGTGTCATGCCCCACGGGCGGACGGGGCCCTTCGCTGCTGCCAGGGCCGGGCCGCTGACGTTGGCGCAGCCAGCACGGGTGCAGCAGCCGGGGGCACAGGCAGCCTCCTCGTCCTCGGCGTCGAGGGGTGCGATGGATTGCACCAAGGCGCCTTCGTCGAGAGGGAAAGGCTGTGGCTCGGTGCCTGGTCCTGGCGCACGCGCCCCGCGTCCACATTGCAGTGCCCGTGGCATCAGAGGGGCTCCTTCCAAGGGGCAAGACCCGGCCGGCGACCCTGACCTTGCACAGTCAGCCTTGTCGTCCGCTGCGTCCAGCAGTGCTACGAACTGGACCACAGCGCCGTCGTCGGGTGGGAAAGGATGTGGCTGAGTGCTAGGTCATACAAGAGGGAAGCGGCCTCCCTTGCCTTCCACGTCCACATCCCTCCTCCACAGCTACCGGGCACGCCATGAGAGGCCATACTGATCCGTAAGGACTAAGGGGAGGCCTGCCTCAGTGTCCACCTATCCGTAGCGGTACTACAAGTCCGCGCCCGAGGGCATGCACACCCCCGTGACACACCACACCTCGTCACGGAAGGCGTAGAGCAAGTCGAAAACGGCCTGCACTGCTAGCGTGATCATGGTGGCCCCATCCCGGTGCGAGGAGAGCCACGCCACGTCTGCCGCTGCCGCCCGGACCCCCGGTGAGTCGGAACGTATGGCGTGCAACCGGCCCTAGGCGTGCAAGTAGGCCATGCGCGTGGTCCGCTCCTTGGCAGCCACCGCCAACGGGATAACCAATTTTACTGGACCGTGGCCCGAACCCAACGCCATAGGAGGCCTCCCCGGCGCCAGGTACGGACACTCCCGCATGGCCCACGGAACCAGCAGCGCGTTGAGCAAGAAGGAGTTTAACTTGCGTCCATCGCGTGTCGGTTGACGGTCTTCCTCCACCGAGTGCCCAGCGCTCAAACACCCACAAACCTCTTTATGGTAGGGTGTTCCACCCGGGGACTCGAGCCAAATGTTGAAGTCCCCCTCAAACGGGACGGGCCGCGTGCCGCCAGCACTCTTCGCTGCCGCATACATGAACACGTCGGCCCAAGAGGCCTTGGAAGCCCACAAGTCCCCGCCGCTTCCTAAGGTGTGGACATTAATTGATGACGGCCAGCGTCCCACCGATAGTGACCATGTTGAGGGCCATGGCCTTGCTAGGGACAATGTCTACCACGTCCCGAACTTCCTCCGCGGCGAAGAAGTTTGCCCGAAGGGCAATCAAGAGGCCGCCCCGCACAGCAGCCGCCAACGCCGCCGTGGGGTGCACCCCAAGAAAGGCATGATGCCCATGGTGCCGCCATCGGTTTTCCATGTGTGTTATGCCCTTGGGGTCCTGTAGGCCTGTCTGTTGAAAGAGACCAAGGATGGCCCCCTCAGCCTGCACTATGCCCGCTGCCACCGCCTCACTATCAAGCATGACCGGGGCAGCGGGCACACCATCACCCCGCAGGGAGTCTTGGGTGTTCCAAGACACTGCGATCCTAACGTTAGAGGCGGGGTCCCTTCATTGCAACCCCGCAGGGTCAGGATCTCCGGCGGGTCCTGCAGCTCCCCCAGTGTCACTGGCATTGGGTGGCGGACGTGAGGCTCCCGCGCACCTCAGGCGAGTGGACCCAGACCTGCCTCCCACCACCATGACCAAGTGAAAGGCGTCTCCGCCATAGCCCCTGCGGTACCGGAGCGCCGCAGCTCCTACCACTGTTCCCATGAGGGAGAAAGTAGTATTGCGTTCGCTACCCAGCGTCCCCAAGTGCAGGGCCTCCTGGTCCGCTGGGCGGAGCACGAGCTCTTGCACCCCCCCACCATCAAACAGACGCAACTCGGAGGAGTGCGGCTCGAGTGCTGCAACAACCGAACACCACGCTCTCGATCCATAGTGGAGAATCACCAAGGAAGCTGCCGGCCGCTTGCTCGAGATCTTCATGGCTGGCACATTGGGCAGGGCCGCCGCATAGCCATGCAATGCCGCACACATGGTGGCCACCTGCTCCTGCCGCCACATTTGTGAGGGACCACCAGCCACACAGCCTGCCCCGGGAACCGTGATTCCGTGCTTACCGAGACGAAAACCACGGCCGCCGGCGGGATGCCCTCGGGCGCACATCTCCGCGCCCGGGGCATAGGGCCCACGAACTGCATGTGGTCCTGGAAGACCCCAAAGCAAGCAGTCCGCAGAGAACGCCGCCGCACCAGCTTGTCCGCCATGACCTTGATCTACTCCACACCCCTGTGTCCACACGCACACAGACCCAAATGGATGACCTGCGGTAAGCGCCGGATGAGCACCTTCGGTGGCTCAACCACAGGGTGGAAGAGCTGCGGGGTGTCCTTCGACACAACCGACGTAGGTCCATCGAGGACTACTGGCGGGGCAAGGTCCCCAATCCGTAGCTACGGTGGGCAGCAATCCGAGGAGCCATCAACGGTGTCAGTTACGCCCCCTTCAGCTTGTGGTGGGTGCGGGTCCGGGAGTCGGAGAAAGTGCTCATGAAGGCCTCGGACGTCATTGGGCAAGTCTAGAGGTACTGGGAGGCGCTGTATGCCAAGTGGCTAGCGAATCTCTCGGCTTTTGAGAGACTGGTCCGAGCCCACATCCCCTCAGGAGTGCCGCATGAGTGGAGATTTGTGCAAGATTACACCTTGCAGGACCTCAAGGACGCCGTGAAGCAGGCGGTGGCGGAGGGCAAGGCGCCGTGGTCCCACAGGGTCACAACGGCCTTCATCACAGAGTTGCTTGAGCCTCTGCAGGGCCTCGTAATGCATGCTCCGGCCAGTCTCCGTGGCGCGGAAGTCCCGGAATCATGGCATGAGGCCATCATATGGCTAATGCCCAAGGGAACGGCCACGAGGAATTTGGACGCATACCGGCCCATAGCGTTGGGGCAACAGGACATGAGAATGCTCATGACCCCCCCTCATGCGCAATTTCACAGCGGTCCTAGCCCGCAAGGCGATGGCCACGGATTAGCAGTTCAGGCTAGCCGGGCTCTATGGCGGCAACACCGGTCTTCCTTGCGCAGCGCAAGGTACAACGTGGACAAGAGGAGAAGCACAATCTGGCCTTTGACGTGCCCAAGGCCTTTGGACACCGCCCCGCATGGGGCCTTGACCCTCCTCCTGCGCCACATGGGGGTCCCGGAGGAGCTCATCAGGCTGTTCCACACCCTCAGTTGTGGCTCCACCGTGCGCATTGTCACGCTGCACGGCCCCACCCCGAGCATCCGCCTCCATCGCTTCTTGCAGCAGGGCACTGCAGAGAGTGCTGTGCTGTATCCCCTCCTCCTAGAGCGCTTCTTGCGGTGCCTTGCCCGCAAGGCCCAAGGCGATGCCCGCCACGCCGTGCCGCCCCTGGTCCAAGCGTATTGCACGACCTCCTGCTGATAGTGCACACGCTTTCACAGTTTCTGCAGTACGTTGAGGTGATTGCGCGGTACTTGGCGGACGGGGGCTTGTCTCTCAATGTTCGTAAGTGCGCATACACTACCACGGCTCATCTCCTCGACCATGGTGCGCCTAGACCCGGACAATGCGGTAACGCCATGGGTTTGTCTGGTGGCAAAAGGTGACGTGCCGTACCTTGGCCTCAGGCTTGATCCTCAGGGGCTGGCGTCCATGAAGCACAAGCATGCGTTCCGCTGCGAGGCTCTCTTGTGCTGGTGCAAGAGCACGCTAGAGCCAGCCTCCGTACCCCCCAAGGTGATGGCGGCGGTCGTTGGTGGCGTCGTGCAGTACACGGCGCCGTACCCGTCGGACACTGCGACATAAATTGTGCGGTTGAATACCACCATCAAGGCCGTGGCCTTGCAGCTTGAGACCCCCAAGGACCTGCCCAACGTGGTGGTCCGGTCCGGCAAAGGGCTCCGGTTAGCGGAGGTCCCGGCCCTTTGCTATGACCTCGTGGTGGCGATTGTGCACTAGCTCACACATCATCGCTCAGCTGCGGTCAAGGGCGAAGTGCGGGCCATGTTGGGCGACCTGCATGGGCAGTATGGGGTGTGCGGACAAATCATGGTTCCGCCAGAAGCGTTTGCATCGCACCCGGGTGATACATGGGTTGACCGTGTGCTCAGGGCAATGCAAACACTAGGGATCGGTCTTCTCATGCTGTCCTTGGTATACGCATGCGCGCATGCTCATTTGCCGGAAGTGCAGTGGGCCGGATGGCGGTGGGTGACGCGGTCCTATACCATCACGGGTCGGGACATTTGTGTGCTGTCTAGGCCGCGCACTGAGGTGGTGGTGAGATCCCTCACACACCCGGCGAACGACCTCCTTGGTGCGGATCTTCTGTGCCATGTGCCAGGGCGCTGGGCCGCGCAGTTTGAAGACTGTCACAAACACCATCTACATCTCCTAAATACAGGAGTCGGCCCTACTATGGTGGTCCACGCATGGTTGACAGGCCTCAAGGCAATGTTTGAGCACCAGCTGCCCAGTCCGCCAACCCACCGTCTCCTCCACCCGGTGCGGCAAAAGAAGGCCACCAAGCACACGAGGACGTCCACCACGGGGGACACATATGTGATAGGCCACTACAGGGATGAAGATTGGAATATGGAATGCCCAGCGATGTCCATGGATGCCTTTGACGGACATCGAGAGGACCCACCGTCAATCCCTCTTCTTACCCCAGAGGCAGGGGGTGGCATGGACCCCCCGCCCATGTGGGTGGTACACGGGGCGCCTGCGTTCGACAAGGCATGTGCGGCGGTGTTGGGATCTGCGGAGTGGGTCATCGTCTTGCTGGTGTTAGCAGGCACAACCCATGACGCATATGAGACCCCCGTCCTAGAAGTGGTCAGGATGGTCAATGTGCCGCACGACCCACACGTTGCAATTGGGTCGCTGCGGGAAGGTGGAGCGGTGGAGCAGGGGACGGTAGTGATTTACCAGCCACACGGGTCGATGGCCGTATTGGGCGCGGAGTTCGTGACGGCACTCGAGGCGATAAACTCCATATGTGGATGCGATATACACTAGAGACTGCACAACGTGTGTCGGCCAAGTGACGTGCTCTCCCAGAGCTGACGGCGGCTAAGGCGGCGGGCCTGGGGAGAGTGGTGGTTAGCCCACACTGCGATGTGGCGGCGGTGAGGGAAACTTTGGTCGACACCTCTCCCCAGGAGGACGGGTCACCAACGTCGCTGTGGCGGGCCACGATAGCCCCACGTGGACAGGTGCTATCCATGGTACGGTTCTTGAGGCAGAGATTGTCGGGGCCGCAACATTCTTGCCGCACACGCCTCCCTCTAGCCTTGCGATTCGTGTGGTTGACACGTCTATCATTGGGGCGCATCTGCATAGAGCCCAAGAAGCGTTGTACCGCGGCATCAAGAGACCAACCTCCTACTTCATCAACCAGCATGCCATGAACTGGTGATGGAGGGGGTGCGTCGGCTGCCGCGGAGAGTAGGGAGGTCCCACCACTGGGTGGTACAACAGAGTTCGCACTTAGCGGCTGTCCTGCTTGAGGAGCCGGATTTAGCCGGAGCTCACACAAGGGCCCCGCCCATACACCTCGTGTTGCCCAGAGAGCATGCAACTCTTTTGGTACCGAACGAGAATGGGGTGCTGGAGCCTCATGTGCCATCCATGCACACCCTCCATAGTGTCCATAATACGGCTTGAGACTCGCTGGCTATGCGTACCAGGGCCCACACGCCGCTAGCGTGAGCCTGTGAAGTTGTGCCCCTCAGATTGTGCACCATGGCCTTGCACACCAGCACATGCTACGTGCGAGAGAGGGGCACCTCCCCAAAATGAAGATCATGCGACGGTGGCGGCAGAAAGTCACTCGCCGGGTGTCCCGTCACTCCCCTAAATCTTTTGTGGGTGGCCGGAGGAAGACACGGGCCACATGCACATCACGTGCGAACGGGATGTGGAAGTGGCGCGGTTACTGTGTGCGAAAGTCGAGGAGTTTGCGGCGGATTTGCCACTCGCCGACAGTCGGATGTGTAATGGGCTGGCTAGGTAGTGTGGTGCCGCTCTTCCAGCAGCTGTTATGCTCTCTACCTGTCATGGTGATAGCCATGGTGTTGGACGTGGGGGAGCCGTGGCTCTATGATCGGCGACCGTAGAGGGTTGCCCCGGTAGCGGGGGGGCCAAGGTGCATGGCATTTTAGTGGGGCCTAAGCAACTTGCACTGCTCCAGGGAGACAACCTACCTGGTCGTGTCACGGCTGTGCTGCTGTCCTTGCCAGGTGGAGACGATAGTGTGTCAGCGGACGCCCGTCTCACATTGGATCCTCTACAGCTGTAGCCGATGGTGGAGGCTAGGTCCGGTGGGCAATGGTTGGTGCTCGCGTCAGCAGAGTGCTCCGCGCAAGCAGAGGTGGACATCCTCGAGGAGGTCCTGCAAGACTACGGGTGGCAGATGCTAGCGGGAGGAAGACCGCAAACCTAGACCGTGCGGCGGCCCAGACTATTCGACTGCCTCTCGGGTGGCCGCGGTGGGCAGCCGGTCCTTGCCCCGGCGGCGTTGTGGGACCAGGTGCAGCGGAGTGTCTTGAGCAATGCCACTGTTTGTGCCTTGGTCAATGCGCTACACCGCTGCCATGAGGCCTGCAGTGGCGTCCGGCAAGACGTGCGGTCTCAAGGATGTGAAGCTGGCTGTGTCCCCTCCCGGTCGGTACTTCTGCTGCTTTGCAGCGGGTGTGGTATCATGGCGCCTGTGTGGGTGCACCAATGCGCCTCTATCTTGCTATGTGAGCCCTGTCGCGAGAGGGCTAGTAGGGGTGGCCCAAGGCATGGTGGCCGCTACGACACTTAGGACATATGTCCTCAAGCGCGTGGAAGGTGATTCAGCGTGACTTGCAGGAAGTACAAGTGGACAGCGTGCGCAGCCCGGATGTTCCCTCCGCTGTACTTCCCGTGCTTCCATGGTGGGTACCACCGGATGGTGACTCTCGGATCCTCTGGCTGTGGCATCATAGGGGAGGTCTGGCGACGCAATGAGGGAGTGGCAGGGTGTGTGGGCGATGCAACGCGGGGGCTTGGGCAGAGAGCATGCCAGGCGCCGTGCAGGGGGTCGTGCGTGTAGGTAGGGATGGGATGGTGTCATGGACGTGGCCTCGTCCACACGTGTGCGTGTGGTAGCGGTGGGTGTGATATGATGGCCATCGCGACGTGGTAGGTCGGCCTAATAGTGCGCATTACCGCCCCCGCATGGACAACTGGAACGAAATATAGCTACACCCGTCTGCCCTAGGTTGCCGGGTTGCAACAACGTGGTGTCATGGGTCGCCCTGTCCAGGGTAATAGGGCCCAGACCCCTGTAGGGTATTCCCATGGCACCTTGGTCTATATTGGCGACCTGGCTACAACAGTCACGGGGGTTTGTCCTTAGGTTACTCCGGGGGAACACGTGAGCGGACACACGTCCTCATGCTGACACCGCCGGTGTGGGCCGAGAGCCGTGGGTGGCAGCTATGTGAACTAGGCAGCTCTGTGCACGGTCACGGCAGCATGGAGGGCAACACTGACGAGGCAGGGACTGTGTGCGTCGCCGCTGAGCGGCAGGGGAGGAATGTTGTTGGCTGGAGATCTTAGTGCGGACTTTGTGGAGGTTGAAGGGCGTACATATGTGGACTCTGTGGGTATGGTGCCACTATAGGAGTGCCCCTTGACCCTAGGATCAACTCAAGGAGGTACTAGGGCTGCCCACGGGCCATAGGATAAACTTCGTGGGGGTATAGGGTTGTCCCGTGACCTCAAGACTAACCGAGGGAAGTATGGGGGCCGCCCACGGGCCACAAGAGAAACTTCGTGGGGTATAGGGGTGTCCCCTCACCTCGGGACCAACCCAAGGAGGTATGGGGGCCGCCCACGGGCCCCAAGAGAAAATCATTGGGAGTACCGGTGTGCCCCATGACCCCAAAAACAACCCATGAAGGTATCGGGGTGTCCCTCTTACCCCAAAAACAGCCCAGAGGGGGTATTGGGGCATCCCCTGGCCCCTAAAGAGAACTACAAGGACCTTGCGTGCGGGCATGTACACAGCCTAACCACATGACCTCTGCACTCATGCCCTATGGCACGGTACTGGAGGCGGCGGTGGTGGTGGTTGAATTGCGTCTGGTGCATTTGTGGGGGGCGCACGAGGTTATATGTGAGCGAGCGCAGCATGGTGGCGGTGAGAGCGAGTAGCGGTGCATGAGGGGCGGTGGCAGCGGGATGGGGGTGCCTACGGCTTGGCGTTGAGGGCAGCGGCGCGGTTCTATATATGATCTATATGGTGGTTGCGGCAATCCAACGCACCGAGGACAGCGTGTGGTGGCAAAGGTGAGCGCTTGGTGGGACTTGGCAGGCGGAGTGGTGTGCCGAGTTTGGCCCGGGCTGGCGGATTGTGCACAATACCTGTTTGAGAGGTCTAGGGGATGAGGCAAAGGCCAATGCTATAAGTAGGCACGCCATGTCGTAGGTGGCTGTGGAACGTGCGGCCTGGTCACCACTGTAGCGGAGATGGCACAACCACAGGAGCCGGCCAATCAGTGCAAGTTAGGGTCAATGATAGGTGTGAGGGCATTGTATGTGGGCCAGATGAAGTGATCCTCGTTACCACAACCCGGGGCGAACCTCTGGTGGGTACTACAGGGGGTTGATAACCAAGCTACGGCACCCACCAACTCGAATTCTAGCAAGCGATATTCACGAGTTGTGCCTTTCGTGCCGCGGAGTGGCCAGCATCCCCCCTGTAGACCCTCGTCTTATAGTATACGAGATAATATACAGTGGCAGCAGGCCCGCTCAGGCGTACACCTCTGGGGAAGAGGGAGCACATCTTTATATGGGGTCTTGTAGGTTGCACGATGGGATACAGCTATTGTCATTGGGCGGCAACGGAAAGATATGACGTACATATGTGGGTAAGTGGGTTTTGGGCACGGGAGCTAGGGGCGGTGCCCGTGAAAGGCTGCACGTATTGGCAACATGTGTGACACGGTGGTGGGAGCACTGAAGGCTTAGGGCTAGGCTAGGCCGGAGCTCCCCACAAATCCTTGCTGCAAGTCTTTGGGCTACAGGGGGGGGGGGGGGGCTTTTGTGTGGGGACAATTTCGGCGTGGAAAATTTCGTGCGGGGACAATTTCATCGCATCTCCAAATTTGGTGTAGGGTAATGAGACAGGGGAAATTTCGTCACACCCAACCTTTGGTTCCTTGTTGACAACCTGTTGTGTGATTTTTTTTTTGGCAAACCCCCTCAGAGATAAAAAAGACGACACTTGCAAAGAAGTTGGACTTGCTCATGGTACTCCTTGCGTGGCACTTGCCTACAATGTGTCCAGTGGGTCTGATAAGGATGACCCAATGAAAGTGAAATTAAAGTTGTTGCGACCACATCCGTCAAGAAGCTAGACTATTTGTTGTGGGTTAGTGTCCTGCACTTCACATCGTCCAAAAAAGAAGAGCAAGGCCCATGTTGGCTCTCCATACTGAAGGGGCTTGATGGGGGGACCCGTAGCAAAGAGTGCACCCCTCCCCCCAGCAACATCATGTCTCATCTATAAGGGAAGCGTGGAAGGCAAGCAAGAGGTCCGACAAGGCACAAAGAGCAAGAAATATCCCAAATTGCGCAAAAAATTCGGCGGGGAAAATTTCGCACCAAATTGAAAAACAAAATTTCCCCCATGAAACTGTCCCCACACGAAAAATTTCTGCCCCATTGTATTGCATGTGCGGTGTTGGGAGGAGGGCGCAGGGTACCGGTAGACAGTGGGGATACTACGGTGGGGTATGCCCACGAGGAGTTCTTTGAAGGGGTTTAACCTTGTTTTGCCGCATGCGTGCCGCTTCGTCCCTTGGTTGCCGCTATGCACCAATAGGAAGTGCCCTTGCTTGTTGTTTGGTGCCATGCTGTTGCGTTGCCATGCCTTGCCCCTATACCCCCAGTGATCCAACCAACCCCGGTGAGCCAGCGTTCATCGCCGTGGCTAATGCTAACGCCTTGCAGTTGCCACCGCCCCCAAAGCTTGGTTGGCCGGTATTCCCGGTCCTTTGGGTTTTCCGTCATGCTTTGGGCCACCTCAGGCAACCTTGGGAACCACGGGATCGGGCAATGCAAGAACCACCCGTCGGTGCGAGAGGCCCGGTAACTCCAGTACATGGGATGATAAGTGGTTATAGTTCTGACTATGATTATGACTATATACGCACGTATACGTACAACCCTCCCATAGGAGCACCTGTAGTGACATGGGTATATTCATGGGTGCACCTGTAGTGCAATGGGTCAAAAGATCGGCTTTCAAGACACGCAGGGGCCCCGTAGACGAAACTCTTGGAAATCAATCTTGCAACAGTCTCCAAGCCTAGAAACTTCGAAATAAGAAATGAAGTTACCTGCTTCGAGGCACAAAAAAAATTAGGACTGCAAAAATTGTTGTGCTTGAGGCCAGCATCACCTCCTCACTTGCTTCCAAATCTCAGGAAGGCGGGTCAGGAAGGCGTTGAAGGATCTGTCTGATACAGGGGTGCTCTACACGGTAACCAAAAATACCATCATCACTATTAAGAATAACAATGATGTGAACAGCATCTGATACAGAAAGATTTGCATGCATTCTCGTTGCAAAAAGTAACAACACAACCCCACAGGTCTGAGCTATAGCAATGGATGACCGCATTGCTTCACAAATCAAGGGGCTTTCCAATTTCCAGCACTGCATGGTGAATGATGTACACAGGCAGTCATCCATGCTCCTCAATACCTCAACCCATGACCTGGGATGCACTTGAGGCACAAAAAGGTTTCAAAAGAAGAGTTGCTGATCGTTGAAACAGCGGTTGATGGATTTGGGGGCTGGGGGGAACCATTTTGGGCGGAATAAAACAGATGTCACCGAACAGGGTATGCAGGGAGGGATAACTCCAAAAGGGCAGGGGAGTGCCTCTTCCCCCAGTTCAGGCACACGCCTCACTCTGTGCACTTTGTGCAGACCCTGTCCCCAAAACACGTCGTCTCAGCAGCACACACCACTATATACTGAGGGAGTGCCTCCATGATGAAATCGTTCATGCGCTCATACTCGAGGGCTTTTGTCAGCGGATAGTGCACTGAGGCCCCTCGAGCCATCTGCATGACGCTTTTGTTTCCCACTTTAGGACCCTCTGGGAACGTCTGTACGACGATTGCCCCTACATTCGCCGCATCATCATCGTCCTGGACACAGGTAGCGGGCACGGGTTGCGATGCAATGCGTGCCCGTGCGACGCATGCAATGCAATTCCAGACGCTGCACTTTTAAATACGCAATCTGTGTTGCACGGTGATTTGAAGGGTGTTGACTGGGGCACTTGTGTGGGCGTGCCCCGCACGTGCGTGACGGCCATTCATTTTGAAGCCACATCAGAGCGTTCGCTATCATACATCTCCTCTCTACAGCTCTGTTCACACTGCAAAGTCAACATACCCCACATTTTCGCCCTCTCAGCACGACACAAGACATGCGCTATGCACTTTGCATGTGGCCCCTACCGCACCCTGCATCACCACATGCCGATGCCCCGAACTCTGTGCGAAGGCCCACCGTACGTGTGCGTGCGTGTGCGTGCGTGCGTGCGTGCGTGCGTGCATGTGTGTGTGTGTGTGTGTTTCAGTGCGTGTGTGCGCGCACACGTGTGTGTATGTGTGTGTTGCGGGGGAGGGGGGGGGCTTGGGTTACCCATGTCATTTAGGTTTCCCGGTTTGGTCCAGAAACAGACCCTAAACTCAACGTTTGTGCACTGTGTGTTCCGGAGCGGTGCTGGACCTCTTTCGGCACACCGAAGAGCCAAGCACGCAACAGTACGGTGCCTCACTCAACACGTCCCCTTTGACACACAAATCGGGACCTTTGGTAACCCGCTGCACTTTCCAGCCCACTAAGGAGGTGAAGGGGCGGGGGGTCAAGAAAAAGGGCCCCGAAGGGCCTCTCCTGCCCCTGTCCATGTTCACCAGCCCTGGAAACTAGCAACAGAAGGGGGTTACGTGTGGACAAAAACAGGGTGAATGAGGGGCTTGGGCTTGGGGGGGGGGGGAGGGCGGTCCCGATATTGGAGACAACAGCCTTGACATTGGAAAATGGCCACATCTGTCCGCACCCACACCCGAGTTAGTGACAAACATAGGCAAACGGTCAAAAACACTTGGGGACAATCAGAAACTTCCCCTGACGGAAGTAAAGGGATTGTTGTAAGGGGATTGGGTTTGAGGGATGGGTCTGAGGGGGTCCAGTGGGATGGGGATGGGGACAACAACCATGCCAGAAAAAACACCTCCAAACCAAGCCTTGGCAGAGGTAAGGGCTCAAGACGCAATAACCGTGCTTCTGGGCAAACGCATCTTCCGAGGGGTGTATCCGGCAGAGGTTGAACAGAAGGGCGGCCAAAAAACCAGGCATTTTTCAGCCGAATCTGGCCATATCAAACTCTCTCAATGCGGCCAAATGACAGAGAACCAAGTGCATGTGAGCTGGCTTAGAGAGGGGCGGTTGTTGACGCGTTGGAACGGGGGCACTGCTAAAATTTCCTGTGATTACACGAAAATTTGGCTCAGAGTGGTGTGCAAAGCACCTGCTTTGCACCTTGTGGCTGTTCCATTGTTGAAGCATGTACGTACTTTGATGAAGGTCCAGTTATGGTTAGACTTAAGGTGGACATAGCATTTGCGCATCCATCGACACAGATGTCTCTGGGCAAACCAAAACTGTACATATCACGAAGGTATACCAGGGAAATGTCGCGTTGTTGCGGTGAAGTGTACGGTGGAGCGGAGGATGGACGAATGCCTCGGACTTTGGGATGCTGGCTCACTGCGAGAAAAAGAATATACACACGTTTGTTCATGCATGCCCATACAAAATTACCAATGACCAGAGCAAAGACACCGAGAGGCCGAAAGGGCTGCATGTGCATGCCTGGTCACATGTACCGAAGCATGAATGATAACAAACGCGGCCAAACGAAGTCCCCAGAATACTCAAGGAGGCAGATCCTGAAAAATCGCCTGAACCCTCGCGATAGGAGGCAGAAAACATGGGCATAGAGTGTCTTTCACTCGTTCATATTCATATATACATATATGGCGATATACCGAATGTGCCCCCCCCCCACTATTGGGTGGTTTCTCAATGGGAAATAAGGACACCGCCCCCCCTATTTTGAGGGTGGGGAACTCAACAAAACATGTTTTGGAAGGTACTTAGATGGGTAGGGGTGGGTTTTGGGGCCTACAAAGGGGTTTGAGGAGCTTAACATAGGCTGTGACATCACTGATGATAGACTCCTACCCAGACTGCTAAAAATAGGCAACTTAGGGACAAAATTGGTGACATGAGGCATTATTTTCCCCTGAAAGTGACCATGAGTGATGAAAATGAACAAAAGGAAGGAAAATGTTTCCATGGTATAGGGGGACTAAAAGGTATGGATCGGCTATTTTTTTGGGTAAAATGGCTATTTTTAGCAGTTTGAGGAGGATCCTGTCATCAGTGATGTCATGCCCTATTCTTAACCCTTCCCACCCCTTCGCGGCCCCCCAAACCCACCCCTACCCATCGAAACCTTTTCAAAACCTATTTTTTTTGAACTCCCCACCCCCAAAATAGGGGGGTGGGGGCCCTAAACCCAACCCTAAGCGCACCCGGTAGTGGGGGTGGGGGTAGGGGCCCACGATTGGTATATGGCCATATACATTAATGGCACAAGGCGTCAGCCCCCCCCCCCCCTCCATGGACCCACCGGCCGGGGTTGGGTTGGGGTTAGGGACCTCAGCCCCCTATTTTGAGGTCAACAATTGCAAAAAAAAGTTTTACGTCCATTTGAGACAGTGGGAGGTCACCATGACCCTTTAAAGTTGCGAAAAAATAGGTCATTCCTACCGAGTGACATCATCCCCCAAAATAGCCTCAAAATCTCAAAATGGCGCGCTCTACGTCACAAAAGCCACCAACACCCCATACAATTGCCGTCAATGCCTTCCCTTGGATCCATTCCTCACCCTTTTGCCCCACTAGGGCCAAGGGAGGGGGCACCTACAACCCTACGTACCATATTTGTTGCAAACCTTGCAGATTTTGCTATTTTGGTGATGGCATGGGTGACCTTAATTTCGGTGATGTCATACCCTATTTTTAGCTCTAGCCACACCTTTGTGAGGCCAAAAGCTCCACTCGAAGCATCCAAAAACACTCTTCAAGGTGTTTATTTGTGTTCCCCACCCCTTAAATTAGGGGGTGTGGTCCTTACTTGCCCTCTGATCCTCCGCAAGTAATGGGGGTGGGGGTGGGGGGGCTTGACGCCTTATGCCATATTAATACACCCCTCTCCCCTTAAATTTAAGAACAACAAGCAACAAGCAACAAGCAACAACAACAAGCACATCACCTTTCCGGTTTGGCCGTTGCTCCGTCGCAACGGTTCAGATCCTTCACTAATCTAGCCATCCTAGAACCTTGGTGGTGCCCTTGCCAAATCCAAGTTTTGAGCCAAAAACTCACTGGTGGTGCCCCGGGGCGGGGCCCCCAAGTCGGGAGGTGCCCTCCCAAAACTGCGCATTCTGTGCCTGAAGACAACCTTTTTTTGGCCCAAAACGGCCCCGAAACCCAGTCAAGACGGACAAACGAAGGGAAACGGTGGCTACATTGCACGTGCGCCTTGATTGCCCCGTGACAAAGAGCCCTTTGTTGCCCTCCGGATCCACGATATGTCGGAGAAACGGCCCAAAAATGGCCAAAAATGGCCCACATTACGCGCAGTTTGTGTCAACAGGCCCCAAAACCGAGAACGGGCCGTATCTTGGGCTACATGGCTCAAAACTAAATTCCAAGGGCACCTAGTCCACCCGCATCCCCCCATTTTTTGTGGTTTCTAACCCTTGAATTTGCCCAACGAGACGCCTAGACCCTTGTACTAGTGGTCACTTGGTGGAGCCGGAGGGCCGCCCGGGCCGCACACAGTGGGGGCCAACGGTGGGTCCATCAGGATCCCCGGGGCGGAAAAAAGTAATTTTTTCCCCCAAAGTTGTTCCTAGACCACTTGGGATGCTCAAACAAGTGTTTTCAGCCCATTTTGAGCCGGTGGTGACGCGTTTTGGCCCGTCGAAAATCCCAAAATGCCTTGAAAATGGGCCGTTTTGGGACCACAAATGGGTCAAGAATGGGTCCAAAACTGTGTTTTTCCAAAAGTGATCTTGGACCAATTGGGATGCTCAAACAAGTGTCTTTAGCCCGTTTTGAGCCCGTGGTGACGCGTTTTGGCCCATGCAAAATCCCAAAATGCCTTGAAAATGGGCCGTTTTGGGACCAAAGCTGGGTCAAAACTATGTCCAAAACGTGTTTTTCCAAATGTGACCCTTGACCATTTGGCATGCTCAAACAAGTATTTTCAGCCTATTTCGAGCCCGTGGTGAAGTGTTTTGGCCCAAGGGAAATCCCACAATTCCTTCAAAATGCGCTTTTTTTGGGACCACAAATGGGTCAAACCTACATCAAAAACGTGCTTTTCCAAAAGTGATCCCGGACCAATGGGGACACCCAAAAAGGTGTTTTTAACCCATTATGAGCCCGTGGTGACGCGTTTTGGGACATGGGAAAATCCCAAAATGCCTTGAAAATGGGCCGTTTGGGGCAAAAAAAAAGGATAAAAAAAAGGGTGAAAATACGTTTTTCCAAAAGTGATCGCGGACCATTTGGGGTGCACAAACAAGTGAAACCATTTTGAGCCCGTTTTGAGCCAGCTTAGCCCCTTCCGCCACATGTATGTACGGAAGACACTTGTTTGAGCATCCCGAATGGTCCAGAAACACTTTGGAAAAACAAACGCGTTTTGGACCCATTTTTAACCCATTTTTGGTCCCAAAACGGCCCATTTTCAAGGCATTTTGGGATTTTCCATGGGCCAAAAACACGTCACCACGGGCTCAAAATGGCCTAAACACTTGTTTGGGAAAAAACATTTTTTTCGCCCCGGGGACCTTGGTGGACCCACCATTGGCCCCCACCGCACGCGGGCCGAGCTGCCCTCCGGCGCCACCAAGTGACAACTGGCATAGGGGTCTAGGCGTCTCGTTGGGCGATTGAGGGTTGGAAACCACAAAAAGTCCGGGGCGGGGGCGCCAATTCGGGAGGTGCCCTCCCAAAACTGCGCATTCTGTGCCCCAAAACACCCTTTTTAGGCCCAAAAAGGCCCCGAAACCGAGTCAAGACGGACAAACGAAGGGAAACGGTGGCTACATTGCACATGCGCCTCGATTGCCTCGTGACCAAGAGCCCTTTCTTGCCCTCTAGCTCCACGATATGGCCGCGAAACGGCCCAAAAATGGCCAAAAATGGCCTCAATGTGTGCTGTTTGTGTCAAACACGCCCAAAACCAAGAACGGACCGTATCTTGGGCTACGTGGCTCAAACCCGAATTCCGAGGGCACCTATTCCACCCGCAACCCCCCATTTGTTGTGGTTTCCAAGCACCGGAATCGCCCAACGAGACGCCTAGACCCTTGTACTAGTGCTTACTTGGTGGAGCCGGAGGGCAGCTCGGCCCGCGCACAGTGGGGGCAAACGCTGGGTCCACTAGGGTCCCCGGGACGAAAAAAATCATTTTTTCCAAAATTGTTCCTAGACCACTTGGGATACTCAAACAAGTGTTTTTAGCCCGTTTGGAGCTCGTGGTGACACGTTTTGGCCCATGCAAAATCCCAAAATGCCTTGAGAATGGGCCGTTTTCGGACCAAAGCTGGGTCAAAACTATGTCAAAAACGCGTTTTTCCAAAAGTGATCGGGGACCATTTGGCATGCTCAAACAAGTGTTTTTAGCCCATTTTGAGCCCATGGTGACGCGTTTTGGCGCACGGAAAATACCAGGAAAATACCAAAATGCCTTGAAAATGGGCCGTTTTGGGACGAAAAATGGGTCAAAAATGGGTCCAAAAGGCGTTTTTCCAAAAGTGATCGTGGACCATTTGGGATGCTCAAACAAGTGTTTTTAGCCCATTATGAGCCCGTGGTACAGCGTTTTGGCGCATGGAAAATGGCAAAATGCCTTGAAAATGGGCCGCTTTTGGACCAAAAGTGGGTCAAAAACACGTTTTTCCAAAAGTGATCCCGGGCCACTTGGGTTGCTCAAACAAGTGTTTTTAGCCCATTTCAAGCCGGTGGTGACGCGTTTTGGCCCATGGAACATCCCAAAATGCCTTGAAAATGGGCCGTTTCTGGACCAAAAAGGGGTCAAAAATGCGTCAAAAACACGTTTTCCCAAAAGTGATCCTGGACCATTGGGGGTGCACAAACAAGTCAAACGAACCTATTTCTAGCCCGTCTTCACCGAGTGTAGCCCCTTCCGCCACTTGTATGCACCAAGTTGTACCTTTCCCACGTACCTTAGAGCCGTATGGTGGAGCCACCAAGAGTTGGGGAGAGGGGTGTAGATTAGAGGATATATACATATATAGATTTATACATATATATCCCCTAATCTACACCCCTCTCCCCAACTCTTGGTGGCTCCACCATACGGCTCTAAGGTACGTGCGAAGGGTACAATTTGGTGCATACATGTGGCGGAATGGGGTAAACTGGGTCAAAACGGGCTAAAAATGGGCTCATTTCACTTGTTTGTGCACCCCCAATGGTCCAGAATCCCTTT
The DNA here is from genome assembly GCA_964036045.1 of Eutreptiella sp. 'Long Island Sound 2002'. Taxonomy (NCBI): domain Eukaryota; phylum Euglenozoa; class Euglenophyceae; order Eutreptiales; family Eutreptiaceae; genus Eutreptiella; species Eutreptiella sp. 'Long Island Sound 2002'. Next base: position 58,922,206 of record OZ038391.1, read on the forward strand.
TGGAAAAACACGTGTTTGACCCATTTTTGACGCATTTTTGCTCCCAAAACAGCCCCTCCTCAAGGCATTTTGGGAGTTTTTTTTTTGGCCAAAACTGTCACCACGGGCTCAAAACGGGCTAAAAACACTTGCTTGCGCATACCAAATGTTCCAGGATCAGTTTTGGAAAAACGTGTTTTTGACCCATTTTTGACCCATATTTGGTCCCAAAACGGCCCATTTTCAGGGCATTTCGGGATTTTCCATGGGCCAAAACTGTCACCACGGGCTCAAAATGGGCCAAAAACACTTGTTTGAGCATTCCAAATGGTCCGGGATGAGTTTTGGAAAAACACGCATTTGACCTATTCTTGACCCATTTTTGGTCCCAAAACGGCCCATTTTCAGGGCATTTTGGGATTTTCCATGGGCCAAAACGCATCACCGGGGGCTCAAATTGGGCTAAAAACACTTGTTTGATGGTCTAGGAACAGCTTTGGAAAAAATGATTTTTTTCGCCCCGGGGACGCCTGTGGACCCACCGTTGGCCCCCCACCACGCGCGGGCCGGGCTGCCCTCCGGCTCCACCAAGTGACCACTGGTCTGGGGGACTAGGTGTCCCGTTGGGCGAATCTGAGGGTTGGAAACCACAAAAAGTGGGGGGTTGCGGGTGGACTAGGTGCCCTCGGAATTCGGTTAAGAGCCACGTAGCCCAAGATACGGCCCGTTCTTGGTTTTGGGCGTGTTTGACACAAATTACGCACATTCTGGGCCATTTTTGGCCATTTTTGGGCCGTTCCTCGCACATATTGTGGAGTCAGCGGGAAACAAGGTGCTCTTTGTGACGGGGCAATCAAGGCGCACGTGGAGTGTAGCCACCGTTTCCCTTTGTTTGCCCATTTTGACTGGGTTTCAGCGCCGTTTGAGGCCAAAAAAGCCTGTTTTGGGGCACAAGAAGCCCAGTTTTGGGAGGGCACCTCCCGACTTGGCGCCCCCGCCCCGGGGCGCCACCGGTGAGTTTTTGGCTCAAAACTTGGATTTGTTAAATCTAATAACAACAACAACAACAACAACAATAATAATACATGTGGCATATGGCCATGCTACGCTTTTGCCCCCCCCCCCCCCTTGATGCCTTGACCAAGAGGGCTTTTGGGTGTGGTTGGGCTTACCCCCCCCTTTCATCAATAGGGCAGAGAGTTCAAAAGGGGACGTTTTTGGAACGCATTGAATTCATTTTCATGGGACATGCGGCCTCACCAACGCCTTCTTAGTAGGGCTAAAAACAGGGAATGGAATCACTGCCGACACCATCCTCACAGAACTACTAAAAATGGCGAGACTTTGGGTCGAATACAACCACAGGAGCTAATTGTATCCCAAACACTGCATTTCTCACCACAATAGTGAGTGAAAACACACCAAATAGTCCCAGTTCATTTTACAGGGCTTTGAATGCCCGTTTTCAAGGGTAAATGGCTGTTTTACCACTTTGGTTAGGATGCTACAAGCGGTGATGTCATACCCCATTATCACCCCTTCCTCCCCTTACATGTGCAAGCCTACCTCTATATTACCGAATTTTTTCATTCTCCACCCCAGAAATAGGCACAGGGGAGCCCAATCGCCGCCGGAACCCCTCCGGGTCGTGGTGGATGGGGGCAAAACGTAACAGCACCAGAGTACGATATCCCTCTCCAGTTATATCTACCGACATTTTGGGCTCTAGCCTACTTTAGCCATCTGATCCATCGACATGTGCCCTTCCCAGATCAAGAGCTTCAGCCCAAAACTTAATGGATGCCCCACGTTCCGCAACTAATCAATGTTTTGAGCTGGATGAAGATCGTTGCTTCCGCGCCCGACGCATTCCCGTCCTGAACAAACACCCCTTCCGGGACCTCCTTGACATTCCTAGAAAACCCCACCCTTCATCTGCCCAAACTTTCGCCCGAACAACAAATTATAGACTCGATTCCACACGGCACAGTCTCACGGCAAACACACCATCTCGTTTGCCCGACTGGAACGAGAAATCGTGACTGCCTGTGCACGGTGCCTTGCGACGATACGGCACCCTAGAGACAGACATACACCAAAATGTAACACATCATGCGTACCCCGGGTCGCAGTCTTTCCGTGTTGCAGATATCGAATGCTGGTGATGCGTGCCAAATGCCCGGTGGCCGTTGCATACGCTTCTGGGACGGTGTCCACACGCAATCACGAGCAGTCTTGCCCTCGTGGAGGAAATTCTTGTCCACCTTGCATCACCCGACATGCAGTTGGACGCAGTTAGCGTTCCCTTCCCATCTCTGACAAGACTCACCCCTCCCACCCTCCCGCGAGATGGGAGGGATGCAAAGCTGTTTCCTAAAAAACTGCCGGACCCAAACGTACCCTCCGTCACACCCCCTCCCCGGGTTCCACTAGGGAATCGGCAACAAAGATCTCAGCACAAAAGCCTCAGCTCCGACATCCGCTGTCCAAGTGCCTCGCAGCGTTTTATGGGGGCGCTGGGGCCGAAAATATGGTCTGTCCCTGCGGTGCATTGGGAGGGTTGGAACCCCTGGTTCTGGGAAATGACACTTCGCAACATTAGAGGAAGGGGTCTCCAACATCCAAATTTGAAGTTCTCTCCGTTTGTGATTGGGACATTGTTACTAAACCGGAACCTGTGGTGCGCCTCTCCCGCAGACGGCGCGCATGTGCCTTCTGCACATGTGCTGGCGGCAGGCCTGCACTAGCATACGAGAGATGGCAGCAGGGGTGGGTTTGTGAGCTGCGTAATCTGGTTTTGGTGCATAACAACAATGTGTGGGTGTGGGAGCCCGGAACAATCCGTCTGGTTCTCAATCTGTCACTAAGACCCGCGGCCCAGCCCAGTCCCAGAAGGAACCTGCTGCCCCCCCCCCCCCCCCTTCACCCAAGAGGTGAGATCATGGGCTATTGTATTCTTTTTGCCCGTTTCTCGGCTCGTGGGTTTTATCAGATGGGCACACCAGATGATGTTGGTCAGCTTGGGCTGGCAATATGTGTAGAACTACACAGAAGGGCATACTTTGCTGCAGCGATGCTAACGAAACGGCGTTTATCCATCGCCAACTGGAGCACGTTCCCGCAGCCCAAGGCACGAGGTCTCCAGAACATATCCGGTTCCTTGGAAGAGGTGTCATGCGGTTGCAGTCTTGCTAACGACAAATGGCGCGACAACGAGAGTTGCGGATGTTTGTCGCACTCTGACTGCTCGGCTTCCGCATTTCTCTCGTCTGTCGCACCCTGCAAGGCAGACCAAAGGCACAGACGGTACCAGCACGAAACGAGGGAATACAAACGTTTGTGAAACTTCAACTCGGCTGCAAATACCTGAGGCACCGTCACCGAGCTTCCGGGGCAGTGGCCCATGCAGCTGAGAGCATTCGTCACACCCACCCAAACAATACGTTGGATCATGCCCTCACAGGCTCGCATCATGCTCTGAGATAGCCTCACATGCATGCAACACGGATTTCTTCCAAACCCATCACTGAAAGAAAGCAGACGACCCGACATCTTGCTGATGTTCCAAGCTGGAACTGCCAGGGACTAACGAGGGACTAAATGTAAAGGGGAGATAGAATGGGGGTAGACCGAAGGCAGAGCGAAGGTACACTAGAGGTAGGCTGAGCGCACGTTGCAGGTCTGTTGAACGCAGACAACATAGCCCGTAGGGCTAGACTCAAGATAGAGGCTGCGACCACTCTAAATGCCTGCACTCGACCTCCACTGTACGTCAACTCAATCTACCCCAGCCGACTTCATATGGACTTCAAACCTACTTCCCCGTTGCGGTATGAGAGCGCCGGGCATTCAATCTGTTTGCACCAGTGAATCATGCGTGTTCGCTGCCCAGATGGGGTGGGTAGAATCGACGAACACAAACACACAGCCATTACCAAAAGGAGGCAAAAAGTTCACTTCCTTGCACAAATGGCTATTTGGAATTCCTCCAAAAATGTCCAATCCCCACCACCATCTTAGCGCAAAATGTGGGATTCTCCCCAACACATTGCAACTCTCTACTATGCCCCGCTTGGCTGGCCAGATCCGTCGATGGCTCTTTCCTCCCACAGGGCTTGCCACGCAGCCAGGACTGTGGTCATTCTGGTTGATTACCACGTGCACACTATCTAAAATGACAAGAACAATCGTTACAGAGGAAAACTGGCACACGGATGGAGCGTCATCACCATTTGCGGCACACAATGAGACAATAAGGCATCGTATACGGAGCACAGCATGGGCGGTCAGCGGGCAAGGACGTGTTGATGTGGCTGGGCGTGAGGAAGCGCTGTAGGTGACGTGCGGTGTGGGGCAGGGCAAAGTGGGGCAGACACAGTGTACAGCCCGGTTCGAGACAAAGACGAGGGCTCAGGAGCGGGAGTTACGCTCTTGCCGTAACCTCATGACCGATGGCGCACGAAGACCACCCAGTGTAGGTGTGTATGTGTGCGGATTGGTCGGGGGTAGGCTTGAGACCAGAGGAAGAATGCCGAGAGTCATAACCCGCAATTACAAGCGAAATCGTGGGAGTGAACGAGGCAGCAAAGATTGCACATCGCACACATACCGGATTCAGAGGATCAAGTCCGGACACAGGAATTGGAAGCGGTGGCGTACCAGCACTGAGCACAGTGCCAGTGCCAGTGCCAGTGGAGATGGATGGCTTCCGCTGCGCAAGAAGTGTCTGTGGAGAAAAAAGGAAAGAAGTCTAGTGCTGTGCGGCGTGCTGCATCACAATACGGAGTGCACGCTGCGTGCTGCTGCGCGTAGGGCCCTGTGTATTATTGAGCCTCAAGTACCCTCGCCCTTCAAAATAATCATCAGCACCAGTCGCCTCAGGTGGGTCAGTTCAGGGAATTTCGCAAGGGGACTGACAAATATTCATTTCTCAGTGTTGCCTGTGCCGAGTGACATGCCTCCTCGCTGAGAACGCTACTGCAGCAGGGGTCCATTGACCCTGAACAACCCTCTATAACCCTCACTGGTTGCCCACCGACCGTATGCCAGCCTCCACAACCCTCAATGCCGCCCTGCATTGGGCCAAGCGTCAAGCGTGGGTTGAGGAGAACAGGCATGCACGGTCCACTGGAAGGGAGAAAACACACACCTGACGATGGATCAGAATATCTCTCCATGTTTCGCCTGCACTGTCAGAATCTGATCCTTCTGTGTCGTGTGTCAATGATGCTCCTACGCAGAGCAAATGCACACGAGACAATCATGAGCCCGGCTCACAAATGCACACCAATGCACAGCAACTCTGCGAAGTCCACCAAACAGAGCAATGGGATCTCACGAAAAGGGAATCGGGACACCTTGGCACCAATCCTCTCTGAACTTATGCGGAAGAATGGGTGCTGGCAGGCCGCTCACTTGAAGGGCGGCACATATCTGCGTGCCTATGCATCAGACGCCTGCGGCTGGACACCAGCACGCATCCTCTTGCTTATACTCGCACCCACTTGGCAGCCCCGCACCCACGCCCACATTGATGTGCGCACACGTCACGACATGCACTGCACAGGCACATAGGTTGGGTGTGGCGCATACCGCTGCAGCGGGTGTTTTACGGTGCATACAGTCCTCAAATGCTCTTTTGGTTCAGAGGCAAGGGCGAGTATGGTCGGCCCCCATGGGGGAAGAGGGAGGTACCCCCCCCCCTTCGCTGCAATGCAACTCTGGAGGATGGGAGCACTGAAACAGTTCTGACACGAGTGCGTTGTAAGACGCAGTGTGTCAGATTGAAACTTCTAATTGACATTTCTCGACGTCATAGACCGAAAAAAAAACACCGTCGATTACGTGCCAAATGTACAGGGCTCACCTGCCCCATGTGACCCCAAAGCACATCACCTACCCCTGCACCCGCTTTACCTGCTACGGCGGCTGGCTTCCAGAAAACAGGGGATGGGGAGGAGGAAGGGGGGGCTCACTGAAGACGTTTGCATAATTCCGTCGGGACGGAGCTCCCACTGAGGTGTGGAGACTCGGTGTCGCTCAGGCTCACAAGAACATTCGGCCGCTTCGAGCAGTCTCAGAGGGCGGAGATTGCAGCCCGGCCATCGTCCCAAGGTATGGCATCGCAAACAGCGCCTCCAGCAGAACCGCCACGTCCCCATGCACAACCACACCCACACCCACAACCACACCCACAACCACACCCACCACAACACAACCACTTCAAGACCTGAGGACGCATGCTGCTCAAGCGGCACCTCTGGCGACAACGAGTCCTTCTGCGGCGCTGGCGCAGGCTTGTTACGCGACGACCCAGGCTTCACAGCCTGCGACGGCTGCTTCTTGTGCAGCATCTCAGCCCTCTTCATCGGCAACTGACCCTTTTTGGGCGGTGACGTACCATTCTTAGACGGCAACGTACCCTTCTTGGGCGGCGGTGTACCCTTCTTGGACGGGTACTGAGCCTTCTTTGACTCAGCGTTCTGGGATGGTGGGACCACCCTGAACGGCTGTATTGCTATGCTTTCCACTGTGTTCATACATGCATTGACGAATCCACCTGAAGAAATAACAGCAAGCGTGTAGACACTACTGGACATCCGATGGGGCGTCACAAACATTCACCGTGTTCATTCCATTGCCTTTGACTGTCAACTGATCCAAGTTCACTCGCCGATCCCTGAAGAGCTTGATACTGCCACAACATCGCATGCTCGTGCTTTCATTTTTGATTGCCAACAGACACATGCCCTACTTGTTCACAATTCACGTCTGGCGCCTGAACTTTCATCGACGCCGACACCGTCACCAAACCATGTTCGTGCCATCATTCATGACTAGCAGCTGATACACGTGGATCATCTCGCACACAACCCCTGTCAACCAGTCCTCAACACCGCGAACAACGCGGACCATCCACGGAGACAATGGTCAAAGGGGTCCGCTGACAACATTGCCAACGAGTCGAATGCATTCCTCTCATACACCAACGGATATTATTGCGCCTGACGACGCGTGGCATGTGGTGAGGAAGAGCGACACCCCGAACCCAAGCCAACCTTTGGAGGGTACCTTTTCCTGGAGAGCTGGCGTCAAGCGTAGACTCCAAGGCGGTCTTGTGCCTGAAGGCCTTCGAAGCTTTTGTTTCTTCGTGGGCGACAGAGTCCCCGTGGCTGTGCGCAGGTACGAGCGTTGTGCTGACACAGACACGTCCACGACGCACTGGACGCATCATCTGACAGCCACTGGTGCATCTGACAGCCATGTGACGCGATGACACCTTGATATCACACGGGGCCAGGGTCTGTTCCACGCCAAAGTACGAGGGATGGATTGCCCTCGGCACGACTCAGGAAGCCCCGAAAAGTGGTTCAAATGCCGCAGGGGTCCGGAAACAAGTGCAAATATGCTGCTGCAGGGGGATGGGGAGGGGGAGGGTCCGAGACCCCCAACATAAATCCCTCAAAATGGTCCGTGCGTGAACGCTGGGCATTTTGAAGTACATGTGTTGGACCACCGGGCAGTGGTGTGCCAAATGTGCCAAAATGGGGAATGTTTCCTGGCACCTTCGGCGCTGTGCTGAAATCCAAAAATTGTCGTATCATTTGCGCCACTTGTCCCATTGCCCCCCCCCCCCCCCAAACCCGCCTTTATGGTTCACCCCCGCCCCCCCCCCCCCATTCACCCCGCGCCCGTTTGTAGTGTCCTTCCACTTCAATCACTGTAGGACCTATTCTGCACCCAGGGACGGGGGGCAGTAGACGAGGGAGGAGGGCGTACCTGGACCAGAGAGGCGATCCCCCCCCCCCCCCCGCTGGCCCCTGTGCTATCCTGCAGACATTCCGGGCAGAGCCACATCAAAAGTGGAGACCGCCAGGGACGGACCTGAGCAAGGGCAAGGGTCAGAGTATGAAAAGACCAGGCATCACAACATTGGAACAAAACTGATTCCTGTTGGCATATTCCTTCATGAGTGCAGAGCGCCTCGGAGGGGAGGCAAGACTCGCGTGCGGTGGAATATGGCGCTACCCTTGAAGATAGTTGTTCCGATTATGCCCATTCCTCGGGAAGTCTGTTGGTGGAGACACCGGAGACGACCAAAAGGCTGCTTAACAACGGGTCAAAATGTACTTGTCAGAATTGTACCCGTCAGATCTTCCGCCCACTCCGTCCAGGCAACGGACCTGCCTCCAGACTCCATCCATGCATGTCAACGTTGTGCAACACAACGGTCAAACACAGGGAGATTCCTTCTCTGGGCTTGGACTTCTTCCCTGCCCTGGCGCAGCATGGCGCACCCGTCTGACCGTCATTGTTCTGACAGCAGCATCGGTGGTCAAGAACCCAAGATGACATGTTTGCAAGCTGATCATAACGGGGAAAGAGGGACTACCCTGCATTGGCGACACAGACCTTGGGGGCGTTTTCGCACAGCGCGGGCACAGCGCGCGCACAGCGCCAATTATTACGGTGATTATCCAGGTAACAACCCTGAAAACCACCCACCTTCGGAATCATGCACAACCAATTCAAAACTCAAAAATCCAAACATCTGATGCTTGCCATGGGTCCCAGGGACCTAAATTCTGCCCCCTATAGCCCCGTCCACTACAGCAGCCATTCAATGACATCCTTCCAATCTTCTGAACTTACCGAACTCCCGGTGGTGGAGAACGGCCAACTTTTCGCACAGCGCGCGCACAGCGCACGGTACGCCCCCCTTTGCACTCATGACCCGCCTTGTGCCTTCTGCCGAAGATGGTGTAACATCCCCGATTCCTGCGGGTCCTCCCCGCATCTGGGAATCCGCCGGCAGCGGATCTATACACGACGATCCCCTGCACTATCCATTCGAAATTTGGCCCCAGAAGGGGAGGGGGTGACTGCCATGTTGCACAAAGACAAGACCTGTGCACAGCCCTTTGGGCAACCAACAGCCGGCCCTTGGGAGAGGGCTGAACCACAAAAGGTAGTATAGGTCTGCCAGGTAGTGTTTCCGGTTGAGCACCCTTGGGGGCATTCTGTGGAGGCGTACTTGCGGGCTATAGACAGCCGAAGCGTCAGTTTGTTTCGGTCTGTTCTGTGCTGACCGGGCTTGCGGGCAGGCCTGCGTGCGAGAGCTTGGGGGGGGGGGGGGGGCTTGCAGCCTTCTACCCTTTGCGGCGCCCACTCCCCTGCCAGCACCGACGGGCTTCACACTCAGTCGTTCCCAAGACCGTGAAAACTAGAGAGTGCTCTCCATCAAATTTGATGTGGGAACTTGGCACTCAGGGACAGGGGGTGCCGGATCACCGCGTGTTACACATTGTGCCGCAGTTTCGGGCACGTTGCCGTGGTGCTGGTGGTGATGTGCACTGCCCGCGTTATGCCTTAGGCGGTTCCTGACGGTGCAGCCGTCAGATTGAGGATCGGAGACCATGGGAACCAAGTCCGGGGCCTGTGGGGGCGCAGGGGAGGTTTGGAGGGTCGGCCCATACGAGACGAAAAAAGAAGCTGCTGGCATCCGTCAAATCCCGCTCGATGGTTTGAGCGTAACGACGACGGTTTAAGTGCAGCCGACGGCTGTTTGAGGGTGACCGACGGCGGTTTGAGGGTGATCTACGGCGGTTTGAGGATAACTGATGGCGGTCGAAGGGCGACCGACGGCAGGCCGACAACTTAAAACAACAAAAAAAACTTGTGGGCGTCCTTCAGGCCCGCCTGGGGGTGGTCTTAAAAGCGCGGCAGTGGGCAAAGGTGCGGGCCAAGGAGGGGCACAGGGGCAGGCGGGTTAAAATGTGGGAGTCAGGGCAACAGAACACACAAGCCCGACCTTGGACTGACGTAGGGATCGGTCTGGGTCGCAGCATCCACTCGAATTTCGGCTTGTGGTGCCTCTGAATGGACGCCGGGACAAGGGTGTGCAACACACGGGTGTGCAATGCACAAGGGAGGGGGAGGGGGAGGGGGAGGCCTAGTCCCACTGGGTCTGCCCCAGCCCCCGCTGTCTTGCGAAATTCGGGGAGGGGAGTGGCCATAGGGAAGGGGGTGGGGTAGGCCTGTGCTTGAAGAAGGAAGATATGAAAGAGAAACTCCGGCAGTAGCCGAAGCAGCTGCTGGCGAATGAGAAAGCGGAAGGAAACGAAATTGGGCGGTTGCAAAGACAGCGGTGGCAGACCCGAGCAAGAGGTTGGGGCGGGCCCTCAGTCCCAAAGGAAGGGGGAATACATCCACCCATTGAAGCATGGCTTGGGGGGGACTGTGTTTTGGATTTTGGTATGGGACCCTTCTGCCACGTTGTTCGGCGGTGTGGGTTGCTGTGGGTGTTGGCTCAGGGGTGCTCAGGGGGCCTCTTCAGGTCCATTGAGGCCAGGTAGCCACCACTGCTGCCTTCAACATAGATAGGTGTAACAGTCTACATACATACGTACCCCGTCCGCACCCTTTGCTCAACCGTCTGGTGTACCCACACCATCAAGGAGCTCCGGGTAATGCTGCCACCGCTACCTTCGTCCTCGCCGGGTGAAATGGCGTACATACATACAAGGGCATTTCACAGGGGCAACCGGGGGCAGCGTGGGTCCTGAACCCTCTGGTGGCTGGGGCTGTGGTGCTCGAGTCACAGCGAACAAAGCGGAGCACGGAGGGCCACAACAAAGTTCACGAAACAAGCCAGAACCAACGTGAACGAATGGGACTTTGGGCTGTGTGACGAGCCTGGAAGTCTCCACTCCAGCCCCTATTTGTGCCACATTTGGTACGGCAGTGGTGATCTACCCTGCGCAGCCGGCACCTGCACTTACGGGGATACCTCAGGGGGTGGCGGTTGTCCCTTGCAGGCTGCCAGGGGCCGGCCCAGGGCTTGGGAGGCTGGGGGGGGGGGGGCAGTGTGCTGGTTGGTACTTCTGGGTGTACACACCGGTTTAGGTTTTCAGAAATGAATGGCTTACATTTCATGTCCCAAGGCCCACAGGGAAAAGTATTTTTACTGCGTGAGGGGAAACAAATGAACTGATGACCAATAGCACACACACACACACACACACACACACACACACACTTCGTGAGGGAAACAATGAACCAACGACTGACTAACCCAGTGTGGACGGCGCGTGGCACAGCAGGGTACAAGTCACAAGCACAAGTCTCCGAACACCTCGTTAGGCCATTCAAAACAAAGACATGTTTGAGGCTAGGCGCCTTTCTGTAATAGAGTACCAAGCAGTCCAAAGTGGAGTGATGCGGGGACAATGAGACGAGTCAGGTTTTAATCTGCAGCCCTTCAGTCCCTGGTCACGCCCTGATCGCTAGTCGCTCTATCGTTGCGCAGCGCGCGGAAACAATGAGATGGTACGAATCTTTATGCAGTCATATGTACCCCCCACCGTTGTCTTCCGTTGTCCTCGCATTGCAACCTGGGAGGGGAGGGTTTGCGGTATCGTGGGATGCAACAATGCTCACATGCTGTGACGAAAGGGGAGAGGAAGACACACACACACACACACACACACACACACACACACACACACACACACACATGGCATGGGGAGATCAAGCGCACAGCGGAAGCAAAGCACTGATCATAAAAACAGCTCGTTAGGCCAACATCAAATGAAAATCATGGAGGCTAGGTGGCTTTCGAAAAAAGAAATAGATACTCAGAAAAATAGACACACACACACAGACACACATACACAAGCACTTTGCTACCTAGAGTGTCAGCTGAGCTACCAGACCATCTCGGGGTGCTCCATATTGGACCTCGAACGCATACAGAGGAAACTTTGCATTGAAAAAACAAACGCATGAGTGAATAACCCTTCCAACCCTTCCGGACATGGCTTACGCATGTTTCTTAACCACTTTTCTTGCTCCGTTCTCGTTTTGTGGTTCTCCAACACGAGTGTGTGTGTGTGTGTGTGTATGTTGTGAGAGAGAGGGAGAGAGAGGATGTTGTGTGTGTTGGTGTTTAGTGCATCATGTGCTGTAATATATGGAGTCTAATATTTGTGTTTCCGGGCTGTGAATGCTTGGCAAGCCTTAGCGGAAGCAATGTGGGGGCTGGACAGTGCTTGGCAAGAGAAATGGGGACCCTTGGCTGCTTATGTATGGTTGTGCTGTGCACCGCCCGACCATGTGTAGTGGTCAGGGCCGCATTTCTAGGAACGAGAATGTTCTGTTTTTCTCACTAAGGACCACCTAGGGTCTTGGAGCTGTTCGCACATGCTCCTAGAATATTTGTCAAATATTTTTGTCCCATTGCATCGCCGGGGGTTTCAGGCACGCACTGCCCCCCCTCCCCCAGCCCGTGTTTCGACAGTTACCCCCCCCCCCCCCCCGCAAGCAAAAGCTTGTCCAAGCACAGAGTGAGCATTGAACCGCCGTTTTTAGGATTTTTTGGGACCATTGTTTTTAGTGGTTCTGAATGCACGATTGGGCGTTCGTGACGCGCTTGTAGAGGGAAAGAGGGTCTCATTCATCTTTTTCCAGGATTGCACTGCATGGCCATGTGGCAAATTGTCTTCCTATTCTATGTGGGCAAGAGTATCATGTCTTTTGTGCCATTCTTCTGCATCCGTACTTGCAACGCCACCTAATCAAACAATTTGCACAATCTTTCACTAGCTGGCCAGCAGTATTGAATCAATACTGCACCATCCTTGATGTCACACACACACACACACACACACACACACACACACTGAGTACTCCCCAGCTCTACTCACGGGCTGGGTGCCGGGTGCGAAGCCCCCGACGAAAGGGCCCGGGCACCACCCCAACGGGTGGTGTACTAACAGTGTCGGGTGTACGCGCGCGCCAGCGCCAAGCACCACCCCCAAGGGAGCCCGCGGCCCCCTAGTACCGGCCGCCAGGGCCCCGGGAACGGACCAGCGATCCCTAGAGAGGACGGCTGGTACAGCCTCCCCCTCCATCTCCCCTCAACGCCTTTGCCCCACCCACAGGGCCCTCTGCCCCAACTCCATCCCACACACCCCCATGCAGCTCTCAGCGCCCCCCCCGCGCTCCAGCCTCAGCCCCCCCCGCTGCCGCCCCTGCGCGCGCCCCAGTGCCCCATCCCTCCAAGCCCGACATGCGTCCCTGCCCAGTGCGCCCCCCTTCTCTATCCCCCACCTCTGCAGGAGGGAAACCTCCAGGGGCCGGGAGTGAAGAATGCCTCCCTGGGTCCGATCGGGTCGCGGCAAGGAGGTCCCCCGCAGTGGGGCTTCGCCGGCGGCCAAGTCTGCTTAGAGGGGTACAGGGTGGGGGGCCGAGGGGAAGCGGATCAAGCGCACCATCAAGGACGCCATCATGCACACTATCGGGCACACCATCAAGCACACCATCAAGCACACCATCGGCCACGCCATTGGGCACGCTATCAAGCAGACCATCAAGTGCACCATCGAGCACGCCATAGAGCACGTCGTCGAGCACGCTATCAAGCACGCCATCAAGTACACCATCGAGCACGCCGTTGAGCACGAGCGCGCCGTCACGTACACCATCAAACACGCCATCGTGTACACCGTCGCGCGCGCCATCCAGTACACCATCACGCGCACCGTCAAGGACACCATCATGCACACTATCAAGCACACCATCAAGCACACCGTCAAGCACACCGTCGACCACGCCATCGGGCCCGCTATCAAGCAGACCATCAAGTACACCATTAAGCACGCCATCGAGCACGTCATTGGGCACGCTATCAAGCCCGCCATCAAGTACACCATCGAGCACGCCATCGAGCACGCTATCAAGCACACCATCAAGTACACCATCGAGCACGTCATCAAGTACACCATCGCACACGCCATCAAGTACACCATCAAGCGTCCATCAAGGGCGCCACCGTGCACACTATCAAGCACACCATCAAGCACACCATCAAGCACGCCATCGACCGCGCCACCGGGCGAGCTAACGAGGAGACCATCAAGTACACCATCAAGCACGCCATCGAGCACGTCATCGAGCAAGCTATCAAGCACGCCATCAAGTACACCATCAAGCGCACCATCAAAGACGCCATCATGCACACTATCGATCACACCATCAAGCACACCATCCAGCATACCATCGACCACGCCATTGGGCACGCTAACAAGCACGCCATCAAGTACACCGTCAGGCACGCCATCAAGCACGCCATCGACCACGCCATCACGTACACCATCAAACACGCCATCAAGTACACCATCGCGCACGCCATCAAGTGCACCATCAAGCGCACCATCAAGAACGCCATCATGCACGCCCTCGAGCACACCATCAAGCACACCATCAAGCACACCGTCGACAACACCATTGGGCACGCTATCAAGCACGCCATCGAGTACACCATCGGGCACGCCATCGAGCACGTCATCGAGCATGCTATCAAGCACGCCATCAAGTACACCATCGAGCACGCCATCGAGCACGTCATCAAGCACACCATCAAGCACACCGTCGACAACACCATTGGGCACGCTATCAGGCACGCCATCGAGAACACCATCAGGCACGCCATCGAGCACGCTATCGAGCCCGCCATCACGTACACCATCAAACACGCCATCGAGTACACCATCGCGCACGCCATCAAGTACACCATCAAGCGCACCATCAAGAACGCCGTCATGCACACAATCAAGCACACCATCAAGCACACCATCAAGCACACCATCGACCACGCTATCAAGCAGGCCATGAAGTACACCATCGGGCGTGCCGTCGAGCACGTCATCGAGCACGGGCACGCTGTCAAGCACGCCATCAAGTACACCATCACACGCGCCATCAAGCACGCCATCGACCACGCCATCACGTACACCATCAATCACGCCATCAAGAACGCCATCAAGCACGCCCTCGAGCACACCATCAAGCACACCATCAAGCACACCATCGACCACGCCATTGGGCACGCTAACAAGCACGCCATCAAGTACACCATCGAGCACGCCATCGAGCACGCTATCAAGCACACCATCAAGTACACCATCGAGCACGCCATCAAGTACACCATCAAGCGCACCATCAAGAACGCCATCATGTACACCCTCCAGCACACCATCAAGCGCACCGTCAAGCACACCGTCGACCACGCCATTGGGCAGGCTAACAAGCACGCCATCAAGTACACCATCGAGCACGCCATCAAGCACGCCACCAATCACGCCATCACGTACACCATCAACCGCGCCATCAAGTACACCATCGCGCACACCATCAGGTACACCATCAAGCGCACCATCAAGGACGCCATCATACACGCCCTCGAGCACACCATCAAGCGCACCATCAAGCACACCATCGGCCACGCCATTGGGCACGCAATCGAGCACGCCATCAAGTGCACCATCGAGCGCGCCATCGAGCACATCATCGAGCACGCCATCAAGAACACCATCAGGCACGCCATCGAGCACGCCATCGAGCACGCCACCACGTGCACCATCAAACACGCCATCGAGTACACCATCGCGCACTCCATCAAGTACACCATCAAGCGCACCATCAAGGACGCCGTCATGCACACAATCAAGCACACCATCAAGCACACCATCAAGCACACCATCGACCACGCTAGCGAGCAGGCCATGAAGTACACCATCGGGCGTGCCGTCGAGCACGTCATCGAGCACGGGCACGCTGTCAAGCACGCCATCAAGTACACCATCACACGCGCCATCAAGCACGCCATCGACCACGCCATCACGTACACCATCAATCACGCCATCAAGAACGTCATCAAGCACGCCCTCGAGCACGCCACCAAGCACACCATCAAGCACACCATCGACCACGCCATTGGGCACGCTATCAAGCAGACCATCACGTACATCATCGAGCACGCCATCGAGCACGTCATCGAGCACGCTATCAAGCACGCCATCAAGTGCACCATCGAGCACGCCAACAAGTACACCATCAAGCGCACCATCAAGAACGCCATCAAGTACGCCCTCCAGCATACCATCCAGCACACCATCGACCACGCCATTGGGCAGGCTAACAAGCACGCCGTCAAGTACACCATCGAGCACGCCATCAAGCACGTCATCGAGCACGCTATCAAGCACGCCATCACGTACACCATCAAGTACACCATCAATCGCGCCATCCAGTACACCATCGAGCACGCCATCAGGTACACCATCAAGCGCACCGTCAGGGACGCCATCATGCACGCCCTCGAGCACACCATCAAGCACACCATCAAGCACACCATCGGCCACGCCATAGGGCACGCTATCAAGCACACCATCAAGTACACAATCAAGCACGCCATCAAGCACGCCATCGACCACGCCATCACGTACACCATCAAACACGCCATCCAGAATGCCATCATGCACGCCCTCGAGCACACCATCAAGCTAACCATCAAGCACACCATCGACCATGCCATTGGGCACGCTAACAAGCACGCCAACAAGTACACCATCGAGCACGCCATCGAGCACGTCATCGAGCACGCTATCGAGCCCGCCATCAAGTACACCATCAAACACGCCATCAAGTACACCATCACGCACGCCATCAAGTACACCATCAAGCACACCATCAAGAACGCCATCATGCACGCCCTCGAGCGCACCATCAAGCGCACCATCAAGCACACCGTCGACCACGCCATTGGGCAGGCTAACAAGCACGCCAACAAGTACACCATCGAGCACGCCATCAAGCACGTCATCGAGCACGCCATCATTCACGCCATCACGTACGCCATCAAACACGCCATCAAGTCCACCATCGCGCACGCCATCAAGTACACCATCAAGCGCACCGTCAAGGACGCCATCATGTACGCCCTCGAGCACACCATCGAGCGCACCATCAAGCACACCGTCGACCACACCATTGGGCACACTAACAAGCACGCCATCGAGTACACCATCGAGCACGCCATCAAGCACGTCATCAAGCCCGCTATCAAGCACGCCACCACGTACACCGTCAAGCACGCCATCGAGCACGCCATCGACCACGCCATCACGTACACCATCAAACACGCTGTCAAGTTCACCATCACGCACGCCATCAAGTACACCATCCAGCACACCATCCAGAATGCCATCATGCATGCCCTCGAGCACACCATCAAGCACACCATCAAGCACACCATCGACCACGCCATGGGGCACGCTACCAAGCACGCCATCAAGTACACCATCGAACACGCCATCGAGCGCGTCATCGAGCACGCTATCACGCACGCCATCAAGTACACCATCGAACACGCCATCGAGCGCGTCATCGAGCACACTACCAAGCACGCCGTCAAGTACACCGTCGAGCACGCCATCGAGCACGCCATCAATCGCGCCATCACGTACACCGTCCAGCACGCCATCAAATACACCATCGCGCACTCCATCAAGTACACCAGCAAGCACACCATCAAGGACGCCATCATGCACGCCCTCGAGCACACCATCAAGCAAACCATCAAGCACACCGTCCACCCTGCCATGTGAGGGATGCCCTGCCTTGGTGCAGGATGCCCTGCCACGTGCGGGATGCCCTGCCTGGTGTGGGATGCCTTGCCTAGTGCAGGATGCCCACCCTTCCTCCCTCCGCCCATCCAGCCCTACAACAGGCCCATAACCCTATCCAGCCCCCCCTCCCTCCGCCCATCCGGCCTAGAAACCAGCCCACAACCCTGACTTGCCCTCTCTCCCTCCCCCTATCCTGCCCTCAAACCGGCACACAGTGCAAACCAGCGCCCCCCCCCCCCCCTCAGCCCTTCCAGCCCAAAAACAAGCCCAAAACCCAACCTGAGCTCTCTCAGCACTAGCACAGCACAGCACACAGCACATCGCAGCACACACCACAACACAGCAAAGCACAACACAGCACAGCACAACACAGCGCGGCGCAGGATGCCCACCCTCCCACCCTCTCCCCCTCCAGCCCTGAACGCAGGAGCCCGGCCTTACAGGAGACTCCGAACACCCCCTGGGCTGGGCTCCCCGTCCCCCCCAGGCCGGTGCGCCCGGTTCTCTGGAGCAGATGGTCCCCCATTGGCCTTACAGGAGACTCCGAACACCCCCTGGGCTGGGCTCCCCGTCCCCCCCAGGCAGGTGCGCCCGGTTCTCAGAAGCAGATGGCCCCCCATTGGCCTTACAGGAGACTCCGAACACCCCCTGGGCTGGACTCCCCGTCCCCCCCAGGCCAGTGTGCCCGGTTCTCCGAAGAAGACGCCTCCCCATGGGCCTTGAAGGCTTTTCCGACCACCCCCTGGGCTGGACTCCCCGTCCCCCCCAGGCCGGACGCCATCATGCACGCCCTCGAGTACACCATCAAGCGAACCATCAAGCACACCGTCAACCCTGCCATGTGCGAGATGCCCTGCCTTGGTGCAGGATGCCCTGCCACGTGCGGGATGCCCTGCCTGGTGTGGGATGCCTTGCCTAGTGCAGGATGCCCACCCTTCCTCCCTCCGCCCATCCAGCCCTACAACAGGCCCATAACCCTATCCAGCCCCCCCTCCCTCCGCCCATCCGGCCTAGAAACCAGCCCACAACCCTGACTTGCCCTCTCTCCCTCCCCCTATCCTGCCCTCAAACCGGCACACAGCGCAAACCAGCGCTCCCCCCCCCCTCGCTCCTTCCAGCTCAAAAACAAGCCCATAACCCAACCTGAGCTCTCTCGGCACTAGCACAGCACAACACACAACACATCGCAGCACACACCACAACACAGCAAAGCACGACACAGCACAGCGCAGCACAGCACGGCGCAGGATGCCCACCCTCCCACCCTCTCCCCCTCCAGCCCAGAAACAAGCCCGTGACCCTATCCAACCTTCCCTCCCTCCGGCCCTCTGATAGTCCGACCACCCCCTGGGCAGGACTCCCTGTACCCCCCGGGCCGGTGTGCCCGGCTCTACGACGATGCCGCCTCCCCATGGGCCCTGAAGAATACTCCGACCACCCCCTGGGCTGGACTCCCCGTCCCCCCATGCTGGTGTGCATAGCATTGCAGGAGGTCCACTGCCCACTGCCCCCGGGGCAGTAAGGCAGTGCATTGCAGGGGTTCGACTACCCACTGCCCCCAGGCAGTGCGGCACTGTATTGCAGGAGTTGCACTGCCCACTGCCCCCAGGCAGTGGGGCAGTGCATTGCAGGAGTTCCACTGCCCGCTGCCCCCAGGCAGTGAGGCAGTGCATTGCAGGAGTTCCACTGCCCACTGCCCCCAGGACAGTGCGGCAGTGTATGGCAGGAGTTCCACTGCCCACTGCCCCAGGGCAGTGAGGCAGTACGTTGCAGGAGTTCCACTGCCCACTGCCCCCAGGCAGTGAGGCAGTGTATAGCAGGAGTTCCACTGCCCACTGCCCCCAGGGCAGAGGGGCAGTGCATTGCAGGAGTTCCACTGCCCACTGCCCCCAGGCAGTGAGGCAGTGCATAGCAGGAGATGCACGCAGGCTGCAGTGGACCAATGCGACCCTGTGTGACTGCGCACGGGCGTCGGCAGAGCAGTGCCGGCCAAGTGCGAGAGTGCACTGGTCCGGCTATGCCACAACACACTTACACACAGCGCGCACACAACACACACAGCCCAGCCCGTTTACCTTTACCCGTGGGTAGACATCCCGGCCTTTGCCCTTTGGTAACAGCGCCTTCGGCACACACACACACACACACACACACACACACACACACACACACACACACACACACACACACACACACACACACACACACAACACATACACACACACACACACACACAACCACCACCACCATCACCATCACCATCACCATCACCATCACCATCACCATCACCATCACCATCACCATCACCATCACCATCACCATCACCATCATCACCACCCCATCACCATCACCATCACCATCACCATCACCATCACCATCACCATCACCATCACCATCACCATCACCATCACCATCACCATCACCGCCGCTGCCGCCGCCGCCACCACCACCACCACCACCACCACCACCACCACCACCCAGCCCGGACCCACGTACAGCCTGATAGTGGCCACAAGATGTCACTGCAGGTGAGCGCATTCCGCCAGAAGGCAATTCGGGCCACTCGGCGCCACAAGAACCCCTAGTTGCCACAAGAAGCGAGCCGAGTGTCGCTAGCAGGTGCAACCCGAGTGCAAGCAACAGACTCGAAGGTATGGCCCAAGCGAACTGCCCACCCCTGTAGACCACAAGGGGCCGACGACCACAAGGGGCTCAAACCCATGGCATGGCCATGGGAGGCGCATAATACCATGACGCCACAAGATGCATGAGGCATCCGCCACAGCGTCGCAAGATGCGCTAGGCGAGACCTCTGAAAATGCGAAGTGGTGTGAAGGGTGTAGGGGGGGGGGGGGGGTAGCGCCCTCAACAACGCTTTGGACCTCTGACCTCTCTGACCACCACAACCACCACCACCACCACCACCACCACCACCACCACCACCACCACCACCGCCATCATCATCATCATCATCACACAACACATGAAGCGACAATTCCGTGATGCACAGGGTACAATAATGTGGTGACAAAAAGCTGTGAGCAACAAGCCACAGGAATGCAGGGGGCAGCACAGCCTTCCACACAGGCCTGCCATGCGCTACCAAACGCCCCTATTTTTCCTGCCAACCACCGCCAAGCGCCCGACTTTTGCGTGTCCAGCACTATTCAAAAAGATGGGCACCACCTCACAACGGACAAAAGAGAGGAATTTGGTAAAAAACCCGGACCAGAGCAGTGAATGGGGGGGAGGGGGGGGGGGGGGGCACGAAAAAAATAACTTTTCAGGACCCTGACCGCATCCTGGGCACCGTCGGATTCACCGCCAACCACCGTTGGTTAATCCCCAACAACAGACAGCGACCACAGCTACTGGAGGGTTTTTTTTTTGGCACACAAGCCCCCCCGCCCTGCCACTCACGACCCACTGCGAGTGTGCTTCGCAGTCCCGGAAAGAAAGAGGGAGCAGAGAAGGGGGCGAACAAAGGGAAGGGCTCCCAAAGGACCTCCCTGCTGAGCGGTGCAGCACCTGCGCTGCTCGCCGGGCAGCTGCAGTGGTCACTTCAAGAAAACAAGCGGACAACGCGGTGGTTCTCGCAATTGTTGCCCATTTTCAGCGCTTCCGACGTGTTGTCGGGGCTTTTCAACGCTTTTGGACCTTTTGATTACGGTGACTGTGGGCGCGTTACGGTGGCAGTGTGCCATGATTGTGCGCACTCACGCGTCAATGCGTCGCACGCGCAAATGCTGTTGGGATGACTGAGGAACGATGGTCGTGGGACAGGGCGCGCGGGGGGGGCAAACAGGCGACGAGGCTCCACACCTGGTGTCACGTCCGTGAGCAGCCCTGGTGTCACGTCCGTGAGCAGCCCTGTGGACTGATCCACCCCCTCCTCCGACCCCCTCAGAGTGCTCAGCAGCGCCGCAAAACCCTGCTGCTGATCCGGTGACACCATCGACTCCGAGAACACGTCCGACGGCTGCGACGTGAACGAGGCCTGAGGCGAGCACAGGACCGCGGACGTCTGCCTCGCGTGGCCCCTGCCCGCCGGGCTGCGCCCCACCGCCTGCGCTCGCGGTAACCGGCCCTCGCGGCCGAGCTCCAACGGCCGCGCCTCTTCGGACACGCAAGAGATCTGCGGCGACCCCAGTCCTGAGGCGTCGCGGGACGCGGAGGGGGACGAAGACGGCTGATCGCCCGGGACCGTGGGGCCGGAGGCGGTTGTGAGGGCCTCGGGGGGCACCAGCAGAACGCCGCCGACCTGCGCCTCCGTCACCGACTGCGCAGCGCTCTGCCTCGACCCCCCGTCCGACGACGTGGCGGAGGGCGACAAGGACCCGGAGATCTGCTGCGAGGTGCCGCGTGAGAGGGCCCCCGCAGACCCGGTCTTGGCGTGGGACGACGCCACAGACCGCGTGGTATCGTCGGTGGGTGGCGGGTGTTGGGGCCCCGCTGCGGCCGCCGCCGAAGCGGAGGTCTGGGCATTGCCGTCGCCGTCCGTCGGTGCAGTGGTTGGGTGGGGGGGCATGGGGGCAGTGTCTTGAAGGGACAGCGGCAGCTGTGGCCTGGGGCTGTTGGGCTTGCCGACCCGGGGCGTCGGCTCCGCATCGGACGAGGACGTCCCACTGTCCGACAGATTGCCCACGTACGGGACGTCGGGGGTCTCCATTGACGGCAGCTTCAGAGGCGGGATGAAGATGCCGTTGTAATGGTGGAACTGCGGCACACTCGACGGCTCCTGCGCGGGGCCCTGTGGAGCAGTGGGGTGTGTACAGAGCGCCGGGGGGGGGGGGCAAAGATCTGCGGAAGCGGCTGTTTGGAGCGCAGGCCAATCCCTGGGTCAAAGCCAACACGGCGCCAAAGCGCCACATGGTAGAGCCTGTTGCGGCGCGATTCTGTCATCTCAGGGCTTGGGGGATTGCAGTCTGATATGACCCCGAGTCCTTGCTCGCCGCCTTGGAAGCCTTTCCAGCAGCCGCGAAGCCTCCCCAAATAACACGAAAATTGCAAAAACTTGCCAATCAATGGCGCAAACTGTGACACGGATATTGACATGGACCAAAAATTGTAACTCTAAAGAGGGCTACACTTGCGCGCTGCAGGGGGCAGGAATAATCCTCTCAAACTGCAAAAACAGTGAAACTTGCAACAAGAAGAAAAAACCACCATTCCATGACCATTTGGAGTACTTGCCTATACAAAACCCACTGAGTGGGTGGAGGTTGGTTGGGGGGTGCACATTGATCTCTTGACACCATCGCTCTCCACTATGGAGAGACCACGGCCCCAGCTCACTGAGCAACAAACGACATTTGTATAGCGCCTTGTCATGCCCAATCTGGCGCTCAAAGCACTCTTATGCACCGCCATAGGTTTTGTTTAGCTGAATTCAGCAGATTCTCAGGTGCCCAAATCGGCAACAAATCTTGGATATCTTCGACATATCGTTGAGTTAGGACCCAGGACCAAGACATATCCCCAACTGGAAAGGGGCCTATCCATATCGCTTAGCGAGCCCCCACACACACGGGTAAAAGGGGTGGGCCCTTGAAAAAAAAAAGAGGAAAAGAAAAAAAAGAGTGCTTAGGGGACCTATTGCACAATGTAGAGGGGTGGAGTGTGCAAACAACAGTGAATACAATGACAATGAATTGCCTGTCTTGTTTGCCGTCGGAATTACTCCCAACACGCGCTGCAGGCGCCATACCCCCCTTCTCCTACGCCGAACACACAGGGTCCAGGGCTGCCGACGCCACAAGCACCCTCCATCCTGTGGACGGGGCGGGCGGTTGGTCCCTGTATGCGATCCCCCTTTCCTGAGCTTTCCAGAGCTCTTGGGAGCGCTTATCCTGCGGCACTTGCAGCGCATCCTACGGAGCAAAGGTCCTCGGGGGCCAACAAATGTGGACGCCGTTTGACATCATCGATCACCTGTCCACAAGGGGGCCTTCAACAGTGCAGCGCGTGGGGTCATGGATGTGACCCTCTGAATGAATGCCCGAAAGAAATGATGAGGCGGTTGTCGGGTTGGGGCAGCAAGCCCCAAAGTCACACAAATACTGGTGAAACCGCAATCATGAACTGGATTCGCCATTTGCCAGGAATTGCAACACCGTGCTGCACAATAAGATGGGTGCAATGCATTTGGGTAAGGCGATAATGCCACTGTGCTGCAAAGCGGACGTGCACCAAAGTCCTCAACGCCCAAACTTCCCAGGACTCCTAGACACCAACGCTGCAGTCCTTCGGGAATGGTCGTATGCTGATGCTCTCCTTGTGTTCTGCACCATTGATCTACCCTTCATAGAGCTGGTGAACAGCGTGGAACTCCACAAGTTGTGCCGACTGGTGGAATGCTATGATTTGTCTAAAACTGGCTGGTCATTTCAATTTATGTACACCACAACCCACACAAGATGTTCCTACCTTTGATCAAAGAATGCGGCAAGTGGATACCAGTTGTTTTGTTGAAAAAAATTGGTGATCACAATGCTGGTTTGTTAAGAAATAGTGCTGATTCAAAGGCTTCGAGGGCACCTCCCCTGCGGCGCCTAATGGGAAGGGTGGGGCTGAAGCCAGGAAAAGGCCGTCACCAGCCTCTTTGGTACGTAGAACAGGCCACACACCTTCTTGTCCTTCTGCCCTTTTTCGTGCTTCTTCCGCTTCTTCCTGAGCGAAATTGCAGCAAAGGGGGGCGTCAGAGTACGCGCGGCACGACCGCACCCATCCCACACAGAGCAGAAAAGACACAGTGAGCACAGGAATGATGTACCACAGTCTCAAATGCTGGTCGCCCTTTTCACCATCCCCGAAACCAAGAACAACATGAGCACTTGCACCACTGCACTGCCGTTGGCCGCAGCAGCACCGACAGCACCACCACAACGGTGAGGTCATAGTGACATGTTGTGAATGCAATGGCATTGAGTGTGTGAAGCACTTGATCTAGCTGAGCCTTAGTGGTCTGGGTGGCAGCCTCCAGTGGACACGCAGTGAACCACAGTCCTGCACGCACCCTAACATGCCTTTGGGCTTAGAGGCACTTTCATATGCAAATGCGCCTGCTCGTTGCATTTTGACTACCAACAAAGCCACAACCTGCACCGCCTGCAAGGATACCCCCCCCTATTCAGCCCCCCGCCCCCTGCCCCAGCCCTGGTCCTCCTCTCAAATTGTACAACTGTGGCGTTGGTGGTGGCATTTGTGTTCCAGGACACGTAGCTCCCTGGTGAACTCCTGGTGGCTCCCACAACAGCGCCCCAGCTGGGCCTCCCATTGCGACCCCTCCTGAAATCAGCCTGACTCTGACTCAGAGTCTGAATGTGGCTGCAGAACCCCTGCCGTCTCGGTCCCAAAACCGGGAGGAGTTTGTCCCCTGAAATGGCCTTCATGGGGCACCTCACGGAAGAGCTCCTTTTAAAGCCCCCCTGCCGCCCACACCCCGTCATGGAGGCTCTCACGATCCCGTCCCCTGCAGCAATGCCCCACTTGCTCAGTGCGTCGGGCACTGACAAGTGACATTCCGTCCGACACTGATATGCACAAGTGCTGGTGTCCTGCGGAATCCCGCATGCCCAAGAACACCGGTGCACAGTCCCTCCCTCATTTAAAGGGGGCGTTGCTGGGCGGTGTACTGCCAGTCCCGCCCCTCCTTCTGCCCCATAACCCTCAGGCTGATGCATTCTACCGCGCGCCTCCTGTGGAAATCCCAGGTCTCGTTCCCCCACTGTCTGGATCCAGGTGATGGGCCGGTGATGCTGCCTGCCAAGTGCCGCCCTGCCCTTGCTGCTGCCGGCCGAGTCGACCGCAGCTCGGCACCCCAGAACCCCGACCATACTTCTTCTCTCTCTTGCGCAATTTATCGGCCAACAACGAGGGTGAATATTGCTTTCCACCTGCAGAGCGATCACAGTGCAACCCTCAAGCTCCATCTGAAACTCCTGCGGATGTGCATTGTACTGCGGGTTATGGCACCCTGAGCTTTCGATTGAGGGTGCGGGGGGAGGAGGTGGGGGGGGGGGGGGTTGGCGGGAGCCCCGACCAAATCTCCTCAAACAGGTCGGCAATGTCCAAAAACCGGGTTTTGGGCCCTGGGACACACGGCCACCCCAGAGAGATCCTGCCTCGTGTCCCCTCTCCACACTGGCAGGGCAGGGTGGGGCGGGTCAGGGCAGGGGAGGCCCAGTGCTGCCGGAGCGGGTGCAAGTCAAGAGCTCCCTGCGGGCTAGGCAACAGGCCGAGCAGGGTGTGACCCTGCACCACCCGGGGGCCCAGGGTCGCCGGAGGGCACACACGGGGACGGGGACGGGGTCCGCCAAGGGCGAGGGGTGTGTTTCTCATATGGCATGGCAACCCGACATGCAGAATTGTCGGGGACGCCATCGTGCAGCCCCCAGGCAGCCTGCAAGCCTTTAGATCGGCCTACAAATCCATATCCAAATCCTCCTCAAAGCCCCCCCGCAATTGAAAGCCCGGTCACCTCCAGGGCGCCAACAAAGTTTGGAATCAGCGCAACAAGGTGCTCCAGAAGAGTCATCATTTTTCTGGGACTCAGTGAAACATTTCTGACTATTTTCGAACCTGCACAACTTCCCCGGTGCCGAAGTGACTGCTGAACGGTCCTGGTCCACCAAGCTCCCGGCCTACCATCCCCCATTTTTGCAGACTCTGTTGATCCCCCTGCGCAATTGAAAATCCTAAGCCCACCTTTGTCGGTTGCAGGCTCGTTCAAACATCACCCCTGTGTCCCCCTGTTTTTGTTGCACCAATTCCTGTCAATCATGTCGACACTGACTCTCAGACAATGAGCCAGCACTTGGTCAGTCACACAGAGTCTTTGCCGGGTGTCACCAAATGTGAACCTTCACACAGACACGCAGCCAGACACCATTGGCCATGCATAGATACATATGATTCAACATGGAATACAACACCATCTGCCAAGTGCGGCCAAGATGTCACAGAAATTCGCCTGAGTGTCGCCAAGTGGCACCAAGGAAGGCTCAGGGGTTTTCTGGCTGTTACCACAATTGCTACCAGGTACTCGCTTCTACCAGGCTTGACCCTCGCCCCACCCCCGACCGATTGGTGATGACGGCGATGGTGAGGCTTGGCAAACCCCAGCCCTTTGATGCACACCGCACTGGCAGGGAAGGAGGGGGAGCGGGGGTTGTGATGCACAGGACACTGTGGAGGAGGGGTGCCTGCAACTGGCGGTTTGGCAGTTCAAAGACGGTATTCGGTTGGTAACTGGACTGCGTTTGACGGTAACGGACCTGTACTTGGGGGCTACTGAAAAGTTTTTTCGGGATTCAGCAATAACAATTCAGGCTCTGGACTGGACAAGGCAAGGATGTTTTTGTTGCAGGTAGGCACAGTGCGAAGCACACCTTGCAAAATCTCAAGAGCCATCCCCAACTGATTTTCCGGGGGGGAAAAGCCAAATCCAAAGTTGTGGAACGCCTCTTTGTAGTCCTCCTTCCGCATGACCGGCCTGTGCAGCATGGCAGAGACCTGGCTCTTGTTGCAACATTCATGTTGCAACGCCAAGGTTAACACCTGTGATGAGAGCTCCCTTTGAGCCTCCACGTGGCGTTTGACTTGGGCATCGGTAAAGAATAACAAGCAACCCTCTTGTCTTGTGTGGAAATAGCACTGCAGAATCAAGCAATTGTGGTAAGTGTTGTGTGCCACTTCATCACAGAAGAAATTTGTGTCTGCTGTGACAGAGCTACATCAGGCTTTCTCAAATTGCATGCCGTAGCATGTCATCCCACAATAGGGCGGGAAAAGAGACACAAGGGCAATGCATGGGACAACATGCGGAGGCATTCCGCATGACGAATCGTGGTTTTACTCTGCTGCAAGGGAATCCGCTCAAGCCCAAAAATGTGAACTCAAAATACCCAAATGCCGCAAATATGTTTTGGCATTGTCTACCTCCAGGACAACATCTTCAAAAGGATAGAAAGATCTTGATTGCCCTCATCCATGGCAGCTTCTGTGCTGCATGCCGGCCTCCTATCCATCCCTGTTGCACATCTGGAAAAAAAGAGTATGAACCCAAACCCCATACTGCCCTCCCACATCGCCCCCCCCCCCCACCTCGCATTTGTGCACAGCTGCCAGTATAGTGGCAGATCTGCAAGCGAAGGGGAGCAACAAAAAATGTTTTGTTCAGCATCATTTTTCAAATTCTATTGCCTTCGGCAAGGCACCTCGAAGAGGGGAGAGGGACGACCATTCTTGAGCTGCCAAGGCTGGAAAACTGCATAAGCGGGTTGTGCCCCAGCCCCCTTGGGAGCCCCCCCCCACCCCACACCCAAATAGTGTGAAAAACACATGAAGAGGGGCTAAAACATGCTTTATATAGGATATTTGATCATTTTGGATGGTCAGAATATCAAAAAAATCAGTTTCGGAAATTTCCATTTTTGAGCTGCCGAGGCTGGAAAACTGCATAGCTGCACCAGCTGGGATTCCAAGTGCAGGGGTTGCCTGTATGTGCCACCTCCTCTCCTCCACCACCCCCTCCCCTCTTCTCTGCACCCGATTGCCCTGTTGCCCTGCGGCACCCATTGTGCGTTGCCCCTAGTTGAGTTGCCCCTCGGGGAGTAGCTTGGGGGAGTAGCCTAGGGTGCTGCAGAGCAAGAGAAGCACCCAGACACGGTGCGTGTACATTAGTAGATCCCTCCCTCCTCCCCCCACCGACCCCTCATCCCTTATTGATGCCCCTCGGCACCCACGGGGCTGGGCGATTTGAATGTCTTGACGTTCTACGGCAGTCCAGGGGGGCTGGGCTGCCCAAAGTTGCCCACCATAAGCTGACGGGTCATGAGCTCTATGATACATGGGCCTAAATTCTGTGGGTCAGCTAAGCCCGAATTCAAGAAGCGCTGCTGGTAGGGACTGCGAGAGATGGGAGCTTTTGGCCCGTGTCCTAGGGAGTTGCCCCCCGAATTCTCGCACCATCCATCCATCCGTACCCCCCGTACCCCCCGTACCCCCCCCCCCGTACCCCTCCCCCCCTGTACTCCTGCCCCCCTTTACCTCCGGGCTGGGGGGTGGACAACTTCGTGCCGTATATGTGTCAGGAGACCCCTTGGGAGCGACCCCCCCCCCCCCCAAACACCCAAATAGTGTGAAAAACACATAAAGAGGGGCTAAAACATGCTTTACTTAGGAAATTTGATCATTTTGGATGGTCAAAGTATCAAACAAATCAGTTTCGGAAATTTCCATTTTTGAGCTGCCGAGGCTGGAAAACTGCATAAGCAAGTTATGCCCTAGACCCCTTGGGAGCCCCCCCCCCCAACACCAAATAGGGTGAAAAAAACCACAAAGAGGGTCTAAAATATGCTTTACATAGCATGTTTCATCATTGTAAGTGGTCACAATATCAAAAAAAGTTTTGCAAAACTTTCCATTCTTGACCTGTAGAGGGTGGAAAACTGCTTAAGCAGTTCGTGCACACACCAAATGCTATTGAACCACCTACAATCAGCAATTTTGAAGCTTTTGGGGGGCCCATGGCACGGGCTAGATGGGCCCAGTGGCCACTACGTGGGTCCCCATGGGTGCTCAAGTCCCCATATTGTCACCAAATGATCACCCAAACCCATCCTAGGGGCAACAGAAGGGTTTCGGAAAAAGTGGAAATGTGAAAAACTTTCGGATGTCACTAAACAGCCTACGCAACAGCAATTTTGGGGCTTTCGGAGGGCCCATGGCACGGGCTACATAGGCCTAGCGGCCACTACGTGGGTCCCCATGGGTGCCCAGGTACCCGTATTGTCACCAAATGATCACCCAAACCCATCCCAGGGGCAACAGAAGGGGTTCAAGAAAAATTGAAAATTCTATTGCCTATCCACCTCGCAGAGAATCTACCCCGAGCAACACACACCCAAAATAGGGTACAAACTACATAAATACGGGCTAAAACATGCTTTACATATCTTGGATAGCCTTTTTAGGTGATCACAATATCAAAAAAAAAATGAGTTTTGGGAACTTCGATTTTTGAGCTGTATAGGCTGAAACACTGCATAAACAGGTTGTGTACCAATCCCTTAGGAGTCCCCCCCCCCCCCCCCCCACACGCAAGTACAAATACGGGCTGAAACATGCTTTACATATCTTGGGTAGTCATTTTAGGGGATCACGGTATCAAAAAAATAAGTTTCGGAAACTTCCATTTTTGAGCTGTCCAAGGTTGAAAACTGCATGAGCAGGTTGTGTACCAATCCCTTGGGAGACCCCTCCCCCCCCCCGGCAGCCAGTACCCAAATAAGGTGAAAAACACATAAATACGGCCTAAAACATGCTTTACATACCTTGGATGGTCATATTGTGTGGTCACAATATCAAAAAAATAAGTTGCAAAAACTTCGATTTTTGAGCTGCCCAACGTGAAAAACTGCAGGTTGTGGGCCGGCCCATTCACTCTTGTAAGCCATTATTGGTGGAAACAGTCATTTCGCGTCTTTGGCACGGGTTTTGACCGGCCCTAAGCAAGGCTAGAGACTGCAAAAAAAAAAAAGTCCTTTCGTATCCTAGTAGGCATATACTGCCACAACACCCCCACTCACACCCCTCAGAGTGGGTAGCACGGAGTCACCGAGGTCGCCAAAACCGCCAACATAGCAAAAATGGCTGAAAAGTGCATAAACTGCATCGGCGCTCGTCCCACTCCGCCCCATACAAACCCCATGGAGTCGGGACCCGGAAACAAAAAAAAAAGGTGCAGAAACTTCGATTTTTGAGCTGCCCAACGTGAAAAACTGCAGGTTGTGGGCCGGCCCATTCACTCTTGTAAGCCATTATTGGTGGAAACAGTCATTTCGCGTCTTTGGCACGGGTTTTGACCGGCCCTAAGCAAGGCTAGAGACTGCAAAAAAAAAAAGTCCTTTCGTATCCTAGTAGGCATATACTGCCACAACACCCCCACTCACACCCCTCAGAGTGGGTAGCACGGGGTCACCGAGGTCGCCAAAACCGCCAACATAGCAAAAATGGCTGAAAAGTGCATAAACTGCATCGGCGCTCGTCCCACTCCGCCCCATACAAACCCCATGGAGTCGGGACCCGGAAACACTTTTTCGGCTCAAAATCGAAAAAAACCAAAAGATTCATGATTTTCGACCCCAAAAAACGGGGGGGTCACTTTTTGACCCCCCCCCCCCCCACTTCCCTCAAAACCTCAAAAAAGTGGGGTTCAAGTGGGGGGGTTTGGGGGGGGGGGTCTGGGCCAAAAACTCATTGGGGGATGCGTTTATTGGACAAAATAATGATTTTACAACGGGCTAAATTAACAATTCAACCCCTTGGGGTAGGGTACGCGAATAGGCCCAAAAAGGCCCAAAATGGGGGGGTATGTGGCGTTTTCCCCTATATACACCTACCTGGCTTTGATCTAACAACCTCTGCGAGGTGATTTCAAAAAAGTTTCACGTGCCACTAAATAGCCTATCCAGTGTGAAAACGGCTAAGTCCTCACTGGGAAGGAGCCATAGGGGGGGGGGGGGGCGACTGGGGGTACCTGGAGTTGGGACCCGGGACCCCGCCATGGGTTATGGGGTCCATATACAAGAAAAAAGTTCTTCAGGACCCAGGTCCAAATACACACACAGCAGCCATAATACGCAAAGAAGTTTTGACCCCCCCCCATCCCCCCCCCCTCCAAAAAAAAGGGGTACCCAGGTGCGGGGGGATACGGGGGTCAAAATCCAAAAAATCATTGGGGGATCATTTTTGGTCCTAAAATGACGATTTTACAAGGAGTTAGACGTTAGAAACCATACATTGGGGTATGCTATGCGAACGACCCCAAAAAAGGGGGGTATACGACGCTCGCGCCTGCGCTTGATCTAACAACCTCTCTTCGAGGTGATTTCTCGCTGGATTACTGATGCGGCTCGTCCGCATCACAGCCATCACTCCACTCTTGATAAAACTGCTCCTCCCGGTGCCATAAGTTGGGGGGTCTGCAGGAGGGGGTGTTGGGGTTGGGCCCTACACATAATTGTCCCCGGTGTCCTCACTCACCAGCCCAGGATGGAAGTTTAGTAAGTAAGATACTGTTTGACAGATGCCCAAAATCAGCTCCAAGAGACTGGCACTTGTCTGCACTAATGAAATGTAGACACAAAGAAACGCTGCAAGCTGCAACCCCGATCCGCAGGGCCGACGCACCTCGGTAGTTCATCCCTGTGGCTTGATTCAGTTGAAGACTCCGAGGAAGACGTGGCTTGTGTTGATGAACTGCCCTCAATGTACATGTTTACTTCCCTGACACGGAGCACCGGCAGTACAGATCACCTCCGCCCTCTCTCTCTCTCTCTCATCCAGCCCCTGTCCCATGTGACGCCTGGATGATCCCCATAACAGAGCCCCTCCGCTCGCACAGGCGCAGCGCACACCCCAACCAGACATCATTTATAAGAGGGGGGGGGGTCAGGGGGGGGGTTTAAGGCACCCACCCACCCAAGATGAAGGCACCCACCCAGACCCCTCCCGCCCCCTCTTATAAACATTTCAGGAGGGTTGGTTAAGGCGCTCTCCTGGGGTTGAATGGCTCCCCAGGCCCACCCCTAAGGTGATGCTACCATAGCAGCATTATGAATTTGGCCAGGATCCACTGCCCACGCACCCAGATGCTTCACTGCCCTCAAGAAAGCTTTCCATATCAGTTGCTGGCTGCTGTGTGGCGTTGTGGGAGTTGTACATGGTGGTGAGGTGGCGGGTGACTGAGTCTGGGTTGTGGGTGGCTTGGGTGTTGCAGTTGTTGCTGGGGATGGAACTTCACAACTGGAGGTGGTACTGGCAGACGGTGTGGCTGGTGCGATGCTTGTGGGCTTGGAGTTGGATTTACTGGAGGTTGTGGGGATTGCAGTTGTAGCTGGGGATGTGACCTGAGTTGCTGCTTGTCCTGCTAGTTGTACTGGTTGCAGCACATACACAGACAAAGGAAAGCAGAGGAACCAGGAGGGGAACAATGAGCAGCGGTGGAGCAGTCACTGTCACTAACACACACTAACATTAAAGGGGGGGCTCCTAGACTGCAGACCCACCCACCCAGCCATAATTATAAGAGAGGGGGGGTCCCAAACTTAGGACCCACCCACCCAGGCTGGGGCACCCACCCAGACCCCGCCCCCTTTGGCAATAGCTCCTTATAAACGATGTCTGACCCCAACCAGCCAGTCCACTGTGTTCTGCCGGGAGTGTATGCGCGCCTCTCCTCTCCCCACCTCCTGTGAAGCACGTTTCATGGCATCTGCTGCACTCCCTCATGGCACTGCTTCAGCTCACAATTAGGCTATGTACAACAGTGCAGCATACCCACACACTGAGTTGTCACATCACACGCGCACATACACTCCTCTGTTGGGAACATTCGTTCTCTGCAGAACTTCTAATCCCCTGGCCCACTGGGATTGGCATTCCAGATCTTTGATGGACAGATGGCGTCTTAGACTGGCCTCACATGCTTGTAACTCTACATTCAGGACCACAACAATGGCGCCCCCAAAAATGACGGTGACGAGCTCACAGAGCAACGGCTGTGGACCAGTCCTCACACAGAAAGCCGTGTGTCACAGATTGGCCATTGAGGGGGATGTCTGATCCGAGGTCACGACTTTCTTGGGGGCTGTGGATGCGGATTTGAGCGTAGGTGTGGGTGTTTGCATGGGGTGTTGGTACATGGAAGGGCAAGATACCGTGGGAAATGTGAATGACGTTGGTGGGTGTGTTGGGTGGCCCATGAGAATGTGAGCACGTTTGGGAGGTTGTGGGAAAATGAGCTCAGGCACCGGGGGAAATGGCGGGGTGAGGAAATGCCGGGGGAAATGCCACTACGCCCACGGGGATACGCAGGAAAATACGAGAAATTCCGCGGGAAACCTGCGAAAAGCGCAAGGGTAACGGGGCAAAGGGAGGGAAATGGGGTGTTCGGACCAGAGACCTCCCAAAGAGAGAGGGCGGAGGTTTGGAATGGGCACACTTGCCGGAACAAATGAGCAAAACAGAAAATGGGACATTGGGAAACAGGCCCCAAGTCGGAAAAGGGGGGGGGGGACCGCAGGAGGAGGGCTGGCACCCTCATTGAGTTGCCTTGGGTACAGCAAACCCTCTCCCCCAGGGTCATCCTGATTTGCCCCCCTTCACCCGTACTTCACTCCGTTTGGGGCCGTTTCCCCTGCATTTTGCCTCACACTCAGACTCCCGCAGCGCCCGCCAAGACTCCGGCGGGCGTGGGGGCCCGGTGAGGACATGGCTGCGTCCTGCATCCCTGGGCCACCGAGCGGCATTCGTCCATTTCCCTTCGCCCGTTGACCGGCGTTGGGGTCGAGGGTCGCCACGTGAGGAGCGACGCTCGTGGCGCTCGGGGCGCAGAGCCAAGGGGCATACCCATTGGGGCCAAAGGGCGCGTCCACCGCCAGACCGACACACAGGTCGTTGGTGTTCTTCTTGATCTGCCGCAGCTGCTGCTCGTCGGTGTCGCGGTTGTCCACCAGGGCCCGCAGCTGCTTCTCCACCTGGACCACGATGCCACCCAGAAGGACTGCGGTGTCCAGGCAGAAGCGGGTGGGAGGCACGTCTGCAATGGCCTCAGTCAGGCCCAGTGACTGACACCCCCCACTAGAGGGCCTCATGCGGCAACCCCAGGCGGCATCAAACTGTGGGTCGGTCTTCCGAAGGGGTGGTGGCGTCATTTCTGAACCCGGTGGGCCACCGCCGATGGCATGACTACCCCGAAAAATGTAAATCAGGCACAACGCGGGAGATGTGGAGTGCAACTTGCCCAATACTTGTGCAGCGTAATGCAGATCCTCAAAAGGCACGCCATCAATACGCTGCAACAATAAAGTAGTGCCCATAATTCGGCGGGTCTGGCCTGTCCCAACTCTCCCTGGCTCTTGTTCTTCACCAAAGGGCGTGCTGCAGCGACGGGGCTGCAGCCTTTGGGGTCAGTGCGTGGGAGAGAGGAAGCGGTACGCACGCACGTCCGTCCCCCCCCGTCCTTTCAGGGGGGGACCCAAACCCCCCACAACCTCCACATGGCTGTCACCCATCATTCAGTCGGAGATAATGGGCGGAAAGAGGCGACAGATCCAGTCCAGGGGGGGAGAGGGCGGAAGCTGCGCAGGAATGAGCAAACGCAACCGTTGACGTTGCCTCGCACAGGTTACCGACAGAAATTCTCGAATCCGAGACGTCGTACGTGCATCAGTCTTTTGTGAGCGCCATGCGCCTGCCATGTCCACAAACATCAGAAGAAGATATCAGGTGAGTCGTTCGTAGACAGCCGCCACTGGTACAGGACATTGGTCAAGCCAAGTCTGATCTCGCAGCTGGCTCACATTTTTCCTTGTGCTCACACTGTCCAGTGTGCAGTGAATGAGTTCCAGGATGTGAACGGCACGTCTAACAGACTTGTCCTGTGTAGCAAAGCCATTCGATCCACTTGGACGCCGTCCACCAATGGTCTGGCAGCAGGCAAATCGATGTCCACTGTTACCAACAGAGAAGGTCCGCCCATCTCCCGTCACACGCCCACAGA
The DNA here is from genome assembly GCA_964036045.1 of Eutreptiella sp. 'Long Island Sound 2002'. Taxonomy (NCBI): domain Eukaryota; phylum Euglenozoa; class Euglenophyceae; order Eutreptiales; family Eutreptiaceae; genus Eutreptiella; species Eutreptiella sp. 'Long Island Sound 2002'. The sequence goes on from OZ038391.1 coordinate 58,957,219, forward strand.
GCAACAAGGCCACGCGCGAAGATACCTCCTGCAGACGCGTCTGCGCCCCCTCGACTCCTGACTTCAGGAGACTGTCTTTTTCCCAGTATCTCTTTGCCGCCTCCAGCGCCTTCTGCTTTTCCGTCGGACTGAGTTTGGGGTTGGGGGTGCCCGCTGCGCTCTGAGGGTTTCCGTCCAAATTGCCCAGAGGAATCGGAGGCACTGCAGAAACAACGGACATTAAAGGGCATCATCACAAGGGTCGGCTAATCCGGATGTAGGAACGGTGCCCCACCCCCGTGTTACAATCCCCACATCAGATGTGGTGGGGATGTGTGGTCAGGTGAGTTGTACAAGCAAAACAAAACTCCTTCAAAGGCCATATGACTTCCTGGTGTGCCCTGTTATAGTTTATAAAATTCTGAATGCAACAGGGCATCATAATGAACAAAACAAAGTATGGTGTACAACTACTGTTACTGGGGAAACAGCAGTTGAGACGCTGGGCGTTCTCTGGGTCCAGCGAACCATTGTGGTCATCATGCACGCTGACACAGCCATAGCAGGCCCTTACCTTCCCCTCCCTCAGTTCTGGGGGGTCTCTAGTACTAGTAGTAGAGAGTACTAGTAGGACAAGTACTAGTACTAGAGAAACGCAATTTGCCTTAACCCCCGAAATCGGTCAGGGTCACCTAGTAAGGAGTGGATGTGGTGGAAACGAGCAAAAAATGGAAGAAAATTGGTGAAATTGGGTGAGAACCATATCCCGAATGTGAAAGAAGCATCAAAACCTGTTGACAAACAACAATAATGTCCATAGTATCACAAAGTATGGGGTTCTAGGACGGCTAGACGTCCAAATAGTTGCACTGCGCGCGCACTGCGCTTAGTGCACCCCCTAGGTGGGGCACGGGTCAAAAAGGATGCCCGGCGCGTGCCCTGGGCGCTAACGCTCCCCCCTAATGCGGTGGAGGTAAAGAAATATAGATCCTCACCAACGCAAATGCACAACAGCATTTTTCACTTTGTGACCGTCCCCCCGCATGAGGTCACGGGTCATCCCTATGGTACCACCACCTAGTAACCACAAGGGCGGAACCCTTCCTGTAAAGAGTTGCTGGTGCTGATACCCACACTCAAGTGGTGGTGGGCCCTTTTGAAAGGACTTCACCGGTTCCTGGTCACAGAGCCAGGGAATAGGGTTAGATCCCAATAGTCGGGATTGTGAAGAGAGCACCAACATACCAGCCAGGAGTTCCTGGTCGTAGGTGCTGTAGTTGGAACGCGCCTGGTTCCATTTCCAGTTCCAGTGACCAAGTGGCACCAGTCGCCACTCAGACCGCAAGCCACCTCCGTGCGTTTTGATGTGTCTGTTTCCAGCAGAGCTGTCCTTACTGAAAAAACAAGCTGCCGGCCTCTGGTACACTCGTCGCTTTGCCCGACAAGTAACTGCTGTTGGTCGGTCGGTGGGTCAACGGCCAACCGGCGTCGCTTGACCACCAACTGCCTTCAGGCAAGCGCCAACGGGCGTCGGTTAAATGCATCCTGCCGCAACAACCTGAGGTCGTCCTTTATGGGGAAAAATATGTCGTTCCTCAAGGACAGCCCTGGTTTTCAGTCAATGTGGAGCCAATGTGATCCAACCCCCGCTCACACCGCGGGCTTGTTGGCCACACGCAGGCACAGCCGTGTGTGAGCGCAGGACCCTCTTTTCCCCCGACTTCGGCCGTGCTGGGGCAGGGGAAGGGAAGTGGGGCAAATATGAGGCTTGGGCCAGACCCATCTTGTTGAGTGCTGCACGGGTGCCGTGTGGGGCACGGCTGAATGGGCTCTGAGGTCCCCCCCACCCCAGTGGAAAGCTGTGTTATGCCAGTGCAAGAGCACGCGCTAGCAGCACATAAGGCAGATGGTCGTACGTGGCCAATATAACAGGTACCTTTCTCCCCTGCCCCTCCCGCCCGCCTCCACGACCAGAGGCACGCCTCCAGGGGGCGGGCGTTGGCATCGGGGGCCATGAAGGGGGAGGGGGGGGGCAAAAACATGTTCCCCCAAGGCCCGTAGAGTGCGGGACTCCCAGCACCCCCTCTCGTACAAGCGATCCAGGCCTTTGCTTAGTGGAGCGTACACCACCCCATCCGTAAGGCTGTGCCTTTTCTTGGGACCCCCGCCCCCCCTTTGGGGGTAGGCCGAAAATGGGGTGCGTGATCTCAGGTGAAGGGTTTGTTGGTTAACATTTTTCAAGGCGCTGAAGGCGCCAGAAGACAACCTTCTTCATATCTTGTTTTTGTTGTGCCTGCTGCGGCTGCGTGAGTGTGGCCATGCCTGTTGCGCACACAGCCTTTGGGCTTTGTGGGCAGAACCTCGCTCAGAGTTAGGGGGGGGGGCGTTTCTGCAAAATGTGAAGTCATGGGGTTTTGCCTAAAATTGGCCACTTCGAAAAAAGGTGGGGGTTTTACCCCTTTTGCGCGCAACTGAAATTTTCCAAAACGCACTGCGGGGGGTTACCTTGGATGTGCACAAGTGTGTATTTGTCCATCTTTTGGGCATGCAGAAGAAAATTTGGGGGTGTCTTGCTTCAAAAGTGACGGATCTTTGCATGCTTACTTGATGCTGAGGTTTCACATATCAGGTGTGGCCCCGGGGGGGGGGGGGCGACCCCTCGGTTCTGGACGCCAACTACCCCCCCCCCCAATTAACTGTTGGCCGGAGGCCCCTGGGGGGGGGGGGGGGGGGTCTACGAGGGGCTAGGGGGGGGGGCGCTCTGGGAGGGTTGGTTTGGGGGGGGTCCAAGTGGGGTGTTGGGAGGGGGGGGGGGGGCTCCCCTTACCTCCTCTTGCCCTCCCTCTAACCATACCATCACCATAAACCTAACCCTAACCTTTGCAGCCAACTAGTTTGTCCATGCCAACCATGTTGATTGGGCTGAACAAGATGCCCCAAATATCGTTCATGGCTGCTTTTGCCACATCATTGCTCTCCATATTGGACCCCAACACTCACTTTGACCCTAGCCTGGGCTGAGAGCCAGGGCTAGGGTTAGGGCTAGGGTTAGGGTTAGGGTCACCGAGCTAGTTGAACCAGTCTTGGTTTTCTAACCCTTTTTAGTGTCTAGGGTGGACCTACCAGGTTTAGCAGCAGCAGCAGCAGCAGCAAGCAAGCAAGCAGCAAGCAGCAAGCAAGCAGCAGCACGCGCGAAATGGGGAAAAATCTGATGTCCGTCGTGGTGCTTCAAATTCGGCTGAAATTTTGGTGGATGATACCTATGGGTGTGAAGTACAATCACACAAAGTTTGAGCAAGAAACTCAACGGTGGCGGCCGGGAACCGGATTCGCAAGTGGCGGACCTCACTTTCAAAAACCGCAGTTTAGGGCCAAAAACAGCCATTTTTGGGCCAAAAGAGCCCTAGAACACATTCAAAACGGCCAAACAAAGGGAAACGGTGGGTACACTCCACCTGCGGCTTGACTTCCCCGTGTCAACGAGCTCTTTGCGGCCCTCTAACTCCATGATATGTCCCGGAAACGGCCCAAAAAGGCCCCCAGAAGCTCCAAATGCCGACAGCCACAAACCAAGAATAGGCCATATCTTTGGCTACATGGCTCAAAATGCGATTCCGAGGGCACCTACTCCACCCGCAACCCCCCACTTTTTGTGGTTTCCACCCCTCAGAATTGCCCAAACGGACGCCTAGACCCCAATACATAGGCCCATTAGGCTGTGGCAAGCTGCAAGCTCAAGCCCAAACAGGTGGGTGCCCAAATGGGTCAACACGGTCCAGTAGGGGCAAAAAGATGACTTTTCTCAAAAATGATCCGAGCCCATGTGCGACGCTAAACAAGTGTTTTTGGACCGTTTTGAGCTTGTGGTGGCCCATTTTGGTCCTCCGAAAATCCCAAAATACCTTGAAAATGGGCTGTTTTTGGACCAAAAATGGGTCAAAAATGGGTCAAAAACACATTTTTCCAAACCTCATCCTAGACCATTTGGGGTGCACAAACGGGTGAAATGAGCCCATTTTGAACCCATTTTGGGGCATTTTGGCCCCTCAGAAGTCCAAAAAGCCTTGAAAGTGGGCTTCGTGGTGATGGGGTTCACTTGCAAGCTGATTTCACTTTGTCAAGAGCCATCAATGTGTGAATCATTCTTGATGTCCCTCACCAGTCATAGCTAATGTTCCCTCCCCCACCAGCTCGGTCCCAATATTCAGTCTTGATTAGGTACAGAGATGGGAGTAGGCTGAGGGTTGGGGGTGGGCGTTAGAGTCAAGGTTGGGTTTAAGGATAGTGTTGGGGTGCAAATTGGACAAAATGTTCCTTAGGGCACCTTTGGTGTTCATGGACGTCCATGGAGGCCTTTGGCAACTAACCGTTGGCCGAAGGCCCCTAGGGGGGGGGGGGGGGTAGTTGGCGTCCTAGGACCCGCGGAGTCGCCACCCCCCCCCCCCCCGGGGGGTGTGGCAGGGACGCGGTGGCCTAAGGGGTTAGCATACCACAACGGAGGCCTCCACTCTACCTCCTCACCAATGCAATGGTGGTTGTAGCCGCCCACACCCCCTGCCGGGGGGGGGGGGGCATGGACGATTTCTCTTTGGCGCGGCCCAACACCGAAGAGGGTGCCTCACAGGGTGCCCAATCCTGCAAGACGTGCGTTTCGTCACGTTTCACGTTTCACACCACCGCTTCATGGGGTGCCGAGTCCCACAATACGGTCGTTTCAAATCGTTTCGCGTTTCGGATCACCGCTTCATGGGGTGCCCGATCCCACAATGCGGTCGTTTCGAGTCATTTCGTGTTTCATGGGGTGCCAAATCCCGGAACTTCGGTTGTGCCAACAACAAGTACATCGTCTGTCACGCTATGGTTGTGTGTTGTTGTGTGTCTCGCGGCAATGCGCGGAACCGCATGCACTTCGCACCCCCCAAAAAAATTCCCTAGTGGATAGACCCATCTACCACTTTCACTTCAATATCCATTTCCTCAAGGCACCGCTTGCACTGCATTGGTCCCAAGCCCCCCGCCATAGCGTAGCGTCTTATGCACTTGCTTGTGCACCTCACGCAATCGTCTACTTCCGCTGCCTTTTGGAGTCGCTACTCGACTTCCGTTTTGGTGCTTGTCGCTCCTGTGCCACTGAAGCTGCCACGGGTGCCTTCCCACTTTTCGCTTGCTTGCCTTGCCCGCGGGGTTGCGTGACGTTCTTTTTGTACACTTTCTTGTGTCTTGTCGCGATGACCACTTTGGCACTGCTGTCTGAACTGCTGCTTTCGGAACTAGACTCCGATGATGTAGAGGACGTCCCACCACTACTAGAACTGGTTGTTGACGAACTATCTGTGTCGGACCTGTTTGACTCATTAGACGTGCGACACTCTGGACGCCAATCTTCATCGGCCTCACTTGCAGGTCGTTGTGTGCCATATTTGTCCCCTCCTTCATCACCTGTGGTTGTGGCTTGTCCCGTGCCTTCCTCCGCTTCCTTGTCCACATGAATGGTAATCCGCCGCACCTTTTGTACTTTCTCCGCCTTTGTCTTCCGAGCACGCCGGGCAATCTGCTTCTCTACAATCCAATCACTTACTTCAACTGTTTCAGGGTCCAAGCCGGGATGCACGAGCCGCAGCAAAGCGTGGATTGTGAGTCCCTAACCCCAAATCGAGGGGCCACGCAACAGAGCATGGATTGTGAGTCCCTAACCCCAAGTCGAGGGGCCATGCAACAAAGCGTGGATTGTGAGTCCCTAACCCCAACTCAAGGGGCCACGCAACAAAGCGTGGATTGTGAGTGTCTAACCCCAACTCGAGGGGCCACGCAACAAAGCGTGGATTGTGAGTCCCTAACGCCAACTCGAGGGCACACGCAAAAAAGCGTGGATTGTGAGTCCCTAACCCCAACTCCAGGGGCCACGCAACAAATCGTGGGAAAGAGAAAGAAGAAAGAAAAAAAGAACGCGGTGAGTTCGCCCCAGAAAGAATTTGGCGCTGCACTCGGGCCGGGGTTTTGCTCCGATTGCAGGATCTTCACTGCGCAACAAACGACATTTGTATAGCGGCCTGTCTTGCTGATCTCCGCTGGAAGCACCTCGCAACAAATGACATTTGTATAGCGCCTCGTCTTGCGATATCTGGCGCTGAAAAGCTCTGATCAAAAGTGGCTACCTCAAAATCAAAATTGGCTACCTCACCCCTGCCTTCTTGGGGGCCCGCAAGTGGGCGGAAATGCTACCTAACCCCTGCATTCTCGGGGGTCCCTAGCAAAGGGGACAAAATTTTCGCGCGCCCAAAAGAGGGCGGAATTGCTATGTAACCCCTGCTTCCTCGGGGATCCCCAAAAAGGGTGGGATAGACATGGCCCACGTTGGGGCAACACAAAAAGGCCTCTAGGGGCGGTCCTTAAGGGCGGTCCTTAACAAAAAAATCTTGTCCCTTAAGGACTGCCCTGTCCCTAACCCCAACTCAAATGGCCACGCAACAAAGCGTGGATTGCGAGTCCCTAACCCCAACTCAAGGGGCCGCGCAACAAAGCGTGGATTCAAAGATTAGCCCGGTTTCCTCAATAGCACCGGAAGGTTGGTGCCCAAAAGAGGGCGGAAATGCTACGTCACCCCTGCATTCTCGGGGGTCCCCAACAAAGGGGACAAAATCAGAAGTCAAAACCTACGCTAGGGGTCACAATTAGAATTGGATGCCTCACCCCTGTCTTCTCGGGGGCCCACAAGTGGGCGGAAATGCTACATAACCCCTGCATTCTCGGGGGTCCCCAAACAAAGAGGGACAAAATCAGAATTGGCTACCTCACCCCTGCCTTCTCGGGGGCTCGCAAGTGGTCAGAAATGCTACATAGTGGTAGTGTGAGGTGGACTAAGCAAACCCTTCCCCCCAAAAGGGGGGGTTTCGGTTATGTGACAACCCTACTTTTGCCTGAAAATTATATTGCCTTCGGTAGTGCACCTCGAAGAGAGGCTGACAGTCAGCCAATCAGTCCCTTAGCCAGGCCAGCAATCAATCAGACAAAAACACACAGTTTGGGTTTTTTGTCCGTGGTAGACGCGGCCCCAAGCAGTGGGGATATTGTTCACTTTAGGGCAAGCAGTGGCCGAACGGTAATGCAGCTGACCGCAAACCTTTTCGTCGGCGGTTCAAACCCTGATCGGGCAAATGTGGCGCCGCTGCTGCCGCCGACAGTCGGCCGACCAGGATTCGAACCACTGACCGAAAACTTTGCATCAGATGCATTACCATTCGACCGGCGGTGATGTGACAGCGATGTGCCTCCCCACTGCTTGGAGCCTTCTGAGCAAAACTTTTGATCCCCCCCCCCCCACCCCCACCCCCTCAAAAAAGTGATATCCAGTTTTAGGGGATAGAGGCCTCAGGATCAGAAAATCCATTGGGGGATGGTCTTATTGGGCAAAATAATGATCTTACAAAGGGTTGGACATCCAATATTATGCCTTGGGGTATGCTACGCGAATAACCCCAAAAAGGGGGGGTATACGACGCCCGTGCCTGCGCTTGATCTAACAACCTCTCTTCGAGGCGATTTGGCCAACGAAAAAAAGGGGGGGGTTATGTGGCCTGCACAAGCGCAAGCAGGGAGAAGGGGGGTGGGGGGTAACAGGTAAGGACCAGGTTTGCCACGAGTGTCCTCTAGGCAGATCAGGCCTAATCAGAGTGAGGTGGTTCCTAATAGTGGGACACGGGAGTCAGCTCATTTCTACTGAGTTCCGCGCGGGGGCGATGGGGGCGGATATTGCCGAGTGGCTCATTCCTTACGAACCTCAATCCGCATGCCGGACACCAGTGGTATGTCTGGTAGGGGCACACTGCTGAGGGAGCAACTGTGTCATACGGGGCGCAGGAGGGATCCAGCCACGACAGGGGCCTCACCGTGCACTGCCTGTCAGAAGTAGTGCCACCAGATGCGAATATTGCAGCGCCAGAGACAGGGCAGAGCTGCGGACTGGGGCCGACACACTGATGATTCAGCGCATGCTGAGTGTACCTGAGTGGATGGGCTCTGCAAGTGGCAGAATGATTGCCCAAAAGCACCGGGTTTCTGCCACTCTGTGCGCTCCATGGGCTGCCCCGCGTGACTGAGGAAAAATGTATCTCAGAAGTGTGTGGTAAGTGCGGTGCGCCACAATGTGTGTATGTGGGCGTGGGTGCGTGTGTGTATGTGGGCGCGGAATGTCCAAATGGGTAGCAGAGTTGAGGAGAATCAGCCACTGAGGAGGGCGGTCTGAGCGGATGGCAGGATGGACAGCTGCCACTGATATCTGCTCCAGCTGGGGCCTGAGGTGGGAGCTCCTCAATATACAGAAGATAAAACCAAATCACTCGGCATCGCCCTGAGACGCCATGGCTGTTGCGCTGCAGCTGCGGATACGTTTCTTGCGTTTGGCGTCTCTTGAAATCCTGCAGAGGCCTGTGCATCCGCCCCCGCTGTTGTTGTCTGATGTAGAGTGCGTCTGAGAAAGGGAATGGCTGAAGACCCGGGGGGGGGGGGGGGGGCGACTCCTCAGTTCTGGATGCCAACTACCCCCCCAACTAACTGTTGGCCGGAGGACCCCCTTGAGGGGGGGGTTCTGGGAGGGGCGATGGGGGGGGGGTCTGGGGGGCTTTTGCTGGGGGGGGGGGGGGCGGGTCCGGGAGGATTGGTTGGGGGGGGTCCAGGTGGGGCAACTTGGGGCTACATGCCCCCAAGGCCAAGCGTTGGTCCATCATGGGCTCCCCTTACCGCCCCTTGCCCTCCCTGTAACCATACCATCACCCTAAACCTAACCCTAACCTTTGCAGCGAGCTGGTTTGGCCATGCCAACCATGTTGATTGGACTGAACAAGATTCGCCAAATTTCGTTCATGGCTGCTTTTGCCACATCATTGCTCTCCATTTTGGACCCCAACAATAACTCTGACCCTAGCCTAGGGTTAGAGCTAGGGTTAGGGTGAGGGCTAGGGTTAGGGTTAGGGGTAGGGCTGGGCTAGGCTGAGGGTTGGGGTGGGTGTTGTGGTCAGGGTTGGGTTTAAGGATAGTGTTGGGATGCAAAGTGGACAAAATTTTCGTGCAGGCGGCTTTGGTGCCCATGGAGCGTTGGGCGCCTTTGGCGCCCATGGACTTCTGAGGGCGGCAACTTGGGCAACTAACTGTTGGCCAGAGGCCCCCTAGGGGGGGGGGGGGTAGTTGGCATCCTAGGATCCGCGGAGTCCCCCCCACCCCGGGGCTGAAGACGCATCCACACAGAAGCCAACACATCACCCCCCGCTCTCGAAACGCACACACACAAATGCACACCCGCCGGAGAAACCGCCTCCTCCTGCCGCTCTTCCTCCTGCTGCACGACTTCAGACTCCTTCGCTTCTTCCTCGGGCTCTGGGGCAGGGTCGGCGTCGACGAGGCCGAGCGCCTTCACTATCATGTGTGCCACGTGCGACGCTTCGCCGCTGGGAGCGTTGGCGGCGTCTCCTTCTCTGGCGGGCGCTGCCCCACTCTGACTCTGGCCCTCGGTCTGAGTCGGTTGGCCCTGATCCCCCGGCTGCCCCAAAATGCTTTGGACATCGCCCATTCCTGGAATGACCTGTGATGATGGGATGGGGCTGGTGGAATGGGGGGCGATTCTGTGTGGATGTGGACCCCAAGACGGTGCTGAATGAACAGAACTTTGGCCGTTGAACACCAGCCGTTGGTGGCTAATCGCTGGCGGTTGGCGGTTATGAGCGGGGGCAACGGAAGCCGATGCGGAATCCTTCTGCCTGCCCACCCTTGAGCTGGCTACAGGGGGCGGTAGATGTAGGTACTCCAGTCGTGGGGGGGTCACTGGCAGTGGTCGGTTCGAATCCAGGGCCCTCATTCAAGGCGAAGTCCGAAGTCCGCAGTGCATTGTGGGGGGACCCCCCTCGGTCAGGACGCGGATTCCCGCCCCTCCACTGACTGTTGACCGGGGGGTACTTCACGTCCAAGGACCGCCCCCCGCCTTGTTAGCCCCCCCCCTTGTTAGCCCCCCCCTTGTTAGCCCCCCCCTTGTTAGACCCCCCCTTGTTAGACCCCCCTTGTTAGACCCCCCCTTGTTAGCCCCCCCCTTGTTGGGGCAGCGGTGGCTGACCACTCGGCCACTAGCGCCCATGGGGGGATGGGGCGGCCCCTCCGGGGGTCCAGCGCGGTTAAGCGCCAGCCCAAAGGGCCGTCGTGTGTGAGAATCAAACCCGGCGGCGTGAACAGACAGCCATGACCCGAAAGGCCTAGGCCTACGTGTGCGGGGCTCTGGGGGGGAGGTCTGGAGGCGCGGATGGAAGAGTTCGATGGATTTGTTTTCGCCTCCCTCACCCACACGGAGGGCGTTTTCTCGAGCAAAGACACGGGCTCCTCCACAAATAAATGGTGGCCGAAGGGCCCGTTCAGGGGGTTGACTACAGGACAGAGGGGGGGGGGAGGGGGGGCAGACATACATGAACCTCAAAATCATCGGCACATCGCTGATCATTTCGAGGTGGATTTCCCGGGGCCAAACGAAGGCCGGGCTCCAGAAAGCACGGGTTTCCGTGGAGCGCACATACCTCAGTCGATTTCCTGGAGAGCCCGAAACGCGGTCAGTCTCAAAGTGCGCGCGCGCGCGTGAACACGTGTTTTGCTACAGCGGAAGACGCCAGTCGAAGGCCTCAAGGAAGGGTGAGGGGTTGCGGCAAAAGGATTGTCGTGACGGAGACCTCGTGAACGCGCACACAGGGTCCCAAACGGTCATCTCGGACCTCCAATTGACCAGCGCAATTCCAAAATGACCCGATGTCGGACCCGGGAGACGGTCCGCAACCAATGGTACCTCTGCTGAGGGGCCCACCTACGTTTGGTTGCACAAACAGAAGTCCAGGGCGGGGGACAATAAGGGAATGTTTCTGTGGGTGGAAATTCTGCACGGGAAGATTCCGCTCCTCCAAAATCCCGGGTGCGACCGCACGCCGTAAGGACAAGGATTCTGGGACGCCGCCCCCAAGAAGACACACGGCACAACAAAACGGGCAGGAACCATTTGTGCGCTGCTTTGCGGAGGCACGACTGTCACCAACCAAACACAAAACGCCGCACAAATTTGGAGTATGGAATTGCCCGCCCTCCTGCGAGTGGGGGGTGTCATGCACCCGTGTTCTGCCAGGCACACCACAGGCCCTCCGCATTCACGCACACGCCCTCTCTGTACCACTCTCACAGGCACAATGCAGACCTCCTGACCGTAGCCGGCGCGTATAAACACTCCCCGCATGATCTTGAACGTGCTGTCGAACTGGGACTTGGCCGGTTCACTGACATCCGGTGTGTAGTCCAGAGCAAAATGCGAGAAACCTTCGTTCAGCTTGTGGTAGGGGCCTCCTTCCCCCTCGAAATCGGAGTAGAAATCGCTCATGCGCGCCATTTGCCTGTGATGCGGGACGACGCTGTGGTCAGCCAGCGTGTATGCCCTGCCAAATCCCAGAGAGGTCGTGTAGTTAACGTGTGTGCGTGTGTGTGTGGTTGGTCACTCAGCCAAGAACGCTTTGTGCTGTGCAGGGATGAATATAATGGGGGGTGGGGCAGCCACCCCCCCCCCCCCCAGATGACGAAATGACGATTACGAAATGCCTGCCAACCAAAATACAGTGCAGTCACAGCCCTCCTCTCTGAAACACAAGATGAAGCACTGGACGTAGGTCATTGCTGCAACCTACAAAACAATGTGAACAGTGTTTTACAAGTAGTTTTTGACGCATGTTCCCAAAATGCGTTCCATTTCAGCATCATCCTTAGTTACTTTACAAACTGTAGGACTGGCTGCTGCTAGAGGATGATACATGCAACGGTGAGGCATACCTGCAAAGCAAAAAGCAGTGGAAAATGGCAATTTCGTAATCGTCATTTCGTCATTTCAGGGGTCCTCAGCCTCCCTCCCCCCCCACCCCCACCAAAACAATTGTGGCAGCATTATATTCATTCCTGGTGCTGTGTCTCGCAAATTGTGTGTACGTGGTTGGGTGGTTGCATCTAGCAATGCTGGGCTAGATACGGCTCTGTATTGGATGGATTAGCTTTGTTGGGATTTTTGGTAGTATTATCTGACCTGCACTGAGCCACTGCACGAGCACATTTGCATGCTATCTGAACTCTTCCGACTGCAACAACGACGTCCAGGGCTGCTGTGCAGCTCCAACCGCTTTTTTTGTGCTAGTGCAGCGAACACTTGTAAATCGGTTGGCCACAGTTAGGAAAGCCGTTGGGGACCAGGCGGCGACCGTTGTAGGGCCGTTGAAGCCGCAGTTGGAGTTCGAAGGATACAGTTGGAGCGCTACTGACATTCACTTTGTGTGGGGTACCTCCCTGCCCTTCATGCACAAGCCTCACCCCCCTTTCACCCCCTTTTTTACGATGGTTCAGGCCAACAACCATATCACAGGTTGACCCAACCAGCCGCCACGTTGTTGCCGGCCCAACGGTGCAGGCAAACAAACTGCTGCTCCCCGCGCGGAACTGCGGATGGCCCACCGTGTGAGTCCAAGGGTGGCACACCCATTGGGCCTGGGGACGGGCCTGCGGTGCGTCTTCATCTCTGAGATGGTGGTACTGGGGAGGCGGCGAGGTGAGGGGATTTTGCCCAGCCGGACGCCAGTGTACAGCCACCCTTTCTCCCTTCCGGCCATGCGCTCCTGCTAACGGGGTTCGAACCAGGTACCTCTCGCTCAGGCGTCAAGTGCATGACGGCCCAACCGCGAAACAAGAACAGAGCAAGAAAAGCGGCGAAAGAAAACTCCTCAGGAGCCGCGGGGCAGCCCTAGAAGTCTTTCAGTCTGTTGATGAAGAATGCAATGTGCAGACCAACCACCACACACACACACACATACACACACACACACACACACACATGTAACCAGGCAGACAAAGGTCGGTGGGTCACAAGGCTAGGCAGCCAGTGCCTGCAACAGACGGAAGTCAGAACACCATGTGGCACCAAATCCTTCCGGACACACACACACACACACACACACAACCTGTATCACATAAGGGACAACAAGCGGCCAGGTGCTGCAATTTTGCACCCGCCATCAAGGCCCTGGAGCAAGGAGTTCCAGCGTGCGTTCTTCCTGCCTCCCGTCCCCCCCCCCCACACACAACTTGCGAAACAGCTCTCCTAACGAAACCTGGTGGTGCCATTTCCTTCATCATCCCTCCCTGCCTGCCTGCCTGCCTGCTCCTGCTGTCCCCTGCCACACACCTTCTAATGGTATGCTTCTGCGTGGCCTCCTGGTATTTGGCTTTGAAATTGTCAAACTTCTTGGCCGATTTGGATTGGAAGGTCATGATGCACAGCGCTCTCTGGTCAGGGGGCAACGCCTCCTCACTTGACTTGGGTTTCTTTTGGACCACCTGCAAAGGTAGTGGGCCAGACCCGAAGTGGAAGCCATCATCAAGCAACGCCGTGACCGAATGTGCACCGGCGAAGAGAGGAGGAGGAGGAGGAGGAGGAGGAGGAGGAAGGGAAGCATTGATCTGACGTGGGTTCACGACACAAGGGGCCGGTCACAAGCCAACAGCTAATCCTTGGCGCTCCACCTCACACTGCCTGGAGGTCCATTGCGGGAAGATGACAGGGCACCACCCAGAGGTCATTGGCAACACGCCCCCCACCCCGGCCCTGAGCCAACAGGCTTGAAAAACCTGAGACGCCTGAACTCCCAAAGGACGACAGAATGTAGTCAACAACCACACCAAACCAAACCAAACATAAACCAAACCAAACCAAACCAAACCAAACCAAACCAAACCAAACCAAACCAAAAGGACGATCAGACGTGTTGTGTCACTTTCCACCAGCACAAACCACAGACTCACCGAAGAAACATTGGCAACGAAACAACCCAAACCACAAATGTTTTGGTGCCTACACTTTGTCGTTTTCCAGCGTTGAAGGCATCCCAGATTTCTGGAGCCCCTGTGGAGAGGCTCGTACCAAGTGTCTGTCCACACACACTTTTGTTATGACCAAACAAAAGGGCTAAGAGAAGAACTCGAACTCCAGAACAGATGCTCTAGAGCACGGATGCAGTCAGCAGCCGGCATTACACAAACAGACAGCACAAACAGAATGGGGTAAAGCTCAGCCTTCACAAGCACACACATACAGCCGGCGGGAAGCAAGACTCACGCAGCTCACAATTAGCCATTTGGTGCTCTAGGCCTTCTGCAACTTGGGTTCACCCAATTCATCCCTCTCCATCAGAGAGCACCTTGGTGTGACGTCTCACTGACATTGCCAACTTCTTGGAGGGGTGGGCCGCTGCACCAAGGGTCCAATCACTGATACAATACTATAAACACACATACACGTCTAGAGCTTCCCCCTATGGGGGGGCGCAAAGCTTCAGCAGGTGACCAGGGTCCTTGTGGGAACAGTCCCATGGGGGCGAACAAGCACTTGACGGGTCACCGATGGCGGTCCATAAGGAAAGCTCTGCCAACTTGTGCTGAGACAAGCCGTCAGCTGCTCAATTTGGTGGTATCACAGCACCCGGACAGTTAGTGGCGGCTTTAACTGGTGTTAAGGACTGGACACTAGAGGAACGGCCTCACAGTGATGCGGACAGGCGCTCTTTCGGTCCCTGCACTCCACCACCGAGTGCCCGCAAGGGTATGGGCTTGGGATGCAACAGCGGAGGACAGGGCATACCCAAACACAAGCGTTTGGGGGGTAGAGGGGGGATGCCCGCCGACATGCACTGCAACCCCATCTTTCTCCACTACGACTTGTACTGCTACTGCCCAACCCCACATTGCCCTGTGGTGTGTCTGGGGGCAAAGAGGAAGGGCGGGTACCGTTGAGCCCATTGGTGCCCGTTGAGCATCGCTTGCAGAGCTGTGCGCAGAGCTCATATTCTTCTGACGTAGGGATCGCTGGCTCCTCCTGCCACTGCGCGCGCTCAAAACCATTTCCCTGTGGCCCCTGGTCGACCTCCTCCGAGAGGTGTCAACTGCAATCGCCAAGAGTGGAATGGTGCCAAAGGCAGGGATTCCCGTGTTGGCAGAGGGTTTGGGAAGCAAACATGCGGTTCCCCAGAGCATGCGCTTCCTGATGCCTCGACTGTGGAGACTGTTCGTGATAGCGTGTGGACACCGCCCCAGAAGGGTTTGCAACGGCCACCGGGCATTTGGCACGCATTACCAGCATTCAATATGCGCAACACTGAAACACTAGGACCCGGGGTACGCATGATGTGTTACATCTTGGTGTATGTCTGTCTCAGTGGGAGAGCGTGGAATGCACCGCTTGTGACGGGGTCTGTGTGCTCTTGTCCGTTGCTTTTGTGTGTCTGCGTGCATCAATTGAGGTGATCTGTTCCGGTCATCGAATGAAATTTTCAGAGGACTGAAAGCCTCTGTCGGGGGGAAGTTCCACAACAAAATTCGGACACATTCGGGGCATGCGGGGGCGCGATAGTCGGGCCTAAGATAGGATGAGCCAGGACATGGTCAGGGACAGGGTTGGCTTTGTTCTTGTTCAGGGAAAAACATGCGGCCGTTGGCTGTCACCCGCCAGCAGTCGGCCGCCAAATGGCTTTGATTACAGGGCACTTCTTATGGGCGTGGTGCCAACCACTGCATCGCCGTCCAAAAGGCCGCTTACGCGAACACTAGTTGACACCCGCTTCCATTTCTGTGTTCCCCTGACCATCCTCGTGCTGCAGATACGGCCCTTTTGAGAAAAACACAACTGCCCCTTTCGTTGCAAATCCAAACACATCGCATCAAAGGATACGCAAATTGGCACCAACTGGTCCACAGGTCCCAATGGTCTGGAAACTGCATGTGATGCACCAGCGTAGCCCTGCAGGCCCACCGGGTGGGACATACATCTCGAAGTGAGCATGCTTCTTGAGGTGATCTGCCCACGTCTTGAAGTGATGTATCCACCTCTTGAAGTAATGTGTCCACCACCTCTTGAAGTGATATGTCCACTCCTTGATCTTGAGGTCGTATTGCCAGGTCTTGATCTCGCTGTGTCCTCTACTCCATCATCAGATCCTCTACCAGTCATCCAGCCTTGACTTCTACGTGATTCCGCAGCTATCATTGCAGCTGTCAGCAGGTGACGTGTATGACTGCACTAGTGCAGGGAGGCGCAGGAAACTCGGCAGTCCGGGTCTGATACCAATCCATCAGGGGTAATGTCTGAGCCCATGGAGGGACGGGGAGGGGTCCTGCAACCCTATCCATGACCCTCTTCCCATCCGTAACGGAGCCATCATTGCACTCCCCATGAAAATGACCTGTCAACGGCAGCTAGACGGGGCTGTATACAGGGATGTATTAGAAGGGGAGGGGGGTTCTGAAGGGGGGGAGGGGGGTTTGGCTTGGAACCCCCTCCTCCTAGGGTGTCCAACGCAAAAACGGAAAAAATAATTTTATATGCTGCAAAAGGGGAAATGTCCCTTCTTTTCTCTGCAAAGCACACAGAGTTCGTGTTACAATGCAACAGGCAGCATGCTCATTTAGCGTCATTTGGGTTCATTCAGCTTCATGCAGGTCCATTTAGGGTCCATTCCGCTTCATCCACTCAGGTTCACCCGGGTTCAAAATGTCAGCACACCGAAAATATAGAAAATTATGTCCTGAACTGTGACAGTTTCCACTGACTTCTTAACAGGGAAGCAATGATCCATGGTGTGTCCTGCAATGCGATGGGACACAGCGGGGAACACAGTGTCAGTCGACCTGCAGAAAGCCCCCGCATTCACCATGTCCAATTACACATTAGAATGGGGGGGGGGGGGTTGGCACGCGACCCTCTATGGGTCCAAACTTGTTTTGGTTGTGTCAACGGAGCCCCTGGATGACTTGTCCTGTTTGACTACTCAGGGGTCGGCTGCCCTAGAGATGGGCTGTTGCCCATGCCGTTCACCAAGTGCATCCATATGCACACTCCACGTCCATGCTGGGTTTGCCGACTCTAGCACTGACTTGTGCGCGCTGGTGTGTGCATCTCAACGATCATTTTCCTGATAGGGACTTTTAACAACCACAATGATTCTTTGGCTTTTGTCCTTTCCATTGCCTCCCTCTGCGCTCTGCACCATTTTCGGCGAGCGCGGTCTGCCCTGCCCAGTAGTGGTAGGCTGTGTCTGGGTGACCTCCTGAATTTCTCTCCAAAGGTTAGTTGTCTGGTTGTGTTTGTGTTGTATCCCCGTGGTGGGGGTGCACCTGTCGGCTGTGGTTCCACCTGCCAACTTTTTCTTGTTCCCCACAGCCACGAACACCACGTGTGTTCCGACCCTTGGTCCCTGCGATCCTCTTCCCTGCTTTGTTGTTGGGCCTGCTGTGGGGTCTTTCTGTGCGGCTCATTCTGCCTGCAAAAATGCGACGAACTATGTTGGGTTGAACTGAAAGTTTGTGTGGTATGGTCGCCGGGGGGGGGACCCCCCCTCCTCTTATGGTGTAAGGCCATTCTAATACTTCCCTGGCTGTGCGCTAGGTAGGGCAGAAGCAGGAAACCGTGCACTGGGCAGGGAATCATGCACTGGGCAGCAAAGGGCTCCACGGCAGCTAGAGAGCAGTATTGGAGCTCTCGCATGAACCACCAATCAAAATTACGTAAGGTAAAAACCCGAGCAAAACCACCCAAAAATTCTATTGCCTTCGGCAAGTCCACGTCGCAGAGAATCTACCCCGAGCAACACACACCCAAAATAGGGTGGAAACTACATAAATACGGGCTAAAACATGCTTTACATACCTTGGATGACCATTTTAGGTGATCACGGTATCAAAGAAACAAGTTTCGAAAACTTCGATTTTTGAGCTGCCTAAGGTGAAAGACTGCATAAGCAGGTTGTCTACCAATCCCTTGGGAGCCCCCCCACCCCCCCCGGAGCTAATACCCAAATAGGGTGAAAAACATGTACATACGGCCTAAAACATGCTTTACATACCTTGGATGGTCATTTTAGGTGGTCACAATATCAAAAAAACAAGTTTAGAAAACTTCCATTTTTGAGCTGTCCAAGGTGAAAAACCGCATAAGCAGGTTGTGTACCAATCCCTTGGGAGCCCCCCCCCCCCCCCGGACCTGATACCCAAATAGGGTGAGAAACACGTAAATACGGCCTAAAACATGCTTTACATACCTTGGATGGTCATTTCAGGTGGTCACAATATCAAAAAAACAAGTTTAGAAAACTTCCATTTTTGAGCTGCCTAAGGTGAAAGACTGCATAAGCAGGTTGTGTACCAATCCCTTGGGAGCCCCCCCACCCCCCCGGAGCTAATACCCAAATAGGGTGAAAAACATGTACATACGGCCTAAAACATGCTTTACATAGCTTGGATGGTCATTTTGGGTGGTCACAATATCAAAGAAACAAGTTTCAAAAACTTCCATTTTTGAGCTGTCCAGGGTGAAAAACTGCATAAGCAGGTTGTGTACCAATCCCTTGGGAGCCCCCCCCCCCCCCCCCCGGAGCTAATACCCAAATAGAGTGAAAAACATGTAAATACGGCCTAAGACATGCTTTACATACCTTGGATGGTCATTTTAGGTGGTCATGGAATCAAAAAAACAAGTTTGAAAAACTTCCATTTTTGAGCTGTCCGGGGTGAAAAACTGCATAAGCATAAGGTTGTGTACCAATCCCCTAGGAGCCCCCCCCCCCCCCCCCGGACCTGATACCCAAATAGGGTGAGAAACACGTAAATACGGCCTAAAACATACCTTGGATGGTCATTTCAGGTGGTCACAATATCAAAAAAACAAGTTTCGAAAACTTCGATTTTTGAGCTGCCCAACGTGAAAAACTGCATAAGCAGGTTGTGTACCGGCCCATTCACTAGGCCATTATTGGTGGAAACACACAGAACTCACCAACAACCCACCAGCAGCCTGTGCCCAAGGGGGGGGGGGGGCGGCTAAAAGGGCAGCCACTTTCCAAAAAATGCTGGCACCCACCTCCCACCTCCACCGGGTGAGTGATTCAACAATATCCAGAGACGAAACCAAGTACACCAAAGGACTCAGCCTAGTAGACCAATATGAGGTTGATACATTTCACCCCTTTGGCACTCAAAAAGAGGTGGTTGTCTGAAGACAACGCAGAGTAAATATAAAGCTTTCCAACCCCTTTGGCACATCAAAAGCGGGGAGAAATCAAAGTGGCACATCATCCCCACTGCCTCGGTGCCCACAAAGCGCGGAAAAATGCAAGGCTTCATAACCCCTGCAGTCTTGGGCCCGTAAAGCGGGGTGAAATCAAAGTGGCTACATAACCTCTGCAGTCCAGGGGTCCCCAAAGTGGGGAGAAAATGGTGGCTACGTTGGGCTCCACAGTGTAAATAGTGTTTGTGCTGTGAAGACAAATAATTTTTTCCATAAACAAGACTAAGTCTTTTTTGTTGCAAAGGCAAGTGCCAATTTTTTTTGTGGTAAGGGCGTGTTCTTGTTCTTTTATGTTGCAAGTGGAGTAGTTTTTTTCCCTTCCGTGAAATACCTAGTTTTGTCAGGACTGGCAAATAGAATTTTTTTTGTACTCGCAATGACAACAAAAAAAAATCACATGACATGCAACATACACTGCACGTTTGGGTGTTGGTGTGATCGACAGCTACACACACACACACACACGCACACACACAAAAGTGCACGCAAAGATTGAGACAAGCAAACACCACCTAACACGGGCCATAAATTTCGAATTTGTACAGTGGTGGACTGGCACTTGGATATTACCAAACACTCAAACAACAATTGTGTAAGGCACCCAACACAATCGTTGACGAGAACCAGCACCCAGGCATTCCGGAAGTGCAATTCCAGTGACCAAAGCCACTCCGCCGATGCCAGCGCCCTGCTGGGAATCCAAAGTCCTTGCAGGCTGGCTCTCGTGCCATACAACGACCCTAAGGAAGTAGTCTGGGTGATGGCAGCCGGATTCAGGGGAGCACAGGGCGCACGATCTGTGGGAATTTCAACGCGCTCGTGGCCCACACGCCAGACACACCAGACAAGGGTGAAACAACACGACAGGGTACAGTATTTCCCAGCAGGTGCCTTTGTCACAAGCTTCACTGCGTCTGTCCCTGAGTCAGCCACACTGTCTGAGTGACGCCTACAGGCTACTTCGAGGCTGGTGCTGAGCGGTATCTCATCACATCTATCCCCTCGATTTCCGCCCATTTGGAGGGGACCCACACGCGTCTTGTGCAAAAGCCCTGCAACTGGCAACCGGGGAAAGACCTCTTTGGGAATAGAATTGTTTCCTCCGTCTCTTTGCAGTATTCGGGGCTTCGGATTCGGCACTACTTCTGGCCGTTAAGCCTCCTGCATTGTGCAGCAGTGCGCAGGGCTGAGGAGGCGGTTAGGACCCGACCTGCCATCGAATTCTGACATGCACACGGAGGCGCTGCTTGGCAGCAGCTCGGCAGCAGTTGCTGGACAAAAAGCACCGGACTTCTTGAGAGGCCAAAGGCCCATCAATGGACGGCCGACCAACAGTGGGCTGATGACGACTGACAGCGCTTGGACTGCATTGGATGGCAGTTGGGTGGTAACTGGCGGCGGTTAAGTGCACACCCTCGGCAGCTGGGTGGTATCCCAGCGCAGACGAACCGAAGGCAGTGGGGCAGGAATCGACAGCGGCTGAAACCGGGGGCCACGGGGACTGGACGGTGACTGGCGGCGGTGGGGCAGCACCCGTCGCCAGGAACGACGCCTTTTTGGCCCCCAAATGTAAACCATGTGAACAAGCCCAATCAGACATGTGACCATAAGGTGACCAGGCGGCTTTCCGCATGAAGCAGCCAAAGGGGTGTGGTGATACGCTTGACTGGATCACCGATCTTTTTCTTCTCAGCCATGGCCAGCTCCAGCTCTCTCAGTGACAGCGGGCTGTCCACGGGCTGCACAGTGCGCAGGATCCTGCAAGCCCCCCCCGCCCAAAAAAAAAACACACGTACACAAACACACAATGAATGGAAAATTGCGATCCACTACCAAAGCAGCAAAGCGATCGAACAAAAAAATCCATCGTGGGGCTGAAGCAGCCTTCGGCGCTGTTCGTTTTGCGGTGGAAAGAGGTATGTGGCTGTTCTGGACGGTTCTGGACGGACGGACGGACGGACGGACGGACAGACCGGCTGACGCACGGACGGACTGTGCTTGACCTATGAACCGCGCAGCACTGGGGCAGTGGAACAGAGAGGCCGCACAAGACCCTTGGACCCAGGCAACCGAGGATGTCCTGTGGCCACAAAATGTGGCAGCACAAGGGCCGCTGCACTTTCGAACACATGTCGGTCTCATTATTGTCTGCATGCACCTCGGCCCCATTGTGACGGAAAATCCTGTGGCGCTGTGGCAGCAAACAGCCATTGCACTGAGTGAGCTGAGGGCCACTGTCCTGTGACGGACTGTCGCTGCAAAATGGCCTGCACGCACACACGCACACAGCCTAATGCATCATCATCCAATCGGTCCCCGTCACCCTCCCGCATTTGGGACACACGTTCTGCACCCCAAGCACATACCCTGTGAAAACTGCGAAAGGGAGCCCTTTCGGAGCAGGGAGTCGACGCCAATCGCTTGTCGGATATCCACCTGTGAAGCAGCGCATCAGTCCCTTGACGGTCACCAGTTCAAAGAGCCTCAAACACAGTGCGGAAGCCACCCTGTGCATACCATTACTCACCGTAGTGTCCTGTTGAACCTGCACAGGCTCCCTTGGGCGTCGTTTTCTGGTGACAAGCAGCACACGCCCGCTGCGCGCTACAACTCTTGCTGCTGAACTGTGCGGCGCTCTGCTGCTTGTGGAAATGCGACACCTTTGGATGTTCTCCGCCCTGATGCCCAGGGTCCTGCTATTCAACTGCCAGCGACTGGCGGTAGCCGAGGCTGAGAGGGACGTCCTCGTGAACAAATCCGGCTCCTTGAGGGCAGCCCCTGTCACCGCTCCCAGTGGGTGGTGGTCATGTTCGTCCACCATCTGTTGAGTATGTACTGGTCAACTACGACCCGCCCCCCAGATGCTCAAAAACCTTCCCACACTCACTCATTCCAGAGGAACTTCCTCCTCCTCGAGGGCAAGGCACCGCAGCCATGTGCGACCCACCATCTGGCTCCCCTCCCGATAACCACCCAACTCCAATGAGGATTTCAAGCGACTTTTGAAATCCGTTTTTTTTTGTCGAGTCAAATGAGCTCCTTTGCGTCCGGAGCAGGAACATCCCTCGCCTACAGCTGCGAAGCAGCTTTGGTGCTTGTCTCGGCCATGCGGCCGGTAGTTGTGCTCGTCGTGCTGTGGCTGCACCTCAGAGTGCTACTTGACGCTGTTGGGCCCTGCTCAGTGCGGCGATTGGAAAGAGGAGGGACGAGGCTCACCTCCAGAGGGCTCATCAGCCGGTGACTGTCATCACAGGATATGTTCATGGTCCTGAGCCTCCGGTTGTTGTGCACGTATTGCACCCAGTGTTTGAAAGTCCGCATGTACAGCACAAAAAACTTGTGCTCCGGCGTCCCCATCATCAAATGACACCAGAACATTATCTTCTTGTGCGCCATCTGAGGCAAAAGCGGCGCAGGCGATGGCGTGGATGAGCGACCGCAGCCCTGTCTTATGCCAGTGCATCTGCCTTTTTGGCTGATTTGGCTGCCCTGGCCAAAGCGCGACAATATGCGTAAACCACGATATCAGCGTCGTCGCTTTCTGTCGTGTTTCGCAAACAGCGCGAAGCAAAGTGCATTCCCAAGGCAAAGTGTACTCGCAATGCACCACACCGTCAGTGTCACAAACATTGGTTTTCAGGGCTTCCGATTCTGCGGCGACCCGGGGGGGCGAACCAGACGTAAACATGCCGCACCTCGCTCATACCACAGGCTGGAAGAACCCCCGAAATTGGTGCGACAAAGTTCAGATCCTCACTATAGCAACTCTTGAAATTTCGGATGGCCAGGTGGCCGGGAGTGATTTGTTCAACACGCGTGCGCGGCGCGATGCGCAAAAAAAGTCTCTTTTTTCGCCGGGAGCGAATTTGGGTGGATTCAGCTTGCTTAGAAATGGAGGAAAACGAATGTTTGAAAAATTATGGGTCAATGAAAATGTGGCGCCGAAGGCGCCTTTTTTTTTTTTGGACCACTGGCCGAGGATAAAAAGGTTTCCACCCCACCATATTAAAAACCACCAAAAAAATTTAAAAGCCGTACCAGGGCTGCATCATGGGCATAGATGGGTCGTACCAAGCCGTACCAAATCGCGGCAGGTCGTACCTCGTACGTCTGGGCGGAACAAACCATGCTTTTTTGTTTACGTTCCGAAATTTGGTGCCCCGGGGCAGTGACTGATTCTAGAGATTGTAGTGTATACCACCCACCTCCCCCCTGCCTCCAGCTTGGCCCACAGCCCAGGATCACTGGACGAGTGTGTCCTGATCCACTGGTGTGGCATGCATGTGTTTAGGCTTGTGTGTGCAGTCCCCCCCCTTTTAGTAACTTCCAGAGCAGCTGCCAGATCAACCGTTGCTTCACAAACACATGCAGAGACGGACGGACGGACGGACAGACGGCTGCATGTGGGGGCACAGGGCGTGCGGCTAGGCGAGTGAGCAGCCACCACTCAGTGATACCAGTATGGAACGGATGATATACGGGGCGGAGGGGGGGGGGGGCATATGCACACATGAAGAAGGCCAACAGTACTGGACAAGAATGAACCTAGGAAAAAAGGCTCTGGTCCCGTCCTTTTTTCGAAGCTCGACGCAACTGCACCCACTGCCCTGCGGCAGGCAAGTACAACAACCCTCCCACGCGCACTGAGCTCAGTGCTGAACAACCCGTCAGCCCCTCCCCACACACACGCCCACCGCGGATCAACTGTGGTCACGGTACACAGCAAGCACAGGTAGTGATAAGATGCCAGTCCAAAGGGCAACCCCGTCAGGCCGTGCACAGAACCATGGTAAAAGGTGTAGGCCTGGGGACATTGTCGGCTTCCGGGTGCCTGTCTGCGGAGGATGAAGAGGAGGTACACGGCACCAATCAGTGCATCGAATCCCTGAGTACACTGCTTCACCCCAGGTCACGAGCGGAAGGAATAGACGTTCAGGGAAGTACATCCACGGACCACCAACCCATACCTCTGATATAGCATGAAATTTGAAACCCTGGTGTGAGTTCAACCACCTGTTGCTTGGTGAACACACAAACACACACACACACACACACAGACACACACACGAATGAACGTGGCAAAGACGCAAACAAACACACACACACATACACACACACACACACACACGACACGGTCTGCGAGTGGGCAGCACACATACTGCCAAAAATGCACAGCAGAAAAATCTTGATTCTATGCAGTTTCATAGCACCTTAATGCACCATGGTCAGGCTGAACTCATATAGGCCTTTGCCACACCAATGAGCATGTTCCTGCAACCACTTCTGGACATATGCAGGAGCTACACACTGGTACTGGCATGAGGTACAATATGTGATCGCTACATGTATGGCTGCTTGAACATAATGCTGGATCGCATTTAAAAATACACTAGAAAATGATCCCAACACCAACACCCTTGGAGACGCAGAGTGGGCACTAAAATTTCTCAAGCCAATTCATACATGGAAATGGAAGGGGCTCCTCGGAGGCAACACGCCATTGTGTCCGAAGGTTTGGACTGGAGGTGTGCAGGAGAAGGGCAGGCATAGGGGTCCCCTGAATGTCAAGAATCATCCCATTGGTATGCTTGCCACCCTGAGTTTCACATTCTCACTCCACGCGCTAAGAGAAAAACACATGTCACCTTGATGGTAGCAGATATCTAGCTGCGGTGCATGGCTACCTCAGCCATCCATAGCCAAGTAACTGCACACACTACGTGAAGGGGACCAAGAGCGCCAACCCACTGAAGGTACTGGTCAAAACAACTTGTCAGGCCACAATCATACAAAAGTCATTGTTGCCACTGAGGCTAGGCGCCTTTTTGAGGGACAAAGTGGCAGGAGGGAGGCGCGCTGTTCTCATCTAATACCAAGGCAGAGTCGTTTTAGACCTCTTGACATCTCTACCCATAGCACTGAGGAGGGGAAGACATTGTGTTCCTTGCACCATTGCTTACATGCACCTAGCTTGGCAGGGAGAGGGAAATGTACATGTGTACCCATTGACCATGTCTTGTGATTGATCACACACTTCGTTGTTGAAGAACGCCGTGTTGCTTACATGCCCACGCAAATACACACCAGGCACACACCGTGCCGCAGCTTGTGTTCCATCAGAGGGCCAAACAAGACCTATCTAGTCATTGAGCATACAAACACTACGTTGTGACCCCTCCTTTCCAGAGTGTTGACTGGTTACGGGTTGTGTTGGTGCAATAAAGACTAGAGACAAGTGTAACCACCTGCTCTCACACACAAAGACTCCCACTACCACCCGATCACATGCGCGCGCACACACACACATGTCGTAGCAGTGTCACCGAGATCCATTGATGGTACAGGGAGGGGTAGTCATGGCACCAGTCCCCTGCAGTGCCGACTGGTGCTATGGATCGTGGGAGGACCCATGTAGTGCCCCAATCCCCCAGCCGTTGGCTGTCAGTCTTGACCCAGCAGAGTGCACGATGAAGGACAATGCACCATGGAAATGGGGAAAGTAGGGTAATGTGGTGTAAGAAAACGGATGGTGAACGTGTGCTGATGGTCAAAGGTAGTGAGGCCCCTTACAACCGCAGTGTGCATCATAGCTTGAGAGGCAAGCTACTGGACACCATACAACAGCGGCCATTATTTGAGTGAGGGTGGTACAGCTCCATGGGAGGGAACTACTCATGAACCCCATAAAAATTATTTGTAGGTATTGAGAGGAGGCACTGGTAGGGTCCCAACACTATTGGAGCAATGAGCAGACACGGTGTACAATGGGGACAAAGGGAAATTTGGGGAAGGAGGTCACTAAGAAAATGTTCTCTCAAAACTGGCAAAGGGTTAGGAAATGAACCTAGATTAAATGATCCACAACTCCCCAAGCTCACGGAATTTGTCTCCGTTCTCCTATACCCCCCATAGGCAATGCAAGTCCGCCGCTTGGGCAGAGAAAGAAACTCCCATGGGGATGCAACCGGGGCATTGCCACAGTCAGTCTACGGCCACCACAAAAGTTGGTGTTCGGCAGCTCAAAATTAATCTTAGCGGACAGTCCATCATGAGTTATATGCTATAAATTACGCCAAGCCTCCTGCCTAGCGCGATCTAGCTTTGTACTGTCTTTGTGGACGCTCCACCAAATGTCTTTCATCCTCCACCGTCGTCGCTTCGCTAACCAGGCACTAGATTTTTGGAGATGGGACTGCACGTTACTGGGGGGGAATGTGGTTGAATTGGTCCATACAGTCCAGATCTGTAATGTATGCACACTTGATGGAGGGTCAACCACCAATCAGCCACATAGTTTACCGAATGTACCATGAAGTTGCCACTTTACTAGTTGCTTTTGTTTATTTTTTTTTATGTTGTGTGTGTCTTGTGTTGTGATGTTGTTGTTTGTAGTATGAGGTTTGTTTTCCGATGTTTTGTTGCTTGGTCACACCGCACCTACACACAGGCTTCCCATATCCACGCCCCAACATGCAGGACATTTTGGGAACTTCTGGCAAATCCAATGCAAACCACCATCGAAGATAATATGTAACGCGGACTTGTGCCGCATAATAGATGTTTCAGTGATACATGCATCAAAACACAGTGAATTCATTGCAATAGCAGGAACCACCTAGGCCTCGGCCGGTAGCAGTTCATCATAGCAAGTGCGTAGTACAGAAGACAGGCAAGGGGCGGGCGGGTGGGGCCACGGGGCTGTCTAGCCCTAAGAAACAATAAATAATCTGTGTAACATACAGTCAGGCTGGGAGCCAACACAGAAACCACCGTTTACACAGCAAACGATAGTTTCAGCGATACATGCATCAAAACACAGTGAATTCATTGCAATAGCAGGAACCACCTAGGCCTCTTTCCTGCCCTTATGTACCTCAACACCGGATGCCCCTGGGTGTGCCAGGCTTCAAAACGGGCTTTGCAAACAGACTGCTGTCCCATCGAGAGAGTGAGAAAGAAAATAAGAAAAGAAAACTCGCAGGATCTCAGTAGTCACCACAGTTAGTGGGGCACAAAGACCACACCGTATGGTTTCACCTGATCCAGAGACTGTGTTAGTTTAGACCATATATTAGCCGCCTGTCGGGTAGCATCCCTGATGTGACTGGCATGGAGGGACTGCACCCTCGACAGTGGATCAGCAGGCTGTAAGTGGCTTGGCACCGAGGTCACGCGCAGGGTCAGCTGCGACGTTCGGAGCCTGTGGATGACCCCTCTGAGGATGCGCTGTTGTTTCCAGTGCTAGGTCCGCGCCCTCAGGTTGACAGTTCCCCACACTGTCTGCATGTTGTCCTGGAGCATAGTGACCTGAGGGAACTGTCTGGAGATCGAAAACTTGACTAGGACAGACATACCATACATCTCTGCGATCTGTTGGGTTGACACCCAGGAAGGACATTCAAACACTCTGCCCCTGCCTGAGGAGTACAACCCCACTCTGTAGCGTACTGCTCCCTGGTTATTCACATACTCGGCAGCATCCACCGCAAGCCATTTAGCATACACCCAGGACTGAGACAACACACGGGGCGGCCGGAAATCAGGCATGGCTACAAGGGCTGCAGAGACAAGAGACCTCCAGAAGGTACCGGTTACCCGGATATATTCAGATCGATTGTACGAAACAGCCGTCCAAACTCCTGCTAGAAACGGAAGATGTCCCTTCTTGGGGGCCGCGAGCCACCCTATGAGACGCAGGATACGAACGACAGTCTTAGCGCGCACAACACGTCCATGGATATTTATAAGAGCGGAAAAAACTCGCGTGCGCAGGTACTGGGAATTTCCCACAGACAACTGCCTAAGATCGATGTCCTTGCCCAACCACGTGGTAGATTGGACAGGTTGGAGTTGGCTTTTATGAGAGATAATATAACCCTGGAGCTGTAAAATCTCTGGTAACATGCGACCACACATCTCCAACCAGGGCCTGTCCTCCTGGACAAAGAGTAGATCATCGGGGTAGTGGTCATAATCAACCGCACTACCGTCAGTGTTCGGTCGTGGACCTGGCATGTAGGACAGGCTGGTTGTCACAGACCTACCCACAACCTCCTGGCAGATGGCAGGGGATAGTTTCCACCCGAATGGAAGTGAGCGCAGATCGCAGGTGGAATCAGCAGGGCCCTAGACCCGAAAAGTGCCCCAGGCGGACTCTGGAATCCTGAGTGATGGGAAGCAATTCGTAAGATCCAGTTTAATGAGCCATCTACTGGGAGAGGCGCTGCGGGGCATGGCAGCCCAGCGAATGAACTTGTGCCTCAAAGTATGCAAATTGGGCAGGACCATGTGAGGCTTAGGTCCACGGTGGGCCTGGTTGCCTAGGGTACAATTAACTATAAAGGAGCATTTAGTGGCAGTTTTAGGAATGACAAAAATGGGTGCACTGGGCGCACGTCCGGAACCGCGCATGCCGTCGTGAATGACAGACAAGTGACCCTGTCGAATCAGTGCTTGAGTCATAGCTAACTCCTCAGGACGAAGGCGCTTTCGGGGCACTTCCACACTGGACATAGCAGAAAGCGCCTGGTGCGTGGCAACGGCATCCCAAATATCCTGAGGTATTGGGACCTCCCCTGCAGGCCCCAGCCCCATCTCAGCGACCTGAATTGGCACCTGCAGATGACCCCGCTGGTCTGTACACCCTGGGCCCGGAGACGCTCCCTTCTTGGGACTAGTAGGGGACAGACCAACACACGTGGCCAGGAGCTCAGCAAACTGCAAGTGCTTGACAGTGTCCAACACAAACTGAACATATCGAAACGAGTCTAACCTACGAACAAACTCCACCGCCACCATAAACACAGCAAACAGAGGCTTCCACAGCTGAGCAAACGTCCAACGTGGTGGTAGCCTGACGCGCCGAGCCGACCGCCATAGTTGGGACCGCCACTGGTGAATCTGACGAGAAGAATGACCATGCAAAGGTCGCATGGACAATGCGTCATCGAACTCCGGCCCCTGAGGCCTGCGCCGTCCTGCGTGCCTTGTTGGCGAGCGACGCGAGGCGGGCGGTATCCTTAGAGATGTTGGTTGTAGCCGGTCGTTTCTGTCGGGCTGGGAGTTTTCGAGGCGTGCGCCTGCCTGCACTGGCGGCGAGTTCCTGCGCCATCTGGTCCCCAGTCGGGTGTCCCTGGACCTCTGGACGTGATGGGGGCGACCCTGCCGCTGAGGCAATGGCCCCAGGTCTTTTCTTAGGATCGGGAAGGTCCGGTTCCGTGGAGCGTGCCGCCCTCTTGACTCCTTGGGCTGGAACTCCCACGTCGAATTGAACATCAGGGGCACCAGACTGGTCGTCCACGTCTTCAGCTCCTGAGTCGTCCGTACACCACTGCAAGTCCGTGTCTCGGATGAACTGACGGGGGGGCCACAGGTTGTTGGCCTTGAACTCTCGCCACTCATAGCGCCAGTCGCCCACTGATCCTGGAATAACGACTGGCCACGGGACTTTGCCTCTAGCCCACGGTACTCCGTCCCATCGGGCAACGTATTTCCGGGCCACCCGCAGTGACTTCCAGCGACCCCATTGCAGTAGCTCTGGCATTGTACCGCCTGCTCGCATAAACATGGTAGCCCCTGCACGGCGCCATGCGTGCCACGTGATACCGTGGAACTCCGTGCCTTCGAGGAGTCTAGACATTGTTGCGGACAGGGCCCAAGTGCCCCCTGCGACGATAGGGAGGTACGGCGACCGACCCTGGATGCTGACTTGAAGCCGCAGGAAGCCAGATAGTCTGTCAATATAGCTCCCAGGTGGCCTGGTGACCCACTGGCGTTTGGATTTCAGGTCGAAGAAGCGGATAGACGATTTGCTTTGGAGCAGGTCGACGGCCCGAATGCTGGCCGCTTCCCCAATTCTGAGGCAGTACGCTGTAGACAGGACGGCCAGCGCCGTGACCAGGCGTTCGTGCGGTGACTGTGCCCTGTGTCCCATGACTTCCAGTACCTCCAGCGAGCCCCAACGTTGCCATCTGCCCGCCCCTGCGAGCCTCTCTTTACCACGGACGAGTCTCCATGCGTTGGACGGGACAAAGGTGGGGCAGATGTCAAGCTCCTCCAGCAGCCTGCACGCACCGATTGCCTGTCGCATACCGGATGCCGTGGTGTGCCTTTGCGCCAGCCCGAATAGGTATTTCCGCAAGACGATTTTGGGGTCTCTGGCTTCCGAGGCGAATTGTGTGGCAGCCATGGCTTTGATGTGGCCGGCGTAGATTTGGAGCGTTGAGTTGGCCCACGATGCGAGTGCGACAGTCCTCCAGTCCGACGGGTTTTCCTTTTGGCGCAGGTCGTCAAGTCTTTGGGCCCATTGTGAGAAACCTTCTTCCCGCTCATCAGGTGGACAGGGCTCGTGCCCACTGCCCTGCCTGGATCTTGAGGAGCCGCTTCATCGCCTATGACGCCGGGAGCATTTCCACTCCCAATGGCGGCCTCCGCAAAAGTCGCAATCGCCTGGTGGGGGACGGTCGGTGCGCCAGCGCTTGCCGCTGGCAGAGACAACATACTCAATCCCATCGATCTCGCAGAAGCGGAATTTCCCACGATAGTAGTACTCGATCTCGGTATCGTCCCCTGACGAACCAGTGGATTCTGAACAGGCAGACCGGGAGTTGGAACGTGAACGGGATTTGGAGCGACGGTGTCGTCGCCCCCTCCCGGATCTGGATCTCCTGGGCGACCGGGATCTGGATCGGCGCTTTTTCTTAGAGGTCTTAGACCCCTTACTGAACCTCGCATACTTGCGCTCATACTGTTTCTGGCCCTTCACCACCAAGGCCCAAACGTCGCTGACCTGGACCACAAGGGGGTCATCCAGGATGTTCTCCTCGACGGCACTTGATACCATGTCCATTACATCAATCATCCATCCAGTCAGGCCAGTGGTGGAGTCCCTGTAGTCCTGGATCGTTTGCACCGTGAGGGGGAGGGCAAGCCAGTCTTCTCTGCTGGACCTGGATCTCTCTTTCTCCGCTTTAGCCAACCCCTTCTCCAGTTCCTCGATCTTAGACTCTAGGATTTTCATGGACGACTTCTTTTCGGATTCGGAGGTCGATGATTTGCGGGATCCACCGGCTTTTCTCATCGGTACAAATTTGCCAGTCTCTGGTGGGTATCTGGACTTGTGCACCTCCTCCCAGGCGAACAGAATGTCCAGTATCTTCTCTGGCGGTATGTCCATAGCCAGTTGAGTTTTGAGGGCGTTGGATACCTGTGGCACATTGTGGCCAGCTTGGACCCATCGAACTGATAGCTCAGCCACGCCATTGGCGAGCTTATCCGGTGATACCCAGGTCACCCACAGTGGGAAAGCGTGCTCGATGAACGCCCGTACTGCCGCCAATTCGGGTTCCTCCTCGGCAGGGCGTTTCTTATTGCTGTTGTCGGATGGCATGTCCGAGGTACAGGCTGACGTCAGTCAAGAACTTGAGCTCTGCGCAGTAAAATACGTGTTGGCACTCTTTGCCAACACAGTCAGTTACGGTAGTAAGAAAAGAGAGAGGGATAGAACAACAGTCTGATGCAAGGCCACTGGGCTGTCTAGCCCTAAGAAACAATAAATAATCTGTGTAACATACAGTCAGGCTGGGAGCCAACACAGAAACCACCGTTTACACAGCAAACGATAGTTTGTAGTCATCAGCTAGCACCCCAAGATTTGCTAGGTTGTCTGAAAGAGTTGAGAACAAGCCAACAGTGGCTCTCCACATGTTTGTGTAGTGCACAAAACTGTGAACTATGTACTATAAATATCATCAGTGGAGTGGCTACATGCCTTTGCACATCAACGTGGTATCTTTATGGGAAAGTTCGCTTACATTCAGCCTGTATAAGTGGGGCAGGGTTGTCATGGTTGCTGTGCACAATGTGGTATGAAAGGGAAAGGTTGGAAAAAAGCACGTTTGGTGCAAGGCCCTTTCGATGAACATTGTTGCACCCTTCCTTGGATCACTACACGTTAGGCTACTGCGTCCCCACCCTGGTGAACACACATCCCTGACGGGTTCCACACACCTACACACATACACATGCACACATGGGAGGAGGAGGAGGAGATGTTGTCCCCTCGTAGGGCACACCCGCGCACCATCCCCATGGTGCCTGCCGTGGTCAGGGTCCCCCCCATCGAATCACGGTCCTGATCGGACCGTGATTCGATGGGGACCCCGACCGCGGGCCTGGTCCGGCACAGCATCATGGCAGCAGTTCTCCTCTTTGTCTCCTCCCCATGGTCTCCTAGCCCACGCCACACGCACGTCACACGCCCACGCACGGCGGGCACCACCAAGGAGTCCCGGAAGGGGGTGAGGCAAGCAACCGGCTCCACTTCCGGCTCAGAAGCCCCCCCCCCCCCCCGGGGGGGGTGGGGACACAAACTCACGGGCGTGGGCCCTTAGCCCGCCACGTACTACCGAAGGGCGGCGTTTCGCAGGCGGGTCACAGGGGCTTGGTCTGTAGCCTGATCCCTCACCCCCCGCACAGCCCTCGCTGCCGAGGTGCCAGTACACGGTAGGGACCCCCCCCCCCCCCAAAGCGGATATTCCGGCCAGGAACATACCTAAGGCCGGGAAGTGTCTAGGAAGCCCACCGTGCTCGTCGCCATGCCAGCCCCGACATCTGTTCACAGACTGGGCTCGGAGCCTATCCACCATTGCGCAAGCGACAGGCCCCCAACGATTGTGCGGGACCCGCATCTCGTTCCCGATAGGATGTCCCTATCATTGATCCCTTTTTCCCCTGGCCCATACCCCGATCTCGCACCCCGCAGTATGGGGGAATGTTTGCCCGGCACGTGCCCGGCGCGCTGCCTTTGTATAAAGTATCTTATCTCTAGCCCGAAGTTAATCCTCACCTTGGGAATTCCCACAAGTAGACCGCACTAGACCGCAAAGCAGGTGGGGAATGGTAAGAAAAAGATGCCGGGCACGCTAACACTCCCTCTTTAGCTCATGCAGGCGAGGCGCCCACGTGCAGCCGGTCTAAGCCCCTCAGTGCCTTTCCCACTGGGAACTGGGAACGTACCTGAGGATGAACTCGCCCAGATCCTCACTGTGTTGGTCGCTGGAACCAAGCCATACGCAGCGTGGCCATCATCATGTCATGCGACCGGCTCGCCTGGCGGCGATCATGCGGGGCCCAAACTTCGTATAACCCCACGTAACGCTGTGGTGGGCCATATCCTATGACCCACACCACCCCACATGCAAATGCACAAAAAGAAATGCCAAAAACCTAGAAGCACACACGCACACATACACACACACACACAAACTTACACAAGTACACACACGCGCACACACACATGTGCAGGAATGCAAATGCAGGTGCACATCCACAACCTGAAGCCGTAAGACATGCAGGGACTGCCTTGCCAGAAGATCAACAAACACGTCCTTCCACTTTGCAAAGTACTGCCGTTTCAGGCCCTTGTTGCCCTCTCTGCGGGCTGCCCAGAGCACGTCCAGCTTCTTAAACCGGACCTCATTGCGCAGGGCATTGAAGCACAGGGACACCCAATACTTGTAGTAGTGCATGCTGGCCTGCATTGATGGGCAGCCAATCAGGGGATCTGTTGGGACGCACAATCAGGAAACTGACTCTACATTTACCACCCCGAGACTGCCGGCGGTACTACCACCAATCGAATCCGACTACATTCCAGGTCGTTTGTCTTGCCCCTGGCACTCCGTTCCGGCCATAGACCTCAAGTCAGCTTCCCTTGCCACAGGATTTCCAATTTCCAATCACCAACAGGGACTCACTGGCCCACCCCTCAGGCTCAGACGCCAGCTCTACCGTGAGAGCCTCGGCCGGAATGGGACTGTGGCGTATAGAGCCAGAGTCCTAGCTGCCCCTCTCTCATGGAGGGGATGGGCAGCTAGCACCCGGCGCTTCAGGGGGGGGGGGGGGGGCTGCCGACAACTTTCCGTGGCACTACCTGCTGGGGCCCCGGCCCACAATTTAGGGCTTGCCGCTGTGGAACTGCCGTATGGGCCATATGCCGTGGTGGAGAGGGGGAGGGGGTTTGGTTTGGATTGGGTCAATGCTTCCCCAGGACGACCAGGCCTCCGGTCAGCGCAACCGTCCCTGCGCGACTCGACTGGGTTGGGCGCTCCCGGCTGTTGCGGTCTCAAGGCGTGCCGGACTGCTGACAGCCCCGGAACCCTGCGGTGGCACACACAGGAGGGAGATACCGCCGTGCCTGTGTGTGTGGCGTGCGCACTGCTGGGGTGCCCTTGAGTCTGGGGGGGGGGGGGGGGCATGTGGGGCGGTTTGTCGCCTGGTGCTCCAGGCGCCGGTAGGGAGGCAGTGGGTGCCTGACACCAAGCCCGCCAGGGTAGTAGTCGGCCTGGACACGCCTCTTCCGGGTCAACTGACATGCCGCTGGCCACCCCACTACTGCCTGGGGCACGGGGGCAGCTAAGCCTTGCGCTCGACTGGGGGCTGCCCGCACTGCTTGATTGCATTGGCACAGGTGTTGCTGCTCAGGGCTGGGTGGCGTCCCACGGTGGATTGGCTACGCGGTTGGAGGGGCCTCGGGCCACGCTAAGCGCTGCCCTGCCCCCGGGCCTGCCCGGGTTGTTCACCCGAGTGGTGGTGCTACTGTCCATGTAAGCGTGGGGGCCCAGAGGGCACACCACCTGAGTGACCGCTCCCTTAGTGCCAAGAGGCAGCCATCGGGTACCCAGCCGTCATACCCGATGGCATGCGAGGCACCACCTGCACAGGGACCCTCACAATGGGGTGACTGGAGCAACACCAATGGAGGAGCACAGCCGAGTCGTCATGGAATGACACAGCGGAGCTGCACCCCGGGTTGTGTGTGGGCGCATGACCACCCCACCCTAGTTACACCCCCATGCCGCGGTGAAGTACACCCCCCTGTGGGCAGGAGTGGGAGACATAAATACTTGCACACCACCCAGAGTTCTGGCGTTTGGGACTTTACATGACACAATGACGACAAACGCGCCTCTGACTGCGGCAGAAACACGGAGCAGATCTGCACATGCACCGTGGCGTGCCGTCGGCATGCCGATATTGTGCACACCTTTCTGGCATTGAACTGCTGGTGCCAACTGGGAAAACAACGTTTGTACGTCCACAGGCACAGAAACCTCTCGGCCTGTGTGTTGGGAAAGAGGGGGCAGTCAGCATTCAGGGGGAGAACCGGTTGGACTGGCGAACATGCGGAGGAGGGGAGGAGGTCACCATGGGAGGTGTGGTCCAATGTCATTCACCGGAACCGGCACAAAGGATGTGATGTGGTATGTCATATGTAGGGGGCTGCTCCGAGTTCTGACCGGGGCCGCTCAAAGCCGTGCCGAGTTGCGACTTGGGACCACTGACAGAGCTAACGACTTGATCTGTACCAGCCCCCGCCCGCGCCACAGCCGCTGCAGCGGGTGGAGGCGGCAACGTCCCCGCACCAGCAGCCAAGAGAGGCGGATCCAGCACCCAGTCTGTCTCCCTGAGGTGCCGGATCTGAAGCCCGCGGAAGCCTGCAGTGTGGGGCAGCACAGCCCCAGCCCCACCCCCTTGGACGCAAACCTCTGTGTGGGGGAGATGCACACCCCCCACCCTAGAAACCCATGCAAAGATGCAACCCCGAGATTTTGTTGGGTAGAATATAGCTTACCACCTGTACCCCCTTGTTTCAATTACCCCCTTCACCCTTTACCCTTACCCCCTTTAGATGTTGTTAGATCAAGCACAGGCGAGGGCATCGCATACCCCCCTTTTTGGGGGTCGTTCGCGTAGCATACCCCAAGGTATGGTTTCTGATGTCTAACCCCTTGTAAAATGATGATTTTAGGATAAAAAATGATCCCCCAATGATTTTTTGGATTTTGAGCCCCGCCCCCCCCCCCCCTGCACCTGGGTACCCCTTTTGTAGGGGGGGGGGGGGGATCAAAACTTCTTTGCGTATTGTGGCCGCAATGTATGTATTTGGACCTGGGTCCTGAAGAACCATTGTTTCCCCAGAGTAACAGGAGTTGGACAACATTATAGCCCCACCCCACAGTTCTCATGGCAGCATTTTCTCCTACCCGTGGTCAATTGTATGCACATTGCAAGCAACGTAAATAGTTATTGTGCAAGCGACATAAGAAACAGTTGTCACATGCTCAGAGCATAGAAAGCAAAACAGCTAGGAAGCATTCACTGGTTTGTCATGCGAGTTTGCACAAAGCTGTAAAAAAAAAAAAATCAAACTGCTTTCTTCTTGGGTGGTCCCTGTTCTTGGTCTGTCGCACACTTTCCCTCAACATCCTATTTTGTAGGTGTGTTTCTATGATGTGGTTCTATTGCACCGGCCTACATGGGCAAACATAGACAATTGCCGCCAAGCCCTCCCTGCATATTCCTTGTGCACTCGGATGGGGAAAAATTAAGTGCATCGGGGGGACCGGATCATGGACCTTCGGACCCGTCGGTTTTTGCCATTGGCTGAAAATTAACACTGTTTCTTGGCCCTAGATAGGACTTTTAGTGCAAAAATGGAATGTTTGTTAGAAAGAGGCCATTTGTGAGAGCAGCGCAAATGCGCAAATGTGTTGGGGGCACAAAGCCGTGTGCAAGGAGGGCTTCGACATGTCCATTGGTGCTGTGTGCAAGTGGTGCAAAAAAAAAAAGCACAGTCTCACAGCATCCATGCAAAACAAGAGCACCCAAGAAATTGCGCAACAGCCCCAAAATTTGCCGCCTCCCAAGGTGAAAAAAATGTGGTTTGTGACCGAACACTTATGAAACACCTGTGACAATCGACTAACTGTTTCCTGGTCTGGTTGTTATCTATGCAGCCCCTTACAACTGTTCTTTACGGCACAAGTTTAAGTGCCGTAAATATTCATGGTGCTTGCACTGCAAATGAATGCAATTGACCATAGGCAGGGGAAATGCTCGGCAACAAGAAATCAGGGGTGGGGGTAAATTATCCCAATTCTGTTGGGGTTGGTTCTTGATTGTTTACAGCGCTGGCGTTGTAATATTTCGTCGCACTGGTACAGCAGAAGTTTACGGCTCTGGTGCCATACACAGTAAGGCTATGCACCTCTTACCTCATGGGCAGCAGTCAGTTTCAGTACGGACACCGACAGACTGACCTACCCCTGCATTTCCCCCATTGCCGCAGACACCAGTGCTCACCTTGCACACTCCTAACCTGCTAGCCCTGACCCAAACACTTACCATTTGCACTGGCCCCTCTGAAATGCCCCCTGCGGACTATACAGATTCCCCATCCCCCACCCCACCAGTCCATCTCTGCCGTGCACCTGACCCTGCATGGAAAACATCTCGCCTGCTTGAGGCAGGCTGTTACAGTCCAAATTATATTGTGATTATTTTGTGGTCTGGTTTGTACCTGTCAAGAAAGATATGCACAGGAAAAAGGGTGTGGTCTCTGTTCCTGCTGGGGGGGGTTTCAGTTCTCCTAGCCAACCCACTGGTTATCTCCCACACCACTTCCAGTTTATGGCGCCAGCGCTGTAAACGTTTACAGTGGTGGCGCCGTAAACGTTTACAAGTGTGCCAATCCGCCTACCAACCCCCTTTTTGCATTCCCTACACTTAATGGAAATATCTGTGGTGTTTACGGCACTTTTCGCACCCCAGCGCTCCAAGTTTACGGCTCTACATGTGCGCACAGTGCACCCCAAGGGTATGGCCACTGGTTTGATAAGGGGTTGCCCCAAAAGTCGAAGAATTTCATTATAATTTGGAGGGGTCGTTGCAGTGGGGCGGGTTGGTCGAAACCGGAGGGGAGCGTGTGTGCCTTGAGGTGCACTGGTGATGCAGCCCTCCAGCTCAATTAGCTACCTATCTACTCCAGCCCAAATCAGACCAAGCTGGCGGTGCCAACAGACTCGTGACAGTCCCATAGAAAGGATGGATGGGCTCGCCTCATAGCCATCCACTGGGTGCCGATGTCTCCTGATGACATCTCCAGCACCAGCCCATGGAGCCGCATGCCATCGTCTTGACAGGGCACAGCACGTATACATGTGTTGCTGGGTGTCTAATCTGTCCATCTATCTAGAGCCTCGGGCTTGCAGCAAGACACCTGCTTGTTCATACTCCTGTTGCTCTTCTCGTACCTGTGATTCTCCCGCCACATATAAAAGGCTCGTTCCTTGCGCCACTGGAACAGCTTGCAGCTCCCGAGGCTCATATTGATGACCTTACACCGAGTCCATTTCGCTGAAGCAAGACAAAGATACCAGTACAGAGACAGGGCGATGCAAAGGCATTGGAGTAGGGATGCAATATGCTGCACGAAAGAATCTCTCGCTACTACTGTCTGAGTCCACCTATCTAGACCAACAACAATAACACACAGATGAACAGACAGACAAACAGCCTAGACCAACAACACTAACAGACAGATGAACAGATAGACAGACAAACAGACAGACAGACAGATAGACGAACAAACAGACAGGCAGGTAGACAAACAGACAGACAGACAGACAGACAGACAGACAGACAGACAGACAGACAGACAGACAGGAGGAGGAGGAGATGGGACCAATCATTGATGCCGGGCGACAGCCCCATGGTGCTCAACGGCGCACACCATCAGAATGGTACATGCTAGTGTGGTGACCCTGGGGACGTCACTGTCTAGGCATCATGGCAAAGCCTCCCCCGGCATGGCCTCCTCCAATGAGACCCAGTCTGCTGCCCCTGGCCCCTGGCCCAAGTGTGGGTGTTACCCTAGCCCCCACTCCACACCCAATCATTGGTACTCCCTGCGGTGGTGCTGACGCATTTGTGCCACCAAGGGCGTTGTGCCCTTGCATAGGGCCTATCGTATTTTGCTGATCCTATGCCCTTGCATAGGGGCAGTCATATCCATTGAGGCTCTTGTGCATTTTGGCCTGGTTCCTTCAACCTCTCAGCAACTCTGCGACCAGTAGCCTGCCCAAGCGCAGTCTGGGCTGAAAGCTTGTCCACCTTGGTGCAGCATGCCCGGCGCAGCAAGGCCCACTACTTCACATGGCACCCCACCCTAATCACAACAGCACAACTCGACCAAACAATTGAGGGAGCCGGCTTGCTATGGCCTAGCTATGCGTTGAAAGACCCGTGGCCACCTAGAGACCCAGTAGTTGATAGCAAACCCCAGCTTTGTGCCGGGAATAGCACAGCTTGAAGCCCGTGTGATCCGATGGTATTACCTAGAGGCCCCTGCCGAAACTTGCTAAACGTTGACTGTTTTCTCGAGCCTTGCCTGTTCCCCAGCCCCATCATGCTCCAGTTACCGGCTAGAGGCCCTCCTCACAACCAAGCCACGCGAGGGCCGTCACCCGTGTACCCCACACTAGCCACTTACCCACCCCCACGGGGCTCTAGGGTTGTTGGGGGCAGAGCTCAACTGAAGGTGGACAACCTGACTAATACGCCAGCTAGCAGGTACCGTGGCAGGGTGTTGGTTCACTTCACTTCGCTTTTGCTCACCTCCTTGCACTTTTGGCCCCATTCAACACGTTGTCGAGTGCTCACGGATCAGCCACTTGCTGTTGGCCCATGAGTTTGGGGGTGCTCAACGCGCATCAAGGGCCGGTCATATCTATTGAGGGCCCTCTGCACGGTGCATCACGCCAGTCATATCCACTAACGGACCCTGTGCACTATGCACAAGGCCGCCCTTGATGGCAGCCCAGAACCCGAATGGAGCTGCAACAGCTACCTAGAAACCAAGACCCACCATCCTTGTGCCAAACACCATTGTATGTACCTGGAACTGCAACCGAGATCCGAGGGTCTTGTGCAATCTGCACAATGTAGGTCAAATCCATTGAGAGCCGTGTGCACTTTGCTGAAGGCGGGTGCCCTCTGCGCAAGGCCGGCATATCCATGAGGGCCTTGTGCACTTTGCACAAGGCTGGTCATATCCACAAAGGGCCTTATGCAATCTTCTCAGAGCCGGCCATTGTGGGCCCTGTGCACTCTGCACAGGGCTAGTCATAGCTACTTAGCGGGTATACAGGTCCATGAATCCTTGATGGCAACACAAAACCCCAATCGACCTGGCACAAAAACCTAGAAACCAATGTGGATGCAACACCAATACCCACACCCTGGTTGTATGAAGCACCACTACAGAGAACCCTTAATGCACCAAAAACTGCTACCCCAATCTGAGGGCTCTGTGAAGAATGCACAAGGCCAGTCATAGCCATTGAGGGCCTTGTCCAATCTGCATAGGGCTAGCTACATCCCCACTACAGTCACTTGGGGAACACAAGCTGGTAAGGGTAAGGATGATTTGGTGTACACTGTTAGCCAACCAGCAAGCAACAAAAACGTGTGTGCATGTTGGTCTTTTGACACCATCACTATCTACGAAAGAAAGAATGCAGCCCAAGCCCAGAGTGCAAAGCATCTTCGGGAATCCGGGCCTCCTAATGTGGTTCGGAAGGAGGAGGGGCCTTGCTCCCTCGGTCAGAAGTAGCAGGGCCCCAACTTCTTCTTTCCGCATATCCCTTTGATCAGCATCCAATATACACGAGTGTATGCAAGTTCTGAACCATACACCAGTTGTGTGCATGGGTGGGTGCGGCTGGGGGTGGCAGAATGTGTATGTGTCTTGAAGCACCACATCATTGTTGTGCACAAAAAACAACTCATGAAAAAAATCCTTAAAAATTGTGCAACAGAACGGCTGCCCCATCTCTTTGCCATCACACAGTGTCCTACCCACCATCACATATTGTTGTGTGGCCCTCTATAGCACGGGCACACACCCTTTGCACATGGTTGTCCACCCTTTTACTCAGTTGCATCCCTACTACACTTGGAAGTACCAAAACACCCCGAAAACCCCATTTAAACCCCTAATTACCGTTTTCGACCCACAATGAACCACCAGTGCCCTGCCCCTAGGACCCTAAGGACCCCAAAGGACCGCCAAAGGCCGGCCCCCAAGGACCCTCAAACGACTGCAAAAACTCGGCTCTGTTCCAACGTTCAACCCTCGCTGCACTTGATGAAAAACCCCTCTTAGGCTCAAGATGTTGCTTAGCAACAGTTAGGGTGGGGGTGGGGGACGAAACGGTAGATGAGGGGGAGGGACGAAACGGTGGTGGGGGGGGGGGGAAAGGACAGGCACCCACTGTTGGGCTGGGGGGCACGACCCACATGGGGGGGGCGACCCCCAGAGGCATCCACCCACCAACCCATACAGCAGCCTGAACAGAGGGCAAAGTGAATGCAGAAGGGCGCATGCAGATACAAAAGCCTGCTGAGCACCGCACACGCGCGCACGTGCACACAAGACCGAACGAAATGACGCACAGACCAACTCAGCGTACACCCACACACACGCGCGCATGTACGTACACAGGCAGCCACGGCTTTTGACCCGTCACCGGTATGCTAGTCTCTAAGCATAGACCAGAAATGCAGGATTCAAAGACAACGGGTATGCAGACAACGGCACATGGCATGACACAAGAACAGACCTACAAAAAGATCCCAAAAATAATCGTACGGGAACTCCGGCGGCGGTGACCTTTTTTGAGAGAGCGCCTTTGTGTGTGCGTAGCGGTACCACATTGTGAAGCACACACGCACACGAGCCCTTTCCAAAAAGTGCATTTTCCCTGAACGAGAAGACGGCGAATGCCACATGCGGAGAATAGGGCAGTGCAAAGGTCGGCAATGCGGAGCTGCAGCCCAAAGCACATGGCAGCAGACACCGGGCCCCTATGGGACCCCCTTTGGCCGAAGAACGGTGACACACCCCAGAATATGCGCAAAAGGCGGTTGCATATGCTGTGAACACGCCAAACCTTTTACGCCTGCAATTTAGACGCATAGCTAGAAGCGTATCACTGCTGGCACGGGATACACAAATGATACCCACTTTTGAAGATTGGGATGCACATGCGATACATGGAACCCAAGAACAGAGTGAACAGATCTTGGCCATCGCCCATAAGACACAAGCTATATCAACCAAGATTGTTAACAGAGAATTGTGTTCGGGAAAGAGGAGCAAAAGATCAGCAAACGAACCGCATTGGACTACCAACGCAGAAAAGGGAAAAGTGAGATATACACACGATCCACACTTTTGAGGCCTGGGATCCTGTTCGTTTCAGTATTTGGGATACACTTTATCTACACGTCTGCTGCAAGTCCTGCGGAGGAAAAGGCACATCGTCTGCCGTATACCTTCGTGCAGCTTCACAACCACCAGGTCCGTCTTGTTCAGCTTGCTCTCGAAGGCACGCAGGCCCCTCCGCAGCAGCTGTCGGCGGTAGTGTTGAATCGCAAAGATCTGCCGCTGCCACGTTCTGAACCACGGCCAGCACCTCTTCCGCTGCACTGCGCAGCACAGCTCCTGCAATTTTTTCTCCTTGAGTCTCAAGCGCGCCTGACGGAGGCACACCTTCAGTTGGATGTTGATGCGCAGGAACGCCCAAACGGTGGCGTCGTCGCTCTCCTCATCCATGGCGGTTGTAGTTGCTCGCCGGACGCTGTTGGAGGCGGTGCAGAGGGGGCGCGCCGAAAGTACTGCCAGGCTCCCGATGGTCCGGATCCCGCACGCATGCAGAGGGATGGCATGCGTGCAGAGGGATGACGTGCAGACCGCACGCATGCAGAGGGGCAAGCGTGCAGAGGGATGGCGTGCCGATGGCAGCCCAAAAATTGCTTGGTTCAGGAAGGCCTCCACTGCAGCTGTGTCTATCACGGTGTGGCGCCATTTGGATCCATATGGCAAGCAAGACCTCCACCTCCCACCACCACCATGGTGCCATTGGGTACTACACTATTCTCGTGCGATGCATATTAATCCGTAGTCTTTGCCTATGGGTGCCTGTCATTCTTATGCATGTATGCGCGGGTTACACTTGCCCTGAAAGCAGTGTTAATGCGTGCAAGGCTGCCTGCGTGCACACACTTGAAAGCTTCGTGTTCCTCCGGCGACAAAGGCGACAAGGGGGTTGTTGGAGCGCTAACACCAGCGGCCTTGGCCACTGCCTCCCCTGTCAGAGACGACTCCACGCAGCGAACGGCTTGTACTGGCTTCGGATTTCCAGGTCGTTTCAGGGCCTCGGGGACAGCAGGCTCCGCAGTGACAAGGGGGGCTCGAGCAGCGTTCCCCGAGCCTCCATATGCAGTAATTTCCAGCTCTCGGATGTGCTTTTCAAGCTGTGCTGCCTGCAGGTGTGTTTATGATGCGTTGTTCGGGGCACGAATGACGGCGCATGAGATGGGGCTGCGGAACGAGTGCATGCATGGAACATGAAGAGTTGCCCAGGGCAGGCCTGAATGCATGTAGAGGGATTGCATGTCCCCAGGAATGTGCAAGGATGACATATCCCTTGCATATTGAGGAATATCCAATGCATGTCGTACCGCATGCATTGTCCAACGGACATGGAAATCAGTGATGGGGTGTGTTTTTGTTCATCCGCGTGCAGCCATGTGCATTTTTGCCTCCTTGTAAATCTTGCACAAGTGTTTGCATGCTTGACCCCACCCAATCCCATCCAATCCACTCAAGTCCAGCTCAATCCAACCAAACACAACCAAACACAACCCAACCCAAATAAACTCCACTCCAGTCCACTCCAGTCCAGCCCAGTCCAGTCCAGTCCGGTCCGGTCCAATCCAGTCCAATACACACCAGATCCCGCAGCAGACATGGGTGTGTCCCATACGGCTCCAGTCCCAGGGCTGCCTGAGGGTGTCCATAGTTTGACGGAGGACACAGGCGGTGGGGGATTCCATCGGCCCACGATTGGGGGGGGCAGCAGCAGCAGCAACATTCGCACCAAACAACAGGTGCTGGCCTGTGGACTCGTCGGGTGGTAGGGGATTACAGCAACACAGCAGCGTGTTGCCGTGAGCGAAGCAGCAAGGGCCAAGAGAGGCAAGCTGCAGGCTGCAGGCATGGCCAAGAGAATACAGCATGTTCTCGATGGCCAGGTTGTATGCGTGCTGCTCCCCCATGCAGCCGTCCCCTTCTTTGCACTTGTACTGACAGCTATGCCCCCTGGCTCGTGTTACCACGTGCTCCATCCCATCCGGTCTCGTACCCCATTGTGGTGCTTTCTCGCTCTCCGTTTCCCCTGCCCGCCACTGGCCCCACCCGGGGGGGTGGGCGGGGGGGGGGCGCTGCCGAGTGTCAGGCACATGGTTTGGGCGGGGGGGGGGGTGGGGGGCTCCTCTCCGTCCCAATCTTGCCCCTCCTCGAAAGCACGCGTAAACACGGCACTTGATGGGTCAAGAATTGGCACTGGCTGCGGCCCTGCCTGCCACAGGACCATCATCTGCAGGCGTAATCTGCAGGTGTTGTTCGTTATGTTCTGTTCCGTGCAGTTCGCCTGGGGCTACAGCGCTATCCAAGGCGAAGGCGGAGGCAGGTGTGTGCCCTGGCATGGCCCCCGTCATACATAGTTCCCCCAACCCCGCACTCCGTTTGTTGACGGAGGTGCGTGGGGGGCGTCA
Organism: Eutreptiella sp. 'Long Island Sound 2002'; assembly: GCA_964036045.1. Lineage (NCBI taxonomy): Eukaryota > Euglenozoa > Euglenophyceae > Eutreptiales > Eutreptiaceae > Eutreptiella > Eutreptiella sp. 'Long Island Sound 2002'. Next base: position 59,001,818 of record OZ038391.1, read on the forward strand.
TCTATAGGCCATGCGGCACGCATTGTTCCTCGTTGTGGTGGACCGTCTGCCCCTTGGGTCCATCGGCACTTCCTGCCCCGTTGGACTGGCCACCACACGGATCCAGACCCCCAAAAGCTTTCGCACACGGTTGGGTGTCAAGATTCGAACCGGCCGCTCCCCTCGCACAGGAGCCCTTTTTGGGGGGGTGTCAAGCCAGGGGGCTCCCATGAGCCCCCCCACCCCCAAAACGCGAAAGTCCAAACTGCGCAAATTTGAAATAATTGCGGTGCATTTGGGCCTCCCCAATCCCGGCCAGTCCAGCCCAGGCCAGTCGAGTCCCATCTGATCCGAACCAACACACAGTCCAGTCTTGTTCTGTCCTCCCCTGTCCAGTCGAGTGCAGTGTTGTCCAGTCCGGTTGTCTCCCCCTGTTCTCAGGGGCTCAGGGGGACTGGACCCCGAAGGCCACTCAACCCGAAGAGTGCGCAGTTCAGAGCGAATAATAGGAACGCCGGGGGGGGGAGGGGGGCTTCGTGCCGAGAATCCAGAACGGCCTCTCGGGAACGTGCTGGTGCACTGCGCTGATCTCCGCACGAATGATGCTGCAACAAAAAAGCACTGTACAAGGGCACTGCGTCTACCTGCATTTCAAACAGCCATTGCAACGGGTGGGACGGCACAGCGCTCTCGCTCTGCCCTTTATAACGCGCCAACTCGTCCCAAAGAAGAGACAAATGTCGCTGCTGCTTGTCCAGCTCCGCCTCAGCAACGGCCGCGGGCATGAACGGAACAGTGCGTGCACGATTGGCACGTGCATTCTGCAGAGACATAGGCGATGCTGCAAAGCCGAGGGATACAAGAGCTCCCCACTTCCCAAGCGCCCCCGCTCATTCCGGACGCTCCAGGTCCCCAGTCAGCCCCATCACTGGCGCGTGCTGCACCCTCCCCTCTTCCTTGAGCGACTGTTGCTTCACATTCGGACCTTCGTCAGCAATTTGCTTGAGAATATGGGGGGGGGGGGGGGTAGCACAAGAGCATAGGTAGAAGCCGGCCCATACACCCGGAACAGCAGTTGGCGACTTTGTCCTCAGCCCCGTATCTGCTCGTACCGGAATCCCCATGGCTGCGTCCTTGGCAGCAACGGGCAGTGCTGGGCAGCTACGGGGCTTGGCCTTCTCGGTGCATTGGGATACCCGACAATCTTCCCGATGTCCTCATCATCTGACGGAACTCCAGCCCCATCGCCCGCGTCCTCGCCCTCACCCTGTCCCTCACCGATGGTCTTGCCCGCACCGTCCCACGCCCTTGTCCTATTGCTCGCCCTGGCCATCGCTCCAGGCCTCGCCCCAGCCCGCGTCCTGCGCCATTTGATCTGACCTGCGGTAGTGCTGCCCGCAGCACAAGCAAATGCTTCGTCGGCCCGTCTGTGGGTCCCACTACCAGCCCATCTTGAAAGGCTGGGGGCGTCGGCCCACTGCAGCTGAGGCCTTCTTCGCCATTCCATGACTTTAGGTCCGCTGGGGCGTCCGACGCACGAAATTTTGAGCATCCCACTTCCCTTCCCCGACCCGTTGGTCTCTTCTACCCTTACCCCCACAAAACGGCATCCCTCCCCGAAAGTTTATATGCCGGGGGATCTAAAGTTGGTGGGGCCTGAAATTTAGGTGGCAGGGACCAAAAGTGTAGATGCAGGGACTTAAAGTTGCCGGGGGACCTAAAGTTTTGGTGGTAGGGATCTACTGTTTAGGTGGTAGGGACCTAAAGTTTAGGTGCCACCTAAAATTTAGGTTGTAGGGATCTAATGTTTATGTGCCGGGGGACCTAAAGTTTAGGTTGTAGGGACTGTGTACCGGGTTGCAAAAGATTGTGGCCAATTGAAAGGGATTGCAAAAAGGTGTAGACTTTGCCCCGCCCATAACCTTAGCTCAATGATGTGCCCTGAGACCATTCGTCATGCCTAAACCTCTGCATTGGCCAGCGCGGACACCTTGTTGCTCAGGAGGTCCGTACGAGATATCTGGGGCATCCCGGAGCCCACGGCTGTTTTCACGCCATAATTCTGGAGGCTGGCGAACAACGTCTGGCCTTGTTGCAGCAACTCGTGCGACTGGGTCACATCGGAATTCCCTGAGAACGTTTTCTGAGGAAAGCAATGCCACCGGAGCTTCTGAAATCGGTGCCTTCTACCTCTGCCCCAACACCTGTGCCCAGCAAATGTGCGATGACCATGTCCCACCGCGCTGCTCTGCACGGGGCCTGGACAGATGACCCAGTAGGCAAGAGCTGCTTCCATGCACACACACACTCCGTGCGGGAAACCAGGAACACCAAACGCGATCGCACAACGTCAATGAAGGCGAAACAAGCGCGATGGCAAAAGCACTGGTCACCGAAACAAATTCATCAGGCCATGGATCAAAAAGTTGGCAAGGTCCTTTCTGAAGCAGGAGTGACGGGAATCTGCTACCCTGATATCTCAGTGCAATTAGACTGGTCACGCACACACACACACACACACACACACACACACACACACACACACACACACACACACCACAAACGCACATAGATACACCAGGACAACCACACAAACACACAAGCAGACATATACAAACAGGGTGACCAAGCGAACCAATCCACTGTTGATAGCCAGACAGGCAGGCACTGGTCGTAAAAATTCGTTAGGCGAACAATCACAGAAACAGGACAGTGAAGAGGATCACGGACAAACTGTTTCATGTGCACCGAATTGCAAAATCACTGTTCTTCACCACTGATTCCAAGACACTGTCCTTGCACACTAAAGAGAGGGGACGACGCTGGCATTCTATGCAGCACGGCTTGCATGCTCGTATCGCCTGACATGGGTGAGTGGGAGGAAAATGGAACCTGAGAACCGCACACATCCGCGCGTGCGCGCGCGCACACACGCACACACAAATGTTGGAAACCACGAATTGCAACAAATCATCTACAAAGCAGACAAGAAAATTCTTCAAAAGCGGTCTAGGACGGCCCAACGCCCCTTCAGTCTGAACTCGGGAGAGAGTAGCAGTGAGACGGGTTGCACAGTTTGACGCCGCCTGATGACAGTCTGATGCAAACAAGCAGTTTGCACTGGTCTGAAACTCTGAAACAGGATTCGAAGAGATGCCCAGGACTCCTCAGATACCAGGCTGACCGCCCACCCCTTGTAACCTCCCCGAAATCTCCGTGGGAACTGACAATGTGGTGCAGTGCGGCCACAGCAGGGTTGCATCTGTGGGGCCAGGCTACTGAACCCGCACCGGGGTGATGCACACCATCTCGATCAGCAACTGCAGGTCTGGACCCGAATGAAACGTTTGATCGGTATTGAATGCGGTCTTGTGCAAAGTGCCAGCGAAATTCTCCATTCATTTTGTGACAAGGATCTCCGAATCTACTGTTCGGTTTCAGCTGAATCTGGCGAAACAACTTGATGGTCGTTGGTGTAAGAAAAGAGATGAGAGCCAGTTGAGAGCCACATGGGCGCTAGACTCTTATCCAGTAACAGAGCCTGTAGATACGTCTCCCCTGCCGTAACGGGTCCGTAAAGCCAGACTGGAGAAGGTTATACTCCTGTTGCCCGGTGACCCACACCTCGCCCCTTCCTACCCTTTTCCCCATAACTCCTTCACACTCCTCCCCTTGATCCACCCACACCCTTCCCCTGCATACATCCCCCCCAGTTCCCCAAAAAATCACCCCCATCCCTCGCCCGAAAAGTCCAAGGTATAGAAACCGAAAATTGTCGGTTAGGTTAGACACGCACATTGGGAATCAGATGGCGGCTTGGTCCCATGCCACCCCGGTACCGATGCACCCTCCAATACAAGAATCCGGTCTCTTCTGCGGACACCCACACACCTGGAACTTCTGCAGGAATTCCGAGATGAGGCGCTGCTTGTGCTGTTGCACCTCTTGTGCCTCCGGGAACTCCGAAGTGACTTTGGGACACGCGGACTTGAGCAGGGACCTGGGACGGGGGCGGAGGCTGGTCTCACACGCCATGGGATCAGGGGCTTGCTTACCCACCCCCAGCGGGCGGGGGGTTGGGTGAAATTTGTGAAAGGGGCTAGAAATTTTGAGGTTGATTTTAGGTCCACAAACTTTTGGCGGGCCTCAAACTCACCCATCCGACCCCCGCCCATAGGGGTAGGGTCCTGTATGGGGCGGTGAAGATGAAATGTGCAGTGGAACAGGGGCAACAAAGGAAACAGGGTTGACACAAACAACGCGAAGCAGCCTTGGGCACAAGAGGAGAGCGACACCCCCCGGCACACAAGCACACAGAGCACGCGTTGCGGTGCAGCATTTGCGAACCACATTGCGGGGCAATGCAATGCACGGCGGGACACCCACAATTCGTAGACTGCAGTGCGCAGCACACCAGCACACACAACTACCCCCGTGCAGTACGTTGCACACCACACTCACGCTACTGTACTGTAATGCAATTCAGAGCAATTCGGGTGCTGGAAAGAGCAAGGAATATCTTACGGTCCACAGACGACAGGCTTGAGGTCTGGAGGGGTCGCAAGGTCATGGAGAATTTTCCATTTCGGAAGATCTGGCTGAGCGCTCGCGTGACAGAGCTGCTGGAGCCCAAGCCCCTGCCAACCCGTAGTACATCTAAGGGGAAGGTGCACTGCAGCGCAGTCCACCATACACCCCACCACCACTACCAATGAAGGCATGAGAGCCGGCCAGCCTAAAAAGCAGGAGAACCCACTGCCGGCAAAGAGTGCTCACTGTTCTTTTTGAGACCGAACGACATGGAATGCGGACGGGCTGTGCGGACAGTGCTTTCGATTTGTGCCGTGGCTCACTGGACACGCCGAGGACGAGCACGGTGGTCACTCTGGCTTGGGGCGTTCGATCTCTCGTTCGCAACGTTGGCAGTGTATCTGTCGATGGGTGTAATGCACCCGCACGCTTCTTGTTTTGAACGTGACGCCCGTCAGCACGGCCATGCAATGCAAGCACAGCGTTTTACTTCCTGCGCTGGTCGAGCAGTGGCTAGGGTTCGATCCTGGGACCTCCGTTGTAGGAGTCGTAACCACCCAACCAGTCGGAGTATTCAATGGTTAACTGATAACAGTTTACGCTTGTCGGTAGCAGGACCAACAACGGTTGGCGGTTCATACTGATGCTTCTTGTTGGCTTTGAATTAAGAACCGTCATGCGGCCCGTGCGCAACACCATGGAATGCCAGCGCAGTTCCCAGAGTCCGTGCATGCTCCCCTTGTGCAGCTCTCTCACGTATCGAAACGGAAGTTGCTGGGTATTGGGCTCCCATGGGCCCCCATGGGTCCAGCAATAAAAGTATCCACTTTGAGGGTCCGACGGCGCTCCATGGGGGGGCATTTCAGTTCAATTCTGGCCCCACCACCCGCGGGGTGAGCCGGGGGATGTTATGCGAAACAACTTTTGGCAGCCTTTGGCACTATTTGCGGGGTGAGCCGGGGGATGTTATGCGAAACAACATTTGGCACTGTTAGGCACCTAGTTGGCACTTTTTCGGACTCTTTGGCAGTCTGTGGCACTCTTTGGCACTCGTTGGCACTATGCGGCACTCTTTGGCAATTCCCGGTTAATTCTGAGCATTTTGACTAAACTGAAGTCGGGTGCTGCTTCCCCATTCACCATGAGTGAAAATAAAATCCACTTGATCCCTGAATCTCATCTGCATGAAACTCATAAATCCACTCTCGAAAAAACTTCTCTCGATTGGCGTAGGTTGGGGGGTCTGAGGGGCGGCGTGGGAGGTCCGGCCCTACACATTACTTCCCCCCGTGGGGCGTTCACCATCGGCAACAACGCATGCATTACCTTTGAAGTGATGACACAGTGTCACCCCCGCCACCTCGTTCACCCCTTGCACCTCGAAAAAAATTCCCTCAAAAGCCTTTGCCCCATCCCCACGCCCTGAACCTGCCTCCGCTAACCTGTGCTGCTCCTGCAAAGCAAGGGCCTGTTGCAGCAGCCCCCGGGCTGCGGTACGGTCGTGGGGGGATTCAGGACACGCTGATGGTGAGGTTGCAGAGGATGGCACCTACAATGAGCAAAGGAAGCGACCGTTAGGGTAAACTGGAGTAGCTCGCCCCGATGGCTAAGGGGCAGAGCGCAGGGGTTGAGGGCCGAAGCAGGAGAGAGGGAGAGGGCAGCTGTGCATAGAAGGGTGGCACCAGACAGTTCGTCAAGACGTCAAATCAAGACGTCAATACACTGGGCAACCATTGGTGCTCCAGACATGTCTGACATGTCTTCCCTGCACCACAGCATCGGTGCTCGGAGGCAGTGCAGGAAACTGTTGGTACCCAAGGGGAGGGGGGGATGTACAAAAGGCACCCCAGTGCAGTTCCTTGCACCTTCCCACGATCTACCAGCCACTTCAGGTGATTCTAGGGTAGAGCCAAAACTCAAAGGGAGGCCGACGCTGAACAAGCCACCCAGCCGCCGCACTCAGAGGGGATGAACTCAGCTTCTGAATTCGCACTACCATGGCCGCATCCATTCGGACTTTTGACTAAACAAGGAGGAGATCACGAGGTCGGAGAGGCTACCTCCTGCTGTTCAGGGGGTGATGGAGTGTCGGAGGACGATGACACCCTGGGAGTGGTGCCGGCCCCAGGCCTGTGGTAATTGATAGATCGGGCAAATGCTCCGATTCAAGATAAGACATTGCCTTGACAAAAAGGGATTGTTTGCACAGGAGGTTAATACTTGCTCTGGGGTATACCCGGGAAGCTCCAGGATAGATCCGGGGAGCCACGGGATACATACGGGAAGCCCACGAGGCACTAATCGGAAGTTGCCAAATACCATCTGCGGTATTTCCCACCACTTTTGCAGCTGCTTCGAAAGCTCCATCAGAATGCAGGTACATGCAAGGAATGCCTTTCTTTCTCTCTAAATCATCCTCTGTTGACTTCTTAAAACTACACTCGTTGCTCTGTCCTCGCGTCAGGCCCCGATGCTGCTGATGCTCTTGCTGTTGAATGCTGCTCTCGGGTGCATTACTCGGCTGCTGTTGGCTGCTGGCGCAGGTCCTGGTGTCGCTGGCTGGGCGAATTGTCGTGGTAGGCGTGTTGGTGATTGTGCTAGTGGTGGCAGTTTCCAATGCTGCCTCGGCTTTGTTCTGGATACTGAATCGGTGAGACCTGCAGCCATGGCGGCAGCATCTCATCACTCCAGGACTGTAAAGTCGCAGGAAGAGGGGGTACCTCCTGGAGAACTGAGCTGCCATGAACAGGGCCCTTGGATGACTTCACGGAACTACTACGGCTGCGTTTGGTGGGTGAGGAAGGGTCCGCTGAACGCTGTGCTGTGCTTTGCAGACGGCGTTGCTTAGGGCCTTGAGATTGGGATTTGAGCGGCCCTGCGGCATATGAAGCACGGGAGTGTGTCAAGGGGAGATGGGCGGACAGGTAGGCAAGCCCACGGGCGGGGGCAATACCGAGCTGGGCAATTTGGGCGCCGTGGGCTCGCCGGCAGTTGTAGGTGAGCGGCAGTTGGTGGCGGTCTCCGAGACCCACAACCCGAAAACGGCGTGGGAGCTGGAGGGGGAGTAGAACACGCAGTCGCGGGCATGGGCATTGGCGTGGGCACGAAAGGCATGCGCAGAGGCATGCGCAGACCGAGCAATCCACAGGATTTGTGCTGTGAGAGCATGGACGCCATGTACCGTTATTCTACACTGTTACTCTATTCCGTTACTCTGTGTTGTTCCTTGAAAGCGTTACTCGACACTATTACTCAAAACCGTTTCTCGGCAGTGCTCTACTCTAACCGTTTATCCGCCCCATTACATGAACGGTTACACTATCACTCTGTACTGTTACCCTAGTTCGTTACTCTCGGATTACCTTAACCTCAATAGCGTTATTTAGTGTACTACAAGAGCATAGGACTTGGGGCGTGTGGCATGGTACGAGCATCGGATAGTGGGAATGGCATTGTAGCACCCACCCACCAACCTACCATTCGCCCCTCGGCGAATCGGCGAAGGCGCCTGGCAATTGTCAAGAACCATAGCAGAGAGATCGCGCTTTTCGTCGTTTCATCTCCCTCCAAAAAACGATGGTGTGGGTGCTGCACGATTCCGGTGCCACATACCTACAGCAATTCTTTGGGCTTCAGGTCGTGCAGGGCCGGATTTGGTACTCTTGACTTCATCCGGGCGCGTGGTCGGGTTGGACTTGACCACGCGTTGCTTTGTGTTTGGGTCCCGGGATACCCACGCGAGCACTTGTTCGGCGACCCCATCATCAGCGGCCACGAAAAGAGGAGGCTTCCCGTTTCCAAAGCGATGGCTCGGTTGACACATTGCGGAGGCCGGTGCCTATTCCGACAATTCATCGGTTGTGAGGTTACGTGTGTGATGCCGTACCGGTAGAAGGTTTTACGCCGCCATACCCCAAAGTACATTCATGCGAAATTTACTCCACAACATATATTCCAGGGCAACCACGGCAAAAATCGTTCTTCTTGAAAACGTCTACCTCCACAACTTGGAAATACGGCACACGCGGTTTCTCGCCGAGCGTCCGCTACAGCAAGATGTTGTCAACATAGTGTGGTAGGCGGTCCGCAGATCACTGATCCGCGGGGGTCCAAAACCCTCCCCTCCCCCCCACCAAATGATCCGCGGATCACGGATCACCCACCCCATAAACCCCCCCCCTCCCCCCTGCCTAGCAAAATGATCCGCAATTTTCCGGACCACCAATTCGGACACGTGGACAGTCCTAGGGGCTGGTGAAGATGGCTCCGACATTGCACAAACTAGGCCACTATTAGAGAAAGTAGAGTACACAAGGATAAAGGGGCACGGAGTAAAAGAAATGATCCACCGATTCATAAGCAAGAAAAATGATCCGCAGACACGGCATAAGTGACACCTAGAGCACGCACAAACAACACATTGATCCACCAATTTGTGTTGCAAAAAATGATCCAAAGATGTAACTTCCAAATATAAGTATCACGCAGCAACATTTTGGACCAACAATGTGTCGTGAAAAAAAAGAACCCAAAATGGAAATTCACTTGTTCCAACAATGTAACTTCCAAAAAATGATCCGCAAGTCCACAAGACCATTGGCACAAAGTTGAAAGTGCAATTAGCAAAATGGTCCAAAATGGTCCAAGAATGATCCAAAAGTGATCCACGGATCACCACCCTCGAGCCCCCCCCCCCTCCCCACTGCCTAGTGTTTGGATCAAAAATGATCCGCAAGTCCACAAGACCATTGGCACAAAGTTGAAAGTGCAATTAGCAAAATGGTCCAAAATGGTCCAAGAATGATCCAAAAGTGATCCACGGATCACCACCCTCGAACCCCCCCCCCCTCCCCACTGCCTAGTGTTTGGATCAAAAATGATCCGGATCACCCACCCCATGACCCCCCCCCTCCCCTGCCTGCCGCACATACTAGCACCCTAGGGGGGGCACCTTTGCGGGTCCACGTAGGACTTTGCCTTGCGGTAGCCAAGCCATCAATCGGCTTGTGGTCATAATTCCTTCCTTTCCAAGCCTCCTACGACATTAGCCGCCTCTTGCCCGTGGTCGCCCACTCCACAAGTACCCACACCTTGTGGAAGCACCGCATAGGTGAGGGCTGCCTCTTTTCAACTTGTGGTGGGGTGCAATATTGATCCTTGCCAATGATAGGCAGGTGGCTTATCGGAGGGGCACTAGCATTACCATCACCCACAGTCACCGGGGTGGACGATTTTGCCCCTAACATGGCCAATAGAATGTGCCCTAAGCCCGGTGGGCGGACCCACCATACCTTTCCAAATTACTATGTCCCGAACAAAGTTGTCCCAAAGCATCGATTTGAAATCTAACATCAAGGTCGTGAGCATGGTGCAACCTCTTAACTTTACGAGCATCGTGGATCCCTTGACCTCGAAATAATTTGTCCCAAGACACCATTCCCTGTCCACGAACAAAAATACCTTTTGCGGATGTGCAATCTTGCCTTCCGCTTGCGCCTTGCCCCCCTCCTTGCCCATCGGTCTTTGATTACGAAGGCGGCGCTACATTACGCACGCTCCATGAAAGCCACGTTAAAGGCCTAAAAAAAGTCGACATAAGCTTGACTTAGCACTAAACTCTGCCACGAATATCGTTCAAACACCACCATCATCCTTCTAAAAGGCGAGAGATCGCCTCAGAGGAACCGAGCAAACGAGCAATAGAGGACAAGTAGCAGTATTTGCAATCAAGCTGTTTCACATCCACCCCAAATCAATCCGTGAAGGGCATTGCTACCAAAGGCTCTGTTTGGTGCAAAAATTGGACAAAATGTACTGCCGAAAAGAACCCGAAAAATTTGGAACCATACCGACTAATTGGTTTAAATCAGTTTTCAAAATAACCGGTTGTGCCAATTGTTTTGAAAATACCTCCAAATATTGCCGATGACCGATTTTTCCGATTAATTGGTAAAACCGGTTCCGAACCCTAGTTGGTATGTGAGGGGGATGTAAGGTTTTCATACTGGCATTTGTCATCCTGCCATTTGTACATTTCAAGTGGTTGTTTCACGAAACGAATTGTTAAGTCCTTGAACACGTCCAAGTGCCCTTCATACTGCGCGCTTGTGAACGTTTTTGGAAGCGGTGGGCTTCTATCCGCTTTGATGATCCACAATCTAGATGTAATCTATGACCATATGTTAAATGCTAAATTTTGGATGTTGGACTTTTTTGACGAAGGCTAGCCGGCCATTGCTTTACCAACGATCGGAATTTGGCACGAACACAAATGAAGAATGTTGTTGACAGTGTCCGTGACGGTTATCCTGTAGAATGCCACTTGCCGGACGATGCGGGACAGTGGTCAGATTATGACACGGTTGCTTCCTTTTGTGCAGGCTCCAATAGCACCAGCCGTCAGAAGGTGGAGCTCAAAGAGGTTTACGGTGAATTTAAGTTTTTCTTGGATCATTGTGATAGGCGCCATAACCTCCTCTCGTTCAAACTGTGCCGTGTTGGTTCTTGTGTTTGCATGAAACATTTGCCTACATCCCGGTTGTCCACCATGTTTGTTGCTCGGATGCAGCAACTGGGTGACATGTTGCCAAGCCCTGTCCCTGACCCACAGCACCTAGGCCACTACGCCACGTGGCAGCAGATGGCGTATGATGCCACACTGCGGGCGAAGGCAGATGAACACCAGCCCACGGCATTGTTGAATGGCCTTGGTGCATGTCCGCAATGTCGGTGGGTCTTCACCAACAAAGGTGATAAGGCGCACCACAACAGGTTGCGGCATCCTGCCAATGGGCAACTTCTTGATCAGTAAGCACTTCTGTCACAATTTCTTGTCGCGGTCTTGACGAGTGGCCATTGTGACATCACCATTGAAGAATCTATTTGTGCTTTGTTGCATGCATGTCATTTTAAAGGAGAGGGGGAGAGAAGTAAAGTAGGTTGGGCGGAGGAAGGGGGGGGAGGGTTCAGCTTGGGCTTATAGAGGGAGGGAGGGAGGGAGGGAGGGAGGGAGGGAGGGAGGGAGGGAAAGAGGGAGGGAGGGAGGGAGGGAGGGAGGGGGTCCGACCCTGAAATCAAGTCGAAATCATCAAGTGGCCCAAATGTGCCCCCCCCATACTGTCATGCGAATCCGAGCACGCGCGTCCAAACATGACGGCTCCCGCCAAGCAGCCTCCCCCATGGTTCAGCAGATACAACCTCTTGAGCAGATTCAGTAGATACGGCTGTGCAGATTTGTCAGATTCGAGCCGTGCAGTGTGGCGTTATATTCAAAAAGGGGTTGATAGCCCGTTTTTTGGCAGAAAAACGGGTTAACCTGTCCACAGTTTTGGCAGGGGGGGGTACCTCGTACAACCCGTTGATCTGCCGGTAAAACGGGTAAATAGCCCGTTCACCTATAAAATCTCCCCAATGGTTCATGTCATTAGTACCCATGCATGCACTGGTATGCGGCTAGCTTGAAAGTTCAACAACTTAGGTTTCGTGTCACGCATGCGACATCATTATATGTGTGATGGTTTTCTACACACTTGGTAGCCTAGTTTTCGCTTAGACCTTTCATGTTGGGTTGCAATGAGGTGTTTGGTGTGAATGCCTCTACTTGTTGTCGCCGCCGTATTTATTTGCATCGTGTATCCACACAAGGGGCTCAAGCGAAAGAGGAACATGCAGCGGGTGCTAATTGGAGCGAAGTTCTTGCCTTTTCCACTTGATCTTTTATCGTTCTTTTCAACCGCTACAAACGTCGACATGCATGTTCGCGTGATACAAACCAGCTCATGCATCGAGGAACCTGATTTTTGGGGTGTTGTCGCGTCGTCCCTCAAGAGCACTAAGGACCGAAAAGGGGGCCGGGGGGGGGGGACACGAAACAAACAACGGCCAAAAGGCTAGGCAAATGCCGTACGAGGAGGAAATGCCCGACCTCGTAAGAATTCCACTCGCACCATAGGTTTAGGTCTCGATCAACGTGGGTTGCCGGCGGTTTTGCTCGCTGCGCAAGGGGGGTTGATGGGCCGGTGACCCTTGACTTTGAGATAACGGAGGGCGAATGTTTGGGCCACGAGAGACGAGTCTTTGGGGTGGTGATATTTCTGGCACCCACACTCTCACATAGAGTGTTTTGCATCGCCTCGTCGTGCCATGAGCAATCATCGCGGAGATGATTATTTTAGAGATCCTTACAAAGACCCATACGATGACGACCGGCATTGGGATCATGATGGCCGAAATTCCGACACTCGTGATCGACGCTCTGTTTCAAACCAACAACAAGGACGAGATTATCCTCCAGCTCGAGACCGCCGTGTGAGCAATCACAGTTACGCTTCCCGTGGCACGGGGCCCACCACCCGGACTTTGAACAAAGTCAAACGCACATTTGATCAAATCCGTGCACTGTTAAGCGTGGAGCAAGAGCAACTCTTTACAACATTTCTAGAATTTGACGTTGATTTGTCAGCCCGCCTCGACCAACACGAGTTTCGGAAGATGCTACAATATTTCCATCCCTCCATCAACGCGAGACAAGTGGACGAATATTTGAGCGACATTAGTGAAAGTGATGGAGAGGAGATTACGTTCATAGAACTACTCGAGTGGTGGGAGATGCAAAAGGCAGACTTGAAAGGTGTCCCCAACGATGTGTGGTTCACGACGTCACTCAAAGTGCAATTTGCGACCCAAAAGGCAAAAGATTATTGGTCCTCGTGGACGGGGCAAACACCATTGGACGAGCGGCTATCACACATGACTGAGGGGCAATGCCAGCACACTATTGGCCAATATAGGGATTGCTTGTATTTGCTGCGGTTGTGGATGCATGACGTCCGAACGCGTGCCGAGGAGCAGTTGGAAAGTAGACTCATGAAACAAGCGGAGTCCGTGGATTGGTCGCAAGACGAGTTGGACGACCTTCATGAGATGTTCATGCGTGTTTCTCGAGGTAAAGACTCGATAGGCTTGGAGTCGGGTCTACCTAGGCTTTGCAGTTTGTTGAATTACGATCTCACATTCAGCTGCCTAGAAAGGTCCCATAAACTTTATGATGCTCGCATGACTTTCAAGTCGTTCTTGGTGTTTTGGGCTTGCCGCCCAGAGTCGGGAAAAATGACGACCAGCAAGCAACCTGTGTGGCGTTGGGGAGAAAAGGCACCTCAAGGATCCGAGCTATCAAGGTCCATGTTCTATTAGTCTAGCAACCATGGTTTTTTTTTGGCATAGCATGAAGCTATGCTTGTCGCCACGGACGCACGCACGAAGCCATGGTCAAGCCCGCGAGACACATATCTTAGGCTAGGTCAGGTGGCTAGAGGTGCATCGGTAGTCCCATTGACTTTTGGAAAAGGGGTAGTGTGGCATCGTTGGGCCCACCTTTCGCCTTGGTGGGCGTCGTCCTGTTGCTCTCAACGTCCATGTTTCCACGATAAGTAAAGGGAAGAGCACCAATGCCATCGAATCCCAGACCTTCGACGAATGCTTTCAGTATGTCGGGGCGTCACCTGTGTATTGCCCATTTTGATGCCCCTCGTGACCACGATGATGAGCAACCGAGAGAATCTGCGACCAAATTGATGCATACCAGGCCCTTTGGCGCTACGCAGAGCCGAGCACACATAAGCCGTTTGTCGCTTGTGCGCTCGCGATACCATGTTTTTGTCTCGTTAACGATGTATCCCACATCCCTCCTCCGTCGTTTGGTGGGTAAATGGCCATCAGGTTCCAAGGATTGATTCCACTGGGACAATTGGTGTTCCAAGAACCACGGGGTTAACACGTGCGGAATGATGTGTCGCAAATACAAACCTATTCTCAACTCCTCGAAGGCAGGCAGGATCGGGATAAGATTGCATTCGAGTTGCAAACGGGAAGGACGCACTATAAGGATTGTGGTTTGGGGGCTTTGCTGCTTGCGGTTTTGCTTCTTCCATTTCCCAATCCTTCCCCTGCACGCCCCATACCCATCCCAACCCCTGTAGCAATTGATAGTAGCTTTAACCTGGCTTGTCATGTTGCTATCCGTGACCCATTCCGCATAACAACCACAGTGTGGCAAGTTCGGCTTGCTTTCTACCTCCCTTTCGGATCCGCTGCGCTCAAACAATCTTGGGAAGGGGACTGCCGTGATATTTTCCAATTTTGGCAACGGGTCACTTACCGGTTGCTCTCACCCTTCGATTAGGCAACGACACTTACCTGTGACCTGGTATCTTGGGGATTTCTCCCTCCCACCACTCTTTCCTGTGCCTTTCCTCCTTATCCATCCCTACAATGAAATCCCTGCAGTGAACCAGAGAAACCTGACTGCGAACCCTTTTGGCTCACTCCACTCGTCAATTTCCATGTCCGCAGATTGCGGTTTGTGCCCCCTCTCACCCTTCCCATCTCACCCCCCTCTTTGCTGGGCAACATCCACTCTTTTTCCTTTCCTCATCTTTCTCTACTTCTCCACCTCATGGGACAAACAAATCTTTGCTTTGCGAACTGTTGCTACTTTGCAGCAATGCAGACCAAACTCCAACTTTTTTTCTACACGGACTTGCTAAACCAAGGGCAGGCTTGGGCTCGGAAACCAGGTCGTTCCACGCGACAGCTGGAAAATTTATGATTGTGACCCGTTGAACACCTTGAATGAGACAACACCCTACAACGTGGAAACAACCGAATGTGTGGTGCATCCTTTGCAAGGTGGAATTGCCAAAGCAGTAGAAAGGCATTCGATTTGGGACCCTCAAGACAGGCTATTCCCATAGATCAAGCAATTTGGGTTGTTGGGCATGATTGGGTTATTGGGTGAAATGAGGGCTGTCTCATTGTGGAGATGTGGGTTCGCGAAGGTTTTTTTTTAATGAGATACACACTCATGACCTTCCCCTCAGTTTCGTTATGATCGTGGGCTTTTTATGATGCCCTTGGGTTACTCTGATAATTCGTGTTTCTGTGGTGAAGGTGAAGGTGGAGGCTGGAGAACATAGTGTGGACAATGGCGAGTGATGTGTTACTGGGGTAGCCTCATGGACTGATTTATTTGAGCAGCCGTTGTAGTGTTCTGCCTGTGTTTTGTTGCCATTGCCGTGAGTACTGTGATCCAAGATCCAATGCAGATTGCAAGGATGGATTGAAGATTGGGACAAAAGACAGCAGCCACAGGTGGAGGGCCATGGCTCCTGGGGGGCGGGGGCGCTTTTTGGGTTGGTGGACCGTGTGCATTGCACAAGAATCCACAACACACAGCACTTGGCCACAGAATATACTCCACCACACCACAACCACCATGTGTTTGCACAGGAATGCTTGGACTCGAAGTCTTGAACACGGATTCAAAGGAAAGCGATGGCTTGGCAAAAGAACCTGAAAGCGCCGGCATAAGCAAACGACATGGGTGTTGTAACAAAGATCAAACCCCCTCTGTGCTCCTCTTTTTCAGCCTCCCCCATTTCCCCCCATCAGCCATCAACCCTAGAGTCCCAATGCAGTCCCGCACTTTGGCTGCAATTGCTTGGGTCCTTGGGGGGGGGGGTGGGGGTTGGTCGGCACCGGGCCCGTGGCCCCACCGTCTCAAGGTGTCTGAAGGCCTAAGGCATGGGAGTGCAAAGAAGCTCTATCCCCGGAGCTACCTTTCCCCCGGCAATTCCCGGCACATGGGGTCCGCCCATGCCGCGATTTGCTCACCCGGCGTTTGGTACGCTCCGGGAATCGATCCACCGATCTCTCGCTTGCCCTCGGCCGTCCAACCACTGGTTGGGGGGGGGGGTGGCACAAGGCCATGGTGATCGAGGGGGGGGGGAGGGTGTTCGCTTTGGTGATCCCCAAAGTTTGGGAGACATGTAATTTAGGTGTCTCTCAACAGGAAGGAGTTGAATGAGCTTAATGGGAAATTCTATTGCCTTCGGCAAGTCCACCTCTCTGAGAATCTGCCCCGAGCAACACACAGCCCAAATAGGGTGGAAACTCCATGAATACGGGCTCAAATATGCTTTACATGTCTTGGATGGTCATTTTCGGTGTTCACAATATCAAAAAGATAAATTTCGGAAACTTCGTTTTTTAGCTGCCCAGGGTGAAAAACTGCATTAGCAGGTTGTGTACCAATCCCTTGTGAACGCACCCCCCCTCCCCGCACTCATTCCCCAAATAAGGTGAAAAACACACAAATATTGCCTGAAATATGCTTTGCATAGCTTGGATGGTCATTTTAGGTGATGACAATGTCAAAAAAATAAGGTGCGGAAACTTCGATTTTTGAGCAGCCCGGGGTGAAAAACAGCATAAGCAAGTTTTGTACCAATCCCTTGGGAGACCCCCCCCCCCGCGCCCAATATCCAAATATGGTGAAAAACACATAAATACGGCCTAAGACATTTTGTGTGGTCATGATATCAAAACAATAAATATCGGAAACATTGTTTTTTTAGCTGCCCACGGTGAGAAACTGCATTAGCAGGTTGTGTACCAGGCCATTCACTCAAGCCATTATTGGTGGAAACAGGCATTTGGCTCCCTTGGCACGGGGTTTGACCGGCCCTCAGCAAGGCTAGAGAGTGCAAAAAGTGTCCTTTCATATCGTAGTAGGCATATACTGTCACAACATCTCCACTTGCCCCCCTTAGAGTGGGTACCACGGGGTCACCGAGGTTGCCAAAACCGCCGACATAGCAAAAATGGCTGAAAAGTGCATAAACTGCAAAAGCGCTCGTCCCACTCCGCCCCATACAAACCCCATGGAGTCGGGAGCCCAAAACACTTTTTGGAGCTCAAAATAAAAACAAACCAAACGATTCATGATTTCGAACACGAAAAAGGGGGGGTTCACCATTTTTGACCCCCTCACGCCCACCCCCCCACCCCCCCCTCAAAAATGGGGTTTCAAATGGGGGGGGGGGGGCTAGGGGGTTCCGGATCAAAGACTCATTGGGCAATGTGTTTATTGGACAAAATAATGATGTTATAAGGGGTAATTAACAATTCAACCTCTTGGGGTAGGGTACACAATTAGGACCAAAAAGGCCCAAATGGGGGGGTATATGGCCTTTTTCAATGTATACGGGCCTGCGTGGATTTGATCTAAGAAACCTCTGCGAGGTGATTTGGGGCCTCCGTTTCTATTGATGCCAGCCTTGTAGGAGGCCTGGGTGGGCATGACCCCTCCCAAAAAAAGTTCTTGGATTGCCTATTGATGGACCAAGCCCTTGAACAAATGAAGGATTTTCATGGGCAGACCATGGTAGCTAGGCAAAAGGGTATTCATGGCCAGGCAAATGTGTTGTGACACATTCCTTGTGTACCATTATAATGTACAATGGCAGTACCATCATCTTGGCATGGGGCATATTCACTTGATGACCCGCCCCCCGCCGCTGGGCGTACCATTCAGGAATGCCATGGACAGACCTACCTACTACTGCCCTCAGCTAGTACGAATGAATGTCCTCACTGTAGGCGCAGCCCTGGAGGACAATTCACTGCTGCATCATTTGGCCCCCTCAAGGAGGCCCATCTGTGAAACTGCCTTGGCAGGTGCCCTCCAGACGATGCGGCCCCACAATTGCTGCTAAACCAGAACACGGACGGGCAGCCCCCCCTAGCCCCCCACCCCCTCTCTCCTTGTGGACTGATTGCAGCAAACAAGGGGTGGCATTGTACCTGGCTCAGCCGCATGCACTACCCCCTCGCGGTGTGGAAGGCATTCCATAAGTGCCCCCTCCCAGCATCCCGTAAGAATTTCCTCCACCGGTGCCTCTGGGAACCCCTCCCAAGTGGGAGAACTGCCAAAAGAATGGAATCCCGCGGATGTTTGCTGCCCATTGGATGGCCATAGGGAAACCTTGTCGCACGCGTTGTATGACTGTGCAGTGCTAACCACTGCCTTCACCAAAGTCAATTCTAGCTTCTCGGGCCATGATAAGTCACCTCTGGGATCACTCACCCCGTTTGGATTGGGGGGGAGCCATCCTAGCAAATTGGAAAGACCGTACGACCTACAAACGTTTGGGTGCGATTTCAAGCACCATGATGATGCTGCTGAAGCAGTGGGCCTGCATCCTATCCTAGTGGGAACAATGCCCCCCCCCCCCCATCTCCCCGATCTCACGACAGGATCTAAAAGTTGTCCGACGGTCGTTGATACAGCCTTCCGTTATATCACCCCCCCTAAGCCGCCCCCTCCCCGGGAACCTGTGTGAAACATAAGGTCGTTCAAGGGAATCATATTTTTTTGACGTTTGAACGCTATTTTCAAAACTTTCATTTTGTGTTTGACCAATTATGCGACCTATTGCCGTGGCAGTTTCTTGTGATTGTTAATGGATGCCCGTGTGTTTTTGGGCCCGGGGGGGGGGGGGGGGCTGTTTTTCAAGCTTTTCAATCTTTGCAAAAATTGTTCAAAAACCAGCAAATCTGCTTCAAAAAAGTTTTTTGAACTCTTTGTTGACGTTTGAACTGTCAGAATTGAGCAACCTTCCCACTGACGTAAGCACACACACATGCAAAACACAATGACATTTCACGCGCTGCACCCCCATTTTCACATGGATGTCATCCAAGGACACCCAAAGGCCGCGAGTGTCCCTTAGAGTTCGCGGGACGACGGGGACTCCCAAAGAGCTTGGGTGTCTTGGTCCTCAACGGACCCGGTTACGGGCTCCGCGGGTGCGGACCCGATGGCGGGCTCCGCGGCGGCTTCTGTTGGTTTGGGGGTTGGGGTCCGGTTGGCCGCCTGGTCTGCCTGTGGGGGGGGGGGGGGCTTGCTGCGTTGTCGTCCACCTTGCTGGAGCTCGTGGTGGAGCTCGAGCTCGAAGAGGAAGAGGAGGGGCTAGGCTGGCGGGGCCGCTTCTGCCCGCGCAAGACCTGGAGGCCCGCGGTTAGCCGTTCAAGAGGAGGCGGAAGAGGGTGCCGAAGTTGACGATGTCTTCGCTGTCGCCGTCCGCCCCCTCCAAGTGCACGCGGACGCTGGCCGCGTGCGAGGCGTTCGTGTAAATGCCGCTTACCTAAAAAAAATTCGTGAGGCCACACTTGTCAGCCAATGTTGCTACCATGGGGGCAAGCCCCTAAGAGTCAGTTGCGCCAAGAATTGACAATAGTCATCTACTCATCGACCAAGCACCAGGAAGTGACAGTAGTCATCCAATAGCCTCCAGTAATGAAACAAGGTCATCCAAAAGGCCCTAATAGCAGTGACCAGCCACAAACCTCCGGGAATTATTATCAAGCATCCACAAGCGCCCGCATCCTTCCGAATACTTCCGAGTATTTCCGAATCACAAATTCTGTAACCACGGATCTATGATGGACCCTAGTGAAAACCATGGGCCAATCTTGATGTTGGAACAACAAAACTTGGCACTAGCTACCGCCGGGATGCCACAGTGCACTCCAAAATTGCCTGCAACAGTTATAGCACACTTCAGAGACCTTCAAGGGACAGCATTTTGAGGGCTTTTGAGGGGACACCATTGGACCTGGGCTTACCCCAAAACTGGGCATGCTGCATTCGGTATGATCCCCGGGCCGTTCACATGTTGAGAAATGTCCCAGCGGAGGTCAGGCTTGCTATTTTCAAGCCACGGCGGTGGCCCCTGGCAGTCAGAGGGTAGTCGAAGGTGGTTGGACGGTAACCAACGGCTGTTTTGAGCGCTCCCTAATGGCGCTCCTGAGCGCATAGAGAAAACATGGGGTGATGAAGGACTGGAGGGTAACAAGCAATGCAATTGTCGAACAGCAGCGCAGATTTGCACATGTCTCCGATTTTGCAGGGTCTGCAAGTCCAGCAGTTGGATTCTTGTTGGTTTTGGAGTCTGTGCCACGATGCCAGGCTTGGTGTCGAGCATGGCCATCGGGGCGACCACGATGTTCTTTGGTGACGTCATCGCCCAGAAGATCTACATCAATATGTACGCACCGCGCCGCCAGCAAAGGCCCCGCCCCGGCACACCCCCTCGAACCCCTTCCCCGCCCGAAGCAACCGAACGCGGTGCCGAGGAAGATGACGAGGGCTGGGACCTCGACGCCGCTGCGGATCCGTACCGCATGAACTGCGGCCTGGACGCGTGCCGGTCGGTGCGGCTGGCAGCCATCGGGGGGCTGTGGGTTGTGCCTAATCAGTACGGCTTCTACTGCGGGCTGGACCTGGTGTTCCCCCAGTCGACGCTGCCGTACGCGCTGCTGAAAGTGGCGATAGAGCAGGGCATCTTCTCCTGGTGGTGCAACGGCAGCTTCTTGTTCATCGAGGCGTTAACACGCACAGGGTCATGGAGGAAGGGGATCGAGAAAGTGCAGGTAGCGCAAGTGGGTTGTGGTGTGACGTGTGTGCTTTCCAGGGAGTATGTCAAAACATGTTTGAAGTAACACCGCTGGAAACGTCGTCGGAACACCATTGGAACACTCCAATGAACAGAAATACCGAGACATTCGCGTTGATGGTGAAGTTGCTCATGCGAGTGTGATAGGCGTTCATATTTTTTTGCATGATACTAGTTTGCAGCACCAGAAATGCCAAGGGTGCACGAAAGGTGGTGTGTTTGATCTCTTTGAATTTCTTAGCCCGGGATTTGGGTAACGTAGTGGCACTGCGCACACTTGCACAGGTCCGGAAAAAGTGAACGAACAATTTCGAGGACAAGCTCGATGCAGAGGCAGGAGACGCCACTGCAGATGAATCATACAGACAGATCATTCCATTGCCCACACAAATCTCATCTCAAAAATGTTTGGGTTCTTTTTGTCTGGTATTGTTGTCTCTAGCGCTGCCAGCCCCCATCCCAACGGACACAGTGATGACACACACGTGCCTTCATGCTGCTGGTGCCTCACTTTCCATGCACACCAAGTCTGGTGTAGGGTGCGGGGGGGGGGGGTGGCATGCGTGACTCAGTGTTGTGACTGGCCGCATGGCGGTACTGTCCTCTGGCCCTCGCAACTGCTGTTTGGGTGCACACCACGGAGGCTCACAAGCCCACAGGGCCGGGGGGCGGGGTCCAACACTTTCCTGTGGTATCTCACAGGCATACAGAAGGGCTGCAGCGGTCCAACCTGGTGGCGGCGACAGCCGTGCATCCAGCCGCCCAATCGTTATGAGGGCTGTATGTATACGCATGTATACGCGTATATATGTATACGTGTGTATACATATACATGTATACTAGCACCATGTTGATAAAGGGAGTCTGCATATAGGCGTATAGGTTTTTTACACTGAAACCATGTCCATATAGGGTGTGTACAAAGCATTGGTACACCCAACTTGCCGAAATTGTCAAACCCCCCGAACACAGCGCCATAAACATTTACGGCGGTGGCGCCGTAAATGTGTACCCACTCACGTACACCTTCTCTGTCTGAAGGAGAAGGGTAGAGATTGACAAAGGGGTGGGGTCTGCATAGTCCATTGTTGCTTGCCATATCTCTCGGGGACACCCGGAGTTTCGCCAACTCGGTGGGTTTCGGGGGTTGGTGCCATTGTTCCCTCATTTGTGCCCGCTGAGTGTTCCGGAGGTAGGGGTATGTGGGTATATTCGGAAAGCCCTTGAAAAGGGCTATTCAGGACACCCTGGGTCTGCATGCTGTGCTGACGGTATATTTGATATTTCTGTCCTTTTTGGACGCTGCCTGTGTTGCTTGCTGCCTGTTTTTGTCAACAGGCAGCCACCATGTCTGCATACAAATTCACGGCAGGTGTTGTTGCGTCCCCACATGCACCACAAAAGCCATTGGTTCGGAAAGGAGCGCGCTCTGGTGGTGCAGACTGGGTGCGGGTTACACATGAGAGGTCCCCTAGCAAAGCAAAAAGGCCTCGGACAGCCGGTTCGCAACAACCTGCATGCACCCACAAGGAGCACCAGATTCTGACCACCGCAGAGGCCGCTTCTTTTGCAAGCCAATTTTGGGATGGTAAAGTGCACCCCACGGAGGCTTCACAGCATGAGTTCTTGGCCATATGCATTGACGTTGATTTGGAGAAAAAAGTCCAGCATGTGGTCCCTGCCCTCGTGGAAGGGGGCAACAATGAGGACAATTCGGATTCAGAGTAATCAGTGGTCCCTCGAACACTGCTTCGTCTTGTGCATTGTCTAATTTGCAGCTCCGTTTGCACGAAAATGTGACCATCTACCCCCCCCCCCCCCCAACCCACACATTTCTGAAATGGCCTTTTCTCACAGATTTCAAGAAGTATACGCATACCCCCCCAAAAGAGACAACATTTTTGCGCATTGGACCAAAAGTTCATAAAACCCAGGAAAAGTGCCAAAACCCACCGCGTTGGCGCATACCGAATGTCCCCGAGAGATATGTGCTAAGTGTGATCCCCGTCATAACTTATGGCAGCTGGACACACCAGTGAATACCGCCATTTACATCTTCACAACGCCCAACCTTTGCAAACCATTCTCATGCCAGCGACACCATTTCCTCGGGTGACACCTTTTCATTCTCAATCTCCTTCACAACTTTTGCCACTAACTCTGCATCAACAAGGTCGTCCTCCTCAAATGGTGTAAAACGATCATGGCCACCTTGCTCCCAGAAACTTCGGACCGTGGATGATAAGGACGTTCCAACCAAGCTGCCCTTGAACTCGTCAGCGCAGGGTTTTTGTTTGCTACATAGCAACACATCCTCCTCATCATCCAAATGATACGCTCCACCCTCACGCTCCTTGTGGTTCATCCACAGATACTTAACGGCCGTGGAAGCGGTACCTACAATCTTCTGTCTTGCATAATTCAGCGCACGTGACAAACGGCCTGTTTCTACCAATTTGTATCTGAAAAACAGATTTCCAGCAACGGTTTGAACTAGTAGCGCAACATCTAGACCTTGTTCAAATCTGCTACGACGGGCCATTGGCAACCCTAGGGGAATGTGTAAAGCAGATCTACAAGAAGACAGATCCCTATAAGTTGCATTTTCCAAACAATTTAAAAGACATCTCCCCAATCGGACAACCGCAACGAGGGAAATATTGTTCAAATGAGACCCGAACACTCTGTCAATGCTCCATTTTTTGTAATGTTTAATGTAGAGATTAACCCTGAATGTCACATCTCCCTGCAAAAACGGACATGGTGCCGGCGCCGTTAAAAAAAAGTTGTATGCTTGGTGATTGGAAACCAATACTATGACCAAAAAGTTGCAGAGAAAATGCAAAATTTGACCGAGATTCGTCAATGTTTACAGCGCTGGCGCCGTAAATTTTTCTTTGGTCATACATTTGCTATCAAGGGGATTAGAGCCCTGTGGTGCTCATGTTTTGAAAAAGAGTGCATTTTTACGGTGCCCTGGGTTTGGGGGTTTACAGCTGTACGTGTCCGTGTAGTGCACCCCAAGCAAGTAGACACAGCCTGCTAATTGTAGACACCGTCGGCATGATGAAGACTTGAAGAGGCAATATTTAGGGCAACAACGTTCATCTAGGTCCGGCAGTCTACAGTTTGCACACACTGTGTGCCACAAGTAGACACCACCTGCTATATGTAGACCTCTTGTGCATGGGGAAGCATTGTTCTCTCCTGTGGCTTTCTTTTCCTTAATGCCGTATCATTGCATCTACATCTACAGGCTTCAATATACACAATGTTTTCACGCATACACAAACTCCCTATACAAACATGGTGTTTGTACACGCGTATGCGTACATGCATGCATATACATATATGCATTTATATGCATACTCAAAAACATACGTGTGTGCACGCACGTAGACACGTATGCAAAAATGTGTATATGTCGCATATACAACTGGTATACTTCGTGTACATGTCGCGTCTATGTCGCATATATGTATACACGTATACATGACCGTTTGGGCCGTCGTTCTTCGGGCCTCTGGTCTGTAACGGCCACCAATGAGGCACTTTTCTGTGTTATGTGCCGTGCCATTGTGTGTGCGTGCGCACTGCCATCAACGGCTTTCCAATTGTGTGACCGTCGTGCACAGGCGGGGGGATGACACAGGGGAGGAGGGCACCGAGGGGGGGGGGGTGGAACGGCAAAAATGAGCGCAAAAAAAGTGTGCCAAATTGTGCCGTGGTATTTTAAGGTCCGTTGCCGCTTTTCTAGGTGTCATTGTTAGCGCTCTTGTCATGCACATTCCCCTTGTGCCCGCACAGTTTGCTCCACCCCCCCCCCCTTTGTACAAGAAACGCCCTTGCATAGTAAGCGGGGGGGGACGAGGGAGCCGTCACTTTCACTTTCCCAAATTTACAGAAAAGTTTGATATTGAGCTTCTCCCGCGTGTTTGTTGGTTGGACAACGTAGTAGCATTTCTGCATTGCTGTGTTCTTCATATTTCTTGCATCCAAGGCACTGTACTGGACCCTGTATCCTGCAGACCTCTCAATTTTTCGCAATTTCAGCCATGGATGTTGAGCATATTGAAAAGTGGATCAGACACTGAGATTGTGTGGGCAAAGAGTGCGCGTAGTATGGGGATTGACAAATGTTTTTGCCAATGGGAAATTGTATTTCATGCGTGATGTTCCTGAGCCAGAAAACCCGCCACAGGGGTTGGAACCCCCTGCCAAGCCTGCTCCCAAGGCTGCGAGACCTGGTCCAAAAAGGTCTGCAGCCAAAGCTGCTGCCAAACCTGCTGCCAAGGTGAGCCAAGCCTGCAGCCAAGCCTGCAGCTGGAGAGCCCATCCCTGTGGCCCCTGTTGAGCATGTGCAGCTCTTCAAATCAAATACTCTCACCAAAGAAAGTGGTACACAGAGCCTGTGCCTCAATAGACCTGAACATGCATCTCAAACAGCAGTTTTGAGGTGTTTCAGTAGTTCAGGTGGTCCCTGTTGAGCATTTGCAGCTCTTCAAAGTCGAATACTCCTGCCAGAAAAAGTGGCACACAGAGCATCTGTCTCAATGGACCTAAGCATGCATGTCAACAGGCCTTTTTCAGGTCGTTCAGTGGTTCATATGCCCTGTTATTTGCCTGTCTTGCTTCGTGTCGCGCGTCCCTTGCATACTAAGCGGGGGGCGAGGGAACCGTCACTTGGGGTACGTTCCCTCGGGGGTGTGAGGGAACCGTCGCGCGGAGGTGTTCCTTGTACAAGGGGGGGGGGGTGTACAGGCCTCGAGGCAACCAACCAGAGGCCCAGTGGAAATACCAACCACCATTCACAGTCTCTGTGAATTGTGCCACAGACTGGGAGTTTTGCACCAAATTTTTCAGTGCCAAATTTTCTCTCTACCAATTGTCCCCACTCCAAATTTCGCACGTAGCAAGAACCCCCCTCCCCCCAGTACCAGCAAGCAGAGGCCTAGCATGGAGCCTGCAAAAGTGCAACGTCATAGAATGGGCTGACGTGCGTCGCACAGATCAGTGATTGCACGATCACAAAGCACTTGCGTTGGGGCATCTGCAGGACGACCTCTGTGGCGTGCAGTTGACCAACTACATGATCTGGCCCATTGAGAACCTCCTCAACTTCCTCTTCGTGCCGGTGCAGAGCCGCGCGGTGCTGGACCAGGTCGTGGGCTTCTTCTGGGGTATCTACCTCGCGTGGGTCGCCGGCCGCCGCAAGCGGACCCTCACCGCCGCGCAGCTGGCGGACTCCCCGGGGCGTCAGTCGGTGACCCCCAGCCCCAAATCCGCAGGGGAGCCGAACACAGCGTCAGACCCGAGCACTGTCAAATGCGCCGCCTCCGCCCCTCCCCATGATCCCGACACCGACACCGCAAGCCCTGACTCTGCCCCTCGCTCTGAGGACCCCAGCCCTGGCACTGCTCCCCGCCCGGGTCTTGATGCCGCCAGCCCTGGGCAGGGGTCTCCGTAGGGGATACAAGAATTTTTTTTTTACTCTAAAACTTCCGGGACCGCCGCGGCGAAGCCAACCGCCGGCGGTTGCTTGCGAACCGCTGTTGATTAACTGCCAACTGCCGATGGTAAACCGCCTAAAGCCGTGTATAGTCAACCGACGATCAGTTGGCGGTTGTTGGCAGTCTCAGGGTATTGGTAAAGTGGCAGTTTTTGTACGGCCGCTGCTTTGCCCAGTAATTTTTCTTTCAGACTCTGTGAAAGGGAGGGGGATGCAGAGTAACGGGACGGGATCTGTTTCTAATTTTCTTTGTGTCAGGGAAAGTCCTGGGTCCCAGTACTGCCAGCCCTACTGGTTAAGCGCAAGCCACACCAGCAGAAAACAGCGGAGGTGTGGCTGTAGGGTGGACATCGAGCACTGACCCTAGAGCACGCACGGGCGCTGCAGAATTAAGAGGCGTCATTTCGGAAAGCTCAATCAACCCCCTGTCTCAGCCTTTATGGCACACCCCCCGTATCAGGACCTGGGTTCCCTGAATCAGCCTGAATCCTTGGCCCGAATCAGTTTCCTTCCAGCAGCAGGAAAAAGGAAAACTGGACGGAGCTGACTGTGCTGTAATGCGAAATGCCCTCCGTGCAACTGTTCACCTTCTGTTAACAGACAATTCTGTGGAACAGTGTGCTGTTTGTGGCAGCACGAGGGTCACCGTCGACGTCCACCACGGACCTTGAGGCACATTTTCAGGAACAACACCCTGACGTTGCAACAGGGTCTCTGTTGTGTTCATTGTGCCCGCAGCACCTTCAACCACCTCTTTTGGGAATGCCTTGCCCGCAGTGCGCCCGCAGTGCACCAGCAGTGCAAAGTATTGTTTGTCAGTGCAAAGTATTGTTTGTCAGCAAATACTCAAGTCCTAGTTTTGGCCCTTTTCCACAAGTTTGTTGTTCCATAATTGGGTTTTCAACGCTTCTTGTGCATTTGGGATATGCCATATTTTACTTGTCACCCCCAAGACGGCAGGGGTGAGGTAGCCCCTTCTGATTTTGTCCCCTTTGTTGGGGACCCCCGAGAATGCAGGGGTTACATAGCACTTCCGCCCTCTTTTGGGCCCCCGAGAAGGCAGGGGTGACGTAGCAACTTCTGATTTTGTTCCGATTGTTGGGGACCCCCGTGAATGATGGCACCTACAAGGGCCACATCCATACTGCCATGCCATTTATTGGTCGTAAGAAATTGAGTGACAACCAACAAGCATATAATGATGCGCATGGTTTCTATTGCGCAGGGGTGGAACACCTCTTTGCACGCCTTTGGCATTGGAAGATTGTCCGCAATGTGTGGATGGGTTCTACCAGAGATTTGCACCAGCATGTCCGTGTTTTGCTGCACTTGACGCAGTTTTGTATCAGGAGACAAACTAGGTATCAGCCCTATGGACCTTGGCCTCATGTGCCTGAGTCTGTGTGGGCTCAACAGGATGCTCCAGAAGATGATGAGGAAAATGATGACAGTGTCTGTTGTCAACTAGTGGCACACTGACAGCGAAGGTCAAGTGTCGCACAAAGAGCGCACGTCCCCGAAAAGGCCAAGCTTGCTGACTCATGCCCCAAGGCTCTTCGCAACTAGCGTCCCTGCTGTGTGTGTGCCAAGTTACGAATCCCAATCATGCTCAAACTGCGAGGTGCAACTGCCCTACATTCCTACCACGACTGCAAACCATGATGTGCTCACTGTCATGAAGATATATCGGAGTGTGGCACATGTCATTTGAACATGTGCCCCTCTTGTATGCCTTTGCATAGTTGCAGTTTGGATTTGTAACTGTAAGAACAACGGATTCCACACATCTCAGAATCAGATTGTTATGTTGTGTTGCTGCATCCGCATGCTTGACGTTTCCTCCCTCCTTCTCCTTTGGGTGGTCTTTGACACATGTGCCGGCAGTGCCCCCGCAGTGCACCCGCAGTGCAAAGTTTGGCCCTTTGCCAGGACACCTGCCACCCTATCAGTTCAACGGAACAATGGAGGCTGTGCCAAGACTCCTGCCGCGAATACGAAACCTGCTGAATGTAGGTCAGCCGGTGCCAGCAAGCATGTTGCTGGACATGTGACAGGGGGCCAATGTGTGGCCCTGTGTCATGGCACGTGTGGGCTGTGCACCAGCAATGGGTTGTGCTTTTGCAAGTGTCGTGGGGAAAGGGGAAGGGGGGGTAATCAACGGGGGGACAGCATCCGTTATTTGCATTACAACCCCGCTTCAGGTTAGATCCCTGATATGGACGAGGGAGCAAAGCTTTTTCGAGAATTTTTCAACAAGCAATCGGTTTGCAAATGGCCCTAGCTGCTGCAGAACAACGCGAAAAAACATCTTTTTCCCTCTGTCTGAACACGAGGCCAGTTCATGCCCATTCACTGCAGCCCGAATCAATGTGCCCGAATCTGTGGAGTTTTTTTTATTCACCCGAAACAGTGTGGGTGGGAATCTGACTCAGATCATTTGCCCGTTCCTCGATTCGAACCGCAGTATGCCTTTGTTGGTGATATGACTGAAGTGAAGTGGCAGGCTACCAACCTCCGTTTCAGCTCTGAGCACATGCTTCGGTGCTTCGGACACATTCTGTCAAGTCTTGATACAGTGTGCATCCCAAAATCGTGCACCTTGTGTATCCCAAAGAATTCTTTTGTGTCTCCAGTGTGTATCTTTTTTTTGTGTGTATAACCTGTGTATCCCAAGCACTCTGGGACCATAGAACTTTCAGACTTTTGGGACACAGTCGTGTACCATGGAAAGTTTCGGTTACAATGAGGCAAAGTTTGGGGACAAGGGGTGTGTTGTTTGAAGGTTGTGCATCCTAGAAATTTTTTTTTGTGCACCCACTGTGTAACCCAAAAAATTTTCGTGTGTGTCACGTGGACACACTAGCCTCTCGACTGGTTGTGGCGGCTGCTTTGTACCAGGTGCAGCTAATTCACCTGCATGTTGAACCTAACCAGGTCCTGTTTTTTTGGGGGGGGGGGGGATGGTGGGGCTGAATCATGGATTTGGGCGGGCTGGAGACCATTGGATACAAAGCTCTGCTGAATGGTGTTGTGCACGCAACGTATGACCATCGTTTGCTGTCGCTTTATCATCCACCTCCGAACACACATCCGCAGTGGGGCATTGTACAAAAAATGATGTGACTCTCTCCAAGCCTGTTGCTGACAAATGTTTCTCCTTCGTGTTGCTCAAGCAGGTCCCTGCTTTGGGGCGTCCGGAATGGTTGGACGTTTCAATTCACATCACTTCAATTCAATTCAATTTGCTTCACTTCAATTCAATCCCATGCAATTTAAACATATCTTCTTTGTGACTCCGCCACGCTTCCTGTTGCTTGTGTTGCTCAAAAGCAAGCCTGGTCTTCCAGCCTCCCAACAGTACAGTAGGGCATTGTACTTGCTTGCAGTTGCGAGGTGATTGCAAAGGGTTGCCACATGCTAACGTTGCATGTGTCCCACAATCGACGAATTGCACAGTGCAGTGACCAGGACGGTTTGGTTAGCCGGGGCAACTACCAGGCAGCCACGACAGCGTGCCGTGCGTTGACAAGTCAATCTGTTCCCCGAACAGTCCGAACAGTCCGCTGCGGCGTTGAAGCCGCGCAGTTGCTTCAACCGCTCAAGTGCACTGCACTGTGGCGACACTTCCATTTATCTGTCCTGACCATGACCATGGTAGCCCTGTATCATTTTCCTCATGCTCACCCCCATCCTGACTCTACCGTTGACCCTGATCCTGAAACACAGTCAATCCCACGTCAACGCAGCGTTGCCAATTCTGTCAGATTTACCCCCTCCCCCCTCCCCACCCTCCACCCCTTCATGCAAACAGCACCATGTCCAAACAGTACAGGGTCCTGATTCCATGATGTCGCTTCGGGCTGGCAGCCCCTGCTGCAATGCCATGCCTCACGTCCCAGAGCTGTCCCTCTGCAGCAATGGATATTCGGTAGAAACAGACAGTGTTGGTGGCAAGTCTAAAGCGAAGCCACGCGCACACAGCGCTCGTATTGCACCTTTTGGGTACTTTCAGCAGTGAAACAAGCTTCTACTTTTATTGTCACGTTGAATGACTGTCACTTTGGCAGATTTATATAGAAATGGGCTCTGGGGACGACAGCCCCGCCCCCTACCCACATACCCCCCCCCCCCCCCAGGTGTCCAATGAATGCCGTGTCCAACGAACACTTCCGTTTGGACCGTATTTTTTGAGGACATAATTGGTAGTGAGTAGCCGTGGGTAAATTTATAAAGGAGGATGTGAGGGAGTGGTTTCCCTCAACTACAGGACCTCTATTGCCTACCATGACTGATTCTTTGCTTGCACCTAGCCGGGAGGTGCTATCCCAGCGGTACCACACTGGTGAGCTTGTAGAAGCCACGACTCTTGGGCCTTCCACGGAAGGAGATGATTTTGTACGCCTGAACTGCACAAGGAATGGGCATGACTATGAGCACCTATCAGCCCCTCTCAATGCTGTGCAGTTTCATTTGCGCTCACCATCACCGATGCCACCAGCATCATCGGAGGAGACACCACAGCCCCCTTCTCTCGGCTGCACCACCTCTACCCCATCATGTCCTTCGCTTCCACCTGGTTGGGAGCAACGACAAACCCCCGATGCACATGTGTTCTATGTGAACCACACCAAACGGGAAACCCAATGGGAGGAACCTTCCCCGGCATATTGGAGGCCTCTATCGCTTTGTGCTTGGAATGGGCTGGGTGTCTTATGCCCAGTTTTGTATTACCGCTCTTTTGCGCTATTGTCGCGCGCACCGAACGGCATGTCCAACGAACACTCCCGTTTGGACCGTATTTTTTGAGGACAAAATTGTTCGTTGGACACGGGGGCCGGGGGGGGGGGGGAGGGAATGATGGAGCCAGAACATGGCGCGCCAACTGGACACAGGGCAAACACTCCGTGTGACTAGAGCGGTGCAACGAGGTCCACACTGCTGCTGCATCTCCGCAAGCAGAAAGCATTGCTCGTCAACTGTAGGTTTGACTGGGAAAGGGCCGTGACGCTAGTGGGCCTACGGGATGCAGCACTGACCACATGATCCAAATGTGGTGCGGCCTGATTTCCCCGCTGCCTGCCACCTGCCCAGCACTGCAGATGGGCTGAGCGGCTCCCGCGCTCAAAGGTGATGGATAAGGTTTGCCTATTTGCCAAGTACTAATCTTTGGAGCCTGAAAAGGCCCCCGCATCCGTTAACGATCACAGTTTTTATATGACCGGGTGGTGTTTGCCTGTTCTGGGTGCTGAAGTGCAGGAGGGATCAAGAGGGATCGCCAAGCCAGCAATGCTAGATTTAGGGGGTCCAATTTTGGTGGCCACCAACTTCTAGGAAATGTTAGGGCACACATCGGGCATCTTTTTGGTCCGAAATGCCCCTGACCAACATGATACCAAGTGTCACCCACAACGTGCTATAGGGACCCTAAGGGGGGGACTTGAGCCAGGGCTTCTGGTATTTCCGTGGCAGGAAAATCACAGAAAATCACGGAAATGGGCCAACGTTGAAAATCACGGAAATCACGGAAAATCACGGAAAATCACGGAAAATCACGGAAAGGGAAATTGAAGTTCCTATTGTTTGCTGTTGTTGTTCCTGGTTGCCACGGAAAATCACGGAAAATCACGGAAATGGAAATGAAGGTCCCCATTGTTTGCTATTGTTGTTCCTGGTTGCTAAGTGTTAGAGTGTGTATTTCTTTGTGTGTTTTCAGTTGTGACATGTTGATGTGGAAATACACTAAAGTCCATGGGTGTATTCGTAATAAAGACGAGGTGTACAAGGCTTCCCGGCGTGCTGGTCTCCTCCATAAAGGTGCAATTCGTCACAAAATTAAACTGCAGTTAGTATAGCGAAGCGGGGTAACGAAAGTTCTGCCACCGGGCCCCCAGCACTCCCCCCCCCCCCCTGTCTCTGGACCTGCTTCCCATTCTACCTCCTCCCATCCTTAGCCTTTTTATAATTTAAGGCGGGGATACATCGGGTCATCCAATGGGCTCGGCCAAAAATGATGGGGCATGGGACTGGAGGCGTCTAAAAGACGAAGACCCCGCAGCAAAATCCACAGCATGGGCCCACCTGATTCAGACGCCCTGGATGGCCCGTATGATCCCGCATCAGCATCGCACAGAGGTGCTGGTGGCGGGCGTGGCAGGATGGTCTCCGGATGGAGTCAGCTGGAGTGCGGTGAAGCTGGCCAGGACCTTCCATGAGACGCTGGGGATCTCATTTCAATCCCCTGATCCGCAGCGGTACGTCGACGCGCTGCTGTATGGGTTGACACTTGCCTGGGGAGTCGAGGTGACTGCGTTCAGCCTGTCTGCGGAAGAGGCGGCCGTCGGGTTCGCTGTCTGCGACTTGATCGCCAAGCTGCCTGGAAAATCGATGAACAGGAGAGGAGGAGTGGGGATCAAGGGTGAGAGACACTCTCCGGGGAAGAGCGCAAAGCCCGAGACCAACAGTGGCATGGCCCTGGACGAGGAGGCGGGCGCCAGAGCCGATGATCGCGAAGGAGGTGGGGGGCCGGCCGCCGCTGAGGAAGGCGAGGAGGAAGAACTGACGTATAAGGAGCCCAGCTTCAAGAATGCCAGGTGGATGAGAAAGAGGCCCGGGGCCCCGCGGTGGACGGTCAAGCTGTGCCGCCTGGTTGAAAGGTTAATGGAGGCCGAGGAGTCTGAGACTGAGACGGAGGTGTCCACGATCATTGACAATGTCTGGCAATTGCTCCTTGATTGCGACAAATCCGGTAAGGCAAAAATAAAGGAGGTCAAAAAGAAGAACAAGAAGAAGGCCAAAAAACAGAGGCGCAAGGAGAAAAAGAAGGAGATGAAGGAGCGCCGGTCGTCTCGAAGGGGAAAAGGGAGGCGCATGTCCTCCGACTCGGAATCTTCGTCCACGGACAGTAGCAGCGACAGTGCGTCTGATACCTCATCTACAGCAAGCTTCAGCTCATCAGGGCGCCACTCAAAGCGTAAAGGCAGAGGTGGCACGCAGGGGAGCACAAGTCAGCCGGAGTTCAAATGGATAGATGGAAAGCGCCACTTCCGCAGCAAGAAGACAGGAGACTGGGTTAATTGCGAAAACCCTCCAAAAACGGCATGCCCGGAGTGTGGTGGCCACCATTGGTGGTTTGACAGGGAGAAGCACGGGTGTAAAGGCCGAAGGAAATGACTGCGAAGCCATGACGCTGGAGACGGGGCTGCAAGGGGCACGCAGGACGACGAGGAGAGCGAGCGCGAGTGGCCGTGGGCGGCAGCGCGCGACAGACTCGAGGCGGCGATTGCTGATGAGTACGGGACGAATTTTGATGCCACTACGGTGCGGGGCCTGCAGGATGGTACCCTCGACGGGTATCTGCGGCAGCTCAGGCGACTGGCAAGGCTGGAGCGGATGCGACGAGGCGACGGTGCTCGGGGTGTACTGGAGGCCAGGCTCATGCAGATTGTGCAGGGCGACCTGTCAGAGAGCGCCGCAAAGCTCGTTCTGGCTGCGGCGAGGCTGGCCGAAAAGATGGCGTGGCTTGCCCCGGTGGTGCGGAAGTCTGATTGGTACTTGGTTATGTCTATCGACCAGCGGCGGTGCAAAGAACAGCGGGCGGAGGCGAAGGAGTGGGCGCAACTGGAGGACTTGTGCAGGATGTGTGCGGCTGCCTCCAGCTTCGCAGAATGGGAGGCGGTGGTGCTGGCGTGCATATCGGTGGGACACTGCCTGCGGGGCTCCGAGGCGGGGGGTGGGGTGGGACAGGAAGATGAGGGGTTGCGATTTTTTGGAACGAAGTCCAGGAGGGGGGTCCAGAGACAGGAAGTGGGGCCCTGGGTGCGAGCATGGTTGCAATTCCTGGCAAAACTCAGAGCGCTCAAAGGATTCCACCCCGACAGAGGGGCGTGGCACGAGTCCAGGGAGGCGCTGGGGAAAACGTTGGTCAGCCTGCTGGAGAGGGGGGAGGGAAAGAAGACTGTCCGGTGGCATAGCTTCCGTAGGATGGGGGCAGCGCAACTCCGGAAAATGGGGGCACCGCTCACAACAATTATGCTGTGGGGGGGGTGGAAGTCAGCGAAAGTCGCGCAGATGTATACCGAGGCCCCTCCCAGGTGGAAGTTTGCCCGCTCGGGAAAAATCCCATGGCCTGTGTGGGGGGGGGGGGGGGCAGAGCCGGGCTACTGCACGAAGCAGGGCTCTACGCTCTCTTTCTGGCCGTCATGGATACGCCGGGAGATCGCCTTCGCGGCCGGGGAAGCTTCCCGACTTGCTGGGGGATCGCCTGTGGGGGGTGAGGGTGCACGCAAACGAGGTAGGACAGTGTCCCCGAGTGCGAGTGCTTCTAGGGCGGTTGCGAGATGCGGCGAGGGCGATAAGCGAAATGCGGGGCGTCAAGGTGCACAGGCAAGAGATGGTGCGTAACCTCATTACAGGGATGGCTGAGGCGGTGCTCAGGCTGGAGTGTGGGGAGGAGGGTCTGGATACGCTGTGCAGTGTGTTAACAAAAGTTGGGGAGGGGGACTTAGACGAGGAGGATGATGGATACTACAGTAGCAGCGACGAGGAGGGGGTGGTTACCGAGGACATGGCTGCTCGGGGGGTGGGGGAAGCGGGATGTGTGACAGTGTCAGACAAGATCTGGAACAGCTTGGTCCCTCGTGACTTGCTGGGGGTGTACCAGAGGCAGTTACGGGGGGACAGTGCGGGGATTGAAAAGTCACATGGGGGGAAGTCGGGGCCCGTGGATGCAATGCTGGAGTCCCTCAGAACTGAGACTAAGGGACTGCGCAGAACAAAGCGCCCCGAGACGGCAAAAATGTTCCTTACGTGGAAGAATGCGCTCAAATGCCGAGCCATTCTTGATGCGCGGAGAGTCAACGCAAGCGACCCCCGGAAGCCCCCGAAATTCCGACTGCCAGGGCTGGAGGCCATCCGCCACTGGATGGGGCGTGCGCGCCCTCGGCGTGTGGGGGGGGGGCAGGTGCCGTGTTTTTCTGGCAAAGCTGGACCTGCAGAATGCTTACCGGAGCATCCGCCTCCCCCCCGCCTGGCGCAGTGTTTTTGTGGTGGGGGGGCGGTCGGGGGGGCGTTTCCGGTATGCGAGGCTGCCATTCGGATGGGCCTATAGCCCAGTGATATGCCAAAAGCTGGTATCCTCTGTTATCCGGGGGGCCTTGTCGAGACGTGGTGTGCGGGGTTGGGTGTATCTGGATGACATTTTACTGTCGTGCAGGAGCAAGAGTCGTCTGCGGGGGGCTGTGAGGGACTGCATTCGCAGGCTGAGACGTGCGGGTTTTATTGTGGGGGCAAAGTCCGAACCGGATCCGACTGAGAGACTCAGTTTTATTGGAAAGCAGATTGACACCAAGGCTGGGACAATTAGCAATGCGGTGGGTGCCTTGGTCGGTGCCTTCAGGGCGTGGATCCGGGGGGTGGGCGGGGGGCGCCTGCCCTCAAAGGTTATGGAACGCCTCCTGGGTAAACTGTGCTGGCTGAGCAGGCCCAATGCGGGTCTGGGCGCCTTCCTGGCGGGCGCATATCGAGGTTTGCAGAGTGGGAAAGGAGTGTTTGGTAGGGGGGTCTGCAAGGGAGTGGCGACGGTGCTCCTATTCTCGTGTGTCCCTCAGCGGTGCAACCCTCCAGGGCCTGGTGGACGAGGGGCCTGGGAGGTGTTCGTGGATGCAGCTCCAGAGGGCAAACGTTTTCGACTGGGGATTGTTGGGGGGGGGGATTACTATCGATCGGAGGTGTGTCCGCCCTGGGTGGACTCCCTGCAGCAGGCGGAACTGTATGCGCTGTACATCGTCATTAAGGTGGCATCCTATCGTGGTTTTGAAAGAATTCGTGTGGGTTCAGACAGCAACGTAGCTAGGTCTCAGATTAATGCGCTGAGGGCGTCGGTGCATGCCGATTCTCAGCAGCGAATACTCCGGCGCCTGTTTTGGCTAAGGTGCTGGAGTAGTGTCGAGTCCTTCAGGGTGCCGTCCCTTTTAAACGCGGCCGACCCCCTGAGTAGGGAGACAGGCTTCCAGTCTCGGAAACAGGCCGTTGCCGAAGCAGCAAGGCGTCGTGAGATGTGGGAAAAAGCCGTCGACACCAAGTACATGGGTCTGATGGAGATGATTCGCCCCCCGTGGAGATTCAAAGGGGAGGTGGGGGACTGATGATACGACGGCTACGGGGACATATGGACGCGCAGTTGCGCGGCAAAATGTGCTGTCCGTGGAATAGTGCATCTGTCCTGATTGCTTTGTCCAGGGGGAGGGGTGGGGCAGGCAGAACTGCAGTTAGTATAGCGAAGCGGGGTAACGAAAGTTCTGCCACCGGGCCCCCAGCACCCCCCCCCCCCTGTCTCTGGACCTGCTTCCCATCCTACCTCCTCCCCTCCTTAGCCTTTTTATAATTTAAGGCGGGGGTACATCGACCCACCCGCCCACCCTGTGTCTTGTCCCGGCGCCTGCCAGGGGTGATGAAAGGACAGCCCTTCATTTGTTACTTTGTCACTGGTGCTGTCCGTGGAATAGTGCATTTGTCCTGATTGCTTTGTCCAGGGGGAGGGGTGGGGCAGGCAGAACACGAGGAATGCTGGGTAGGAAGCGATGAGTGGACCGATGAGCAGGGTCACGCAATCGCCAACGTCTTGATTGGGGTAGGACCAAAGGTCTACGTGGTTGCCACTCTCCAGCTGCAGTGCAAGGGACCAAACCAGGGTGTGGAGCATACCGAGAATGTGTTGTGCTTTGTTCTCTTGTGGGTGTCTAGGTGAGGCAAAGGCGATGCATGAGGAACATTTTTGTACCACGGAAACACCACAGAAAATCACGGAAATATCACGGAAATGCCACGGAAAATCACGGAAAATCACGGAAAACCACGGAAAATCACGGAAAATCACGGAAAATCACGGAAGGGTTTTTCAAGCCAATCACGGAAATAGTAGAAGCCCTGCTTGAGCACAGAACAACTATTTTGGGCATCAGGCCGTACTAAAAGCCCATACGTTGTGTTACTCTGGGCATCATTGTTGTTTGACAGAAGGTTTTGATGCTTCTTCCACATGGGGGATATGGCATTTTCGGATTTTCACCCGGTTTCACTCATTTCCACCCTTTTTCGCACATTTTTTGCTCATTTTTACCACATCCACTCCTTTCTAGGTTGATTCCTCCCCACCACGGGGACCCGGAGAAGGCACAATTATGTAGCCATATTGAGGGGGCGCCTCAAGCGCAGTGCGCGCGCAGTGCAACGATTTGGGCGTCTGGCCGTACTAGAGACCCATACTTTGAGATACTAGGGGCCCTAGGGGCATCATGGTGACCCCTAGCGTACGTTTTGACTTCTGATTTTGTCCCCCGTTGTTTGGGGACCCCCGAGAATGCAGGGGTGACGTAGCATTTCCGCCCTCTTTACTACAATGCCGTTTGCGACTCTCTTGCCTTGATTGTGTTTATGCTTTACATTATATCTCTGCAGAGTGGCGAAGAGCCATTTCCACTCACGGGGGCAAGCACGCATCGGACGGCCAAAGATTCCATAGAGTCCTTTCCACTCAGGGGGACAAGCACGCATCGGACGGCCAAAGATTCCATAGGGAAGTGGAAGTATTGAAGCAAGTCCAATTATCCGATACAAGGACGCGATTAAGGCTCGTGTGAGTACCATGTACGTAAGGGAAAGGGCATTCATGGATCATGTTACATGCAAGTTTGCCCCAACCCAACCTCCATCGCTAAAAATGGTGCAACCCACGCCTGTTCATGGCTTTTCCAGTTGTGCATGATGTGTGTAGTGGGAAGGGAAGGTAGTTTGCAACTTTCTTGAGCTGGGGCAGTTTGGGTCACCTAATTCTAAGGGCGTTTCTAAGGGGTGTGCTTGGGGGCTCTTCCGGGGGAACATAGTCTAAAAGTAGCGCGCAGTGCAAAGGTTCCCCCTGATTTCTCCCCACCATGGGGACACCGAGAAGGCAAGGGTGATGCAGCGATGTTGATCTCTCGCCACCACGGGGACCCCAAGAAGGCAAGGGTGATGTAGCGATATTGATCTCCCCCACCATTGACACCCCGAGAAGGCAAGGGTGATGTAGCCATATTGATCTTTCCCAACCATGGGGGCCTCGAGAAGGCAAAGGTGATGCTAGCAATATTGATCTTTCCCCACCAAGAGGGTAGGGCTTAGGTAGCCACATATGATTTAATCCACGTGTGGGGACCCCCGAGAAGGCAGAGGTGATGTAGCCATTCCACCCACATGTGGGCCCCCGAGACGGCAAGGGTTTTTACTTCAAGGGCTTTGTTGCCGAGATGCGATGGGCAGAAAGGTTGTCTGAATGGAACCACATCCCACATTTTTCTTATTTTGCCACACATGATGTCGATAGCATGCCCATTGCTTCAATTGACGGCATCCTTTGTGATGTCCTGTTCAATCCAAAGTATGTTGGGTGTACATACAAAGCAACGGTTGCCGTTGACAATCTTGGTAACATTGTTTGGATTTGTCCGTTTACGGCAACTTACGGAAGTGGTCTAGGGAGCCGGAGCGTACACTGTGCCTCACCCGCTCTCATTCATCGGCAACTGCTATTGTTTTGGATTTCTCCGGGAACCCTTCTTGGGACGAAAATACGAGTCGCACAATGTGCCAGAAGCACCTCACAGCCGCCAACGCAGACAGTACACTGTCCACTTGGGAGGAGTTTCAACAAGCACTTTGGGAGCCACAAGATAAGTCCACTGGTGAAGATGGAGTCGCAGCCCCGGTGCTCCACATACTTCCGGACGAGCTCAAGTGGGGCCCGTACGTTTGTCTGGTTGAGATATGGCAGGGGACCCAATCCCTGCGGAGTGGCTGACCGTCCGTACAACGATGCTCTACAAAAAAGGCCCGGTCAAGGACGCCACCAACTATCACCCAACATCGCCGGCTACGGCATACTACAGAGTCCTCACGAAACTAATCCCCAATAGATTGAAGCCCGCCATCCAAGACCAACTGTCCCCAATGCAATACTCCCGTGAAGGACAAACTGGCACCATGCAGGCTGCTATGATCACACCTACCTTGGACAATATGGAAGGTGGGTATATCATGTTGCTGGACATTGCCAAGGCTTTTCCAAGCGTCCACCATACACTGCTCCTAGATGCCCTTAGGCACAAGGGGGTGCCACACCACATATTGGACATGGTGCAACACATATATCGTCACGGGCAATTTGTCTACCACCACCCTGAGGGAGACATCACCTTCCAGCCAAAACGAGGAGTGAAAGAAGGGTGTCCTATGTCCCCTCACTTGTTCATGTTGACCTACTAAATCTTAATGAGGGAACTGCAAGAACGTGTCCCCCATGTGAAGTTCTTCGTCTACATGGATCGCATCGTGGTGGTCACACGCACCAGCCAACACATGCACGAGACCATAGACACCATACAAGCAATCCTGCGGGCGGTAGGAATGCAAATGAACACAAAAAAGACGCAAATATACTAGCGAAGTTCCCAAGTTGTGTAGCATGACATCCAGAGCATACCGGTCCAATCCCCGGTACTGGTCTACCTTGGTCACCATATCGCCCACCGGTCATGCTAGAAACTAGCCCGCCAGTGCGCCATGCAGACGGTAGGCGCATACCTCACCTCCTACCATGGACTCCCGTTGAACCCGTGGGAGAAGGATTGGCTGAACCCTGCCTGGTAGTACCGGTGCATGTTCATCATGGACGACCACATGTTGGGGAAAATTGACGTAGCGGTACAAAAGTTCATCCTGAAGAATGTGAAAGAAATGGAGCCTGAAGATGGTGACTTGCGTCCAGATGGCCGGAATGGGCCTACGACAGATTTATTGGTTGGTGCTTTGCCTATGTCAAGACGGTGCAGCGCATGCTGCGGGAGGGGATAAGTGTCTGCAACACGTGCATCACCCACGTCTACGTGGAGATACTGCACCAAATAGGCGGCCCCACCCCACTAAAGAGGATCCCCAGGCAAACCCAAGGCAACATGAATACCCTGTACGATAAAGAGCCCATAGCGATGATGAGGAACCGTTCCGCAAACGATGGCCGAACCCCCAAATATACAAGCGCTACGCCAAACCGCCCCCAGTAGGTGGGATGAGTGCCACGAAGGAGATTTGGCCGAGTACCGGGAGCTCAAATTCCATGGGTATCAAATCCATATCAAAGGGGATGTACCTTTTGAGCCTTGACTTTACTCCTCTGCTACAGGTCCCATGGCGCAGCAGTTACTTGACCAACTGGGGTCAGCCACAGGCAAGGTAGTGCTGAAGTTATTGAACCGGTAGTGCGCTTTTCCGTCTTGTCCCATGCAAACCTCCCGGGGTTGACAAAATAAGGCCCATATGTACATAAGCAACAGCAATTGAGTGTGTAGCATAGCAATTCAGTGGCCCTGGCCACACGTTGTGGAACTGCCGAACATTGCCGAACGTTGCTGCATACGCATACCAGGACGTGCATGTGTGGAGCGCTTTGTGACCTGCGTATGGCCCCTAGGCCAAACACTCAGCACATCCCTGGTCCGGACTTTCTCAACATTTTGGTCACTTTGAGGTGAGTGGTAGGGGGTTGGTGTTAAGGACTGCAGTTGGGCAAGGACTGCACTTAGACACCCGCCCTGTTGACAGGCAGCCAAGTAGGTAGGCAGACAAACAGGAAAACACACAGAGGGTGGGTGGGGGCTAAGCTCATACAGAATCACAGACAGTGGGGCACCT
The DNA here is from genome assembly GCA_964036045.1 of Eutreptiella sp. 'Long Island Sound 2002'. Lineage (NCBI taxonomy): Eukaryota > Euglenozoa > Euglenophyceae > Eutreptiales > Eutreptiaceae > Eutreptiella > Eutreptiella sp. 'Long Island Sound 2002'. The sequence continues at coordinate 59,042,852 of OZ038391.1, forward strand.
TTCACCCTTTGTCCTGCTTGTATGGCGGAGGTATATGCATATGCACAGAAGCATGTACACATTTTCGATAACCCTGGGGATTGCACCCTGTCTTTTCAAATGGCACTGTTTTCAGCACCGTTGTACGACCTCGTTTGAAACACCTTGTTGTGCAATGGTCCTGAGATCACGCTGTTTTCAAAAGTCAGGTTCTACTCTCGACATGTTGAGGACCAAAATCCCCCATTCGAGAACCAGAGATGGGGTTTCTCCGAGAGGACAATTTTCCCCCACTCAGGAACCGGCCTAGCAGCCGAGCAATGGTTGGTAACCCCAGGGATTGAGCCTTGCCTTTTCAACCGGCGGTGTTTTAAGGACCATTGCATAACCTAGTTTGCAAACCTAGGCCATGCAACGGTCCTTGAAACAGTGCCGTTTTGATGGTGAGGACAAAAACCCCCAATTCCGGAACCAGGGAGGGGGGTTCTCTTGAGAGGACAAAAATCTGCCGTTCGGGAGCCGGGTCTAGTATATACCGGCGCCTGATTCGGGAAAAGTGATGACTGCTTTGGATTGCTGGGTGCCTCGCCCTCCCCCGTTCCCGAATTGGGGATTTCTGTCCTCCAAGGACAAAATCTCCAATTTGGGAACCGGGGAGGGGGCTTCTCCCAGAGGACAATTTCCCCCATTGCGGAACTGGATTCGCAATTTTGGGGCGGGTCAACTTTAGGGTGTCTAAGTTTTAGGGCCAATGCGGGGCAAGTTTTGGAGCCTGCATGTCAAATGCAGTGGAACGGGGGGACACAAAGGTATTACCTATGCTTAACAATGCGCAATGTCTGCAGCAAAAAGGGGGTCTAGCATCAATGTCGTTCAATTTCAAGGAGGAACTGCAGTTCAGAAGGGTCAACTTACCAAAATGCTGCTTTTGCTTTACGCACTGCACATGTGTCTCACAGCCTGGGACGCACGGTATATGCTCTCCCCTTATCTCCTTGTTTGCATGCATATTTGGGCACCCCAGCGTGCCACCCTGCTTCTTTTTCCCCTTCTACCCCAAGCTGCTGCTGCCCTCTGTGGTGCATACAGCATTTCCTTCTTCTTCCTTAGCTGCCTTTGTCTGCCTTTCACCAGACACGCCAAAATGGAGACCCCTGATCCACTTTGAAGTGCTTCATGCGCTCCACCATTCATCCCCACCCACGGGCTTTGCCTGCAAGCCCAAGGCACAAAGATGCATTGTCGGAGGCAAACGTGAGGCGCAACAAGCTCCTCTCCGACCGGAAGGGACACAAACACCCTCAGACGGATCTGCTGGGCAGTTTGGTGTTACAGCAGGTATTTTCCTTGTCTTTTTTTTGGACAACCCACTGGTGACCCTCTGTGCTCCGGGTGTAGGTACGTGTTCGCCTTTAGAGGTGGTGTGGTGGCAGCTTGTTGCAACAGAGATGATTGAAGGTGCCGCATGCACAATGCGCATTAATGGTTACCCCCGTGCTGCCACAAACAGGATACTGTTCCATACGAATTGTCTGTTAACAGAAGGTGAACAGTTGCACGGAGGGCGTTTTGCATTCTCGGGGGGGCGGGCGGGCCTGGTGCTTGTATGCAACCCCCCCCCCCCCCAAACTCTGAAAGACAGTGGTGCGGGGGCCATGGGGCCAACGGCGCCAAATTTTTTGTCCCATGCTTAGCTGAGAGGGGTACTATGCCTTTAGTCCTTAAGACACTTCAGACTTTCTTCCTGGCAAAGACAAGATATTGCTATTATCGCATACCTACCTCTATACCCCCATGCCCCCAGACACCCCATTGAGGTATGCATGTGATAGTAGTGGGTTGCGTGCAGCCCCCCCCCCCCCGGCCAAGCGGTGGTTCCACAGCGTAGAGGCACGCTGGGTTTTGCCAAAGGAAGGCGGCTCACCTTCCTTGGAACGACCCACACGTTCCACCAAAACAGCCCCCCCCCCCCCCCCACAGCAACCCCCCCCCCCAAACAAAACAGCGCACACGACACCGAAGAACCTCCAGGGGCGAGAGTCGGGACCCTCCCCCGTGCGCCCCGGGCCATGAAATGACATGGCCCCGGAAACAATGCCTCATTACGTCAATTGAGCGACCACCCCTACTCCCGGCCAAAAGCCTGTGATGAGGCCGAAGCCAACCCAGCCCCCCCCCCCGGCAGCCGGGCGGGCACCAGCATCCTCCTGGTGTGGCGCCAGTGGCGTCGGGGGTCCCCAGAAGCCTATGGAGAGGTGTCCCCCTTCACCTTGCACCCCACCCTAAGCACCCACCGGACGCCAACAACCTCCTGGTGAGGCGCTGGTGGCGTTGCAGGAACGCCAAGAGCCTTTGGTGAGATGTCCCTGCAGCTGTGTGCCCCCCCTACGTAGTCTCACGCTGCGCCCCTATGCAGCCCCACGCTGCGCCCCATTGCGGCCCCACGCTGCGCCCCATTGCGGCCCCACGCTGCGCCCTAGCGCAGCCGCCTGCTGCGCACCTGCGCAGCCCCACGTTGTGCCCTTGTGCAGCTGCACGCTGCGCCCCAGCGCAGCTGCCTGCTCACAGCTGCCTGCTGCGCCCCTACACAGCCCCACGCTGCGCCCTAGCGCAGCCGCCTGCTGCGCCCTTGCGCACCCACACGCTGTGCCCCTGCGCAGCCCCACACTGTGCCCCATCGCGGCCCCACGCTGTGCCCCTGCACAGTCCCATGCTGTACCCCAGCGCAGTCGCCTGCTGCGCCCCTGCGCACCAACCCGCTGCGCCCCTACACAACCCCACGCTGCGCCCCATCGCGGCCCCATGCTGCGCCCCTGCGCACCCACACGCTGTGCCCCTGCGCAGCCCCACACTGTGCCCCATCGCGGCCCCACGCTGCCCCCCTGCACAGTCCCACGCTGTACCCCTGCACAGCCGCTTGCTGCGCCCCTGCGCACCCACTCGCTGCGCCCCTGCGCAGCCCCACACTGTGCCCCATCGCGGCCCCACGCTGCGCCCATGCACAGTCCCACGCTGTACCCCAGCGCAATCGCCTGCTGTGCCCCTGCGCAGCCCCTCACTGTGCCCCTGCGCAGCCTCACACGCTGTGCCCCTGCACTGTCCCGCATTGCGCCTCTGCACAGCCATACACTGTGCCCCATCGCGGCCCCACGCTGCGCCCCTGCACAGTCCCACGTTGTACCCCTGCGCAGCCACACGCTGCGCCCTAGCGCAGCCGCCTGCTGCGCCCCTGCGCACCCGCACGCTGTGCCCCTGCGCAGCCCCACGCGCTGTGCCCCTGCGCTGTCCCGCACTGCGCCTCTGCGCAGCCATACACCGTGCTCCTGCGCGGCCCCATACTGCGCCCCTTCGCAGCCACATGCTGCGCCCTGGCGCAGCCCCACACTGCGCCCCAGCGCAGCTGTCTGCTGCCCCCCTTGCGCAGCCCCGCACTTCGCCCCTGCGCAGCCCCATGCCGCGCCCCTGTCCCTGCACAGCCCCACGCCGCGCCCACGTCCTTGCGCAGCCCCGCCCTGCGCCCCTGCGCAGCCCAGCACTGCGCCCTGCGCAGCCATACGCCGCGCTCCTAAACGGCCCCGCGCTGCACCTCTGCTCCGCCCCGCACTGCGCGCATGTGCAGCCCCACGCTACTCCCCTGCGCAGCCCCACACTGCGCCCCTGCACAGCCCCACGCTGTGCCCATGCGCAGCCCCGCGCTGTGCCCCTGTCCCTGCGCAGCCACACGCTGCGCCCCTGCACGGCCCCACTCTCTGCCCCTGTCCCTGCGCAGCCCCACGCTGCGCCCTTGCGCAGCCCCACACTGTGCCCATGCGCGGCCACACTCCGCAACCCTGCGCAGCCCCGCGCTGTGCCCCTGTCCCTGCACAGCCACGCGCTGCGCCCCTGTATGCCCCCGTACTGCGCCCCTGCGTCGCCCCACGCTGTGCCTCTGCGTAGCCCCACGCCGCGCCCCTGCGCAGCCTTGCGCTGCACCCCTGCGCATCCCCACGCTGCGCCCCTGCGCAGCCTTGCGCTGGCCCCTTTCCCTGCACGGCCCCACGCTGCTCTCCTGCGTCGCCCCGTGCTGTGCCCTAGTCTCTGCGCGGCCCCACGCTGTGCCCCTGCGCAGCCGCGTGATGTGCCCTTGCACAGTCTCGCACTGCGCCCCTTGCTGCAACCCTACACAGCCCCACGCTGCGCCCTAGCGCAGCCGCCTATTGCGCCCCTGTGCAGCCCCACACTGTGCCGCATCGCAGGCCCACGCTGCGCCCCTGCACAGTCCCACGCTGTGCCCCAGCGCAGATTCCTCCTGAACCCCTGCACAACCCCACGGTGCGCCCCAGCGCAGCCGCCTGCTGCACCCCTGCACAGCCCCTCACTGCGCCCCAGCACAGCCCCACGCACAGTCCCGAATTGCGCCTTTGCGCAGCCATACGCCGTGCTCCTGCGCGGCCCCACGCTGCGCCCCTGCGCCGCCGCCTGCTGCGCCCCTGCGCAGCCCCACGGTGTGCCCCAACGCAGCCATCTACTACACCCCTGCGCAGCCCCATGCTGCGCCCCAGCGCAGCTGCCTGCTGCGCCCTTGCGCAGCCCCAAGCTGCGCCCCTGCAAAGTCCCACGCTGTGCCCCAGCTCAGCCGCCTGCTGCACCCCTGCGCAGCCCCACGTTGTGCCCTTGCAGTGTCCCGCAGTGCGCCCCTGCGTAGCCACACGCTGCACTCTTGCTCAGCCCCACACTGTGCCCTAGCAAAGACGCCAGCTGCGCCCCTGCGCAGCCCCACGCTGCGCCCCAGTGCAGCCGCCTGCTGCGCCCCTGCGCAGCCTCGCGCCGTGCCCCTGTCCCTGCACAGCCACACACTGCGCCCCTGTATGGCCCCGTGCTGCGCTCCTGCGTCGCTCCGCGCTGTGCCTCTGCGCAGCCCCACGCCGCGTCCCTGCGCAGCCTTGCGCTGCACCCCTGCGCAGCCCCGCACTGCGCCCTTGCGCAGCCTTCTCTGGCCCCTTTCCCTGCACGGCCCCACGCTGCTCTCGTGCGTAGCCCCGTGCTGTGCCCTAGTCTCTGCGCGGCCCCACGCTGTGCCCCTGTCCCTGCACAGCCACACGCTACCCCCCTGTATGGCCCCGTGCTGCCCCCCTGCGTCGCCCCACGCTGCGCCTCCGCGTAGCCCCACGCCGCGTCCCTGCGCAGCCTTGTGTTGCGCAGGGGTACACAGCCCCACGCTACGCCCTAGCACAGCCGCCCACTGCGCAGCCCTGCGCTGCAAGCCTGCGCACCACACGCTACGCCCCTGCGCAGCCCCACACTGTGCCCCATCACAGGCCCACGCTGCGCCCCTGCACAGTCCCACGATGTGCTTGAGCGCAGCCGCCTTCCTGCATTCTTGCGCAGCCCCACCCTGCGCCCCAGCGCAGCCGCCTGCTGCGCCCGCACGCAGCCCCTCACTGCGCCCCTGCGTAGCCACACGCAGAGTCCCACACTGCACCTCTGCGCAGCCGCGCTCCTGCCGTCCCCACGCTGCGCCCCTTGCTACGCCCCTGCGCAGCCCCACGCTGTGCCCCAGCGCAGCCGCCTACTACACCCCTGAGCAGCCCCATGCTGCGCCCCAGCGCGGCCACCTGTTGCGCCCTTGCGCAGCTCCATGCTGCGCCCCTGCAAAGTACCACGCTGTGCCCCAGCGCAGCCGCCTGCTGCACCCCTGCGCAGCCTAACGCCGTACCCCTGCACTGTCCCGCACTGTGCCCCTGCGCAACCATACGCGGCGCTCCTGCGCGGGCGAGCGCTGCACCCCTGGCTGCGCCCCAGCGCAGACGGCTGCTGCGCCTCTGCGCAGCTCCACGCTGTGCCCCACCGCAGCCGCTTGCTACACCCCTGCACAACCCGACGCTGCGCTGCTGCGGAGCCCCACGCTGTGCCCCTGCACTGTCCCACGTTGCGCCCTAGCGCAGCCGCCTGTTGCGCCCCTGCGCAGCCCCGTGCCACGCCCCTGCGCAGCCCCACACTGTGCCCCATCGCAGGCCCATGTTGCTTCCCTGCACAGTCCCACGCTGTGCCCGAGTGCAGCCGCCTGCTGCACCCCTGCGCAGCCCCACGCTGCGGCCTAGCGCAGCCGGCTGTTGCGCCCCTTCGCAGCCCCTCACTGCGCCCCTGCGTAGCCCCACGCACAATCTAGCACTTCGCCTGTGCGCAGCCATACACCGCGCTCCTGCGCGGCCCCACGCTGCGCCCCTGCGCAGCCGCCTACTACGTTCCTGCGCAGCCCCATGCTGCACCCCAGCGCGGCCACCTGTTGCGCCCTTGCGCAGCTCCAGCTGCGCCCCTGCAAAGTTCCACGCTGCGCCCCAGCGCAGCCGCGTGCTGCACCCTTGCGCAGCCCCACGCCGCGCCCCTGCGCAGTCTAACGTTGTGCCCCTGCACTGTCCCGCACTGTGCCCTTGCGCAGCCATACGCGGTTCTCCTGCGCGGCCCCACGCTGCACCCCTGGCTGTGCCCTAGCGCAGCCGCCTGCTGTGCCCCTGTGCAGCCCCACGTTGTGCCCCAGCACTGTCACGCACTGTGTCCCTGTGCAGCCACAGGCGGTGCTCATGCGCGTCCCCACGCTGCGCCCCTTGCTGCGCCCCACCGCAGCCGCTTGCTGCACCCTTGCACAGCCCCACGCTGCGCCGCTGCGCAGCCCCACACTGTGCCCCTGCACTGTCCCGCACTGCGCCCCTGCAAAGCCATAGGCGGCGCTCCTGCGCGTCCCCACGCTGCGCCCCTGCACAGTCCCACGTTGTGCCTGAGCGCAGCCGCCTGCTGCACCCCTGCGCAGCCCCATGCTGCGCCCCAGCGCAGCGGCCTGTTGTGCCCCTGCGCAGCCCCTCACTGCGCCCCTGTGCGGCCCCACGCTGCGCCCCTGCGCAGCCCCACGTTGTGCCCCAGCGCAGCCGCCTACTACGCCCCTGCGCAGCCCCATGCTGCGCCCCAGCGCGGCCACCTATTGCGCCCTTGCGCAGCTCCACACTGCGCACCTGCAAAGTTCCACACTTCGCCCCAGCGCAGCCGCCTGCTGCACCCCTGCGCAGCCTACACTGTGCCCCTGCACTGTCCCGCACTGTGCCCCTGCGCAGCCATACGCGGCTCTCCTGCGCGGCCCCACGCTGCACCCCTGGCTGCGCCCCAGCGCAGCCCCACGTTGTGCCCCAGCACTGTCACGCACTGTGCCCCTGTGCAGCCACAGGCGGTGCTCCTGCGCGTCCCCACACTGTGCCCCTTGCTGCGCCCTAGCACAGCCGCCTACTGCACCCCTGCACAGCCCCACGCTGTGCCCCTGCACTGTCCCACGTTGCGCCCTAGCGCAGCCGCCTGTTGCGCCCCTGCGCAGCCCCGTGCCACGCCCCTGCGCAGCCCCACACTGTGCCCCATCGCAGGCCCATGTTGCTTCCCTGCACAGTCCCACGCTGTGCCCGAGTGCAGCCGCCTGCTGCACCCCTGCGCAGCCCCACGCTGCGGCCTAGCGCAGCCGGCTGTTGCGCCCCTTCGCAGCCCCTCACTGCGCCCCTGCGTAGCCCCACGCACAATCTAGCACTTCGCCTGTGCGCAGCCATACACCGCGCTCCTGCGCGGCCCCACGCTGCGCCCCTGCGCAGCCGCCTACTACGTTCCTGCGCAGCCCCATGCTGCACCCCAGCGCGGCCACCTGTTGCGCCCTTGCGCAGCTCCAGCTGCGCCCCTGCAAAGTTCCACGCTGCGCCCCAGCGCAGCCGCGTGCTGCACCCTTGCGCAGCCCCACGCCGCGCCCCTGCGCAGTCTAACGTTGTGCCCCTGCACTGTCCCGCACTGTGCCCTTGCGCAGCCATACGCGGTTCTCCTGCGCGGCCCCACGCTGCACCCCTGGCTGTGCCCTAGCGCAGCCGCCTGCTGTGCCCCTGTGCAGCCCCACGTTGTGCCCCAGCACTGTCACGCACTGTGTCCCTGTGCAGCCACAGGCGGTGCTCATGCGCGTCCCCACGCTGCGCCCCTTGCTGCGCCCCACCGCAGCCGCTTGCTGCACCCTTGCACAGCCCCACGCTGCGCCGCTGCGCAGCCCCACACTGTGCCCCTGCACTGTCCCGCACTGCGCCCCTGCAAAGCCATAGGCGGCGCTCCTGCGCGTCCCCACGCTGCGCCCCTGCACAGTCCCACGTTGTGCCTGAGCGCAGCCGCCTGCTGCACCCCTGCGCAGCCCCATGCTGCGCCCCAGCGCAGCGGCCTGTTGTGCCCCTGCGCAGCCCCTCACTGCGCCCCTGTGCAGCCCCACGCTGCGCCCCTGCGCAGCCCCACGTTGTGCCCCAGCGCAGCCGCCTACTACGCCCCTGCGCAGCCCCATGCTGCGCCCCAGCGCGGCCACCTATTGCGCCCTTGCGCAGCTCCACACTGCGCACCTGCAAAGTTCCACACTTCGCCCCAGTGCAGCCGCCTGCTGCACCCCTGCGCAGCCTACACTGTGCCCCTGCACTGTCCCGCACTGTGCCCCTGCGCAGCCATACGCGGCTCTCCTGCGCGGCCCCACGCTGCACCCCTGGCTGCGCCCCAGCGCAGCCCCACGTTGTGCCCCAGCACTGTCACGCACTGTGCCCCTGTGCAGCCACAGGCGGTGCTCCTGCGCGTCCCCACACTGTGCCCCTTGCTGCGCCCTAGCACAGCCGCCTACTGCACCCCTGCACAGCCCCACACTGTGCCCCTGCATTGTCACACACTGTGCCCCTGCGCAGCCACAGGCGGCGCTCCTGCGTGTGCCCGTGCTGCGCCCCTTGCTGCGCCCTAGCGCAGCCGCCTGCTGCACCCCTGCGCAGCCGCCTGTTGCGCCCCTGCGCAGCCCCTTACTGCGCCCCTGTGTAGCCCCACGCACGGTCCCGCACTGCGCCTCTGCGCAGCCATACACCGCGCTCTTGCGTGGCCCCACGCTGCGCCCCTTGCTGTGCCCCTGCGCAGCCCCATGCCGTGCCCTAGCACAGCCGCCTACTACGCCCCTGCGCAGCCCCATGCCGCGCCCCAGCGCGGCCACCTGTTGCGCCCTTGCGCAGCTCCATGCTGCGCCCCTGCAAAGTTCCACGCTATGCCCCAGCACAGCCGCCTACTACGCCCCTGCGCAGCCCCATGCCGCGCCCCAGCGCGGCCACCTGTTGCGCCCTTGCGCAGCTCCATGCTGCGCCCCTGCAAAGTTCCACGCTATGCCCCAGCACAGCCGCCTGCTGTGCCCCTGCGCAGCCCCACGTTGTGCCCTTGCACTGTCCCGCACTGCGCCCCTGCGCAGCCATACGCGGCGCTCCTGCGCGTTCCCATGCTGCGCCCCTTGCGTCCCAGCACAGACGCCAGCTGCGCCCCTGCACAGCCCTACGCTGCGCCCCTGCACAATCCCGCGCTGTGCCCCTGTCCTTTCGCAGCCACACCCTGCGACCCCCCCCCCCCCCAGCAGCCGGGCGTCACCATCCTCCTGGTGTGGCGCCAGTGGTGTCGGGGGGTCGCCATAAGCCTGTGTTGAGGTGTCCCCCTTCACCTTGCACCTCACCCTAAGCACCCACCGGACGCCAACAACCTCCTAGTGAGGCGCTGGTGGCGTTACAGGGACGCCAAGAGCCTGTAGTGAGGTGTCCCTGCAGCCGTGTGCCCCCCCTACGTAGTCTCAAACTGCGGACCCTCGCCGCCCCACGCTGCGCCCCAGCGCAGCCGCCTGCTGTACCCTTGTGTAGTAGTACGGTGCGCACGCTGCACAGCCCTGTGCTGCGCCCCTGCGCAGCCCCACGCTGGGCCCCTGTCCCTGCATAGCCCCATGCCGCGCCCCCGCACAGTCCCACGCTGCGCCCTTGCGCGGCCCCACACCGTGCCCTTGCGCAGCCCCACACCGCGCCCCTATCCCTGCGCAGCCACACGCTGCGCTCCTGCGCCACCCTGCGCTGCACCCTGTGCAGTCCCACGCTGCTCCCCTGCGTAGCCCCACGTTGCGCCCTTGTTTCTACGCGGCCCCACGCTGCGCCCCCGCACAGCCACGCGCTATGCCCTTGTCCCTGCGCAGGCACACGCTGCGCACCTGCGCAGCCCCATGCTGCGCCCCTGCCCAGCGACGTGCTGCGCCCCTGCGCAGCCCCGCGCTGTGCCCCTGTCCCTCCGCAGCCACACGCTGCGCCCCTGCGCAGCCCCAGCCCCACACCGCGCTGCGCCCCTGTGCAGCCCCACGGTGCGCCCCTGTGCAGCCCAGAGCACTGCCCCTGCCCCTCTGTGGCCCCATGCGCTGCGTCCTTGCCCAGCCACACGTTGCACCCCAACGCAGCCCCGCACTGCACCCTTGCGCAGTCCAGCACTGCGCCCCTGCACTGTCCCACACTGCGCCCCAGCGCTGCCCCATGCTGCGCCCCTACACAGCCCCACGCAGCGCCCCCACGCGGTCTTATGCTGCGCCCCTGCGCGGACCCAAAAATTCGCCCCTGCACATCCCCGCGCTGCTCTCCTAGGCAACCCCATGCTACGCCCTAGCGCCGCCCCACGCGGTGCCCTTGTGCAGCCACATGAGCGGCCCCCCGCTGCCCGTGAGCTGCTTCCCCCCCCTCCCCCAGAAACGCAGCACCACCACACCAACGCGGAGCTCCCCCCCCCCCCGAAACTTTTCTGGCCAGTGACAGCCCCCGGTGGCGCCTGCTGTGCTGTCACTCGCCGCCTGCTTCGAGCCCACCCTGGCGGGACCGAGTAAACCGTCCTATGGATGGTTGGGGACTGCGATCTTCTGGCAGCCCCCCTTCGGCTTTGCCGTCACCTCGGGCGGGCCAACCTGAATCCTGAATCCGAATCCCCCCGGCCAAGCTGCCAATACCCCCCCCCCCCTCCCACCGCCCCCCCCCCCCCCGCCCCAACTGCCCCCCAGCGAACTCAAGGCAACATTCGGTACTGATTTGGAACAGTGTGGGCAATGACCTATGGCCTGTAACGCAGGGGGTCATATGGTAGCCAAGTATCCGTGCTTCATCCCCTCTCCCCCCCCCGCCCCAACTCCCCCCCCCCCAAGTTTTGACAGATAGGTGGGGGGGGTGTCGCATCAGGACCAGTTGTAGTCGCCCCCCCAGGTTCGCATTACAACACAGTCAGCTCCGTCCTGTCCTTTTTACTGCTGCCGGAAGGAAACTGATTCGGGCCAAGGATTCAGGCTGATTCAGGGAACCCGGGTCTCTGAAACAGGGGGGTTGCCATACTTGCTTGGACATGCTTAGACATGGGCGTACCTTAGACAGTCGGGGAATGAAGCGTGCATCACAGGCATACAGTCATCACCACCATCTGGTACCTTAGGCAGTGGGGGAGGGGGCATGCGGGAAAAAATATGCAGAAATGGCAGAAACAATTGGCCCTGCCTTCAGCAGTCACATGTTCTTGTCATCCTTGGCTCAAAGCTGTTATTGACGCAGACCAATGAAAAACTGCGCAAAAAGACAACCAACAAATGAAACAAGGTAAAGGCACATGGACTGCATACTTCCCAACGGGCATACTCGCTCAGCCTTTATCCCACCCCACCCTGCCTGACCCTGAAGTCTGTGAATACCCACATGCTCAGATGACTACCTTTGCAGGCAAACAATTTTGCCCACCCACTGCTCCTCAGCCCCCGATTATGTCCTGCTCCTCCGCAATCAGGATTTTGTGCAGACGCTGGAGAGAGACCCGCGCCTACTGCCTTCACTGAGCGCTCAACATGTGCCCGTCGTTCGCCAAGACATTGCAGAAAGTTCCAAACGGCACACGCCACGCTTTCAGGCCGCCGCCACGCGGCCAAAGGTTTGGCCACAGATGCCCTGACAGAGGGACCTAGGAGCAGAAATTAGTGATCAAGGGCCTCCTTGAATGCTCCCTGGACCCCTACAGTGCAACGGTAGAATCCCGGACCCTTCTGGCATTGACATGGAGGTCCACAAGAAACGGCACAAATGTCACAAGGGGAGGGCAAATTGCGCTTGGGCGAAATTTCGAAAGGAACAAAAGTGGCAAAGTTTTCCCCTGGCAAAATTTATGGCCTTTGTCCCCTGAACCAATGACAAGTATGTCCGCCAGAGTGGCAACCGTTTCAAACATATCTCTCGGGGACGGTAATGATTGTGCCAACTTTGTGTGTTTTACAGGGCTCCAGCCCTTGTTGCCTCCTTTGTGCCCCGTGAGTGTCCGCAGGGGGGGGGGGGTTATGTGGGGTATCTGGGCCCTTGAAAAGGGCTATTTGGAACACCCTGGGTCTGCATGCTGTACTGAGGCTACGTTTGAGACTTTTGTCTGTTTTGGACAGTGCCTGTGTTCCCTCCTGCCCGTTTTTGTCAACAGACAGCTGCCATGTCCACATACAAATTCCTCGTGCTGTTGGCAGGTGCATAGAAGTCCTCAAGCAGCCACACAGACCATGAGCAGAAACCTGTGTTGACCCGAGAGAAAAAGTTAAGTGGCTGGAGTTTGGCAGCACACCTGACCCAGTGAACCTCCAGCCCCATCCTGGCCATGTATGGTTGAAATCAGAGTACAGTGAGGCCCTTCCCTGGTGCAAGGTCCGGTTGACCAAACAACGAAATGTGGACCTCACAACCGATGGCCTGTGGGCTATGCCTCTTAGCGAAGGTTGGGTGCCAATGAAGGCACGGAGGTTGTAGGATTTGGAAAAATTGAAGAAATATATCCCTGTCCACAAACAGGGGGATGTCTGCCCCAATGGGGTCCCAGCCCTGCCTGAAAAAGGCAATGCAGCTGATGACTATGATTCAGAATAATCATGATTTAATGGTGTCGTGCCATGTTTCTGTGCACCGGCCAATGTGTTGCGCTGTGCTGAAAAGTGTGACCCTCCCCCCCAAACCCTTACATTTCTGAAATGGCCTTTTCTCACAGATTTCAAAAAATATACACATACCCCCCCCCCCCCCTCTATGTGATGACATGTTTGCACATGGAAGCAAAACTTGCAAAAAATCCCCAAAAGTGCCAAAATGAGCAAAGTTGGCATACTGTGAATGTCCCCAGAGATATGCATACGTATCTTGAGGGTGGGGTGAGTTTGGGGAACACACAAGAACTCTTCGTCAAATTTGAAGTGGTTGGACCTGGAGTAAAGTGATCATAGAGTGTGACTTGCTGAGGGGTCTTGAGTAGGGTCTCAATGACCCGGAGATACTCACCATGCTCAACCTCCCACAGCGGCCCTCAACAGCGCTCAACAACACGGTACAAATCCAAAAAATCCCACAAACCATGCACCAAACATCAACACTGGGAATTGTTACGGGTTGTCGTTGAGGTTGTTGAGGGCTCCTGTGGATTGTTGAGTGTTGTTGAGTGTTGTTGAGCGTCGTTGAGGGTGGTGGGGGATGTTGGGTGCTTTTGAGGGTTGTTGATGTTGAGGTGTGGGTGTTCTTGGGGCCACTTTTCAGGGTTACAGCCTCAATGCACTGATCGCACCAGGGCGGTCCTTTGGGACCGAGATTTTTTTTTTTTTTGTTAAGGACCGCCCTTAAGGACCGCCCCAAGGGACCATCAACCGCCAACCACCAACCACCACCAACCGCCAACCGCCACCAACCGCCAACCGCCAACTACTGCCAACCGCCAGCGGCGACCACATCAACCACCAATCCCCAACCACCAACTGCCGCCAACCACCATCAACCGCCACCAACCGCCATCAACCGCCAGTTGCCAATCGCCAACCACCAACAGCCAACTGCCAACACATGGTGTGCCCGTGGGCATTTTTGGGAAACTTGGGTACAGGAACACTTCTTCTTTTTTTTTTCTTCGTTAAGGACCGCCCTGGATCGCATGCTGTCCCAAGCCCAAGCTCTGCTTTTACGTGAGCATCCCTCTGCACTCTGGCCCGCCTCATGATAAAGATAGGTAATGGGCCCCCTGCATGCTAACAAGGTCCGCGTCAGTGGCTGGCAAGAGGTAGTAGGCACAATGGGAACGAAAAAGAGAAGAAGGAATCTACAAATGTGTAAGGGCAGATATTTCATGTCACTAAACCCGCTACCCTCAGCGACCCTCAACACCCCAAAACAAGGTACAACAACCAGCAACATCGAATCTCTCTGTACCACACTCAATCAACCCCCAACAACTCCCAATGCCGTTGAGGGTTGTAATGGTGGTTGAGTGTTATTCAAGGGGTTGCGCGTTCGTGAGGGTCGTTGTGGGTTGCTCAAGGGTGTTGGGGAATCTTTCGCCCTCTGGAAAGCACGTTCGCTTGGACTCAACAATTCTCAATTGTCTCCAACAACCCTCAACAACCACCTCTACAGTCGTGCACAACTCTAACCCTCCGCTCTGCACCGCTGTCTAGAGCCCTCGGCATCTCTCCACAACACCCTCAACACTCCCAAGCAAGTTCTTCAACCCTGACAATACTGCGGATCGCAATGCCTGGGGCTGACGCTTACGAGTCAGCGTGCAGGGTCGCTACCAGGGGGTCATCGCATGCATTGGGGGGCGCTGTCTGTGCGTGGCAACCCCATGCAGTGGCCAAACCCATCAAATGCTACCCCCCCCCCCACAAGAAGATGTGCGTGTCCTTTTTATTGTGTGTTCTTACGTGGAAGACCCATCGCCCGGTGTGTACGGAGAATATGGCCCAGTCAAATGTTCTTTGACAGAGGGAGCAGTTGCTCCTGCGGCTGCCAAACCTAAACCCACAGCAGCCCCCAAACAATTGTCAAACACAGCGTTCTTGAACTCCGATCAAGCAGACACACATAAGATGGGACATGGAACTGCTTCCTTCCCCGCTTTTTGTTGTGTCCGCAAGGAGGTCTGGATGGGCCGTGTGTTCCTGTTTTGCACATCATGATAAGGGCATGCTTGCGTGAGACTGCGTGCTCTTGTACTGGGGTGGGGTGGGGGGTTAGGGAGGAGGGCCCGGACAGGACAACGTGAGAGAAATACCCCTCATTTGTTGGGCGTACTCTGTGTGCACGCGACACCCTCTGCGCAGGGTCGCCTGAGCCCACGCCACGTGCTGCGCTTGCAGGTCCCTACCCCGCCGCTGAGCCCAGCCCGTGCGCTGGGCTCCGGTGGCTCATTCGCTCTCAGCAGTGCGGCGGATGGCAGTGCCATCGTGAGTCCCTACAGCACGGCATCGAGAGACACGTTTGCCCATGCCGCCAACCTGACGGGCAGTGTGACCATGGAAGGCGAAGGTGTGGGTGTGTGCCGGACTGCTCCTGGCGTGGGCGCCCTCCGCAGGTCTGGTCGGGTATGGTCGCTTTTGAGAGACGATCGAGAGACCCCAAGCGGCCCAGCACCGGGTGACGTACCCCAAAAAGAAATACGGTCCCCGCCGGTTAAACAAGGCGTAGCTCAGAATGACGATGGTCGTCACCCTCGCGGATCACTCTGGCCTCCATCACAGCAAAAAAATGTCAGCTAGACATCTCAGTGCGAATGAGGCACCGGAGGAACAAAGGCGTGCCCAGCCCGGGTCCTTTACCAGGGTCCAATGTAGGGGTCAATTACAGGGGTCCATTACAGGGGTCCATTACAAGGGTCTGCACGCACTGTGGCCAGCATTTTTCAAAAGGCACACGCGTTCTAACAGCTTGTGGAGGTTGAGAGGGCAGCCACCACAACAACATGAACATGATTCTGCCACTCGCAGCACACTCCACCACCCCCAACAGTAACAGGGGCCTCATGAGCTGCCCGGTTCCTGATGTTCGGAATCAACAGCTTTGGCCCTTCGCTTGGCCCCAGCGATTCCGACATTTGGTGTGGCCCCGCACCACACCAAATGTCAAAATGGCGGGAGTCAGACTCAATAACAGCAAACACCTGATGCCCATATATTGACCATCTGTCCCACCAATTTCATTCCTTCCCGCTTCACAGTGGTGCGTGGTGCAGCACCACCCACTCGGGGCTGGTGCTGCCAGGGAAGAATATGCGTGAATGAATGAACCTTCTTCCAAAGAGCCAAGCAGAGGGGGCCTTCGGGGGCCTGGGTCAACATTCACTTACCACCACCTTAGCTCATGCCACTGGCCAGTATTTGACCACCCCCCTCCCCAAAAGGTTGGGAGGTGTATCAGTGTGGGGATTGCGGCTACGTGCCCCCCATGACCCTGATCTCCGTGTGCGCCATCCTGAGGATCCGTGGCCTGCTGAGGTTGTCAGGCTGCGGGTGGGGGAGGCCCTCCCCTGTCACTTTGTGAATTCCAAAATGAAAAAGCACATCGAAATGTCGAGGTGACTTGTGCAGCCTGGATGCTTCGCTGCTCATGTCCCTGCACATCCCGAGTGCTGGTATTCCTGTTCCTGTGAATGGTACAATTTTACTCCATTTCCTTGGCAGGATCCTTTGTTTTGCTGGTACAGCGCCCAAGGTACACGGTACATGGCCCGGCTTTGCAGTTTGAAATCCTTTTTTTCGTTTCCTGACAACTTGGTGTTTGTAGACAATTCATAGATCAACCATTAGGGCTGAAAAGCCCATTCCTGTGGATTGTAGGCACCCTCTCCCCCCCTGGCAACCAACCCACCTATCCATTAGTGGCTCACCCATGGTTTTTGCACAGCCCCCCGGTATTTAGTTCATCTGATGTATTCCATGAACTGGTTGGATGGCTGCAAGACCGCAGCAAATGATTTGGAAGTTGTCACATCCCAAGCACCACTTCTGCAGACCAAGTCTGCATCCGGGTTTCAGTGGGTGAGGGAGTACGTGAATGATGAGTGCGTCAGTGAATGTGTCACTGAATCCGTGCATGTGTGAGGTAGTCAGTGTCAATTTAAGTGAGTGCTTATGTGTGTGTGGGTGAGTTTCTGGGTGGGCGAGTAGTACCCTGTAGTAATCAGGTACCACACATGGGCGCACCAACAACATCATGCGCTTCATCCTGCGATCCACAACACCATTACAACGACTGTTCAAGAATCCAGGCGTTCATTCAGTCATCTTCACATCACAGTCGCATCCCTGTTGAAGGGTCACGCTAGTACTCCATGGAACAAGTGTTTTTGTACCCAAAAAAGCATCCAAGGGTTCATTCAGCATTGACCGGGAAGCTACGGGGTGGGTTTTCGTGCCTTTTTTTTTCCAGATCCCCCCCCTCTTGCATAATGTCGTGTTGAAGTGCAGGCAGCAATTCCATTGTCATTTGGTCCTGCATCTTGACGACACAGTGATGGCATGCGGCCTGTACCCTGGCAATAGCAGCATGAGGCACTGGTGGTACACAGCCCCAGTGCGAAACGATGGGCAGTGGTGTACAGCCAGTGGCCTTTGCCCCCCGTGGTGTGCCTTGTGGGCCCCTTGTGTGCGCCCGGCGTGCTCCCCCCCCCCCCCCCTGGGGGGGGGACCCTGGTGTGCCACTGGTGTCGACTGGTGTGTTACCGGAATGTCCCCTTTGCCCCCAAGTGCACTGCTGTGTGACCATTGGGACGTCTGGGTTTTGGGGGGACAGGTGAGGGAGTGAGGAGTGGGTCAGGGAATGAGGGACCAATTGAGTGCATCAGTGAATGGATGTGTGAATCAGTGCGTACGTGAGTGAGTGAGTGAATGAGTGAGTGAGTGAGTGAGTGGAGTGCGAGGGTGCGTTGGTGGGCGAGTGCCTGAGGGTGTGCCTGGGTGGGTGTGCGGGAGGGTGTGAGTGTGAGTGTGAGTGTGAGTGTGAGTGTGAGTGTGAGTGTGAGTGTGAGTGTGAGTGTGAGTGTGAGTGTGAGTGTGAGTGTGAGTTTGTGAGCGCGTGACCATCTGCGTGAGCCAGAGCGGGATTGAGTGAGGTAGACAGTGAGTGTGAGCGTGGGTGATGTGAGTTTTTGCTGGCTATGCAGTTTTTGCTCTTTGTATGGCGAGGGCTACTGAAGGCCCAGTGTTCTACGGGGTGCACTGTGTTGCGGTGTTTGTGAGATTATTTCAAAGTGTGGTGGTGTGCGACTTGTTGTAGAACGGTACCGTGAACGTGGCTGCAGGTACAACACCACTGAAGAGATGGCCGCCTGAATCTCCAGGCACAGCCCCCTCTGCTGCGATCCCAGCTCCTACTCCCCCGAGCGCCCTCAGCGAAGCTTGCCCGCCCACGGCACCTAAGGCCATGGCTCCACCAGGACATCCTTCCACGCCACGGACCCTCTCTGATACCCAGCCCCCGGTCAAGGTTTGTCTGTCAGTTTCTGTGTTCATGGGCGCGGAGCTGCTGAGCTGGCTGAGCAGCGGCCGCGGCAGCATCCCACGGGACTGTCAATACGCGCCCTCTCCGTGCGCGTATGCACATGTACATGTGCGTGCGGGTGTATGCGTATGGTGTGCGTACATGTATATGTGCGAATGGAATGCTCGCGCGTATGCGGTGCATGTACGGGGCATACACAGAATGTACATGTGTGCTGTATATACTATTTACTGTGTGTATTTTTGTACGTACGTACTTTTAGATACTCTGTGATGTGATATACATCTAATGTGTATGTGCACAGGCTACAACCATACAAGAAGTACTATGCCAAGATTAGTTATCATTTGCAAGAATAACTCACTCCCAGTGCAAATCAGGAACGGTGACAGCAATGTACCCTGTAGAGTGCGAGACATATTGCTGGAAAGCACACAACACAAGTAACACACCATTCCACGCTTGGAAAACAAAGTGTGGGTGCGAGAAATTATTTTACATTTGCAATTTGTTTTGCCAATTTCATTTTTGGGAAGGGCATGCAGCAGCATGGAGCTGAAAAATAACTTTTTGGCGTTAATTTTTTTTTGTGTTTCCTTTTCATACCTTGCACGGTGCTCACTTGTGTGCCTGTGTATGTATGAGCGCCGATCCCAGAGTCCAAGCTATGCAACGTCCTTCTCAAGGGCACCAAAATGAATGAAACAAAATCCAAAAACAAGAAGGCTAACCGCAAAAAAAGCAAAAAAAAATTGCCTCAGCCAAGCAAAAACAGCCACGCAAAAATGAGTTTCGCAGAAAAAAATCGCAGTAATGAATATTTTTCCATTTTTGGGTGGCTGCGTCAAAGTTTTGTAAAATAAGATTCAAAGTGCCCAACATGAAACTTAGTATTCTGCAAACTGTGAATATTGGCATGGTAGCTCATCCCAAATATGGGCATGTCTCAACATGGTCACAGTGTCTACAACATGTGCACGTTGTACACCAGGTATGTACGGTGTCAACAGACAAAACAGATTGTACATGCACAAATGTGTATGTGCACAGTGTCTACTGTGTCCAAAAAAAGCTTTTTTCAGCTGCTAACTCTACAGTAATGCAGGAACGCCCCCAAAAGACCCCCAAATGCCCAGAATTCTGCACATTTTGGACGGAAACACCCCAAAACTGCGATGGGGCTGTATATTGAGCCACGTGGCTCACAATCCAACTGTGCAGGCACCCCCCCCCCCACCACCAGTATTTGTATTATGCAGGCAGAGGTTTTGGCCGACAAAAGACGGCTAAGTGAAGGGAGCAACAAACGGAAGTACCGACAGTCTGTACATACATCTGGACGCTGTGACCGTTGTATCATCAGTGGAACTGCCGAACATTGCTGCGTATGCATACCAGGACGTGCGTGTGTGGAGCGCTTTGTTGACCTGCATGCCCCCCCCCCCCCCCACCCGTATTCCACTTTCAGACTTGCCCCAACGGATACCTAAGTCCTCTACCAGTGCATGCTGGGTGAGTGGGGGCTTGGAGACTCAATTTTCGGTTCAACGCAGGTCCAACGTGGGTCGAACATCCGTTTTTCCCAAGTTGGTACCAGACCACATGGGATGCCTAAACACATGTCTTCAGCCCAGTATGAGCGCCCTCGTCCTGTCAGGGGCAAAAACAGGTTCAAACGCTTTTCTCCAACAGTAATCCTACACCACCCTGGGATGCCGGATGTGGTGTTTGGGGGGATGGGGTGTAGATTAGAGGATACACGTCCGAAAACCGAGGGGTTATCAATTGAACTGGGCAACCTGAAAATTGCTCTGCGGGGGGGGGGATTACATGGACGCCCGCCGAAGGAGGGGGGGGGGGGGGGTTGGAGAAATGGGGTTCCGTGTCGGGCCCTTTGTTTTGTGTAAGAACGGATGTTGGCGCCAAAGGCACAGGAACACAAAATTTGGCCCGAAAAAGTTTTTTCCACCAATGAAGTTCCCCCCCCACATTTGAGTAGTCAAAATGATCAGCGCGACGTGGGTATCATTTTGAGCCATAGATGTTGGGTTGACCCCCCCCCCCCCCGGCACGGCAGGTCGGGCGCCCCCGCCCTGAACCCCCCCCTCCCGTCACGGCGGCCAAGGAGGGAGGGGGGGGGTTGGGAAAATGGGCTTCCGTGTCACCCCCCCCCCCCGCAGAGCAATTTTCTTCCCGCCCTGGTTGCGGTCATTGAAAGAGGGGGGCAGTTATGCATGATGCTTGGCCCATCCGGTTGTAGTTTGAGCATACCCTTGTGCCTTGTCTGTTAGGCTCCCATGACCCCAATCACCCCAACCAGCGCCGAACTGTTTCGGACCCCCTTTGGCTCCACCGCATACCCCCTGTACGACCCCAAGATGGAGCAGCCCTTCTTCGAGCCGCGGCCACCCATCGCCCGAGGCGCCCAGGTTTGGGTTCCCAACCCACCTCCCAAGGCATCCCAAGGTATCCCTGACTCCACATGTGCGAGAGCCGCTTCTGCCCAGCCCCCCTACCCCCCTCCTCCGCCAACCCCGCCACTGACCCTCAGCCTGAGCACAGGACCATTGGGAACTGCCTGGCCCGTGGCGCAGGGCGCATCCACTCGTCATGCGGGCGAAAGGCCTGGAAATGCAGTGCGCCATTCATGTGCCTATGTGACACAATTTGAACCTCCTGGTGCCGTGGTGCAATTCCCTGACATTGGCTGGGGTCACCCCAAGCTGCAAACTCCGAACCCGGTTTGTGGGTTGCTGAGGGCCAGGGTGTACGACCCCTGCAGGCCGCCGAGGCCCTCCCTTGTTTCATGGGCTTCCGGTCTAGAGAATGTGCTGAATCGGACGGCCCCTCCAGGAATCTCTCGGGATATTGGTTGTTGGAGGAATGAAATGCCTCCGGATTGTTGGCTGGCAAGAAACTGTGTTATGTGTCATGTCGAGCACTCGATACCATCGAGCCCTGGTTTTTTCAACACTCATCAGGACGCAGTGTTTCAGGAAAACCCGCTGCCAATTTTCAGTAGAATTCTCCCACATCGCCGTGTGCCCCCCACCGATGTGGTGCTTGGTGAGGTAAGTGATTTAGGTGATCTGTCTGCGTATGACTGGCATCTCCACCGCAGGAAGGTGTGGTAGTGTGGGGAGCCAGGAGAGTCCATAACACGCCATCACATCACGTCTGATTGCACGTCACATTACATCACATCACATCACATCACATCACATCACATCACATCACATCACATCACATCACATCACATCACATCACATCAAATGACCAAATGTTGGGCCCCTCATGGTTCCAATCTGCTGCAGCAGAAGAGGCGACACTGGGGCCAGTAGGATTCTGCCCCACCGCAGCATCTCGGTGCCATCAAGTT
Organism: Eutreptiella sp. 'Long Island Sound 2002'; assembly: GCA_964036045.1. Classification (NCBI taxonomy): domain Eukaryota; phylum Euglenozoa; class Euglenophyceae; order Eutreptiales; family Eutreptiaceae; genus Eutreptiella; species Eutreptiella sp. 'Long Island Sound 2002'. Next base: position 59,064,329 of record OZ038391.1, read on the forward strand.
CCACCCCTGATTGTTCCTAAGCTCCAGATTTCGAAGTAGGATCCGGTGCAAAAGACCTGCCCAGTTTGCCTGCGTGCTCTTCAAACAGACTCGGACTCGGCTGCCGCAGACCTCCGCACACCGCGGACTTTGCGGGAGCTCTATGTCCCTGTGGACAAGACCTGCGTGCGGGACCTGGACGCCAAACTAGAGGCAGAGTATCAGGATGCCATGCTCAACCTCCGCCCGATGGTGTCGCATTTCAAGCATCAGGTGTGTGGCAGGGTGTATGGAAGGGGGTTGCACCGGACGGGGTCCGGTGGCTGCCTCCATGCTCCAATGAGTGCGGATGCCTTGTGGCGTTCCCACGATGGCGGGAATCTGATGGTGCCTGCCCTTGATCTGTGCGGTTCAGCCTTGTTATGCCTGACATCATCTCCGCCACCAGGAGGGTGCTTCCGCCCGTGGCCACCCATCAGCTTGGCCCTGAGATGTACCCAGCGTAGCACCTGCCGCCCTCCACATGCACTGTGCGGCTCAGTGCCTCCTGCGCAGCGTGAACGGCACGTCCACATGCCGCCGAGCCCGGTACGGCTCAGCGTTACTAATGAAGCCCCACCTGAGATTTGAATTCGATTCCTCCTGATCATGCATCATGTGCTGTGACCGCTGACCGACGTCACATTGTTTTGGGGGTGTACCCTGAAACCCTGACTCACTCTGCCCAACTCCACCAAAAACAAAGAACCCGGCCAGGGGTCTCTTGCATGTGCTCCTGTGTGGAAAATCAAATTTTATGCTGGAAAACAAAATTTTTGGGCTACTTTGGTGTACAAACCATTGGATACGAGACCGCCCCATCCCCCCCCCCCGCTGCAAAGCATCCTTGCCTGCCCCCTTCCAAGAGGCCAAGCAAACTTTGTGTACTCTAAACTGGTCCCCAATTTCCTCTGGTAAATTTCATTGCCAGGAAAAGCCAGGTGACGTGGGTGGATGGGTGGGTCGGGGGGCTGCGAGTCCAGGCCCCGCAGCGCTTGCGGGCTGGGGGGCTACGAACCAATGGCCTGTGCAGAGACCCCCCAACACGAAGGTTCCTTGTGCTTGTGGGGCTCCTATGGAGATGTCACTCAGAATGATTCTGGTTGCCATATTTCCCCCTTAAGCTCCGCAAGGAGTGGAACTGCAGACTGTTCGGCTTGTGGTTCGAAAAGCTTTTGGTAATGCAAGTGTCTGCGCATCCACGTGGTTTTGGCTCACAGAAAAATGTCCAGCGCGTGTGGGTGAGTAGGTGCAGGCCCCCCAAATCCCCCGCCGCCTCCACCCACCCTACATGGGGGTGTGTCATTTTTGAGTCTTTGGGGTTACCCCCCCCCAGCCCCACTTCCCCACTCTTTTTTGAAGTTATGTGCCTTGGAGTGGTCGCATAGCTCTTGGTAGTTGGCTGTATTAAACAAGGTGAGTCCACCGAAGTCTCTACCTATGCCTTCGCTTAGCTCACCTTAATGAACCCCACCCCAGCCGCCTCCTCATACACAAGCACAGCCCCGCCCGTGGCCCGTTTCTTTGCAGTACTCTTCCATTCTGCAGGAACAAGTGCAGGCCAAAGCTGCTGCCAAAGCCAGTGCCGACCGCGTGATGGAGATGCACAAGGAGTCTGTTAAAGGTGCCTCTCGTCGTGTACGCTCCAGACCCTTTCCTGGACAAGTTCCAATGGTGAGTGGCATGCCGTAGCATGCTGCAGAATGCTGCAACGTGCCGCAGCAGCTGAAAATGGGAGTCTGTTTGTGGGGTTTGACGGCATGCGGCAGCGGTCCCTTTTCTTTATGCATTGAAGTCATACAAGCCTGATCTCATCCATGCGGGAGCGTATACAAGAAAGCAATCAAAGGTTAGGCACCAACGCAAATGAGCAACGGATGTCTGCGCAAGCGATGCCATCTCTGTTGGGTCTGCCCACCCCCCATGCGCTTGCATCAGGCTTCGTTTCCAAATCTCCGCCGGCTACGGGGGTCTCCGCTTACAGCCTGGCCTCTACGAACACAAGTTTGGGCACAATACTCGACACGACGTTGGGCACAACAATGGGCTCGACTCTGGACAAGGCCACGGCCGTGGCCCGCAGCAGTGCTCAGAGTGCCCAGCGATACGTGGAGATGGTGGCGCAGGAGGAGTGGCAGGAGGAGAAGCAGCTGCAGGACGACAAGGGCAGAGCACCGGTTCACGTCCGCCCTGCGTCTTAAGTCTTGCCTTATCTGCGTGGGGCTGAGGATCGATCCAGCGTGGGCGCCGGGTCGACAACCCCCGCTTCCCCTCCTTCAGGAAAAGTAGTTGCCCAGTGGTGACCAAGAAAGCCCACGGAAGGGGTCGTCGGGTTTTCAATTTGGGGCGGTGTTGGTGGTGGGTCTGCAGGACTTGAACCTGCACTGATGTGGCCTGGAGCATTGGCTCAGGGCCACCTACCCCACATTTGACCACCCTGCGTCGTGGGGTGCGTGGGAATTGGGTGCTCGCTTTTCTTGGCCACTAGCAGCAGCGTCTGAACAAGTGAATGGTTCCTGGTGACAGGAGGCCTGAGTACGCTTCCCCTCGGACAGTGCACAAGCTCCAGAGTTTGTTATCTCCTTCTGCTGACCACTCGAGCAAGTTCCACACCTCCCCGGACGTTGTCCAGCCACCCCATATTCCACAATCATTTTCCAAAAGACCAAGAGTTCTCGCACGATGTGGACTCTATTCCCATACACTCAACACAAGCACGATGAGCATGGGAGCACAAGGTAAGGGGCCATCGGTATCCACTTCCCCGTAGCTGGAGATCAGTACACAGTGCATGAACTGCGGTCCCTAGACTCTGCAGATACTGTCTCCATTGCACCCACCAGTCCCAAACTTGAGCAGGCTGTACAGTAGTTTCTATCCTGGTACAACATGTGAGGTACCAGGGTTATGTGTGCCCGTAACGCAAAACCCACCGCCTGTGCACCCCTCTTCCGGTGCTGTCTCTGCTGTGCCACCTGGTCACGGTGCCTATGCGGCATCTTCACAGGGCTATGACTCGTATGAAGCCGCCAAAACTGAGTATCAGGCCATTTGGAATGAGAAGAAGCAGCCGATGACTGAGGAGCAAGTGAGGCAGGTACTCCAATGGGGTGCTGTATGGCGGTGCTCACTGACCACTTGTACACCCGTGCCTACCAGTTGCGTGTGACCACGTGGTCGTGAGTGACCACGTGAATGTCAGCAATGCTGGACCATATTGCTCTGCTCCAGGTTTCCTTGATTTGTAGACCCAACAGTGATTTGCTTCCCAGTGGGGAGGGTGCGCAGGGGTTGGTGCAGTGGCGTGTGTTGGGGCCGCCCTCCCCAGGAACCACCCACCACGGGTAGGTGTCTACTGCTTTGTTGCGATGACGCACGAACATGCACTCACCCGATCCATCATGGGCGGTCTCACGAAGGCAGGCGGCCTACAGCATCCTCAACGCAGGAGGAGGGGGCCACGCACCCTCCCAGAAAACTGGAAAACCTGCCAAGCCTCCACCACCTCACCCCGAGAATGGCCCAATTTCACCCACCCTACCCACTATTCGTGGGGGGCTCGAACGTCAAAGACCCTGCGGTGCTGTAACGGACCCGAACCGATCTCGTTGGTTTGCATTGGACCCAACAAACTCGCACACCCCCGTGCAGAAGGCAACGTGCACTACACACTGCCCGCTTTTCGGGGGGGGGCTTGAACGTCAGAGACTTTGCAGTGCTGCAATAGCCCCAAACACATGGTGTCTGCATATCTCTAGGACTACATCTATCACCTATCTGATGACGAAACACAAATTACACAATTCAGTGGACCGAAAACCAAAGGGGTCCGGGGAGAGGGTTCTGACCTCTACAAAATGATTCCCATGATTAGCCGATCATTTTGAGCTGTGTATCATGGGGCTAATTTACTTCAAAAAAACTCCCTCAGGGCTGCTTTGCCATTTAATGAGCCATCACCAGTTCTCAGATCGCCCTTTTCTAAGGACTCAAAGGAGACATGCAAAATTCGTCATTTATAATCATGGCCCCCCAACAGCCCCCCTGCCAAACCAGCACAGGCACAGACCTTGGCCCATGTCTACAGATCGGAGAGCGCATGGCTTATGACCGCTGGATGCGGCTGTCGGAGGAGGAGAAGATTGCCACTTTGGAGAAGGACGCGAAGGAAGAGCAAGACAAGAAGGCGTTGAGGGCCAAGTTGGCAAAGGATTTGCAGATCAAGGGAAAGGGCAAAGGGGCACTCAAGATGCAACAGGTTGTGCCTGAGACTGGGGTCTGTGGGCGCCCACACAACACATACCCGACAGCACCCGACACGCACGGATGATAGCACCAATGATGATGATGATGAAGATGATGAGGATGTGTGTGTGTGTGTGTGTGTGTGTGTGTGTGTTTGTCCCTGAATTATCGATGGCATGGCATGCTGCATGGAATGGACATCGTCCAGCATAACCCACAGCCACCAGTGTTGGACAAAGCTAAGTACGCCAGCATCACTGTGAAATATAGAGGAGGCATCAACAAAGTTGGCTACTCCATAAAAGATAGAACTATTGTTCGCAGCAGGTCCATAGGCACACAAACACAAACAGGATTACTGAGACACTACCAATACTGCTGGATAACCAGATACGTACAATTGGTATGAATGATATGACGCTGAATGCATAGCAACGGGGCCTCTTGCACCTGAAAAACATCTGAAAACCGCTCCATATCATCCCATGTCTTGTGACGTGGTCCCTGGAACAAGCCTCAAGATAATATGGTCTCATCCTTTTGTTGCCCCTACACTCAGAAGAGTATTGTAACAATTCTGCGTGTTAGCACGGAAATCAGCAGAATGGTGCTTTGTACACCAGTGATGAGGCAGTCTGCAACATTGAACTTACACAGACCCTGAGATTCCGAGGAAGAAATCGATTTGTGCGGCTTTGAAATGCAGATGGGTCAGGCCCTTGAGCACAAGAGCATTGGGAGGTGGGCACAATTGTTACAGAAGCATACAGATTTTTGCCCTTTGATACAGTGGTTCAGCGGTTCATGCATCGGTGGCTCTTGGTAGTCACGCCGCCTGGGTATTTGATTTACGCAGTCCACCTTTTATTACTTTGACTGTTTGGCCTGAAGAGTTGTTCTCAGAGACCAGTGCTGCAATGTTTGCAGTGCCCACTGCGGCGCTGTTCTCTGCCTCCTTCCCCTTTTCAGTGTGTGTGTGTGTGTGTGTGTGTTTCCTCGCAACTTTCCATGCACAGTGTGAAAGATGTGAGCGTCTAGTTTGCATTCTTGGGCACCATTGGGCAATGTAGTGCCTGAGGCATTTCGTACTAGCACAAAGCACTGTCTGCGGCACATTGTTCCAGTCGCTGCCCGAGGCACAGTGTAAGAGTACAAAGCAGTGCATGAGACGCAGCATGATGGAATGACAAAACAAAACGGTGCATGAGTATGTCAGGAGGTTGGGGGTTTGGGACTTTGAGACGTGGACTAAGAAACACAACGCCGGCCTCATTCCTCACGATTTTATCATGTTTGGGGCGTTGGTATCGGTGCGGGTCGGAATCTTTCACCAGTGGAGAGGAGCGTACAGCGTGGCCTCTCTGTGGACGTGTTGCAAGTCGGGCCGCTGCTGCGCTTGTGATGGATAGAGGAAACGGCAGGCATGCAGCCCACACAACAGAGCACAGGGACACAGCAGCGCCCGCACGATCTGCACGAGCCACAGGGGGAAGTTGGAGTTTCGATTGTGGATGGTCAACAGAGCCTCGAGAACTGCGGGGGGGGGTCCAGGCCAGGGGCTGAAATGACCAGGACCATTGATCAGTTACTATGAAATCTGTTGCTGGAGACAATTTTACGGCGTCAAAATGGTCAAAACCATTGTTGATGATGTTTCCAGATCTCGATCCCAAAAAGTTTTGATATTTTCTGAAATTCGACTCCTTTTGGGGGCTTCAGGGCAGTAGGGGGGCTGTGCATGAGGGCAGCAGCCGGGGGATGCCTGCCTCACTTAACAGGGCATTCTTTTCCGGCGTTTTCCGGAACTTCCAAATGGCCAAACTCTGATGCGAATGTTTGTCTTGCGGCCGTCGTGCACGCTCTTGTGCAGCAACGGCACCCTGTGCAGACAACACTACCCGTTGTTTCCAGCAGTTTCTGTGTTTTGGCAGTGGTTTAGACAGAGAGCAGAGGTTTAGACAGGGCAAGTGGGCAGGTGGGCAGGTTAGGCAGGCCTGCGCCCCTTCAAGCGCAGGCCTGCAAATGTGGATTTCCGCCCCCCACACAGTGATAGTCAGTTACGCTGCAACCGCATCCTTCCAACTCCAACTGCGGCTGCAAGGGTTGTGCAACCGCCGCCTCCTGCCCCCCAAACGCTTTCGCAACCCTGAACCGGTTTAACAGGCGTTTGCCACACGGCCTCCCTCCCCTTGAAGCGCAGGCCTGAGGGAAGGGCCTTTGTAGGCAGCATGGTGTTGCATCACCGTTTTTTGAGGGACGTTATGTCTGATCTGCAGGAGTTTTTGGACGCGCAGATGGAGTACAGCGACCACATGAAGGAGCTGATCCAGATCGTAAGGGACAGCAACGCCGACAGGGAGTGGGAAGAACAGGTCACCCCCCAGAGAAGGCCCACCGGCGTTCGAGCCTCCACTGGGCCCCTGCACGGCAGAACTGTGGCGGGTCAGACCGCGTCGTTTCCGTCACTTTGCGCACTGGGACTGTGGGAGCGAGGCAAAAGCACGGGGGGGACGTCTCCTCGGTTCTGGTACGCGACTCCCGAGAGTCGCGTATAAAAGCGAGGAGACGTCCCCCCGGTGGGCAAAAGGTTTTGGGGGGTTAGGCCTCACCTGGCCGCCCCGGCCCATGGTCCGCGCTTCCGTCCCTGTGCGACACCTGTTGGGGGGGCGGGACGACAAGGGTACCCCACACCAACATCAGCAACGCACCCACGGGCGCTCATGTCCCCCCCCCCCGGGCCCTCCCCTTCCACATAGGGCTATGTGGTGAGGCAGGTGGCGGACGACCAGGACAACACGTGGAGGGGTGGAACAATTGGGCCTCACACAAACGGAAATTCTGCGAGGCATGTGGTGGACGACCTGAACACGGAGGAGAGTGGGCAGCAAAAACCGTCAAACGACCCCTGCAGCACCCAGCACAACCCCAGTACGCCAATTACTGGGCTCCGCTAACGCGGAAACAACACCACAAGGATCCCCGGCTGCAGTGGCCGTCAGAAAGCATTGGCCCGACGCAGTATGCGAAGGGAAGAGCGGGTGACTGTCCAGGACCCTGTAAAGAAACTGCAAACCGATGGAATGTCTCACAGGGGTGGGGGACATGCAGTCACACGTGGTTGCCCTGTGGGGGGTAGGGGGGGTGATGTGTTTGCTGGCTGCAGCCCCTGGGTGGCAGGGGCGCCTTATGCTGACCGCCCCGGGGGAGCCATGGGTCCGGGCACTTTTGCTGCAAAGCCCCCCAATGACTGGCGTGGGCACGGGAATGGCTGAGGCACGACACTCGACTGATGCGGGACCTGCACTCGTTGATTGCCTGTTGGCACATGTGCTGATGGTTGGCTGGGCCCTCACACGGTGCTACTGCCTGTGTGGGGCGGGGGTTGGAAAAGGGGCCCTCACAAAAGGGCAGTCTGAGGACCAGTAATGCCTCGGCACATTGGGCGCTCTAGCGGCCCCCGACGAAGCATAGATATCGCAAAGTGATCGGTGCGCTGTGGGGGACCATTTTGAGTCAGAGGCGTTGGGGGACCCAGAAGCCCCCCACCCCATCACCAGCCTACACCCTGACTGACTCCCGTCACAGGAGACAGGGTGGGGCGATAAGGGCTCAGTAATTGTACTGGTTGGCGCTTGTGGGTGTACACATTGTTTTTGAAGATTCAAGAGGAAATGGTCTACATTGCTTGTCACCGTCCACCAGGGAAAAGTGGTTTCAATAGATGACCCACGCCGGCGTCGGCATGCTTCACACTCAGTCATTCGCAAAGCTGTGCATTTTGCAGGGTGCTTTCCACTGGAAATCACCTCGAACACAGGTTGTTAGATCAAGCGCAGGCGTGGGTGTCGTCTGACCCCTTGTAAAATCATCATTTTGGAACGAAAATAACCCCCCTATGAATTGTTCAATTTTGACCCCCATCCCCCCCCCCCCCTGTACCCGGGTACCCCATTTTTGGGAGGGGGGTGGGGTGGGGGTCAAAACTGCTTTGCGTATTGCGGCCCCTGTCTGTGGATTTGGACCTGATTTGGAACAAATTACCTCGCAGAGGTTGTTTGATCAAAGCCAGGCAGGCATGCACATTGGGAAAAACGCCACATATCCTCCTGTTTTGGGCCCTTTTGGGTGTATTCACGTACCCTACCTCCCGGGGTTGAATTGTTTAACCCCTTGTAAAATCATTATTTTGTCCAATAAACGCATCCCCCAATAAGTTTTTGTTTAGGACCCCCCTAAACCCCCCCCCCCCTCTTTTGAAAGCCATTTTTTTTGAGGCGTGGGGGGGGGTTCGGGGGTTGGGGCGGGGTCAAAAATGTCGAAAAAATGACCCCCTGTGTTGAAAATCATGAATCTCTGGGTTTTTTTTCGATATTGAGCCCCGAAAGTGTTCTCGGGTCCCTCATGGGGTTTGTATGGGGCGGAGTGGGACGGGCGGGGTTTTTGATATCGTGGCCATTGACAATGATCACCATTTTTCTGATACCGTGACCATTCACAATGACCATCCAAGCTATGTAAGGCATGATTTATGTCGCAAATGCCATGTTGCAGATGGGCTAGTACACCAAGTAGCCAATTAGATGCATGCCAACCAGTGCCAAGGGCATGTTATGCGGTGGGAACACCATGATTATGTGTGTTATGTGTGACATGGAAAGAACAAGTTGTTTCTGTTTGACCAACTCTGTAGTGTGAGATACCCACGAGATATCCTGCCAATCTGTGAGATACCCCTGAGATGCCCCCCCAAAATCTGTGAAATAGCGCCGATATACCCCCCCCCAATCTGTGATATACCCCTGAGATAGCCCCCAAATCTGTGAGATACCCCTGAGATACCTCGCCAATCTGTGAGATACCCCCGAGATACCCCCCAATGCTGTGAAATACCCCTGACATACCCCCCTCAATCTGTGAGCTATCCCCAAGATACCCCCCAAATCTGTGAGATACACCTGAGATGCCCCCAAATCTGTGAGATACCCCCGAGATACCCCCGAGATACCCCCCAAATCTGTGAGATACCCTCGAGATACCCTGCCAATCTGTGAGATACCCCTGAGATACCCCCCAATTCTGTGAAATACCCCTGACATACCCCCCCCCCCAAATCTGTGAGATACCCCCGGGATACCCCCCAAATCTGTGAGATACCCACGAGATACCCCCCGAATCTGTGAGATACCCCCGAGATGCCCCGCCAATCTGTGAGATACCCCCGAGATAACCCCCCAATGCTGTGAAATACCCCCGACATACCACCCCCAATCTGTGAGATATCTCCGAGATACCCCCCAAATCTGTGAGATACACCTGAGATACCCCCAAATCTGTGAGATATCCCCAAGATACCCCGAGATACCCCCCGAATCTGTGAGATGCCCCCGAGATACCCCCCAATTCTGTGAAATACCCCTGACATGTCCCCCCCCCCCAATCTGTGAGATACAATATGCCCCCCCCCCCTGACTTGTGGATTCATAATGAAAACAGGGCGAAAAGAAAATCACCCCCAAATCCGAACAGAAATGGAGCCCCCCCCCCCCTCCGGCCACCGCGGCGTGTTGGGGTTTAGGGCTGAGCCCCCCCCCCCCCCCCGGTCACATGTGCCCGTGCCTTGCGGTTAGGGGGTGTCTTTGCAAGAGAAGATGAGATGTGTGCAGAAGGCGGAAGTATTGATGGCGAAGATGGAGCTGCAGACGGCTGAGGCTGAGCAGAAGGTCTTGGATGATGCGAGGTATGCGTTGTGGGGCACAGGGCAGTCCCTCTCGATGGGGCCCATTCCACACACAGCGGAAGCAGAGCCGTGGGTCAGGGGCGTGCAGACCGCAATCCAGCTGTTGCCTTGGGGGCCAGGTGCCATGCAGTTCTCGACCCCAACCGCCGCGGTGTGATGCGGGGGGTTGGGAGGGAGGGGGCAGGGTCATGCCACCCCAAAAATCATGCAGTTGGGGCATTGTCATGGGGACCTCGTGATTGGGCTCCCCGACTCTGACCACCCGCCTGTGTCATAACAGACAGCGGGGGGTCAACGTGTTGGATTTATTTGAATTCCTCTTCAAGTTCTGAGCATTGTGGCAATATTTGGGTGGGGAGTGCACAACGCCTGAGAGGAGGGGGCACTGCGGAGGAAGGAACGGAGATTGTGGCCGATCGTGGGCAGAAGAGTCTGATATGACCCCTGATGCCATGTCCATCCCCTGTGCGTCGTAAGGGCCTGGGTGTGTCTGGGGGCGTTGATGACGGAGGGGGTACCTTTTGGACATTTTGTCGTCTCTGCGGTCCTTGCGCACACCTGTGGAGGCAAGTGGGGTGTGATACTGGGGGCCCGCGTCTTGGCCAAGAAGCACGGCGCTCCTTAACACCCCGTCTCTAACTGTTTGTTTTTTTGGCGCTGAGGAGCGCTTTTTGGGAGTGCCCACAAGAACAACCGCCAATGACCGTCCAACCACCTTCAGTCACCCTCCAACCGCCGTCCGCCGCCATCAAATATGGCTGAGCAGATGGTCACCTGCTTTCCTTTTTTGTGTTGAATTAGGGAGCACCCTGCTAATAGGGACACGAGGGAGCAGGGGCAGGCGCTGGCCTGCAGAATAGCTTGATCCGACCCCAGCGGAGCACACCCGATCCACTGCCCGGTGGAGGGTGGGGCGCTCCATGGCCGCACCCCCCCTCTCCACCCTTCTTTTTCGAAATGGCTGCCAACAAGACCTGCATGAAGAGGGCGCGGAACTGGTATGAGTCCCTCCGGCCATGAGGGGTCGCTGAGAACACCTGGACTCAGCGGTAGTTGCAACCGGACGTTCGAGCCCGTCCTCAGGAATGCGGTGTGCTTTGCAGTGGTCTCGAGTCTGTACATGTGCCTCTGTGTGTCTGTGTGCCAAAGGGCACGCATTCCTCTGTGTGTGCACGCCACATACTCTTCAGGAGAGAGACCCGCAGAAAGAAAGATGCTGAGGCCCGGGCCAAGCAGCAAGAAAAGGAGGCGGAGTTGAGAAAGTGGTGGGAGGCCCAACAGCAGCAATTGGAACGCGACAAGCAACTGATGCAGCAGATCAATGCCGAGTGCAAACTGACGCCGTCCCGTGCCCGCACCCCCGCCCGCCCCACTTCAAGGTTTGTGTGTGTCTGTGTGTGTGTGTGTGTGTTTATGGAGGGCAACGTACCGGTTACGGTGTATTACAGGTGTGCTATGTCCATGCCTGTACCTCTGCGCTGCGTGTGCCGAGCAACTGGACCCTGGGTGCCGCGGCTTACCCCTCCAAGAAGTTAGCGATGTCGCCCAGTCGCTGAATGTGTGCTGTCTGTGTGTTGCGTGTGTAAATGTCTGGTCCTGGGTTGCGCTGCAGTCTGTGCTGCAGCACCTGAAGATTGCTCTGGCAAACACTCCAAGCGCACACCAACTGTTTGTATTTTACTGCTCGGTATGCCACAAGCGCGCAGGCGCGCGCGTGTGTCTGTGTGGTTGGCTGGTGGCACCCAACAATGAATTACACAGCAGATCATTGGTAGGGATGTAAACTCGGGCTCCTCCAAGAACTATTTGGGTCTGAGGAGGGCAGGAGAGATCGGTTCTGCACTCAAGCACACCAGCGCCGTCTTGCACACCATCCCGCTTCAACAGACCGAAAGACGCCTCTTTTCTTGTCCTTTTGCTCTTGTTTTTGCGGTTCCCAACGTCCGTGTGTGTGCGTGTGTCCGCGCGCGTATGCGTGTCTGCTGGGAATGGAATGGAGACTTCGACAGCCCGGCGGTGCTGCTGTCCCTGTACAAGGATTGCTGCTGTCGGTGTAAAACACTCTGGCAGCGCAATGTGTGTGTGTAATGCCCCAATGATGGTGCATTTTTCCATTTTTGCATTTCTTTGTTCTGCAACGGTCAGAGACCCATGCCTGAATACGGTTTACCAACCCCTCCGTCCCTTCCATACGGTGACTGGTGGTCATCACAAGCCTCGGTGGGTCCGAAGCAGCAACTGTGTATTGGCCGGGCCTGACTCTCCCAAATTACCCGGTTGGCATTCCCCCCTCTGTATGGCTCAACAATGGGCTGACATCGGCCAAGTATACGCCGTCTAAGATGTGGCACGCCTCGGTAGAGGCGGTGGCGGCGGCCACGGTACCTTGGGAACCGCCAGTACACACTGAAGAGCCGCCGGTGTGGATTGTGGATGCAGCAGCAGACTAGAGGGACGGGGGACGTCTGCTTTGGGTCACATGGGGAGGCAGTGGGGTGCTTGGGGCCGGACATGGAGGGGGAGGTACTAAGGGGTGATTTCGTGCCCACACCCCCAAACATGCCCCCGGCTGACTTGGACCATCAGAGCTGCACTTCAGACACCTTTGGGGGGGGTCCCAGAGCACGTTTTGGGGTGCACACTTGCCCTTCTGACACACATGCATGCACACATGATTGCCAGACAAACAGGCCACTCCCTGTCGCCGCCGAAACGAGGTTGCAGTTTCCCTCAGCCTGTCCCAAGGCTTGACTGCTGTCCTGGCCCATGTTTTGTGCAGAAGCAGAGACTGGACTCCGTTTCCCAGACCGGACACTCCTGCTGATGCGTCCAAAGAGAATGAGGTGTGAGCATTGATGTTGACCGGTCCCACCAACACGTGCCTACATCTGCATTCCCATTGCGTTTAGCCCTGCCGCCTTCATCGATTTGGTGACTTGGGGTGTCACTCTCGTTAGGGTTAGGGGTCATTGGGGCCACGGGGGATGGGGGCATAGATTGAAAACCCACTTGCCCTCTCGTTTCCTTTTTTTTTTTGCAACAGGAGACCCGGCCCAAGCGCACCGCTTACCAGGGAGAGCTACCAGGTGTGCAACCACGCACATGCCCCGCTCAAAGCCTCACCCCAGATCGACCCACGCAACGCAACAAGCACTCGCAACACCCGCATGCAGACGCACACCTGCAGAGGTACACACATCCGCTTAAGTACACACACACACACACACACACATGCGTCTACACGCCTGTTCACTTACACACACCTGCATACGTGCGCACAACCACATGCCGGCGCGCAGGCATCGACCCATTTGCGGCTGCATACATACACACACCCGCGCGTTTTCGCTCACCCACACATGTTCACACACCCATTTACGCAGCTGCACACATACACCTCCCATACGTTCCCACACCAGCATTACGTCTGCACAGCCACATACCCACATATGTATGCACACACCCATATGCACACACACCCGCACACAAGGTGAGGCCAGGTTCAGGGATCCGAGTCTAGCGGACTCCCTGCCAGACTCAGAATGACCGTTGATCCTGTGTAGCACTGACCCCGCTGACTCATGCAGGTGTGTGCGTATGAAGGTGGGTGGGTGTATGTATGCGGGTATGCGTGTTCTGGTCGGTGTACGTATGCGGGTCTGTGTGTGAATGTGGATTCAGTAGATTGTAAGTGTGGGGGACCCATCTCCCGGACGTACACCCGCCCATTTGATGTGCACGCACCCGCTTTTGCATCGGTCCTACGCCTTTGGGAACGGCGCCATTGGACCTGCGGTGGTTTGCTCAGGCACGAGGGCGGTGGGCCAAGGGCTTGGCCCGGGGCATAATCACAGCAGCATGGCGCACGCGACGACCTTTTCACTGCCCCCTTCGGTTTTCTCCAGAAATCGACTCCTCGAAGGCGTGGATGCTGAACTGGAAGAACGAGACCCATGGCCATCACGAGGCTGCCCTCAAGATCCAGTTGGCGGTGCGGGTGATGTGGGCCAAGAGGCGCATAGAGATCTACAGGTCAGCCCTTGGTCCTCCCTGTGCCATCCTAAAGCCCCATGGGGAGGAGGGGGGGTGGTGAGCGGCGCTGGGCCCAAGCCACGCCCCTCATCCCCAGAGCCACGCCCCCCTCCCTCTGCGGATCGGCGGTACTCGTATGTTTCGCTCGTCCTTTGTGGCATTGTTGTAGGTCCCATTGGCCTCACTCAGTCCGCAGAGGCACCCGCAGTGCAGTGCAGAGCATGGCAGCGTTTACCGGCTGCACGGCACAACGCCTCAGCCCATACCCCCCCCCCCCTTTGTGAAAGGCAGTGGCCTCGGTCGCGAACCCACGGGCAGAGGGTGCCACAGGCATGGGACAAATGGGGGGGGGGCTGGCCTCCTCCACTCCAACAGATGTCTGCGACTGATCAGCACCGAGGGGCCCTGGCGAATGGGCCAGTCCCGTCGCGTCTCACAGGGCCATGGAATGGCGGAGTGTGCGCAACTTTCCGAGTGTTGGGGAGGCAACTGTGTACATTGTGTGTCCGCAGACGGTGAGGAGACGTATGCGGGTGGGGGAGGGTGGGGGGGAGGAAGTCACAGAACACCTGCGATCGTTGGCCTTGTGGCTCGCAATGGCCACCGTGGCCCCCGCAGGTCAAACAGAAGACACTGCAGGCCCCATCGTGTGGACGAAGAGACTGTCCTGAAGGAAGGGGTGGGCGTCACGTCGAGGGACCCCCCCCCCCCCCATCCGGACCTCCGACCTACGCCAAGTGGGAGGACAGAACGGTGGCACCGGGGTCTGAGGGCGGGGGGGGGTTGACCCTCCTCCTTGTCAACAACTTTTTCCTTTTCAACAGCTTGTTACCAGCAGCTTTAGGGCCTATACACACCTTCCTGAGGCAGGCCAAAAAAAATCGGCACAGGAATTGAACCTTTGGCTTAACAATCTACCATGTCACCAACTGGAGCATTGCCCATCTCCGCCATACTCAGGAGCAGGATTGCACAGAGCAACCTGAAGCTTCACCATTGGGAGTTGGTACTACCAGTTGGGGGGCACCCTCATACCTTTGCCACACCACAAATGGGTGTGGGTTGTGGCTGCATACCCCAGTCCGCCACGCCTGAGCGGGGCCTATCGAGAACTGCCAGGGCGTCCTAAGGCGGACAGAGGTACCCACCCCACAGGCAGGCTCAGCCCCGTGGATGAGGCGAAACATACGCCGGCACCCAAGCGGCTTACCACCAAGGGACAAGCGCCCGATCCACCACGACCACCACGGCCTTGTCCCGCGCCGCGCGGCAGCCACAGCGGTTGCCCAGGTGTTTCCAAAACAACACCACAACACGCGGCAACACGCACCAGAAGTGGCACCCTCCTGGAGGGCAGTCCCAAACCCCGCTGAAGGGAGCACCGTCAGCTTACACGGTGGGCAAGTAGTCGCCTGGGTAGCTGGGCGTCCAGTGCTGAGCCTGCATGCAACTGGAAGGGGGGCGTCCTGCGCCCAGCAACCTGACCCTGCAATGGTGCAACACACCGCCAACGGGTCGCTGGGCCAGTGCATGTATCCCGACCAACCGCACGCGGCACAACGCGATGCCGCGACAGCGCACGGCAGAAAGGAGTGGTGCGTGCGCCGAGCCAAACCACGAGCCCCGCATCACACATGCAGTGCGCAGCAGCAGCAGTCCCAGAGTGCAGCACCCCCATAGCCCCTCAATTGGTAACAGGGCGGGGGTAGGCTGCAGTGAGTGGCGTCTGCAGCATAAGGAATGCAGCAGGGGCTGCAGCAACGACAGTCACAAGCAGGCTGCAACGCTGGGACAGCAGAGCCCCAATAGTCCCATGATTGGTAACGGGGCTGGGGCACAGCCGCAGCGACTGCAGCGCGAAGACTGCAGCCACTGCGCTACAGCGCTGGGACAACAGAGCCCCAAAAGTCCCTAGATTGGGAACGGGACTGGGGCACAGCAGATGCAGCTGACTGCAGCAGAACGCAGCGGACTGCAGCAGACAGCAGCTGACTGCAGCGGGCTGTGGACAACAGCAGGCGACAGCGGCCTGCAGCTGACAGCAGCAGACCGCAGCTGCCTGCTGATGGCTGCAACTGACTGCGGATGATTGCAGCGGGCTGCAGTTGACTGCAGCAGATTGCAGGAGACTGCAGCAGACTGCAGCTGCGGCTGACGGCTGTGCTGCACCGCGGCTGCGGCCCATGACGCAGCCCAAAGCCCACCGCGTGGTGGCACATGCCCACCACAAGGTGGCACCACACGACACAACACAGCGCGGAGCACGGCGAGCGCCCGCGGGAGCACAGGGAGCGCACGGAACACACGGCGGCCGCACACACCACACATCACTCCGGGGGGGGGGGGGGGGGGGCGAAGGGTAAGCCTCCCTGGGTGTACGCCGGCGGCCGCTTGCCAATAGCGTACGGCCCTTAAGAACCAGAACCAGAACCCCCCCCCCCCCTCAGACCCCCCCCCCTCCTCCATTCCAATTCTTCTTCCCCCCCCCCCCGAGTTGTGTATTCACAATGCTCAGAATGAGACGGGGCCTTCCAAATAGTCCCAAAAAATGCGAAAAAGATTGACCCCCCCCCCTTGTGGACCCCCGGATGATTCCGCGGGTGTTTGGGGTTTAAGAATTGGACTGACCCCCCCCCCCCCCGGTCCCCCATGGGTATCTTTGTGGATATGGACCCAGCACCTCAGGCCGGATGGGCATAGCGCTCACACAAATACCGGATTTGGCGTGCCAGCGGAGCCCCATGACGTCATGCGGGGGGCAAATCAGTGGGATCCGGTGCACACCTCTGGTCCATGGGGGCCCCACACGCTTGTCTTTTGCAGGCGAGCCCGCACTTTGGTGGCGGCACGGCTTCTGCGGGAGGACGAACTGCGGGAAATGCGGTACAAAGAGGAGATGCGGAGACTTGCCGAGTTCCACGCGGCCAATCCGGTCCTGAAGAAGCCCGACGCTGTGGCATGTGTGACGAAGCTGCAGGCCTGGGCCCGGTATGGCAGGCGAGCAGGGGAGGCGCGTGTGGGGCTGGGGCCAGCCACAGGAATATCATTGGGGGGGCATCCTGAGAAACCACCGGGGTTGCTAATCCTGCGGCGGGCAATTTGGGTAACACGGGGGATTGTCCCCTTTTGTACCTGCGGCTCACTCATGGTTCAGTGGACATATGCATTTGGGGCTCATTTGGGGCCCAATCATGCATTGTGGTGTCTGCCCTCCTACTTCCTTCACCCCAAATTGAGGAAAATTGACGCGGTCCTAATTACGCTAAAGCTAATTACCCTTACCCTGTGGCGCCTGCGGCGGGTAGTAAGCGCTCCTACAGGCTGCCGTTGCACTTCAGCAGAAAGCGTAGTACTTGACGGCAGTGGTCACTAACGGCGGTTGAAGTTCCAAACGACAGTTGGTGGCCAACAGACAAAACCTGGCCATTTGTGGCCCCAAGAACATGGCACTCACAGGGGGCATGTAAGTGGGGACCCGGACCCCAACAACAACCCCGCCCCCCCTGCTCCTGGGTCCAGACCCCAAACCTATGCCCATGGGGAGCAGCAGGGTTTTTGCCCGACATGACATCTGTGGCACAAGCTGAATTGCAACAAGCCGCTTGGGCGCTACTCCACAAGCCGTCCAGTGCTTTAGCCACACACAAGACACACACCGACTCACATTCATCTGTAGTCGCCCATGATGACGGCCCATGCCTCTCAGGATGAACATCGCACAGGTGCAGGTTAGGGTTATGGATCACCGAGCTAGTGGAACTAGTCTTGGTTTTATAACCCTTTTTAGTGTCTAGGGTGGACCTACCAGGTTTAGCAGCAGCAGCAGCAAGCAAGCAAGCAAGCAAGCAAGCAAGCAAGCAAGCAAGCACGCGCGAAATGGGGAAAAATCAGAACTCCGTCGTGGTGCTTCGGATTCAGCTGAAATTTTGGTGGATGATACCTATGGGTGTGAGGGACAACCACACAAAGTATGAGCGGTGGCGGCTAGGAACAGCTGTCGCAAGTGGCGGACCTCGGTTTCAAAAACTGCAATTTAGGGCCAAAAACAGCCACTTCTGGACCAAAACAGCCCTAGAACCCATTCAAAACGGCCAAACAAAGGGAAAGGGTGGGTACACCCTATGTGCGGCTTGACTTTCCCGTGTCAACGAGCCCTTTGCGGCCCTCTAACTCCACCATATGTCCTTGAAACGGCCCAAAAAGGCCCCAGAAGCCCAAAATTTTGTGCAAATTGGCTGGCGACAGCCACAAACCAAGAATAGGCCATATCTTTGGCTACATGGCTCAAAACGCGATTCCGAGGGCGCCTAGTCCACCCGCAACCCCCCACTTTTTGTGGTTTCCACCCCTCAGAATTGCCCAAACGGACGCCTAGACCCCCATACGTAGCCCCAGCAGGCTGCGGGCAAGCTGCAAGCTCAAGCCCAAACAGGTGGGTGCCCAAATGGGTCAACAGGGTCCAGTAGGGGCAAAAAGATGACTTTTCTCAAAAATGATCCTGGACCATGTGCGACGCTAAAACAAGTGTTTTTGGACCGTTTTGAGCTTGTGGTGGCCCATTTTGGTCCTCCGAAAATCCCAAAATACCTTGAAAATGGGCTGTTTTGGGACCAAAAATGGGTCAAAAATGGGTCAAAAACACTTTTTTCCAAATCTCATCCTAGACCATTTGGGGTGCACAAACGGGTGAAATGAGCCCATTTTGAGCCCATTTTGGGGCATTTTGGCCCCTCACATGTCCAAAAAGCCTTGAAAGTGGGCCTCATGGTGAAGGGGATCACTTGTAAGCTGATTCCAATCTATCTATGGCCTTCAATGTGTGACTCATTGGTGTCCCTCACCATTCATAGCTGATGTTCCCTCCCCCACCAGCTCGGTCCCAATATTCAGTCTTGATAGGGTTATGCACGCTGCCATCTAGAAGGCACTTACAGAAGCAGCTTGGCCACTGGGTTGCAGCAATGCAATTGTGCATGTGATATCTTCTTTACCACACACACGCACACACAGGTTAGGGTTAGGGTCACCGAGCTGGTGGAACCAGTCTTGGTTTTATAACCCTTTTTAGTGTCTAGGGTGGACCTACCAGGTTTAGCAGTAGCAGCAAGCAAGCAAGCAAGCAGCAGCACGCGCGAAATGGGGAAAAATCAGAACTTCGTCGTGGTGCTTCAGATTCGGGTAAAATTTTAATGGATGATACCTATGGGTGTGAAGTACAATCACACAAAGTTTGAGCAAGAAACTCAACGGTGGCGGCCGGGAACCGGATTCGCAAGTGGCGGACCTCAGTTTCAAAAACCGCAGTTTAGGGCCAAAAACAGGCATTTTTTGGCCAAAAACGCCCTGGAACACATTCAAAACGGCCAAACGAAGGGAAACGGTGGGTACACTCCACGTGCGGCTTGACTTCTCCGTGTCAACGAGCTCTTTGCGGCCCTCTAACTCCATGATATGTCCCGGAAACGGCCCAAAAAGGCCCCCAGAAGCTCCAAATGCCGACAGCCACAAACCAAGAATACCTGTTTGTTTTCACCTGTTTGGGCTTGAGCTTGCAGCTTGCCGCAGCCTAGTAGGCCTAGGTATTGGTGTCTAGGTGTCCGTTTGGGCAATTCTGAGGGGTGTAAACTACAAAACGTGGGGGGTTGCGGGTGGAGTAGGTGCCCTCGGAATGGCATTTTGAGCCACGTAGCCAAAGATATGGATTAGGGTGCCCAAATGGGTCAACAGGGTCCAGTAGGGGCAAAAAGATGACTTTTCTCAAAAATGATCCTGGACCATGTGCGACGCTAAAACAAGTGTTTTTGGACCGTTTTGAGCCTGTGGTGGCCCATTTTGGTCCTCCGAAAATCCCAAAATACCTTGAAAATGGGCTGTTTTGGGACCAAAAATGGGTCAAAAACGCATTTTTCCAAACCTCATCCTAGACCATTTGGGGTGCACAAACGGGTGAAATGAGCCCATTTTGAGCCCATTTTGGGGCATTTTGGCCCCTCACAAGTCCAAAAAGCCTTGAAAGTGGGCCTCATGGTGAAGGGGTTCACTTGCAAGCTGATTTCACTTTGTCAAGGGCCATCAATGTGTGAATCATTCTTGATGTCCCTCATCATTCATAGCTCATGTTCCCTCCCCCACCAGCTCGGTCCAAATATTCAGTCTTGATAGGGGTACGGCGACAGGGCAAGAGAACGCAAGAACTCATGATTTGGTCGCATCATTGTTGAACCTTGCCGTTTGAGCATGATTTGAAAAAATTGGGCGTCACACACACACACCACGCTGTGTACGCCCAGAGCTACCGTTTTTGTTCATCAATGGCACATTGGCGTCCCTCCGGTGCATGAATGCATATACACCATAGCACACACGTATATCATGTCCATGTACAGTGGTGCCCACATCTCGCCTTTATAAAGTGTTTGCGCAACCATATTACCACGGTATTGGCATTTTGCTAGGATTGCTACACCACGGAAAGAAGCATCACCTGTTGCCTGTGAAAGGCAGCTACCGCAGTTAAGACCTGCTTCTGTGAGGGTTTCTAATTTGACCAAAAACAAAAACGGGAACAAAAACGATTTCTTGCTAGCATTATGACGAGGCTCTTGTGTAGCATCCCATGCACATAATGGGAATGGCAGGCCTTAAGGTCACACATCTTTGTCGTATGCATGGTACTGCATACTTTGCGCTCTTTGTTCCAATGCCATAAAATCCTCCCCCATGCCATTGCCATTCTCACATGCTTGAATGGACGGCTAGAGGTTCCGTAGTCCTCTGCGATGGCCATTATGCCTTGCCGCTTGTTTGTGTTGACAACAAATACCTTAGGTTGAAACAGGGGTTCCTTAAGGGACGAGATTTTTTTTTTTTTGCTAAGGACAGCCCTTAAGGACCGCCCTAAGGGACCACCGACCGCCAACCGCCAACTCCCATCAACTGCCAACCGCCACCAACCGCCAACCACCAACCACCACCAACCGCCAGCCACCAACCGCCGCCAACCGCCAGCGGCGACCAACCGCCAACTGCCAACCACTGCCAACCGCCTCCAACCACCAACCGCCAGCCACCAACCGCCGCCAACCACCACCAACCGCCACCAACCGCCAGTTGCCAACTGCCAAGCCAACCGCTGCCAACCGCCAACCGCCAACTGCCACCAACCATGGTTGAGCACATGGAGTGCCTGCGGGCTTTTTTGGGAAAACTGGTACCGGAACACTTTTTTTTTTTTCCCCGTTAAGGACACCCCTGGGTTGAAAGACCCAATACCAGTTTCTGGGCTAGGGGCGAGGGGTAAACCCATTGAAGAGTGCACCTAGTTGGCATGCTTGCTGCATGCTCCATTGACTAAACGATGGGAGCCTTCCTTCCTTGCCCTTAGTTTGAATTCTAGAAATCGGTAACATGCTTAATCATACACTGCACATCACACACCGTGTTTCTTCTTTAGCGGTGGCATGAGTGGTCGATATTCATTGGTGCCGGTGGCATGAGTGGTCGATATTCATTGGTGCCGGTCTCGGGATTTTGCAGGTGGTGGTGTGGGACAGCTTGCAACAATTTTTGATTGGTGAAAAGTACAAAGCTATTCAAGGTCACAATGCAAGCGTATTATCCAAGGCCTCCAACAACTGATTGCTAGTAGGGGTTGGCATGCCTCATTTGATGTGGTTGTGGCTCTGTTGTACTTATCTGGAAAGGGGGAGTCACTAGGGTTGGATCCTATTACCCATCAGCAGTTCTGTTCTAGTTCTGTTCTGTTAGCACACAAGATGCTGATGTGTGCTGCTTTAGTCTTTCCACTTTGCCCATGCCTGATGCAGCAATGGGGCACATCATCTATCTCGGCTGCGGGTTTTCCGCTTGGACTTCCGCTTGTGGCAGTGTAATCTCCCTCACACAATCAGAGACAATGTAATAGTTGCCTCTAAGGGACCACAAGCTAACCTGGCCACGAGCATGGTGTGCATGATGTTGTCTAGTGCATGGAACCTACGGATGTTGCGCCCATGCCTGCAAGCACCCTGTAATAGCCACAACATCCTTTTAGTTGGGGGCAGTGCTTGAGTCCAGCTACTACGGCTACTTGGTCTGCATAACCAACTCATCGGAGGTTCCTGACCCCCCACCCCCAACGGCCCGGAGTTTTTCGACAGATATCTAGGGCGTGGGTCGCAGCGGGACTGGGTCTAGCCGGCCCCCCTGATAGTTGCAGTGGCATGTGCATGGGGAATGACTTGCCAGCCCTAGGTATATGTACACACCAGTTCCAAGGTGTAGGAACATGTCCAGCACATCCCACGGCCTTCACAAAAGGGTTGGTTTCTAAAGCTCGGGCCTCCTCTGCATTCCACATGGGCTATAACTGAAGTTGCATTGCGTAATGTGTATACGATCATATTTGCCACCTGTTTACCTTTTGTAAATACCCGAGGAGCGTTGCTTTCTGCGGTTGCATGGATGAATATGGGCCTACTGTGTGGATACACCCGTTCAACCACATTGCGCGCAGTGCTTCAAGCATTCATCCGGGTTCACACCTCACACTTCTGACCCAACCAAGTGTTATATAAAACATTTATCTTACTTTTTACCAGCTGCCAAAATGACATCACTTTAGTAGTGTGCCAATGGCTTACATGCACTGCTCATTGGATGATATTCCATAGCATTATGGCATGTTCCATGTGAAGGATCCCATTCTAGTCAGTGTGCCGACTGGTGTGCATGACATAGTGAGTGTGCATTGACTGGCTAGTGCTTCGCCGCATCGCTCCAACCCAACACACCCGGTGGGTGGGAGGAGAAGGGGCAGGGAAGGGCAAGAGGAAGGGAAGTAGATAGGAAGAAGGGAAGGGGGGAGAGGAAGGGAAGAAGATGAGAGTACAAACGCTTGAATGGCGGCAGTGGCAGTGCAGCCCCGGAGGCTAGGTCTTGATCGGTGGTCCTTAGCAGCGTGTCTGTTCGTTGCCAGTGTTTCTAGCTTGGCAGTTTTCCTTTGTTCAGTACATGACCCGCTTTTATTTGCCCAATATTTTCTGTCTTTGTCTGTACTAGATTGCAGTTGTACAAACTGTGTTGGATCCTCTCCCACGCAAGTAGGTCAACTGCGTGCACTTGCTTTTGTGCATCAACACCACACACGTGACAGACCGACCATCACCACACGGGGAGGCACAACACACATCTAAACCATGAAGGACACGAAATCGATCATGGTGTCACCATGCTCCTTTGCATAGGATGTGTCTGGCACGAGACGCTTATCAATGGATGCGCCAAGATGCCTTTCACCAGGTCTGTTTGCCTGACCGTTGAAGGGGGGGGTGTCGAATTGCACCATCACTCAGGATTTGGGGGCTTGAGACTGGGGCCCCAAAGGTCATTTTGCTGGGAGTTTGGGTTGAGGTAAATGGTTTCCTCACAGGCATCTGTCACTTGTCACTCGTCATTTGAGGGCGTGGGTCATTTGAGGGCGTGGGTCAGGGTGGGGTGGGGTGGAGTGGCGGCTCGGCCTTTGGTCTGGGTGCATTTAATGTGCACTTGAGTTGTCTAGAAGGGACCCCAAAATGATTCAAGGCCATGCCCTTGCATGGGCTCCTGCCGCTCCCCCCTTTGCACCATCCTCAGCCATGCGTGACTGACCCGTCTCGGCATGGCGACTCCGTCTCAACGTCGTTTTCCTGACCGCAGTTTCTGTGGTCAAAGATGCGAGATGGTCTTGTCAAGCCGGTTGTAGTGGAAAAGGGGGCTGGTTCAGGCCCGTGAAGACTGTTGCCTGCTCGCAACAGCCTCTGCTTCAGACGGAGCACCCACTTTTAATTGTTGTGACGTGCATTTAGCACATGTCACGGGGATGGGGGCCAGAGCCTCCACGAATCGCCTGTGTGTGGGTCGCGCACGGCCTTGTTAAAGCGCGAGATCCACAGCAGGGGGTTACCTCAAGGGCAGGACCCCCCCCCCCCCACACACACACTGCAGAACCCCCCATCTGCGCCCAAGGGGAACCGCAGTTTTGGCAGTCTTCTTGCTCTTTTCGGCGCGCCCTGTGTTCCAGCTTGCGTACAAACTATTGCTTGCTTGACAATGTATTGAGGGTACATTGTGGCACCGGATTATCACGAGAGCGCCACTCCTTTGAGTCGAGCATATGTTGTTGTTTTGGCACATGGCTCAATGCCCACTTTCGCCCGCCAAAGGAGCTGATGGGAGAGGGTTTCCGTGGCTGGGGGATTCAATATTGAGAGGTGGTTCATTGCCAACTGTTGTCGTTGATTTGTTGTTCACCGTGAAAAGAAACACCACATGAATCCGAGTCTTCAATCTTCATGTCAAGTGTGTCTTGAAATTGTTGCGGATACAGTAAGTGCCAATAATTTTTCATAAGCGTTTGTCGTTGTGCATCGATTGCAACACCGTGAATCCAGTTGGCTCAGCTGGTGCGATGACGAGCGTCGATGGACTCTCTGTGTTGGTGTGTACGATGCAGAGCCTTCCTCACCGCCCTGTGCTGCGCCCCTCTCCTTCCAGTGCATCCCTTCCCCTCGCCTCCGGCTTTATGGTGCACTCCCCTGACGCTTTCGTGGCGGCATCCCATGGGGCGTGACGGGGTGATGCCCCCATATTAAACCCATCGGCTCTCCTGCCGCCCGTCCCACATCCCACACCGCACTCTTTGCCTCCGCAGCGGAAAGAGGCCCTGCGCAAACACGCAGCCATGCGCATCCAAAGTGTGAGCCGTGGGTATCTCGTCAGGAATCGCCTCTTCATCGAACGTCATCCGGAGGTTATCGAGCACAACCGCCTCCGAAGGCGTTTGAGGTCGATGCCCGGCCCCTCCACAGTGCAGTGCCCCCTCCCGCCCTACATCCCAGTACCTTAGGGGCATACATTGCCAGTCGCTGAGGAGGTGGGGGAGGGGTGGGGGATAAGCACGCTGTCGGTGGTTTGCAGACACCATCTGCCACAAGTGCACGCGGTCTGCTCATTGTAGACACTGTCTACATGTTGTGGACTGGAAGAGACAACGGATAGCGGTACACGGGGTTGCTCAAGCATGTGCTTCCCACAGCCGGGGGGAAGGTGGAGTGGTGTTGGGGGCGGGGGGGCTATCATTGGAGAGCGCATCCCGAGGGGGTTTGGAGGGGCTTTCCATGTGGGGGTCCATGGAAGTGAGGTCGGGGGGTGCCGCAGAGAGGTCCGCTCACACACACCCCATACTTGGGCTGCGGCCTGAGACCTCCCGGCAATTCCTCCTCTCGACCAGCGACCTCGGGTGTTTGGGCAATGGAATTGAAGCGGCTGAATACGTCTGCCAAATCAGGGCCCCCCGCCTTCTTTTTGACGAGCGGTTGCTCGGTGACGACCATGCGAGCTTTGAGGTCGCCCCTTCACTGCTCCCGTGGAGGGCGGCAATCGGTGAAACCGCAGGTCGATGGCACGTCGACACGTGCTCGTGGCACAGGGGAGGCGCCGAACGGCGGGTTTCCCGTGCATATCGCCCGCCTGTCGTGCCCGGCCCCCCCGCGCCCCTCGCCCCCGCAGGTCCGTGGGACTGCTGCAGGCCACCATCCGCACGTTTTTGGTCAAGTGTCAGATGCAACGGTTGGTCAACAGCGTCCTGCAGATCCAAAGGGTGGTCAGAGGCTGGATTGGTATGCCTGCGGCCTTTCCTCATGGTGGTCTTGCTGATCAGGGCCAGCATTGCGGCTCGTGCTTGATTGGTGAAAATTCGAAGGAGGAGGGTCATCCCCCCTCTCCCCCAGCCCCCCCAAGGCCCGCGCTTGAAGGATGGGGGGAAGAATCCCCTACACAGTAACTGTCGGGTACGCCCCAACCGCATCCTTACAACTCCAACTGCGGCTGCAACGGTTTTCTAACCGCCGCCACCTGCTCCTGGCCAACCGATTTTACAGGCGGTTGCCACACGGCCTCGCTCTCCTCCAAGCGCAGGCCTCCCCCATCCCCCAATGCCAGACAAAAAAAATTCCTCAGAATTAAAAATCCAACCTTGCAAACTCAAAAACTTTTGGGGCCAAGCCTTTGGGTCCCCTTTCCCCCCTCCCTCCCTGCGCTCTAGCACATCCCCTGCAGCCGGATGCCATCGCGTCGTTGGCAACCGACCTCCGAGAGCACTCATCAGGCAGCCTCCGACGTCTGGGCTATAGTTCGGGTGTTGATGAATTAGTGATTTGAGTCGACGAAATGAAAACCATTGAATTGCGTTTATTGAATTCAAGAATCAATTGATTTCATGGGTCAAAAAGAAAAAACAAAAAGAATTTAATTAGTCAATTAGTTGGTTGGTCCCAATGGCTGTGCCGCAAGCACCGCAGGGTAATGGCATTTGCTTTGGTGTGCACTGCCAATGAAACAAGCAGCTGTCCACACCCTGACGGAGTGCGTGAGAGCCCTCCGTCAAAAATCCGTGCAATGGCGGCTGTGTGTCACCACCGCAGTTTGTCTTCACTCGAAGATCTGACATCGGAGTCTCATGGGCAGGCCACCACAACCGCAGCCTCTGGCGGGTGGTGGGTCGATAGAGCCCCCTGGCATCCCCCCACATAGAGGGCGCATCGTGGGCGCATAGAGGGCGCATAGAGGGCCCATAGAGGGCGCATAGAGGGCGTATAGAGGGCGCATAGAGGGCGTATAGAGGGCGCATAGAGGGCGCATAGAGGGCGCATAGAGGGCGCATAGAGGGCGCATAGAGGGCGCATAGAGGGCGCATAGAGGGCGCATAGAGGGCGCATAGAGGGCGCATAGAGGGCGCATAGTGGGCGCATAGAGGGCACATAGAGGGCGCATAGAGGGCGCATAGAGCCCCCCCCCCCCCCCCCAGGCACACACAAAAGGGGCCCCAGTGACCGGACTCCTGAGATAGCCCGCAGGTGACCGGATGATATCAATCAGCGCGATGAGGGTCCCGAAATATCATCGTTTGTCTGGGATTCAGTGAAATTTGAAATTTCCTCATTTCATAGTGACGGATCGATGGGCCCAGTCATGTGAGCCCCCTCCCCCATTTCCCACCTGCCGCTGCCCCTTTTGTGGGGCTGTATTACCCCCTCCCTCAGCCCCGCAATAGACCATCCGACCTCCCCTGGGGCTTCAGCAGCCCGATGGATCTGTGTCCCGTCTTAAGGGCGCAGGGCTACGCAGCGGCAGCGGCGGTGGTTGTCCTGTTTCCAATCGACGGAGGAGAACGATTTCGCTGCGAACGTCGTCCAACGCAGTGTTCAGGCGCATTTCAGAAGGCGGTTGGTGCAGAGGTCTGCATTGTGCCGTGCAGAGTGGCATAGAGCGCTCAGGGAAGCGTCATGGGGGTGGGGAGGGGAAAAGGGGCCCTCGTGGCAGAGCATCCTGGGAATTTGGTTGCAGGAGCCGGGCGTTGTGACCGCCCAACCAGCGTAACGTTTTACGTTTGTTGGTGGCACGACCAACAACGGTCTGCACTGCCCCTGTGTCGATGGGCGTAGTTCACCCACATGTTTCTTGTTTGGTCTGAAAGACCGTCATCAAGCACGGCCTTATCTAAGCCCGGTGACCCCGTGTTCCTGTAGTTTTGGCGGACATGGGCTGTGCTTGTGCTGCCAGTGTGCCCCTTTCTTCAGGTGGTTGAAGGAGGTCACCAAGGCGACCACGTGTATCCAGGCCTGGTACCGGGCCATTCTGGTCGGGCGAGAGAGCCGCCGCCTGGCCAAACGACACGCCCGTGTGTGGATGAGGGCGATGGAGAGGAGCTACCAGGAGTACCGCCGCCTGCGGACCGCCAAGTACACGGTATGCGCAGTGCCACGGGGGGAACTTGGGCCTTTGTTGGAGGGGGAATCTTCACGTCGGTGCTGGTGCCGCTGGGTTGTGGCAATCCGGTGAGACAGTGGGTCGCATGGCACAGGCTTGATCGCGGTTCATTCGTACACAGGGCCCAACAGTAGGACCGGTGCACGGAGACTGGTCCGCACGCCCACACCACCTTCCAACACAAAGGCACCTCCGGATACATGTGCCACTGACGAGTGCTGTTTCTGTTGCGTGTGTGCTAAGCGTGCCTCTCCTGCCCGTCACCACAGCGACAGCTGACAGCAATCCTCCAGAAGTCCATGGAGCCCCCACAACCCCCGGATGACGGGGGGGGTTCTGGGCCAGGGGCTTAATTGACTACACGTGACATACATGCGGACAAATAACACACACACACACACACACACGCGCGCACACACATATAAACACACACACACACAGACACGCACGCACACATTTTTCCAGATGCCCCCGAAGGACGTGAGAGAAGAAATGGCCGCTTTGGAGGCAATCAATCGAAAGTCACCACAAAGTGCCGTGACGCGCCGCAGACAGCAGCTTTTGGAGTATGCCTGACTGTTGCATTGGGTGTGGCTGTGGTTGTATGTCCGGGGGTAAGGCCGATGCAGATGCCGCGAGGTTCTGCGCAGCGAGATGGTTCCTGTTCGCATTCGTTTTGTGAATTCCATAGCCACCGGGGCGCTTCAACTCCGTAATCTGCTCTTTCGAGCTTTTACTCATGGCGACAATGTGTGCTGACGCCGGGAATGCGGTGCGTGAGGGCAGTGAGAGGCTATGGCGAAGGGTACGACCGCAGGTGCGCGTGGTGCACAGTTTTGCCACTGCGCTTGCAGGCAATGGGGTGAAGTGGACTGGCAGACTTCCCGACGGATTCAGAGTCGTTGGGTGATGTGTGTCCAAGACTACGTATGAGGAAGTGCCGGTGCTGTGCCCACGATGGAATGGGTGTCGCTTGGTGGTACATGCCGTGCGCTGGGCCTCTGGTACACATGTCCCTGCCTTCTGACAAAGGGCAGTGCCACCAGCCGAACACAGGCCTGTGGCAGCCACAGCAGCACGATGCTGCACTCAGCTCCTGATCAGGCTTTGTTTTATCAGGAATCACTACGTACAGTGCGGGGGGGGGGTCTGGATGGGCCCCACAAAGGGCCGCTTATTTAAATTTGATTTTCCCTCAACCAAATTTTGGGTCAAGTTTTTCTTTGGGTGGGTGGGTCTCAGAGCCAAAAGATCCCCCCACTCTTATAAACAAAGCCTCCCATTGTATGGCAGCGGCACCACTGCACAGTACCAGCGAGTGGTCAAACTGCCAATGAATCGTGCCCGAGGCGATGCTTGAGTCTGCAAATGCGGACCCTCGACTTATCGCATCGTTCGAGATCGCCCCTTTCCGCTGTTTTGTCGTGTTCCCAGTCCGACGCCCTTTTGTTTCAATGAGCGGGTGCCAAGGGGTCGGAGGTGGTACTGGTGTCCTCAGTCATGTGGCTTACTCGTGCCACAGGTCCCATTCTCACGTCCTGGTGCTTTCAGTGCGCCCCCTTCCCCCCCCCCCCCCGCACGTACACATACCGAGGCACGTGCCTTGTCTGTCACGCTCAAATACTGAGGTCCGGCCTGCACTGTAGCATACCCTCATACAAAAGACCCGAGTCCTACGTCATCATGTGTCTCTTGGCAGAGCTGGAAGTAGAACGCCTGGGCGATCTCCGGGCGCCAGCACCCCGTTGTGGATTCCTTCCGGGGGTTCAGCGAGGACACCCTCAGGCCCAGGACGGCTTGGGGTTGGTAATTGTGCCCCGTCAGAGCCCCGACCTCCTGGTCAAGTGTCATGTGCTGCGATTGAAGGGGCATGAAACGACACATGATCAGCTCTCCGTCTGCACTGTTGATGCCGCATGTTCATCTGCTGGCGCTCCTCTCGTTTCCCACGGATGACCCGTCCCCCGCCAGAGAGGGTGTTGTTGAGGTGCCACCCTCTTCACGGAAAGCGCAGCACCGAACGGCAGGGCGCAACACACCGCATGCCGCGCCACAGCATGGCGTGAAACAGCAACATGCACCACAGTGCGGCAGCGGGGCAGAACGCAGTGCGGCGCAGCACAGCGCAGCATACCACACCACAGAACACAGTGCAGCAAACCCTCGCTACCCTTTGACAACCTGGACTCCTGATTCGGTTCAGGTTGTGTCTGAACAACCGTCCATAACCCTCATCAGTAACGAGAGACCGACGCGACGCCAGCCTCCACAACCCTCAAGGGGTGGATGGGCATTGCGCGCAGGGCTGTCCTTAGTCTCAAAATCCCAAAAAAAAAACAAAAAAAGCTGCCGGCCTCTGGTACACCTGGACCTTCACAGTGCGCCGGCTGGTGCATCTGCTGTCGGTTACAGGGCAACCACTGTCAGTTAAACGTAACCCTGCAACCCAAGACCTCAGGCTATTCATTAGTGGAAGAAAAAGAGACAATTCCCTAAAGGACTGCCCTGGTGGTTGACAGTGGATTGGCATTTTGTCATGCCTGTCCACGTCGAATTGACCTTCCCGGGGGGGGGGGGGGTTTCGGTCCGCAGTTTTTCACAATTTTCCGCAACTTCGCAATTTTCCGCATTTTCCCACAATTTTCCGCAACTTTTTCGCAATTTTTCTGATTTGTCCATCTTACGTGCCTGTTGGTGTCCCTTGCTGTCAATGGTGAGCCAGACTAGTGTGCACAACTATGCAGAACAATGAGACTCCATTTTGTCCGCGCTTGAAGATGACTGAACGGTTCTTTCCTGTGCCACAGGGACATTTGAACAAGTTGAGTGGTGGGGGTTCCCTTCGAGGTCTACTTGTGCAGCTGCTGAAAAAAATGTTGGTGGTGTACAAGGAGAGGTTGAAAAAGGAGTCTAGGCAGAGTGAGTACTATCGACAGTTGCGCATTTTGAACCCATGAAATCTGCCTGATATGCCACACGCCATGGATCAATACCCCGTGTTGGGCCTGTCCGACATGCCAGATATCGCAGAGCCCCTTTGCCCTTTTCACAACTTTTTGCGACGTTTCATATACATGGGCTGGCAGGAGCACCACCGACTGAATCCAAATTTTGAACAGATCCGCCTTTCTTGCAACGAGGGTGGCAAAGTTTTGAGAAACGCTGGAAACGCTGGAAATCTTGGCTAGGGCCCCAGCCCTTTTCAGGGGCACCCAGGGTGCGTGCGTTTCTTCTGACGCACTGCATATGCTCAGGGCAACAAGGAACAAAACGCTGAAGTACAGCACGTTGCAGCCGTGACCATTCAGGTGACTCCCCTCCCACATGGCTGCGGTGCCTTGCCCTCGAGGAGGAGGAAGTTCCTCTGGAATGAGTGAGTGTGGGAAGGTTTTGAGCATCTGGGGGGCGGGTCGTAGTTGACTAGTACATTCTCAACAGATAGTGGACGAACACGACCACCACCCACTGGGAGCGGTGACAGGGGCTGCCCTCAAGGAGCCGGATTTGTTCACGAGGACGTCCCTCTCAGCCTCGGCTACTGCCAGTCGCTGGCAGTTGAGTAGCAGGACCCTGGGCATCAGGGCGGACAACATCCAAAGGTGTCGCATTTCCACGATAACATCTACCCGAGCGCATCGAGAGGTGAACGGAGCTGCTGTGTGTGCAGCCTGGACGATGCTGCCAGCCATCAGCCAAGGGCTTGAAAGAGCATACACGAAACAGCTGCGCTGCCCCGTATCGCCTGAAGCTGTTCCATTGGATGGTCTTTCTGCCCGCCCCCCGCTTATCCAGGAGCCGTACCAGCGCCTTCCCCAGTTCCCCCTTGTCCCCCACCCACGCTGCTCTGTGGGGGTGGTGCCCGTGTCGTGCCCGCAGAACGTCATGCACTTTGGTGGGTGAAGACTCGGAGTGCCCCTGAGTTGTGTGTGGGGGGCGGCGGGGGAGAGGCAGGGTTGTGTGAAGGGTTGTGGAGGGTTGTGGAGGGGTTGGTCAATGAGACCGTGGTGCAGTATGATAGAGTCATACGTTAGGGCTGTACGTCCTTCGGTGGTGCACACGGTCTGTGCGCAGTGCAAAGCTTTGGTCCTGCGGCCTGTGGGTGCGCGATGCAAACCGAATGGTGCAGATGTTGTGTGTGAAACAGGCCATTGCTTCAGGTGTAGGGGATAATCATTCTGGGCCCTGGCCAGGCCCAGCCAACTGACCCACATCAGAACAATTTTCCTCAGGAAAGAAATGAAGTTTGTCAAAGGAATCCGAAACTTGAGGCCGAATTTCGAACACAAATTTTCTTTTGGTCTCTGACCCGCCCACCTGTGTGTGTGTGTGTGTGTGTGTGTGTGTGTGTGTGTGTGTGTGTGTGTGTGTGTGCGGGGGTGCCACTGGGCGATGGTCTGATGCGACACTGAGTGCAAACTGAGTGAGGGAGGTCAAGCCTGGGTGAGGGTTTGACAGACAGACACGCATGATGCGGAGGGTGGGTTAAAGGCAAGGGAGAGACACGTGCGCATATAACACATCTGCAACAGAAGAGTACAGATCAGGGCGAACGGTGTGTGCGGGGGGCGGTGGGGTGTCAGGGTGAAGCAGTGACGGGCCCTGACGGCGGACAGAGGCGACCGGGGGGCAAATGGGTTGGTTGGTTGGTTGGTTGGTTGCTGCCGCTATGTCCCGGCGCTAGGCCAGGGCCCCCTAGGCTGGAGGCCACGGGCGGCAGGGGCTGCGTGACACGCTGTGCGTCGCATGTACCACGCGCACTGGGGCTCACGCGCGCTGCTCCGGCGCGCTCCCGCTCTGTCCCTCCCCCCGTGTCAGGCACGCCCGGGTCCACCGCGTCGCGCGCGGCGCCTTGCCCGACCGTGCCCTGTTTCTGTGGCTGCGCTCCCGCCTCCGTGCTCTGCCCCCCGCCCTGTCTGTGGTGTGTCCGCCGTGCGTCCCGTGGTTTCTTGCCGGCGTCTGCCGGCCGGGGCGTCTCGTGTCGTTTCGCTTTGGGGGCGGGGTGGGCGCGGAGGCTCGCCCTCGGCGCTGGCCCTGGCGCCCTGGTTCCCCCACCCCCGCGGGGCCCGCGCGTCCTCCTTGCTCCCTCCCTCTCTGGACCCTTGTCACACGCACGGGCACTGGCCGGGTTACGCACTTTATTCCGTCCACGGTGTCCGAGGGTCCCATAGGACGCACCTCCGTGGCGCTAGGCCAGTCCAGTGCAGATGGCCCGCATGTGCCTGGCGTATCGCCCACTCGAGGTCTGTGTCAATGATGTACGCATGGGCGGCTCCTGCCGCCTCCATGGGCTGGTGGGTCAGGTACTCTAAATCTAACTCTTGTACACACACATGTACCACCACTGCCGGTCGCCCCAGCACCCCACTCAGCTCTGGGAGTGGCTGCTGCAGCCGATATCGGAGGCGCAGCACCCATCGGTCCAGCGCCCGCAGCACATATTGCAAAAGAACTTCGTCGCGGAATGGTAGCCACGGCCCCGTGCCAAACGCTGGGGGCTCCAAGCCACAACGCCCCAGGGCCCACTGTAGGGTGTGGTCCGGGTGAGCCACTGCCGCCAGGACGTCCTGTACGATGTTGTCGATGTGTGGCCCGGCTGCTGGGTGCCCCGGGCTGAGGTGAGCGTGGCCGCCCGGGCTGATGCCCACGCTGGGGGGCTCGAGCGCTGCCGTGCGCTGTACGGGGTCCATGATACTGTACTCGATCCCCTGGGTGTCACAGACTGCCAGGCCCTGATGACCACGGGGCGGTTGCAACGCGGTCTCCCGCGCCAGGTGGTACAGGAGGTTGTGGTACATGTCAATGCGCATCAGGTAGTAGGATCTGCACCCCCCCGCCAGGTGAGCGCACAGGTCTAGCGCCGGGCCATGGCAGAACGGGCAGTCGGACGCCCCGTACCCCTGAGGAGGCCGGCGTACTTCCAGCAGGCGCAGCAGCGTCATGCGCTGCAGTTGCAGCAGGGGGAGGCTGTCCGCGCGCAGTGCCCGCAGTACTGAGGGGTGCCACGGACGGATGCGGGCCGCAGGGTACCTCCGCAGCAGGTCCATGCGGGTGCCAACCTGGTATAGCTCCTGTGCCGCCTCCTTCACGTTCATGATCAGGGCGCCGTCCCAGTGTGCCACCACTCTGCCTGCCAGCAGGTGTGGCCACGGCACGGTGGCGCTGCTGGGGCGCTGAGCTGCGCGCTTCGCCAGGTCGTGGGCCGCGCGGTGTATGCGCATGAGCGGCGGCGTCGGTGGCAGGGCACGGGCCCGGGAGGGAACCCACACGTCCACGGAGGGGCTGGAGACGCGCAGCGGCGCGAGCACGCGATACCAGGGCTCCACCAACGTGCCCGCCGGGGGGGCACGATCGTACGTCGAGGCCAGTGTGTTGGTCGAATCAGCAACGTAGTGCACTGTTCCGCTCCAGCGCCCCAGGGCATGTAAGGCCTCCAGCCTTCCCATCCATTCGGCCACTGCCGCGCTGCTGCCCGCGGTCCGCAGCGCGCGACCGCACCCGTAGAAGAACCCCAGGGAGTCGTGCCACATGACCATGGCCCAGGCCGTCACCCCAGCCACATACCCCCCGTCGTAGGAGATGACCACGCTGCGTACTCCGTTCAGGGCTGCCAGGGACCCAAACTCGAGGGCCCCTGTGTGCGCCACGCCAGACGGCAGGGCGGTCAATATGACCCCTCGTTCGCGCAGGGCGCTCTGGAGTGCGATCCCCTCGTGTTCCCATCCGCGGATGGGAGGCGTGGAGACCAGGTAGTGCACCGCTGATGCTGCCGCTGCGTTGCGCGACCAGGATGACTGGAGGTACGATTGCATGAGCAGTAGCTCGCAGCGGTCGCTGAGGCTGGGTGCCCCCGGGCCCCCTTCCTCGAGCGCCAGTGTCAAGAACTGCACCGGCGTCCACTTGGGCAGGCAGTATGCGCGTCGATAGGGCTTGTGCACCTGCACCTGGTGGGCAGCCAAGCTGCGACTGGGCACCAGGAGTCCTCGCAGCAGATTGTCGCCGCTGGAGACCCCGTACGCCAGCATGGCTCGGAGCCGCAGCAAGGGAGGCAGTTGATGTCGCGTAGCCGCTGCCGAGGCCCGCCGGAGCGCTCGTAGAAATCGCCCCAGGGCCACTGTCAGCGGGAGGTCCGCTAAGATCGGCACCCGCAGCACCTCTGGCGTCTCCATAGTAGTCATCAGACCGGCCAGCCCCACTTCGCGCTCGACCAGGCGCGGGCCCATGGCGTCCAGGCGTACGTAGTGGAAGGCCAGCTTGGCGGGGTGCACCACCCTGCCGGCGGCCGTAGACACGTCCATGCACCGTGCCACCAGCGCCACCACGCGCTCCATAGTGGCTGATTGGAATCGTCGGTCATCCGAGTACGCCTGGTGCTCCATCGGCAGCGAGTGCCCCGGCCGAAGGACGTCGGGGATGGACAGTGTCGCCCCGGCGAGCATGCAGGTGTTCAGTACACACTGCAGGGCCTGGAAACCCTCCCCAGCGAAGGAGTCGCCTTGTTCCCGGCCCTCGCCAGGGCTGTAGCACGGGGCCAGCCCCTCGTCGGTCACCGGGTGTATCCGTTGGCGCGAGTAGAACGCGTCGCACCAGGTACCGAAGTTCCACACCCCCGGCAGCAGGTGCAGCAGTTCCTCGTCGTCTTCCCGCTGGTTGCGCAAGTAGGCGTCTGACTCGTCCCATTCAGCGTCAGCGCATACCCCAGATAGCTCCATCGCCCTCAGCACGGACGCTCGCGTGGTCAGGACCATCATGGTGGCGGATACGGCAGAGCGGTATGCGAAGAGGTCCGGCGTTAGGGCGCCAGACAGCTCCAGGGTGTAGTTGAGTCTTGTGCGCCCGACCCCCGAGTAGGAGCGCATGAGGTCGGATTCCACCGCGACCGGCCGATGCGAACCAGCCAGGTGCAGCGGGCCCTTGCCCTTGTAGGACCCATAGCGTATGGTGTCTCTGGCCACTGAGTCCACGTTTCGCTGGAAGCTGCAGTGCATGTTGCGGACCCCCGCGACCGTGCCACCGAACCTGACGTGGGTGACGGTACCTGGTACGTTGTCCAAGGCCGTGGCAGGTG
Source organism: Eutreptiella sp. 'Long Island Sound 2002' (assembly GCA_964036045.1). Lineage (NCBI taxonomy): Eukaryota > Euglenozoa > Euglenophyceae > Eutreptiales > Eutreptiaceae > Eutreptiella > Eutreptiella sp. 'Long Island Sound 2002'. The sequence goes on from OZ038391.1 coordinate 59,100,232, forward strand.
ACGTCCGCCGCTCCAGCGGCCGGGCCACGTCCTGCGTGTCGCAGAGCGGCCGCGCGTTCAAGTCTGCCAGAAGGGCTTCCCGGTCCATGCTGGCGTCCGGATCTCGTCCTCGTCGGAGGGCATAGTGCAGCTGGTCCATCGGTAGCTCGGCCGCGAACCACGGCGTGCGCCGCCGCATCGGCGGGACCGACTGGATGGCGAAGCGTTCTTTGTCGATACGTAGGTGCCTGTACCGGGTGGCATAGGACACCTGGGCCGTGACTTCAGCCAGGCGCTCTTCCCTGCTGGGAAGGACCGCCCCCGGCGACGGAAGGATGCCCGTGTATGGCCGTAGCGGGACGGTGGGCAGGCACAGGGCGCGGCGGGTCTCGCGCCCAATGTGTACCGTGCGCAGTGCCAGCCGAACTCGGTCGCGGTGAAGCTCCTGCGCGCGTTGGCGGTGTTCCTCAGCCCTCGCGCGGAGGAAGGCGTCGTCGTAGGGCGGCGGGTGGCGCGCAAGGCGCCGGACATACTGGCTGTCGGGCATGGGGGCTGGCAGGCGTTGGCGGGCCAGGTGGTGCAGGGCAGCGATGAACGTGTTCGGCGATGCGCTGGTGACGGCCAGGTGGCCCCATGCAGCGCTGGTGAGCGCTCGGACGGCGTCCATAACTGTCGGGGGGGCCAGGCGCCAGCGAAGGTGCTTCCAGTGGAACGGGGCGTACCGGGTGCTGGTGAGGGAGATGTCGGCCAGCACCGCGAGGTGGGAACTGGCTGTGGGGACGAGGTGATGTTCGCTGCTGCGCACGGGGCCGCTGACGAAGAGGTGGTCTATGGCGGTGGCGCGGATGCGTCCCTGGATGCTGACGAAGTTGGTGGGCATGCGCGGGGGTAGGACTCGGACGTAACTCTGCAGCCGCGGGTCCCGTCGAAGGGTGACGGCCAGGGGCGCTGCGCCGTCGTCCGTTGAGTTCAGGTCGCCCTCTATGATCGTCACGGCCGCTCGTACGTGGTGGGCGCAGGTGAGCAGGCTGTCCATGGTGGCGCGCCATTGCGCGTGGGAGGCGTGGGGGTCAAAGTGAGCGTCCAGTAGGAGCACACGACCCACGTGACGGGCGTGGCACAAGACCCCCAGCCAGTCCCGTGAATCGTAGACCACCGCAGGGGGGTGCATGGGGAGGATGTCGGCCAGTCGGATACCCACTGCCAGGCCGCGACCCCGTCCCGTTACCGCGCCCTGGACCAGGGCGTAAGTGGGGGGCACCAGCGCTTGGGCCGCCGTCGGGTCCCACGTCTCCTGAAGCATCACGAACGAGGGGTCCACGGCCTCTATCAGCGGGCCTACTATATCCCGCTGGTGCGCCGCACCAGCCAAGTTGTTGCCCAGCACCCAGAAGCTGACGGGCTCGGGTCTGGCCCGGGGTGCGTCAGGCGCCGGCAATCGCAGGGCCTATGTGGGTACGGGCAACACGGACACTGGTGGTGGCAGACCTAGGCACATCGCCCAGCGGGACCCGAGCAGGGCGATGCCCCCTGTGTAGTGGTGGCCGCCGTCCCACAGGTGTGCCCTATCCGCCACGCGGGCGGTGAGGAGGGGGTGTCGGACTGATTGGGCGACGCAGAAGAGGTTCGGCTGGGGTGCGGCGTCCGGGTGCGCGAGCACTGCTGCCACCGACGCCCGCATCTTTCCACACATGGCACAGGCGGACGAGAGCACGTGCATGGCAGGGGGGGTGGATCGCAATAGCCACGGTTCGTGCGGGCCCCGCCGCATATAAGAGGGCGGCGGCAGCGGCTCCGTCCGCACGGGGGGGGCGTCGTCCCAGAACGAGACCCACGTGTCCGCACATCGGACCGGGGGAGTGGCAGCGGCCAGGGGGGGCAGTTGGCTGACGGCGCGTATCCAGGCCCCCGCCACATCCAGGGCTGCGTTACGGGCCTCGGGGGGCGTCTGGCTGAGAGCCGCCAGGACGGGGTCGCAGGGTGCATCTGGCGTGGGCGGCTGAAGCGCAAGGGCCTGCAGAGACGCCGGGGAGCCACATTCCGGGCATGCCATGCTGGCGATGGTGCCGGGCCGCGTCATGGCCCAGGTGCCACAGGCCGTGCAGATACTGGACGGGTGCAGGGTACTCGGGGTGACGGCTGCCGGGGCAGTGGGCAGGGTGATTGGGCGTCGTGCTGACGGCTTGGGGTGTGTCTCTGCCAGGGCGTGGACCACCTGGAGGACCCCGTGGTCGGGGGTGCAGGTGGGGGGGAGGGTGAGCGGCACCAGCAGTCACTTGCGGCGGCGGGTCGGCCAGGGTTGTCCCTGCGCCATCTGCATGGGAGGGGCCCCGTTCGCATCCGAGCAGGTGTGCAGGGCCACGTGCGGTCCATGCGGGGGGGGTCGCTCCGGGGCCAAGGGCGGCGGTGGCCCAGGGGGTCCCTGTGCAGCGCGTTCCCAGGATGTAGGTGGGCGTTGGCGTTGGGGGCCCTCATCAATTCGTCTGCGTTTCGGGTCTTGTTCCGGCGAGGGTCCTGGGCGCAGGTGGGGGGGCACCGTCAGGGCCGTGAGGTCCGCGTGGAAGGCCTCGCCCGTAGTTTGCCTGCGGCTGTCGAGCGTCACTCCCCACATGCCGTCATATTCGTACCAGCGGGAGGGGTAGTCCGAGAAGAGACTCTCGAACACTGCTGCCGGTATCACTGCGAACCCGAAGCCCCGCTGCTGGTCGGGGGGCGTCAGGTAGACGGGCGTTTGGAACAGGGCGCTGAGACCGACTGACACTTCTGGGGCTCGAAGATCGCGGAGGCCAGATATCCGCACCACCCTGGTTGGCGGCGCACGGCCAGGTCCAGTATCGCTTGCGGGAGGCGGCTGATCAACCCATGGGCGGGGCGTGAGGGTGTGCGGCTGTTGTGGGCCTCCGTCCGGCGGGCGTGTCTTGGGGGGGGCTGAGGCATCTGCCGCGGCTGGGGGGGGCGCCGCGTTCGTGGGGCCTTTCGCCTCCAGTAGCACGTCGTGCTGCGCTATGCGGTCCAGGCCCCGTACGAGCGCCAGCATGCCCTTACGGAATTCCTGCTCGTCGTTCACGTTGCCAATGTGCTGGAAGGCGGAGATGGGCAGGTCGTCGGTGGAGGCCACCGCCAACCCAGCCTGGGACCATCTGGCGTAGCCCAATGACGCCGCGTTCGCAACGATCTTGTCTACGGCTTCGAGTGTGCGGCGTACCCTGCTCCCATCGACTGCCGAGCCGTGGCGCTGCTGCACGTGGTCGAGGAGGCGCTGGAGATCGGCAGTCATGCGCGCTTGGGTGGAGGCAGGGCACGAGGTCCACACTGCCTTGACGGCGGTGACTAGGGCCGCAGGGACTGATGCCATGCCCAAATTCTGCAGCACTCGGGCGGACGTCCCGAACGGGCGGGCGAGGGCCGCGACCGCGGCGGCGACCTGCCCAACTTGCGGTCCCGGGACACACCCGAGCGCGTCCAGTTCACGCAGCATGTTCTCGGGGTCGGCGGGTGTGGGCCCCTGCAGAATTGACAGCCACTGCGGAGTGTCACTCTGAGCGGGTCCGGGCGGCTGCGTCAGGCTGCGTTCCATGCTCTGGAAGCGCGTCAGAGCATCAGGCATGGCAATGCTTCCATCCTTCTCTCGATCGCGGAGCTCGTTCTGCCACTCCCGTTGGGTGAGGGGGCACGGGCTGGGGAGCTTGACACCCGCTGCAGACGTCGTGAACGCTGGAGTCTCCCAGGCCAGCTTCAGGCCGTGCCGTGAGGCGGTCCAGGAGGCCAGCCAGTGAAGGAGGGGCACCCGCAGCGTGACCGGCTGCACTGTGGTGACGTTGCCCAGCAGCAGCAGGAGGTCCTCAAAGGCCAGGCCACGGATCTGGTCGCTGCCCCAGGCCTCCATGTGTCTCGCCGCTGCCTGCACCAGGTCCGATCTGCGAGTCGCCGCCTCTCGCGACGCGTACTCCATCAGCTCCTCCATGCACGCTTGGTAGGTGCGCCACGAGTATCCCGACAGGCGCTCCTCCACGACGTTCAGGTCGTACGGCTGCAGTCTCGGCGGCTTCGACGGGCTGGCCAGCGCACACCAGGTCACCGCAACGGACGCCAGCGTGGGGCTGCGTGGTACTGGCACCCCCATGACGTTGATCTTCGCCTCGTGGTGCCGCGCGGTGAGCTCCACTGTTGCCTGCGCCGCGTTCCACACGGCGCCTGTGATCGGGAACGCGTCGGCAGGGCGGAGCTGCTCCTGCTGCTCCGCCGGCGAAAGGGACGCGAAGGGATGCGGCATACTGTGTCACTGTCCTGTGACAAGCATGCCGCCGGTGTGTGGGGTGCAGGGCGCCAACACACACACACTGGTTAGGGGCTAGCCCTCGTCCAGCGCATCTGGTTGGCACCCGGGCCTACCGGTCCGCGTCGCTCCGCGTGGGGGGGGGGGGGGGTCCCTGTGGTCGCTCTGGCTCGCGTGGTCGCCGCGGTCGCGCGCTCGCTCCGTGCTGTGCAGGTGTGTGTTCGTAGCCCGGGGCGGCTAACCGACTGGGGCTGGCTCAACAACCCCCTAGAGGGCCTGTGTCAGTGTGGTGCTGTGGCGAGGTGTCGAGACACCTGAGGGGGCGCTGGTGTGTGTCGCGTAGCCCCTGTGGCCCTAAGGCCTCTGTGCTGTGTGCGCGCTGTGGAGGTGGGGCTGGCCGCTAGGGCTTCGCCCGGGGGCCGTTGAGCCTGGACCCCCCCTCGTGCTGTGCAGCCCGGGTGCCACCAGGCCCTAAGGCCCCTCCGGGTACGCCACCCTGGGAGTGGAGGGAGGTCACCTGTGCGGGGCACCGTCGGGGCACCCGCTCCCCTTTGTCGTCGTCCTTCTCCACCTGTCAAGCGGGCAGGGTGCGGCTGGGCGGGGGGTGGGGGGTACACTTGGTATGGCAGTGGTGCGTCTGCCCCTCACAGGCTGCACCTCTGACCCCAGGGGGCGCCCAGGGCGGGTGGCGGCAGCTACCGGCCTGACTCGGGGGGGCAAATGGGGTAGCGGTGCAGGGGAAAGTGGAGCATGGGGTGCTTTTCCCCGACGGCGATGGGGACATGGCCCCCCACAACTCCACTGGCAGAACTGACAGTGATCCGCCCTGCGCTGCTGATTGGGGCCTTGTTGCTCCAGAACTGGAACGCATGGGCGACTGTCGGGGGCCCCGCACCGACTCAACGGAAGCCCCACTCCGGGTGGGGAGCGGGGGGTTGAGGTGAGGTGGGCGCCTCGGGGGATCTTCCAGCGCCCTTTTGATCATCCGGCCCCAGGTCCTACCGGAAGGTCGGTCCCCCTGGACCAGCACAAGTGCCCCCGATGGCCGGGAGGTATTGGTCAGATTTGAACACGGGCGGTTCCAGCGAACGTGCACCGCTCATACCACTCACCCAGACGGGTGGTCTCGGCCTCGGCCTTGGCCTTCGCAAAGGGGTGTATAGCCCCGTTGCGGCGTGTGGTGCTGTGTGTGTTGTTCTAGTGCTGTTTGTGCGCTGTGTGGGCGCCGCTGGTTCTGCTTGCTGCTGCCGGCCGCTTGGTTTTTCGCTGCTCATGTGTGCTGCTGTCGCTTCCCGCTGCTTGTTGTGTGTTGCTAGTTCGCTGCTCGTTTGTTGCTGGCTGTTGGGTGCTTACGCAAGGGCCGCGCTTGCGATGCAGAGGCCCACTTGGTCATGTGCCTGAACTTGATATTCCTGTGCCCCTCCTCCATAGTCCAGAGGCCAAAACCCTGACTCATTCACTGCACAGAACTTCTTCAAAATGGTGGTAGCCCGAAAGCAGCTGCGTCGACACCGGAAGTCTGTTCAGGACCAGCATTTGACGGAAATGGGTGAAGATGCCGCCACGCTCATTCAGGTGTGCGGAACCGGCCAAGGGCAGTGGGGGAATCAGGGTCCGTGCATGACATGCATGGGGCAGTTGTGGTGCAGGCGGGGCCTGGGGGATTTATCGTACGCGCGAGGCTTGGGAACAGGTCGGGGGGACGACCCCTCGGTTTCCAGACCTGATTACCCGGCCTCCTACCGCCTCCCCCCGACACGTCCCTGTGTTGAACGAGGTGAGTCTCCCAAAGGTTCCGCCTCCATTTTCGCTTAGCTCACCATATGTATTTTCCCCCCTTGTGAGAGCAACGCCCTTGTCAGAGCTACAGTAGGTGTTTCCGTCAAATTTGGGAGCTTTGTGTTACAAAGGCAGATATGCAGTAGGGTCTCGCCCGGACTGTGCGCCTCGTGGGTTTTTTTTTCACACAAACCGTTTTGATTGGCTTTGATGTGTTCGGGAACCAGCTGTGACGGGCTGCAGCAAGTCCCAGAGGCATGCCCCAGCCCGTCTTTCTTTGTGCTTCCACAGACAAGGGACTGGCAGCCTTGTGACTTCACCTGGACCACACAATTGCGGGCACAAAACAACACGGGTCGTCATGCTGAGACAAGGCCGTGCCTGCGTGTGGACATGACGGGATGGATGCCGGGCAACACCATTGTTGTGCCTTGGAGTGACAGGGATTTTGATTGTTCATGTGGATTGGGAGCCATCGCTCATGGGGTCGCCCCGAATGCGCAGCCCCTTCATGTCCACGCACAAGCACGGCCTTGTTTGAGCACGGCGGCTCCCTGTTGCCGTCGTTTCCTGGGCCTGAGGCCGTGCTTGGGGGAGGGGGCGGGCACCTGTCAGACTGCGCAGAAATCAAAGCCGGACAGGCCCCACAGTTGTGGTGTTTTTGCATTTGGAGGGTGTTTGAATGGATCCAGACCCAACAGCCCCCCTGCTCAACCTGCGTCCCTGGGGAGCAGCATTTTTTCCAAATACGCCGCACGTCAGACAGCAACATTACGGCGCGTTGGGTGGATTTGGAGGAACGTTTCCGCGTGTGCCAGAATGTCCTGCTGTTTTCACCCGTGGTGTGAGCTGTCAACAGCATTTTGCCCCCCACTTCTGTACACTTATAATGCTCAGAATCGAATGAAGAATTCAAATATGCCAAAAAGACAACAAAAAAAAAGCGTCCTCTCCATCCCACTGCGAGACCCCCCCTGTCACGCCACGAGTGTTGGGAGCCAAACCAACACATAGCATTCCCTCACACGGGCACGTGTAGGACCACTGGGCAGTGCGCAAGCAGTCCATAGCTTTTCCCATGAGTGCACAGAAGAACCCACTCAAGACGAAGGCACTTGTCGTATGTTGTCATCATTGTACATCTGCAGGTGGTCTCTCACCCTCATACCGCAGGCTACTGACATGGCTTGATTTCTATGATCGAAAGCCAAGACATCAGATGGTCAGAAGGATACAACATATCCCTCCGGGTTCTGAACCATGGAAGACACAGGCTTGAGACAGGCTTTCCTCAGCCATTCAGTGGACCAGGCAATTGTCACTGGTCTGTAACATCTCAATGGCTTCGGTCTTCACTAGTGAGCCTCTATGCCCTTCCTTCAGGCGTCATATCGCGGTTACCACAGCCGCCGCTCGTTCTCCGTTGACACTGGGCAGGGCGGCACATTCCTCCGCCTGGACCCCAACATGGCAGACGAGATCCGGTGCTATCAGGAGTTTGAGGACTACGAGAACGACAGGTCTGTGCATCGGTCACGCTGGGCATCCCTTGTGACCTTGACCCGCTGCGGGGGTCTGGAGAAGGGGATCAAGAGGACCCCACCCCCGCGTGCACGCGCGAATCTCCCCCCCCCCCCCTGGGGAACACCCGAGAACCCCCTAAATGCAGCTGCTCAGCTGTTGAAGTGTGCAATGGTCTCGGAGGACGCCTCCACAGCAGACGTGTCAATTCAGTGGACTCCATCTCCGCACTTCATGGAGCTGTATCCCAAACGCTTCAGCAGTGTGGATGATGCGTGTACCCCAGCGATATGACGTGTGTCCTACCTCCTGTGGCGGCGATGAAAGGAAGGGGCTCTCTGGAGGCTGGTTTGGGGAAGCAGGTCCCAATAGTGTGCAGCGCGCATGGTGCCAGGACTTCCCGATAGCCACCCGACAATGTTTCCGGAGAAATCCCGAGATTGCACAAGGGAATGGAAAAAAGAGAAAAGAGACAATAGTGTTCTGGTACGTTGCCTGGTTCAGGGGGGAATATTGGATGCGGTGCGTGCACCATCCGGAAATTGTAGCGCGCAGACCCCAGCCATGGGTTTCATTGTTTTTTTTTTGGTTGGGTACCCCAAAATTTAGGCCAAAATTTACCCCAAATTTTTCAACACCATTCCATACGGCAGGGGCAAGGCTGTGGGTGCGCGGAGGCGGCAGTTGGGGGGGGGGGGGCTCTCAAACGCTTCTTGAGAGCGCAAAAGGGAAGGTGCCCATGGCTGTGGGGGTCCCCTAGTTGCTGGTCCATGGTTTGCGACCTGCTCCACCTGCTTTGGGGTGAGACCCACCTCACACAAATGGCTGCCACCCACCCACAGCTGTGCTTGAATGGGAAAAAGGAGGAGCGTCCCCACAGCCCCCTCTCTCTCACACCCCCACCCCCAGGTCCACCTCCCCCCGGTGTCACCCCTCCATCAGGGTGTCCTACGGCGGACAGAGGAACCCACCCCATGGGCAGGCTCAGCCCCGTGGATGAGGTGCCTGGCGCGCCGGCACCCAAGCGGCTTACCACCAAGGGACAGGAGCCTGGCCCACCAAGTCCACCACGGGCCCATCCCTATGCCGCGCGGCAACCACAACGGTCTTCTGTGTGCCTCGACAACAAAATTCACAACACGCAGCCACACGCACCTAGAAGTGTCACCCTCCTGGATGGCGGTCCCAAACCTGCTGAAGGGAGCACCATGAACGTACACGGTGGGTAAGTAGGCGCACCGCAGTGCTGGGCATCTAGTGCTGACCCTGCATGCCTCTGAAGGAGGGCGTCCTCCACCCAGCAACCCAACCAAGCAACGGCGACACCCACCGCCCACGGGTTGCCGGGCCAGAGCATGTATCCCGACCATGGACATGTAGCCACGCAACGCCGTGACAGCGCACGGCAGAACGAAGTAGTGCGCGTGCCACGGTGAACCACGAGCCCCGCGCCACACACACAGTGCGCAGCTGGGTGCAGCACCCCCATAGCCCCTCGATTGGTAACGGGGCGGGGGTGGGCTACAGAGAGCCGCAGCCCGAGTGCAGCAGCACCAAGATGACAACAGCTGCAGCACAAAAGCGACAGCTCGAATGCTGCTGCTCAGTGGCTGCAGCAGCAGCGGAGCAACACCAGGTGCCGCAGGAATGCTGGGGCTGCCGGGTTTTCGTTTCCAGGGGGGGGGTCGATAGAGCCCTCCGGCTGGACCCCCCCCCCCAAAGGGGCTCAATTGACGGGACCCCCAAAATACCCCCAAAACCGACCCCGTGGACGTCCGTGGTTCCAATGGCGGTGGTACTAAAGACACAAGGCCCCCGGTTAATTCCGGCTACATGTATGTAGCGCCCCACCATGGCCTCCCATTAGAACCACATGAGCTGGTCAGACTCAGAGTTGCCAGCAGAGTCACAATTAGAGTCAATGACAGTGTCGCAGTCGGAATCAGAGTCAGAGTCAGAGCTAGAGCTAGAGTTAGAGTCGGAGCTGGAGTCAGAGGTGGAGGCAGAGGTGCAGCTAGAAGAGCTCAAGCTCGAGGATGCAGCTGTCGATGGTGCATAGTGAGGATCAGCCAAGCGGCTACGTGGTCCAATCTGTGCAGAGACACACTCAGGACACAACCAACAACCCATAGGAATCTCCTGGAGAGGAGGTGTTAGGCACAACTGGTGCCAACCAACCGTGCCAGAATGTGCACCCTCACAAATGAGAATGTCATTCCCATCAGATGCATCACCACCGAGGCAGTGAACACAAACAATGTTCTCATCCTCATCTTCGTTTTCCTCGGTTATGGATTCCTTAGGGACAGATGCAGTATCGCCATGCCCCCGTGGATCCTAGCCTTTTCATTAGTGAGAATGGTGTCTGTCAATTGAGCCTTTTTTTTCCGACCCCCCCCACTTTTTGGGGGCTCTATCGACCCCCCCCCCCCGAAACGAAAACCTGGCAGCCCCTGCTGCACAGAAGTGCACAGAAGCTGTAGGCGCGGGGCAGTACCGGAGCAGCCCAAAGCCCACCGCGTGGTGGCACAAGGCCGCTGCGTGTTGGCACAAGCCCATTGCGTGGTGGCACAAGCCCGGTAAGCCGCAGCAGGTGTGCAGCAGCACCAAGACGGCTGCGTCGGTTGTAGCATGAGTGTGACAGCTGAAATGCTGCTGCTCAGCAGCTGTAGCACTGGGCTGCAGCACCCCCATAGCCCCTCGATTGGTAACTGGACGGGGTAGGCTACAGTGAGCTGCACCCAATGTGCAGCAGCACCCAGATACCTACAGCTACCGCTTTTGTGCTGCAGCTACAGCCGTCTTGGTGCTACTGCACTCGGGCGGCAGCTCTCTGCCGCTCACCCCCGCCCCGTTACCAATCGAGAGGCGATGCGGGTGCTGTGCCCCGGTGCTGCAGCTGCTGCCGCAACCGCTGAGTAGCAGCATCTCAGCCGTGTCACTCGTGCCGCAGCAACAGCTGGTCAAATGCTACTGCTCAGCGGCTGCAGCAGCAGAGCAACACTGTGTGCCGCAGGAACGCCGCTGCACAAAAGCTGTAGATTGCAGCCTACCCCTGCCCCGTTACCAATCAAGGGGTGATGAAGGTGCACCCTGGTGCCGCAGCTACTGCTGTAACTGCTGAGCGGCTGCATCTCAGTTGCATCACTCATGCTGTAGCCGTGCAGGTGCCACTTTGCTGCTACACACTGGGTGCAGCTTACTGTAGCCCACCCCCGCCCCGTTACCAATCGAGGGGCTATGCGGGCGCTGTGCCCCGGTGTTACTGTAGCTGTTGCAACTGCAGAGCAACATCACCGCGTCACTTGTGCCGCAGCAGCTGCTTTAGGTGTCTACGTGCTGCGCACACTGGCTACAGCTCATTGCAGCATACCCCGCCCAGTTACCAATCGAGGGGCTATGGGAGTGGTGCAACCCAGTGCTGCAACTGCTGAGCAGCAGCATTTCAGCTGTCACACTCATGCTGCAGCTGCCATAGCCGTCTTGGTGCTGCTGCCTGCCTGCTGCAGCTTACTGGGCTTGTGCCACCATGCGGTGGGCTTGTGCCACCACGCGCCGGGCTTTGGGCTGCTCCGGCGCCCAGACCCGTACAGCAGATGCAGATGCAGTGTGAGTGTGATAGCCGAGCTGCTACTGCTGCCGCACTGGGGTACAACACCGCCATAGCGCCTTAATTACTAACGGGGCATTAGCACCGAAACGCCTGCAGCAGCAGCGACGTGTGAGAGACCGCTGAAGTTCCGCTGCACAGCAACTGGAGCAGCGACTGTAGCACTAGGGGCAGCACGCCGCATGGTGGCCCAAGCCCACCACGTGTGGCACAAGCCCAGTGCGAGGAGGCACAAGCACACCGCGAGGTGGCACCAGCCCACCGCGTGGTGGCACAAGGCCACCACTGGGTGGCGCCACACGACGCGTCGCAGTTTGGAGCACGGCGAGCGCCTGCAGGAGCACATGGAGCACGTGGAGCATGCGACGGCCGCTCGCACCACACATCACTCCGGGGGACCGAAGGTTAAGGCCTCCTGGGTGTACGCCAGTGGCCGCTCTCGACCAGCAAGGTGTGAGGCAAACCGACGGGTAAGCCAATAGCATACAGCCCCTCAAAACCAAAACCAAAACCCAGGTCCAACTCTCCTTCCGTAGTCCAGGAGTGGCGCTGCAACACACACTCTAGATAAAAATGTGCTCTCGCCGAAGGTGTGTGCCATGATGTATGCTCCCATGTCCACTGCCCTTGGTGCCCTTAGGAATGCACGCCAAAGAGGATCCCTGCCGCTTTCCAGAAGCTGCCCAAATTTAAACCCTCCAAACAAGTTTATGCCCTCCCACAATTTTTATACCCCTTGTAACCCCCCCCTGAGCCACCTGCAAGCAAGCAGAACATGAACGAATTCAAGCCACAATTTCAGCACCACCGCAACATTCGCTTGGAAGAAGGAAGTCAGTCTAGCCCACTTCATGACATTGGAAACACTGGCAGACGTCATTCTTTTTGCTCTATTCCTTCAAGAACCGTGCAGCATGCTTCACAAGCCGCCCACAACACAACAACAATACACTGCCCATAGTTTGACCTTACCGGGCCCTTTGCCAAAATTTGTACCCTGGGTTTTAGACTTTGGGGGGTGATCTGTTCATGGTGATGCCCAGGACTTCGGTGTCGTTGTACCATGTTTCCCCTGGCTACCGCATTTCTGATCACCTTCATCAGAAGGCGTGCTCAATGGTTGGCAAGGAGTGGGGGCACCCCCCACTCCTCTTGAGGGCCAACAACCCCTCAGCCCCCTCCCCCTCTCCCCCATCCAAAAGCATATCTCTGTGCCCACATAGCAACCGCAAAATCGTGTTTCAGTGCCAACCTGCGGCCAGAGGCTTTCTTCTGACATTCTGTCACGTCTGCCATGTGCGCGGCAACTCCTATTCTGTTTCGATTGAAGTACATTTGCTGCAGGGCTCCCAAACGATCCGCTGTTTTTCGCAGGTACACTGCAGCCCTTTTGCTGCAGAGGCATTTGAAGGCTGTCCATGATGCCAAAAAAGAAAGAAGGTACCGCAAAATGCAGCGGATAGCAGCGGAGAACCCGAAGGCGGTGCTTGTTCTACAGCAGGTTCAGCAGCAGCATCGCATGGGTGTGGGTTTGTGTGTCCACGCGTGTGTTGTTGTTGTTGTGGTGGTGGTGCCGCTGATGTTTATGGTCGTCCTCCCTTGTGCCACGGCCCCTGCTGTTGGTGCTGAGGTTGAGATTGTTATTGATGTCGTTTGTCGTTGTTGTGTTCGTCGCTGCTGCTGCTGCTGCTGCTGCTGGTTGTGCCGGCGCCGTCATGGGCTGTGGGCCGTCGTCTATTATTGTCTGTTACGTGTGGCATCGCCCCTTCAAGACGCCCGGTTGGATGCCCCGCTACACCGGACCGGACCTCTTCACACCGGCCGGGGGACCATGGCCCCACTTCCCACACCGTATCCCCGCCTTAAACATGGGGGTGTTTTGTAGTGCCGTGCGGACGAGCGTCAGCACAGACTGTCGTGGTGAAATAACAGGAGCAGGACCCACAGGGCTGGTCATTTCGCACGCGGCAACAGGTCACTTGCACTTCAGAGGTCCAATGCAACAGTCTTCTCAGGTCACTTGCACGTCAGAGGTCCAATGCAACAGTCTTCTTCGCCCCAAGTTGGGGCTAGCGGAATATTCTGCTGCCCCCCCCTCCCCCACCAACCACGACACCAACACCAGAGCAACACTGACACCAACAACAGCGGAACGCACACACCCACACACCCACAGCAGCAGGCAGCTCAGGAAAGCCCAGGGCAGCCCAGAAAAGATGCCTGGGGCACCGCGTGCCCTGGGTGATGCACCGGCAGACACTTGAAGGGGGAGGGGGAGGCCACAACTAGCCCGGGTCCCGAACCCTTAGTCTGACGGCGGGCACTACGCGCATGGTCTGCCACCGCCACACCACGCTAAGGCCAACAAGCCAGCAAACATCATGAAACTACGCCCAGGACACAGACTGCGATATGTGGGCCAGCAGAAGCAAGTGGCCAAAACCACCAACACCAAGTAAACCGACACCAACAAGGAGCCCCCATGAGCCAGGATCTGCCTCCTCAAGGGGAGAGAGGGGACAGGGTGCGACGACCCCCCTCCCCCTCCCCATTCCCCTCCCCACAGCATCACGTTCCCCGCCCCCCTTTGCCCCCCAGGACAGGACAAACATGGGGAGTACAGAGGAACCAGGGCAGGGGGCAAGGGAAACACAAGGGGAGGTAACAGGGCAGGGCAGACTTCGCTCACTGAAAATAGTGCAGAGCGCAGAACGAGGGAAAGGAAAGGACAAAAGGGAAAGAATCAATGTGGTTGTTAGAAGCCCCTGTCAGGAAAATGTTCCTGCAGATGCACACACCAGCGCGCACAAGTGAGTGCTAGAGTCGGCAAACCCAGCATGGACTCGGATTACGCATCTGGATGCTGCTGGTCAACGGCACGGGCAACATCCCGTCTCCCGCCAGCCAACCCCGGAGTTGTCAAATGGGACAAGTCATCCAGGGCCGTTGACACAACCAAACCACGTTCGGACCCACAGAGGGTCGGAATGTACAGTGGTGGGACGCCAATGGGCTCCGCCAACGGCAAGCAAACCAGCACCATGGCCTCATGCCAACCCTCCCGCCCCACCTCCCCCACCAATGTACGTCTGCCAGCACCGCTTTGCAGATCCACAATCCCTGGTCCCTAATTTCCCGGAAGATAAGGCAAAGCTGGAGGCTGCGTTGGCGTCGGCGTTGGTTAGGACACATGCGCGCATACGCTCGCGCACACCATGTGTACAGCAACCTGAATTTGCAGCGCATAATACCAGCATGGCACTTGTGTGTACCACCGCTTGTGTATGATTGCGTTCTGTGTTCTGGGTGTGATGTATGGGGACATCTCAGTGGTTGCGCTTCACCGCCGGGTATCGATGTTCCTTGTTTCATTATGAAGCCACAGTTCCTTCTCAGGGGGGTCAGGAAGTCTGGCCCAAGCATGCAACTCCCCCTTCCCCTGGGATTTTGAGAGATAGTGCCGCAAATGGCCGTAAATCTTTTTGGAGGGGTACGGTACGTGGAACTCACCGCCCCTGGAAATGATCAACAGCTGCCGGTGGAACATTGAGGCGCAGCACCAATAGACGTGGTTTTTCCACATCAAAATGCATCAATGTACTCCTCTGCTTCCGCCTTGCACACACATTAGCCTCGAACACAAAACCTTGAAAAACAATTGGGAAGTCTGGTAAAGTCCACAATGCTGCCTGCGTTTGGCAAACGAAAAAGGCCAGAATGACGCCCGCTCACCCTCTCAAACCAAGCATGTCCGCAAAACCTCCTGCGGATTGCAGCAAGTTGTAGTTGACGAACCTCACCCTCGCCGACAATCTGTTCGCGCCTCCGGAAAACTCTGCGGCTTTGCGTTGGATGCAAACCGTTTGCATGTGTGTGCGCCCGCTTATGTCCGTTTGTGTGTGTGCGCGCGCGCGTGTACATTTGTGTGTACGGTTTTTGTATGCATCTGTGCCGAGGTCATCACCCTCTGTGCTCCTGCTCGACACAGTTTGGGCGGGCCTACTACTCTCGATACCGCACGGCTAGCCTTCGACTTCGACCTCTGGTTCACCAAACTGCCCTGCAGACGCGGTCGGCCATCCGGATTCAGGCAGCATGGAGGGGCTATTTGGCCCGCCAGAAGTGTGCTGCCCTGCAGAATGATGAGCTGCATGGCATTGAGGTGTGGTCCAGAGACATGGTCCGCGTGGTTGTGGCGTGTGCAGAGTCTGCTATACCAGTGAGCGCCGCAGGCATGTGGGTGGCTTAACCCTGACCATTCTCTTTGTGGTTCAGGGCGTGGGCAGGGTGTCCGGTCTCCTGCATGAAAGTCCGCCCACCCCTGCAGCGCCGGAGTTGGTTGGCTGGTGGTGGTGATGGCGGTGGTGGTGGTGTTTCAGATATTTTGCAATAGCCTGCAGCCGTACCACAGCCAGTAGACTGAGGTAAAACCAATACAACCAATGGGCCAAGGTACAGCCAATGGGCCAAGGCACAGCCAATGGACATGGTATAGCCAACACCAGAAAGGTCATGAGCAATGGTCCAGTCATTGCATCCGGCATGACGCATTTCTTTGAGCTCTTTGCACAATGCGGATGATGAGCACGGGGCGGTTTTTTTTACTGAACCCCTCATATTTTTTCTTTTTATTTCATCTAGCAAAAAGGGGGGGTCCAGTCCAACCGCTGTCAGTGGGCCCACAACCGCTGTCAGGCGCCCTACCTTTGGCTTGACTGTCCACTATTGTGACAGCCCGGCGCCGCTGTCAGGCACGCTGTCTGGTGCCAGGGCATCCCAGCGGGCCTGCTGTGCACGTCGGCATCTGAGGCCCACTGGGGCCAACTCATTAGACACGCTGGGCCACTGGGTTGGGCTGGCCCATCTGCAGCGGTGGGGGTTCAGGGCTCGCGATCTTTGTCCCCGGAGTAAAATGGGGTTTTGGGGGTCTCCTGAGCAGTTTCATTACCCTCAAGGCTTCTGTGGGCCTTGTTGGGCTGACGAAACTGTTGCACTCGCGAGGGCCTGGGGTCAGGGTAGTGGCTGCCTGCTGTGCTAAAGGCCAGGGCCAAAGAAGGGGCTTGCTCTGGAGTGAGAGCAAGGATTCAGCTTCATGGCTTCCTCAGCATCAGGAGAGCAGTGTGGGGAGGGGCACGGGGACAGAAGTGTACATAGCGGTAGTGGTAGCACATGGGGGCAATACCTGGGAACTCTGCTTGATGAGCAGACCCAGGGGCTGTAACTTGGAGGGGAGCTATGCCTTGGGGCAGGCGCAGGGAACTGTGCACTGCTTGCGGACAGTGGCAGGAAGCTGTGGACTGCAGCGATTACTGTGGTGCTAAGGGTGATGGGATGGGACCCGGAACACGGATGTCAAGCCACTCCATTTTTGTCACCGCGAACGGTGTTGGTCCAGGCGTTGACGAGGGGAGCGGTGCCTCGTAACCCATGCCCCCAAGACAATCACCGAAAAGAGTATCAGAGCTGTCTCATTACGCTTCACTTCCGGTCTACTTTTGTTGGTGGTTTTGGGGCATGCGCACTGTTGCTTGTCCAGGGTGAAGGGGCCATGGGGCAGGACGTTTTTCAGTGGACAAGTTTTTCTTTTCTTTTTTTTTTTTGTTGCAAAACATCGACCGCCAACCGCCGTTGGTTACCCTCCAACTGTGGTCCAATTGTGTCCCTAATAAATGGCCTATGCGCTGCTACTGGATGGTCCATTGGAATTGAAGGCCGTCCTGCCATGGGGCAGTAACTGTGGAAGGGGCCCAGTTGACGCATTTCCCTGCGTGTTTTGTGCCGTAGGAAGAGGAGAGGGCGTTTCTCGATGAGCAGGCGCGGAAGATCCAGACCTTTTTCCGATTGGTGGTGCAGTATCAGGGGCACAGTGAGCCTGACTCGGGACGTGAGGAGGCCGCCGCTGCCCGCATTCAAGGTGCGTCTGTTGTGCCTGAGGGTGCGTTTCCGCGGCCCTTTGCACTCTTCTCTCAGTCACTTTTGCGGCGCCAAACTCGTTGCGCATCAGATATGGGTATCTGTGAGTGTGAGAGTGTGTGCGTGTGCGTGCATGCGTGTGTTCTGCGGTTTTGTCACCAGACCCTTGATACAGTGGCTTATCACCCCGTGAAGATGGCGATGTTAGTGAGACGTCACACCAAGGTGCTCGCCATTGGAGAGGGATGACTCGGTTGCTGGTGGGTTCTGGTTCTGGTTCTGGTTCACCAGGGCCATCTCCCGGCAAGGCTGTTGCGGGCTCGGCGGCCCTGAGAGTCACCCAAACCGCTCATCACCGTCCGCTCGGAGGCTGCGCGCTCTGCGTGTGGGAGCTGGGGTGTGCTATGGGGTGTCGCCGGTGTGGGTGTGGTGTGCGGTGGCACCGGGTGCTGGGTTGTGGGTCCGGGGTCGCTTCCGTGTGGGGGGGGGGGGTGTTCGCGCGCCCTACGTCCCTGGGGTAGTCCCCTAGCCCGTCCACGGTCAGATCACCCGGATCCTCCGCCCATGGGCCTAACGTCGCTGTCGCTCGGAACCGCCACAAGCCACGACACATACGAGGGCACTGAGCGTCATCGATCAATTAAGCTGAGGCATGGAGTAATTATGGTCCGCCGCCAAGACCCATCCCAACCCCGCCGTCACCACTTGCCACACAGGCGCCGGTCTGGTGTCACACCCACACAGTACTACAGCTCGTCTTGATTGCCGTGGGTACTGGTGCATACACTGATTAGCCGAGCACAGATATAGCACGTAGTCAAGGGGTGACGGGTCCCGGACAAGACACGAAGAGGCTCCGCCTGAGCAGTGGTGGGCAGTTGAAAGATCAGGGCTTGAAACATATCACACCATCCAGGGATAGGCAAACACACTTCTGCCGACACCGCATGTGCACACGTAGCTTTGGCAACAGTGGTTATAGGAACCACCTTGCCCAAAGAAGCACCAAGAAAGGTAACCTCGGAACGATGGGCCAAAGATCTGTTTGCAAAGGTGTGTCCCCTTGGTGGACACACACACAGTGCTCTTTCCCATATCCCTGCCGGCAAAGACAAACAATTGGTTTCACTAATTACCGGGCGAGCGCAAGTAGAGCAGAGAGATGGGCAGACAAGCGAAAGCCTGATAGTCCCTGGAGGGGAGCGCGGTATTAAGCCTGTGCCTTGAACCACCTCGGAAAGTCGGGTGCAGAACACGAGAACATGATTAGCCTGCAGAATGGGGGGGGACACGGCAACATCCTTCTGTCGCAATTTGTAAAGGAATCGCCGTTGTACTTCAGTGGCCCAGATCTTCAGGACTCCGAATAGGAGACATAACTCTACAGGCAGAAAATGCTTTAGGACAGAAGTAACCGATAAAGGAATCCAAGAGGGTAGGGCAACTCTATCAGGAGCAGGTGATATCACAGGCAAACAAATGAACATTGTGCCACTGCACTCTGTGCACGTCGTGTGATTCTGAAAACTCATAATGGTCCCACACTCCCAGCAAGCTTTAATTTGTTCACACACAGAAGCATCGTCTCTGGGTGAATTAGACTCATACACATTGACGAGATAGTCCTGCTCAAAAGAAATCAGATGCTGAAGAAGTACACTGACCCGTCGTCGGGGAAATGCAGTGAGGCAGTGATACAGCACCCACTCAGTTTCAGCATGCACCAAATACCCAGGAGGTAGTACTGGGGTTCACATCCACTGACGCTGATGTTGATACTGCGGAAGTGCATGATCAGCACCAGCGGCAGGAGGCATGTGTCTCGTCTCAACAAAGGTGGTAGGCCGTTGTTGGGGGGTTCCCGATTCATAAGAAGAGGCAGCAAAACCCGAAGAGGAGGCGTCCCACTGCCACTGACCAGCATTATCATAGTACCCAGAGGTCTGCTGGTTTTGGCCCTGGGGAGGGGAGTACCACTGATCATACTCCCAGCCGTAGTCAGGAGGTGCACCCGAGCCTTTTCCTTGGCCTGCCTTTCCCCAATATGGCTGCTTCGCACTGGGACCCTGCTGACCTGACTCTTCCCGAGACCGCAAAGCACCTATATGGCGATAAGGCTCACCCAGATGATCATGGGAGCGGGCCCGCAAATTAAAACCAGAGGCAGCCCTCCATTCCATGGCATGTTCCCCTTTGAACACCTTTTCTATTGTGGCTTTAGACAATGTAAGATGATAGAACCCTCGTGCAGTGTGTGCTTCAGTCAAACCTGCATGAACACCGAAAATGTCATGAACTGCCTTGTTGTAGCGGGCTGGGGAAATGGAGGGAGTCAGGCCATGTAACCTGATCACAGCTGAGTCCTTGACAGAAGGCACAGAAATAGCCTCATAAGAATCAGTCGGGAGCAAGGAAGTAGTTTTACCCTCCCCCACCAGAACAGTTGGGCCCTTGGACTCAGAGGGTCGAGCAGACTCAGTAGACCCCCCCCCACCAGCGACAAATGATTCCACCAGAGAGTCAGAAATGCCATCATCAGGCTCAGCACCATCAGGAATATCCAAGGCACAGGCATTAGTAATTGCTCTTAGAAACATTCTCAGGTGCAGAGAATTCGTAGCCTTTCTCGCAATCAACGCGACGGCTCTTCTCAGGGATTTAATATCCATAACAGCTTCCAGTGGGGTGATGTCAAGACCGTCAGGAGCTTCAAACAGAAGAGAGAATACAATGGCGTGACAGTCAGAGTCGTCCTTGAGACCTTTCAGGATCTCCCCAGCTTTCATGAGGAACGACTGCTTGTCTACGGGTCGAATGGTGGAAGGAACCGATTGAACACATAGATCATTCCATTCTCTGATGTCCGAAAGCAGATTGTGCCGCACAACAGGACTTTGTTTCGCCAAAATCATCTTGAGGGATGTATACAATTGGGCAGGCACTCGAGCTGCAGACAGGGCTCCAGCCAACCTTCCATCCACATTGTGTGCCACGAGGAGCTCCTTTAGTGCTTTACTGGCGGTAGACACAACACTCTCTGGGTAGAATTGAACATCTTCCAGAATTTTGACATACGGATCTTCCTCAGACACACCAGCCAGACTGGGCTCCAACAAACTTTTCCACAGAGGCACTCGGGGAGGTTCTCGGGGACCGACAGGAGCTCCAGATGATTTTCGTGAGTCAGCGTCACAGGGAGCTTCAGCCAGCAGAGGCGGATCTGCTTTAAGTCGATCTTTGAGCAGCGATTTGATGAGGCCTGTCCAATCTCCAGCCTTTAGTGGGCAGTTTTCCAGATAAGTGCAATCAGAATCGACTTGAATCTGAAAACAAGGCTGCAGAGACTTGCGTTTCGCCCATTGTGCATAAAGGGCATACCATAGTAGAACTTGGGCAAGAGGCTTCACTTTGAGTCGTTGTGTACCAGATACTGCTGACAAAAAATCATCGAGGGACATTGAAGCAACAAAGCGTTGCACATGGAGATCAGAAATCTGGTCAGACACTTGTGCTTGCCACAGAATGCGTTCTGACTGAGACCATTGCGCAAACAGAGGCCGTAACTCCGACAGATAATCAGACCAAGTCAGAACCAGGCACTGAGGGATACTCACTCTGTAAGTTACTATGGAGCACGCAGGAAGTTGACCGGCAAACACAGGAAATCCAACCGCTGGTGAGGTGAATACTGCAGAACTATACGGCACATGATGAACATCTTTTTTAGCTTGATAGAACCGCACCGATAGCTGAAGATCACCAGAGTTCGCCGATTTTCCTATTGACAGTGCTGGGTACACATGTTGTGGAAGGACCACGCGAGACTTCATCTCAGCCGTAAGGTCTTCGTACTCAGTCATCTCGCAACTACAGGTTGAAGAAAACTGTGGTTGGAAAGTAGGAATTTCTACAATTCATTACATGACAGTTTGCAGGAGAACAAGGAGTGGCAATACTCAGATTGGTGTTTACCCCCCCTTCATTGTGGTGCTGAACTACGCGTCGCAGCCGCTAGCCCGTTTACGGTCAGACCATTCGGATCATCCGCCCATGGGCCTACAATTGCGCACTCAATAACCGACAACCGAATGGAAGTCCGTAAAACAGACTGTCTCCTACTTCTTCAGCCCTGTTGCGGTCAGACCATTCGGATCATCCGCCCATGGGCCTACTTTTGCACGCCAGATAACCGACAACCGAATTAAGAATCAGTAAATCAGACTGTCAAAGGTTTCTCTAGCCCTGTTGCGGTCAAACCTTGTGGATCATCCGCCCATGGGCCTAATTAATCACTGGAGCCAACCGACAACCAACTTATATTGCTCGTGGGAGTTCAGCTGGACATTACACTGAAATTGCGCTGAAACATCCAGGAGAAGTACAGGGTACTCACAGCCATTTCACAGCAATGCACCAGCCCCAACAACCTGTTATAGACAGTGACAAAGGAACCCTGAGAAGCCTCGACCTGCAACACTATTCAACCAGTGTTTCACCGTTCGATTTGTCTGGGGGACCCGTGTGCGATACCGTCCTGGGTGCAGAGTTTGCACGCTTGTACACACTTGGTAAGGCAGTGGTGTGTCTGCCCCATCCGGATAGCACCGTCCCCGGGAGGGGCACCCGCGATTGCGTGTCCCGGTGGTGGGAGCCGACATAGGCCCATCCGACTCGGCGGTTGCTGGTGGGGGGAGGATTGCGGTCCGCAATTTACCGCAATTTTACCGCAATTTTTCAGTGATGCCTCTATTCAAAAATTTCATTTTTCCGCTGAGGAAAATTCTTTCCCTCCCTTCGCTGTTACTAGGCACACTGTACATCTATGTGTTGTGATCTGTCCTGCATGTCATTTATGTGGCATGTCCTGCATGTCATTTATGTGGCAGGACGCTTTTCTGTTTTTGTGTTCCCAAAATGTCATCCACTTTTGGGGACAGTGATTCCGGCAATGGTAAAAGACCAGTGAAACGTGGCAAAGGACAGGGTGGCCGAAAGGCACGCTATGCCACACAGATTTCGCCTGCAGCACATGTCCACATTGTCCACGATATGGAGTATGCTTCATCGACCGTACTTTGTATGAAAATTTCAAAATGCATTCATGGCCCATTATAATGTTGACGTGGAAGGACGGGTGGATTAGCTGCTTGTGCTAAAAGCTTTGGTGCAGTGTGCATGCTATGTGCTGAAAGCCTCGCTATCCTACCAATTGGGTGCATAATTGGTAACAAAAATTTTTTTTGCAAAGAGTCCTGTGCCGCAATTTATACCGCAATTTACCGAAATTCACCGCATTTTACCGCAATTTTACCGCAATTTTTTCAGGCTTGGGGGACCGCAATCCCCCCCCCCCCCCAAGTTGGTTGAACCTGAGTGGCATTGAGTCCCGAGCACCGCTCAACTGCAGTGTTGTTTGTTCCTGCTGCTCTCTCGTGTATGTGTGAGTGTGAGTGTGAGTGTGATTCACTGTTGCATCACCATTGCTCGTTCAGCCTCCTGCTTGTCTGAGCGCCAACATTTTTGCTCCTCTGATGAGTATGCTGGAGACTAGTACTCGCAGTGCCTCCTGTTGCATTTGTATCTGCATTGGCTATCTGTTGGTTCTTGTTCCCATCACTAAGTGTGTGTGTGTGTGTGCGTGTGTTTCTTTCTCTCTCTCTCTCTCCCTCTCTCTCTCTCTCTCTCCCTCTCTCTCTCCCTGTGTGTGTGTGTCTGTGGGTGCATGGGTGTGGGTGCTTCTCGTTTGCACTGTTGTCGTGACCTTTTGTGTGTCCATCCGTCCATTTTCCCGTCAGCACTGCAAGTATTTCCCTTTGCAGTCCTGCCTGTAGAGGTTTTGGTGTCTCATGCAGGAGCCTGCGGGCCTCCACCTTCAGTCTGTCTTGCTTTCTTTCTTCTTTTTCTATTGGATATCCACCGTACAAAGACTTCGCAGAGACATGCAGCAGCGCTGTTTGCCACTGCACTTGTCCGTCGTTTGCATGTCACATGTCATCGTGCATCTGGGCACCACCAAGCGCTCTCAAAGAGGAGGGTCAGCCTGTTCTGCAGTTCAAAAAAGATCCGGTCCAACTGTCACAGAAGGAGCCTGGCACGTGGGATTGTTCTTCTGACTCTCCATGTTGGCCTGACAACAAATTGCAACTGCCCATTGTTCTGCCCACAGGGATGGCTTCGCGTGTGTTGCTTGCCCTTTGTCTGTGTCTGTGCCAAGGTGCCTGCCTGCGGTCGCTGGACAGTGATGCGCTGCTTTTTTTCCTTTTGTCAACGTGGTCCGAAGTCAGTGGTTTCCCTGATGTCATGATTGTAGCTTCTGTCTTGTTGCTGTTATGATTGCATCTGTGCACACCACAGCGCAGTCCGCTGTATCGCTCCATTCCATTTTTTGGTTTTGGGGGTGGAGAACTTTGCACGGGTGGATGGGTGGGTGAAGCAACCCTCCCTCCATCACCCCTAGGGGTTGATGCCGGGGGTTGGGTGAAGGTTTGGGTGGGTCGTCTGTGCTGGAGAGATGGGCAGATTCATGGATTTGGTTCTGACTTGCTTGGTGTCGAAAAACCGCATACATCGGTTTGTTTGTGATCTACTGATTCTTTGTTCATCTGCTTCGTCTGTTTGTCATCACATCAGGCGGGGGCTAGGGGTAGGAGTTCTTCGGATAGTGGCACCATGCAGGGTGATGGAAAGCCCACCCCAGTGGCAGGTTTCTACACCACAACAAGCATTTCACACGACGGCAGGGCGGGAAACTGCCCGCGTTTGTTGTTGGGGCCACGTTTTACACCGAATATGTATACCTGTCAAGCAACATCCCTAGAACCCACACTTGGTTGATTCGCCTTGTCAAAAGGGCACAGCAGGTGGAAAATTGTCATGAGGATATGATCATTGCTGAATGTGTGCCCCGTTGGTGCATTGGCATGCCCAACCATTGGTACAGGGTGGCCCAGATGAGCTGATACTCGAAAGTATGGGAAGGCTGCAGAATGGCCTAAACCTCCCTCATTTTTTTTTTCGATTGGCTGATTGTCACGCCAAATAGGATAGTGGCACGCTTTGCAGAAATGCCCCCCCCCCCCCCCGGCATCATGCTAGTCCGTACTGATGCAGCAGAGCATTGCCTGTTATGATGATGCTGATGCTCCCCATAAGCGGTGTCCTCTTGTGTCTCCACGAAGAAGTCTGAAGCCCTGAGGAGTATCAGGTGTGGTTGGTTTGCTATAGTACGGACGTCAGCCTCTGCTGTGCCTGCAAGTCCTGCTGGGTGTTTGTTGCCCGACGACCATCAGTGGCTGATCTACCCCCGGCCCTTTGATGAACTGCTCTCCCTTTGGGTTTCCATTTGGCCTACGCTTGTCTGTCGACAGGGTTTCAGAAAATGGTCCAAGGTCGAGCCGACGTCGAACGGAGAAGATCTTCAGATCTCATGAACATGCGCGACGAGGCGTGTTTTGTCATCCAGCTGCACTGGCGGTTACACAAGGTCCGCCAAGAAAGGCTGGCTGGGACCCGTGGCGCAAAAACCCCTAGCCCGTAACTCCCTGCGCCCACTAACACAAAATTGATCCGTGGTGGATGGGACTCTGTGCATGCGGCTCAAGAGGTAATTGCTCAGGGGCCAAGAGGGCCCACGAGGGTGTCGGAGAAATTTCTTGGGGGGCTCAATTGCCACCCCCCCCACCCCCCCCTTCTGGACCCCCTGGCCCACGCTGCAGGTGTTGAGGTTTGGAACTGAACTGAACTGAACCCCTCCCCCCCCCCCGCACAGGGTACATCTATCAAAGGCCCCGCCTACACTTTCGGTTGGCTCACCTTAATTAGGCCTTAATCCCCATCTCTCCCATCCTCACACACACACACACACACACACACACACACGCACTCATACACATGAGGTGCCAATCGGCAGACTTCCACCGTAATGCCACCCCCCGCGCCCCGCGCCCCGGCCGCCAACCCCCCTGCCTCCTGCTTCGACTGATAGTTGGTGGTGGGGGTCGCAATGGATCCCATCCAGACAGAGCGCTGGGTCTTGTGTTTGGTGTTGTCAACCGCAGGGGTTTTCGCGGGCACAGTGGCCTTGGGCCACATGATAGTTGAGCCACGTTCGGGGCTGATTCTGTGCACTGGGGGGCTCGACACCGGGGTATTCGCATGTTCGCAGTGTCCTCAAGCTTTGCAGTATTGATTGGGGGATGCCCTGTTTGGCGTAACGTGTGGCGTCACGTGCTTGACAAGTGGTGCTGTGGCCCTGACGCACACAGTGCAGCAGCGTCCTGCAGCTCCCATGCCCTCCGTGTGCCCCCCCGTGTTCGCTTTGTGATTCCAACGTGTTGACAGAGTGCAAGCCGGGCAGTGCTGCAACAGGGTACACGCCGCCAGTCGTAGTGTTTTCTGGTCAGGGCAGCACCTTGTTTTACCTTTCCGGTGAATTCCACCCCCCTCTGAGTCTCATGCAGAGAGGGTCTTTTATGTGTGTATTATGATACAAACCCAGGAATAGGGATGTCATCTCTATCTAGCTGTGGTGCTGCTCAAATACGAGTATTGGCTTTGGAGTGGGGGGGGGGGGGGGGGCAGCATACCGGTTACGGTCCGTTTCAGTTACGTCCACAGACTGTGTATGTACCAGATCTAATGCGTGCGACTGGACCCTTGTTACGGCGGTTCCCCTTCCAAGAAGTCAGCGATGCCAGGGAGACGCCACACCAAGGCGCTTGCTGATGGAAAGGGATGATGTGGATGAACCCAGGTTGCAGTAAGCCCAGAGCACCGTCGGCTCATTGTGAGCTGTATCCCATCAGTCTTGCTGGCTGCGGGAAGCTTTTGTATGGCTGCCTGTGTGGCGGTAGTTGCATACTGCACATCCCCTGTACTCTAGGACATCTCTTTTGGAGCGAAAGTGCTTCTCCTTCGCGCTTTCGTCTTGGTCGCAAATAGTGTGTGCATGCGTGCGTGCGTGCGCGCGCGCGCGCGTGTGTGGTGTGTGTTGACGGGGAATCTGATATTCGGACGCGGTGTTGTGCTGCTTGTCTGTTTGTTTGCAATCGTGTGTTGCGCGTGCAGGGGGGGGGGTTTCAATGCTGAGCACCGCAGTGGAGCATGCCGCGCGTTGCAATCCCACCATTGCTCTCCTGACCCAGGAAATGATACTCGATTCATGTCCAATTGGCAGGTGCACAGACCCGTGGCTGCGCCATCTCGAAGCCTGCAATGCGATTGTCACTGGCTTTCTGAGCCGGCTGTTCGAGAAAATTTGATCATCTATTGGCTTCATGCACATAGGCAGGAATTCCCCTGTTACAGGATAGCTGGACATTTGAGGGCACACCCCAAAGTGGCCCTTACCATGACAATTGCTGTGAGACATGGTGTGCAAAAATTTTGTGTGGGCATATGCTTCTTTGATATGTGGTGTTCCAATGTGTGGTGCGGTGATATGTGGTGTTGTGTTACATGATCTGAGCTTTTCCTGTCTCCATCAGCATTTATTCCTGACCCAGGTACTACTGTTATGGGAAAATGGGCTTTATTTTCTGCCGGGTATGGGCTAAGCTGTCCAAACCAAGCACCATTTTGCCATCACATTTCAGCTTGAATCATCGAGAATGCCTTCTGTGCTCTGGGGGCATCAGCAAACTAACCCTTTTACTTGGCAGACATGCTCAAAAGGAAGAAAGAAGGTGCTTTATGTGATTGTGTAATGTGTCATACCCCTCTGTCATCCTTTCTGATTGTTCCCACTCTATTCCCCGTGTGTTTCCATGTCTTCTTTGTAGAATGTGCATGCAGGAGCCTCCTCTGGTACATCTCTGATCGCAACACCGTGCCATGTGGTTTGCCCACTTTGCGTGTCCAGACGAACTTAAGTTGCAAAATGGCACGCTAAGACTATTCATTGTGGTCATCTTGTTCTGCATGACTGTGTTTCCATCACCAGCAATTACATACAGTTAATTTGAGCGAAATTCATCGACTGTGGCATGTGCTTGATGTGTGTGTTTTTTTATTATTTCAGATGAGGCCCTCTGCGTTCTTACCTCAGAAATAATCAGTTTGCTTGATGCACCCAAAAGTGTTTTTTTAATGCTTGAGTGAAAAACAGCTGCTTCATGAGAGATATGATAAGGAAATTCAATAAAGTGAGAGTGTACCCGCCAACATGAGTACACAGGCAGGGTTCTGACTCAGGTCTTGGCATCATCAGATTGCCATTTATCCTGGCATTTAAACATTTCATGGAGCTCTTTCTCAGCACATTTCAGCATTGTTCTCTTATATTCCGAATTCCCCCGCGTGTTATTCTTTCTACAAGAGTATTTTCAAATCGTTTTCCACATACATGGGCACTACTAGTACATGCACGGACTTGGTGTCTGTAGTCACGTGGCCGTCTGTCCATGTGCGCCAAATGCTGCGTGCTATGCAATACCACTCATGCTGTTTCGCACCCACACATATCAACAGTAGTTTTGAGTGGTTGTGCCATACACCCTGTGTTTGACACAGGGGCATCTGTCCTCGTGACAACAACTTTAAGAACCTCAGGAGCTTTTTCTTTGTTCTGGTTATGTCGCAAGGATTCGAAAGGGTCACTCCTTCTGATTCCAGCTCAATTTGTGTTCAGCCATGCTCGCTCTTTGTTTTTTTGTGTTTCATTGATTGGATATTTGCACACAGACGCAGAAGTAGCTGCCGCAGCCCCTTGGCCTGTCCTCTTAACCCTGCATGTGTTTGTACGTCCAATTTTTTTCATGACTCATTTTTCTTTTCGACACTATTCCACGGTTGATATGAATTGTTCAGCATAGTTACAGGGTAGTCCCAGGACACTGATAAGGACAATAGTTCAGGGAGTGCATCCCTTCTCTTCAGTGCCACGGGTTTTCATATCATTTCATTTGTGCCTGTGCGTCGGAATGTTGGTGGGTTTTGTGTGGGGTCACGTGTTTGGGCACAACAGCGGGGATCAGATCAAGGCTTCAGGATCTGCGCACAAAGTCACCCCAATAGCAGCAAAGACACTTCCAGATTTTTTTTTTTAGTGATTTGGGCAAGGAGTTCCTCTTGGCATGCAGGCTGATTGTTTCTCTGCCCCTGACGCCAGCACAAACTTGGCCAGGGGTCCAATTTATGGTTTTACGCCAAAACTGGCATCAAATCCTAAACAGGGAGGAAGAGGTTCAAGGGGAAGAGCTGTATTATGCGGAGGGCAGTGGCATGCTACCCCTCACGCTGCCCATAGGGACCGTGTTTGTGTGGTACTCAGAGGAGTTCGTTACCAAATGGATGGCTAGATTTTGTGTTTTTGCATTTTGCAAGGCTGCAGGATCAACCCCAAGCATTGGAAGCCAGGGCCCTGCTTTTGAAAAGCCGTGAGCCGGGTAGGTCGCAGAACATCAACCAACAGAAATTGTGACTTGGCCTATTGGAACCAAAGTTCTGGGAAATGAAAACAATGATGCAGGTTCGATGGATGTAGAAACACTCTTTCACAAGCAATCAGCATATGGGGGCTGTTAATCAGCACGTTTGGTCTAGTAGTATGAGCATTTTGTTGCTGTTACAAGACAACATTCAACGAGTGGGGATGGTTGAAGAAAGTGCCCTGCCAAACCGACCCCTAGGTTGGCCAGCATGGCAGCATATGTTATTTAGCCGTTTCAATTTATCCCCACCATGGGTCGTCAAGACGGCAGTGCTTTTGAAGCCACTTTGATTTCTTTCGTATGGGATTCCCGATACAACATGTGTTATGCAGCCAATCCCCCCCCCCCCCCCGTTTGGGGTCCTTGAGACCCCAAGGGTTCAATTTACCCCCAATATGGGGTGCCCGAGATGGCAAGGGTTGTATTGCCACTTTGATTTCTTCCAAGTTCAAGGTGCCTGAGACGGCGGGGGTTAGGGTTAGGCCTACTTCAATATACCATTCGGGGTATATTGAATGTCTGGTGTATCAAATGTACCCCCCTCCCAAAAGAAAGCAAGCGATGCCGCACACAACAGACACGGAGAGATGTTGGTCTCGAAAATCAATGACAGTGATATGCAAGGGGCTCTACCCTCGACTACACTCGTGCTGCATATATTCAAGCCTTTGATTTTCATCTATTGGTTGGCTGTGCACTGTGATGGCGTGGCTGCTCACCAAAGAGCTTCCTTTGTCATATCATGTGAAGAAGATAGTGTCCTCTCTCTCGGCAAGGGATAGGCCTATCTTGAAGGTACTAAATGACCCGGGTGCTACACCAAAATGTGATAGATACCGCAGTTGAGATTTCACCTCGGAGGCCAACATTCCCTACATACCAAACACAAATGAAAACATCATTAATAGTGATATGCAAGTTGCAGTGCATAGGACTAGTTATGGATTCACAGCTTGAAAATGTGATGCAATGAAGTGACATCGCATCACCACTAACATGTGGGAGGGTGGCTTAGGCATGCGACAACGACGGTGGTTCTTCATTTCCCGGTGGATCACACTGTGACAAAACGATGCGCGAAAGGAGGGCCAAACCAACCACCAACTAACCGCTACCGAGCATAAGAAGGTTGTTGCAGTGCATGCCCTCGGGGGCATCGTGGGACAACACATCTCCGGCTCTAGGGTACGTAGAGCCTTGTCTCATGGCCTCTTCGACCCCAAGAGCTCGGAGGAAGACCCCACACTCTTGGTAGGAAGATTTTGGTTGCCACCCACACTTGTCTTATGATAGCCCATGACCACCTGACAAACCTACACCGGACGAAACACGCCCAGTAGTGACGGAACTGCCGAACACCAAAACCAGTGTGGGGGTGACCTCTTGTTTAGCAATAAACAATAGTTTAGCCCAAGGGGGGGCAGACATGCTTATAGTCCCTGTGTGTGCCCGCATCGGACCCTGTCACTATGTACCCTATATCGTCAATTTGATGTAATTAGAGTACCACCCGGGACTTAATTGCTTGCACTACTATGGTGCGCCACTTTAAGCGGCCATTGGTCAGGTGTAGCCATTTATTGGCTACATATTGTCCAAATGGAAAGAACTCAACCCCCCCCCCCCCCCATCTATGAACTTATTTGTGGCCGATTTTGTGTGCACTGTACTTGCAGGCAGCTCTTCAGTGTGCGAGCGCCTGTTCACTACACCGGTGAGCCCACCACCTTCCGGTGTTATGTTAACGGATGGAAACGACTCAGACAGGCAAGTGGGAGGAATAACGGCCGCATTTTCCGGCCTGCTTTTCGGGTGAACAGACCACAACAAGTGTACCGTGCAAAAGCCACGGCACATGCCGTGGCATGGTGCCGTGTCAGCCCCCTATGAGCATGTAGTGCCGCAGATACCCCCCCTTTATCGAACTATTGAATGTAGATACATGTCGCCTAAGCGTCAGAAGTGGGCGTGGCTGCATCACTCTGTGATCCAAGGAGTAGCGTGTGCTCACAGAGCCTTCATGTAGCCAGTGCTACAGGCTCATCGGGGATAGCGCACCTTTTCTCCGTCCTTTGCAACGCGGTGCCAGACCATTTCCTTGCTGTGCGCGACCCTGCACGATATCACTCACCATAGATCACATGCCTTATTGCGCGCACATGGGCACCTACAATACAGGTGCACGTCCTTCGTTCCATGGGCCCGCCAAGCAGCCGGCTACTGTGACCAGAGGCGGAAGATGTCATCCTTCGGCAACTTCGCTTTGCACAACTTGCGGATGGTGTTCCAACGCCTTGAAACGTGGGCGGCAGTGTCCCTCCGTTAGGAAATCGTCACTAATAGTTAATTGGATGCGACAGTGAGAGGCGTGCCGCTCGGAGCGGAGGAAGGAGCGAGCGGCTGGTTGATATGTCTAAGATGCGTTGTTCATGGAAGCTACCATCCATGAGTCTCCAGCGCGGACTTAGAGCCTCCCAAAGGCGGCACGTCAAGCGGTCCTCCGCACGTCAAAGAAGGGAATTTGACCCTGCAGTCCGGCACCCATGAGGGTACAGTGTCTCATTACCATGCCAGAATTGACGTGCTTCATCCGGATAACAGGACACAACTCCACCTGGCAATCCGTAGGGATCACCCACGATGCGGTACAACTCACCAACTGCGCATGATGGCGATCGGGTTTGTCATGGCGGCCATCATTTGCAAGACGGTGCCCGTGCCACCATTGCATATGTATCGGGCTCTGTATCCCTGAGAATGCCTTGCCCTCATCGCGCCCGCAAGTTTTTGTGTCGGCAAATATTCATTTCCCTCACCCCATTTCCCTCACTTTGTATACTGGTAGTATGCGTGTATGCATTTTCTATAGGGATTTCAAACATCAGAGAATCAGATTGTTCTGTTGTGTTGAGCACAGGCTTCACATGATTTCTTTTTTGTAGCAATGCGCCGCAATGGGCCAATGCTTGTCGCGCTCCCAAAGGTCTCGTGTGAAGGATTTCGGGGTCCGAGTATTGGGAATGATCTACCCATTTACCGCGGCCGCCGGTAAATGGGTAGACCATTTACCGGCGGCCACGGGCAATGTCCTCCAGTTCTACCAGTGGTGTGTCTACGCGTTTGTGGCGAATGAGCTCGCCGTCATCTTCTTCAACGGCTCGGACGCGTACGCCTGGTTTGGTTTCAATGTGCCCTTCCTCGTGCGACCCTTTGGGGAGCTCGTGATCAGAAGCGTTGCCGACGTTTTGGGCCGGCGAATCGCCGTTCCCGGGGTCGTTGTACGTGATGTTCGGGGCTATGGGATCATGCGCCCAATGGCACATTTCTCACAATAGATTTTGCTAAGGCTTGTTATAGTAATTTGCACACATTTTTTGAAGAGGGCTTGCAGTTTTTTCAGACGTTGTGCCCGATAACTCGGGCACTCCTCAATTTCTAAAGAGGGTTTATGTTCTGTGTAGATGAGGGATAGGTGGCAGGGGTAATAATGACACCGGGGTCGGGCATCAGACAAGGACACCCCCTGTCCTGTCCGCTGTTCTCGATTGACAATGTTCCCAGACACGTGGTTATAGCCGTGCGCAAGGGTTGGGCCTTGCCGTGCGCAACCGTGCGCCATCTTCACAGCCAGCTGTGCGCAACCGTGCGCCATTTTCACAGCCAGCCGTGCGCAACCGTGCGCTACCCCTGCATCTAGCCATGCGCAACCGCGCGGCCATTTTATTTTTATTGACCGGAAGCCCCTTAAGTGCCGGCCGTGTCCGATGATGGTGTTTATTGCATGGGGGGGGGGGGCGGCGCCGGGCCCAGGTCCTTGACGTCCCCCCCCCCCACCCCCCTCCCTGGAAATTGGCTTGGAAATTGCCGGACAATGGGCGCTGAAGGCGCCCTAAGGAAAACTTGCTTAATCTAGTCGAGGGTGAAAAAATGGGTTTTCACCCCATGTGTCTATACTCAAAATACTCAGATTTTTTCGGGAGAACCCAATAATGGATGAAAACCAAATTGGACCAAATATCAGTACCACCCCTAGAGGAAGGAATGTCAAAGATGGCACATACCCTAGTGGGTAAAGTAGTGCGTCCGCAGCTCAAAGGTTGTGGGTTCAATCCCCAGTGGGGTTAGTCTGTAGGACCATTGGTAGGATCAGGGACATATTGAAAAGAATTTTTTTTGGTTTTTCTGGTTTTTTTGTGCTTTTGTTTTGTCCCCTTTGTTGGGGACCCTCAGAATGCAGGGGTTATGCAGCATTTTGGCCCATTTGTGGGCCCTTGAGAAGGCAGGGGTGAGGCAGCCAAAAGCTGCTGCACAAAACGAACCTAGAAACAGAACGAAGCTCCATCAAGGGCCCCACCGCGGAGAGGCAACCATGCAGCACCAGGTGGATATATTTCAAAAGCAATTACAGTATGAGACATTAGCAGCAGTAGCAACACCTCTGCAAATGAATATTCTGCCACGACATGGGCGCTTGATGGTGGAGACACTGAAGGAATTGAAGTTACTGGTGCTTGCCCTGGTGGGGTGCCAACCTTTTTTTCGGTTGGCCCGGAATGGACCAGGCGGTCTTGTGCAACACATTGTGCCCTTAAACATAAATTCCACCAGCACCACCTTTCCTAAAAGAGCTCTGGTATACATTGGTGGTCAGCCGCGCGCAACCGTGCATCGCCTTCACATCCAGCCGTGCGCAACTGTGCGTAGCCAAAGAAAGTAGCTGTGCGCAACCGTACACGCACGGCTATAACCACGTCTCTGAATGTTCCTCATTGTACAATTTTGATTCAGCACTGCTTGTGCTCCACGTTGATTAACTACTAACTTGGATCCCTGGGGCAGGGTGGGGGCAGAGCGATTAGCTATACCAACAATGGGGCAGTTGCAGAGATTTGGGAAGGGGTAACAGTGAACAACACCAAGTCTTTTGCGCTGCTGAAAAGAGAAATGGTTGATCAACCCTGCACGCTCAACATGATCTTCAAAATGGCGCCGGGACTCATTTCACGGGGACTGAGTTCAGCAATGGTGTCATACCACGTACACAAGGGGGGGCGTGGAAACATATTCCTTGGCGGTAACTATTTGGTAACATTGGCAGTAACTATGGGTACTAAGCTTATTGAAGTATATGACATGATATATATGTCGTATTTCAACACTAGGCATTGATGTAGCTAATTTGGCTTACAAGCTCGGGTCTGTAGTAAAACCTAGTAAAAAAAATTTTTTTAAAGAAAATTTTTTTACTAGGTACCGGTGTACTAGGTAACAGGTTTTTTTACTAGGTATTGGGAACCTACTAAAAAATTTTTTTTAATAGGTTTCAAAACCTAGTAAAAGAAAGTTTTTGTTTTTACTAGGTTTCGGAACCTAGTAAAAGAAAAGTTTTTGTTTTTACTAGGTTTCAGAACCTATTGAAAACAAAAGTTTCTTTTTTTACTAGGTTACTGGGTAGCCACCTTGCCCACAAGTGGGCCACTTCTGATTCTGCCCCCCGCTCTGAAGCGGTGGGGATCCCCGAGACGGCAGGGGTTAAGTAGCCACCTTGCCCACTTGTGGGCCACCTGTGATTCTGCCCCCCGCTCTGAAGCGGAGGGGATCCCCGAGGCGGCAGGGGTTAAGTAGCCACCTTGCCCACAAGTGGGCCACTTCTGATTCTGCCCCCCGCTCTGAAGCGGAGGGGATCCCCGAGGCGGCAGGGGTTAAGTAGCCACCTGGCCCACAAGTGGGCCACCTCTGATTATGCCCCCCGCTGTGAAGCGGAGGGGACCCCCGAGTCGGCAGGGGTTAAGTAGCCACCTTGCCCACAAGTGGGCCACCTCTGATTCTGCCCCCCGCTCTGAGGCGGTCGGGATCCCCGAGGCGGCAGGGGTTAAGTAGCCACCTTGCTCACACGTGTGCCACTTCTGCATCTGCCCCCCGCTCTGAAGCGCAGGGGACCCCCGAGGCGGCAAGGGTTAAGTAGCCACCTTGCCCACACGTGGGCCACTTCTGATTCGCCCCCCGCTCTGAAGCGGAGGGGACCCCCGAGGCGGCAGGGGTAAAGTAGCCACCTTGCCCACAAGTGGGCCACTTCTGATTTTGCCCCCCGCTCTGAAGCGGTGGGGATCCCCGAGGCGGCAGGGGTTAAGTAGCCATCTTGCCCACAAGTGGGCCACCTCTGATTCTGCCCCCCGCTCTGAAGCGGAGGGGGCCCCCGAGGCGGCAGGGGTTATGTAGCCACCTTGCCCACAAGTGGGCCACTTCTGATTCTACCCCCCGCTCTGAAGCGGAGGGGATCCCCGAGGCGGCAGGGGTTAAGTAGCCACCTTGCCCACAAGTGGGCCACTTCTGATTCTGCCCCCCGCTCTGAAGCGCAGGGGACCCCCGAGGCGGCAAGGGTTAAGTAGCCACCTTGACCACACATGGGCCACTTCTGATTCGCCCCCCCCTCTGAAGCGGTGGGGATCCCCGAGGCGGCAGGGGTTAAGTAGCCACCTTGCCCACTTGTTGGCCACTTCTGATTCTGCCCCCCGCTCTGAAGCGGAGGGGACCCCCGAGGTGGCAGGGGTTATGTAGCCACTTTGCCCACAAGTGGGCCACTTCTGATTCTACCCCCCGCTCTGAAGCGGAGGGGATCCCCGAGGCGGCAGGGGTTAAGTAGCCACCTTGCCCACACATTGGCCACTTCTTATTCTGCCCCCCGCTCTGAAGCGGAGGGGATCCCCGAGCCGGCAGGGTCGAGGTAGCCACTTTGCCCACTTGTGGGCCACTTCTGATTTTGCCCCCTGCTCTGCAGCGGTGGGGCTTCCCGATATGGCAGGGGTGAGGTAGCCACTTTGCCCACTTGTGGGCCACTTCTGATTTTGCCCCCCGCTCTGAAGCGGTGGGGATCCCCGAGGCGGCAGGGGTTAAGTAGCCAGCTTGCCCACTTGTGGGCCACTTCTGATTTTGCCCCCCGCTCTGAAGCGGTGGGGATCCCCGAGGCGGCAGGGGTGAGGTAGCCACTTTGCCCACTTGTGGGCCACTTCTGATTTTGCCCCCTGCTCTGCAGCGGTGGGGCTTCCCGATACGGCAGGGGTGAGGTAGCCACTTTGCCCACTTGTGGGCCACTTCTGATTTTGCCCCCCGCTCTGAAGCGGTGGGGATCCCCGAGGCGGCAGGGGTTAAGTAGCCAGCTTGCCCACTTGTGGGCCACTTCTGATTCTGCCCCCCGCTCTGAAGCGGAGGGGACCCTTGAGGCGGCAGGGGTTAAGTAGCCACCTTGCCCACAAGTGGGCCACTTCTGATTCTACCCCCCGCTCTGAAGCGGAGGGGATCCCCGAGGCGGCAGGGGTTAAGTAGCCACCTTGCCCACTTGTGGGCCACTTCTGATTCTGCCCCCCGCTCTGAAGCGGAGGGGACCCCCGAGGCGGCAGGGGTTATGTAGCCACCTTGCCCACAAGTGGGCCACTTCTGATTCTACCCCCCGCTCTGAAGCGGAGGGGATCCCCGAGGCGGCAGGGGTTAAGTAGCCACCTTGCCCACAAGTGGGCCACTTCTGATTTTGCCCCCCGCTCTGAAGCGGTGGGGATCCCCGAGGCGGCAGGGGTGAGGTAGCCACTTTGCCCACTTGTGGGCCACTTCTGATTTTGCCCCCTTGCTCTGCAGCGGTGGGGCTTCCCGATACGGCAGGGGTGAGGTAGCCACTTTGCCCACTTGTGGGCCACTTCTGATTTTGCCCCCCGCTCTGAGGCGGTGGGGATCCCCGAGGCGGCAGGGGTTAAGTAGCCAGCTTGCCCACTTGTGTGCCACTTCTGATTCTGCCCCCCGCTCTGAAGCGGAGGGGACCCTTGAGGCGGCAGGGGTTAAGTAGCCACCTTGCCCACAAGTGGGCCACTTCTGATTCTACCCCCCGCTCTGAAGCGGAGGGGATCCGCGAGGCGGCACGGGTTAAGTAGCCACCTTGCCCACAAGTGGGCCACTTCTGATTCTGCCCCCCGCTCTGAAGCGGAGGGGATCCCCGAGGCGGCAGGGGTTAAGTAGCCACCTTGCCCACACATTGGCCACTTCTTATTCTGCCCCCCGCTCTGAAGCGGAGGGGATCCCCGAGCCGGCAGGGGTGAGGTAGCCACTTTGCCCACTTGTGGGCCACTTCTGATTTTGCCCCCTGCTCTGCAGCGGTGGGGCTTCCCGATACGGCAGGGGTGAGGTAGCCACTTTGCCCACTTGTGGGCCACTTCTGATTTTGCCCCCCGCTCTGAAGCGGTGGGGATCCCCGAGGCGGCAGGGTTGAGGTAGCCAATTTGCCCACTTGTGGGCCACTTCTGATTTTGCCCCCCGCTCTGAAGCGGTGGGGATCCCCGAGGCGGCAGGGGTGAGGTAGCCACTTTGCCCACTTGTGGGCCACTTCTGATTTTGCCCCCTGCTCTGCAGCGGTGGGGCTTCCCGATACGGCAGGGGTGAGGTAGCCACTTTGCCCACTTGTGGGCCACTTCTGATTTTGCCCCCCGCTCTGAAGCGGTGGGGATCCCCGAGGCGGCAGGGGTTAAGTAGCCAGCTTGCCCACTTGTGGGCCACTTCTGATTCTGCCCCCCGCTCTGAAGCGGAGGGGACCCTTGAGGCGGCAGGGGTTATGTAGCCACCTTGCCCACAAGTGGGCCACTTCTGATTCTACCCCCCGCTCTGAAGCGGAGGGGATCCCCGAGGCGGCAGGGGTTAAGTAGCCACCTTGCCCACAAGTGGGCCACTTCTGATTCTGCCCCCCGCTCTGAAGCGGAGGGGATCCCCGAGGCGGCAGGGGTTAAGTAGCCACCTTGCTCACACGTGTGCCACTTCTGATTCTGCCCCCCGCTCTGAAGCGCAGGGGACCCCCGAGGCGGCAAGGGTTAAGTAGCCACCTTGCCCACACGTGGGCCACTTCTGATTCTGCCCCCCGCTCTGAAGCGCAGGGGACCCCCGAGGCGGCAGGGGTAAAGTAGCCACCTTGCCCACAACTGGGCCACTTCTGATTTTGCCCCCCGCTCTGAAGCGGTGGGGATCCCCGAGGCGGCAGGGGTTAAGTAGCCACCTTGCCCACTTGTTGGCCACTTCTGATTCTGCCCCCCGCTCTGAAGCGGAGGGGACCCCCGAGGCGGCAGGGGTTATGTAGCCACTTTGCCCACAAGTGGGCCACTTCTGATTCTACCCCCCGCTCTGAAGCGGAGGGGATCCCCGAGGCGGCAGGGGTTAAGTAGCCACCTTGCCCACACATTGGCCACTTCTTATTCTGCCCCCCGCTTTGAATCGGAGGGGATCCCCGAGCCGGCAGGGTCGAGGTAGCCACTTTGCCCACTTGTGGGCCACTTCTGATTTTGCCCCCTGCTCTGCAGCGGTGGGGCTCCCCGATACGGCAGGGGTGAGGTAGCCACTTTGCCCACTTGTGGGCCACTTCTGATTTTGCCCCCCGCTCTGAAGCGGTGGGGATCCCCGAGGCGGCAGGGGTTAAGTAGCCAGCTTGCCCACTTGTGGGCCACTTCTGATTTTGTCCCCCGCTCTGAAGCGGTGGGGATCCCCGAGGCGGCAGGGGTGAGGTAGCCACTTTGCCCACTTGTGGGCCACTTCTGATTTTGCCCCCTGCTCTGCAGCGGTGGGGCTTCCCGATACGGCAGGGGTGAGGTAGCCACTTTGCCCACTTGTGGGCCACTTCTGATTTTGCCCCCCGCTCTGAAGCGGTGGGGATCCCCGAGGCGGCAGGGGTTAAGTAGCCAGCTTGCCCACTTGTGGGCCACTTCTGATTCTGCCCGCCGCTCTGAAGCGGAGGGGACCCTTGAGGCGGCAGGGGTTAAGTAGCCACCTTGCCCACAAGTGGGCCACTTCTGATTCTACCCCCCGCTCTGAAGCGGAGGGGATCCGCGAGGCGGCACGGGTTAAGTAGCCACCTTGCCCACTTGTTGGCCACTTCTGATTCTGCCCCCCGCTCTGAAGCGGAGGGGACCCCCAAGGCGGCAAGGGTTATGTAGCCACCTTGCCCACAAGTGGGCCACTTCTGATTCTACCCCCCGCTCTGAAGCGGAGGGGATCCCCGAGGCGGCAGGGGTTAAGTAGCCACCTTGCCCACACATTGGCCACTTCTTATTCTGCCCCCCGCTCTGAAGCGGAGGGGATCCCCGAGGCGGCACGGGTTAAGTAGCCACTTTGCCCACTTGTGGGCCACTTCTGATTTTGCCCCCTGCTCTGCAGCGGTGGGGCTTCCCGATACGGCAGGGGTGAGGTAGCCACTTTGCCCACTTGTGGGCCACTTCTGATTTTGCCCCCCGCTCTGAAGCGGTGGGGATCCCCGAGGCGGCAGGGGTTAAGTAGCCACCTTGCCCACTTGTGGGCCACTTCTGATTCTGCCCCCCGCTCTGAAGCGGAGGGGATCCCCGAGGCGGCAGGGGTGAGGTAGCCACTTTGCCCACTTGTGGGCCACTTCTGATTTTGCCCCCTTGCTCTGCAGCGGTGGGGCTTCCCGATATGGCAGGGGTGAGGTAGCCACTTTGCCCACTTGTGGGCCACTTCTGATTTTGCCCCCCGCTCTGAAGCGGTGGGGATCCCCGAGGCGGCAGGGGTTAAGTAGCCAGCTTGCCCACTTGTGGGCCACTTCTGATTCTGCCCCCCGCTCTGAAGCGGAGGGGACCCTTGAGGCGGCAGGGGTTAAGTAGCCACCTTGCCCACAAGTGGGCCACTTCTGATTCTACCCCCCGCTCTGAAGCGGAGGGGATCCGCGAGGCGGCACGGGTTAAGTAGCCACCTTGCCCACAAGTGGGCCACTTCTGCACGTGGGCCACTCCTGATTCGCCCCCCGCTCTGAAGCGGAGGGGACCCCCGAGGCGGCAGGGGTTAAGTAGCCACCTTGCCCACAAGTGGGCCACTTCTGATTTTGCCCCCCGCTCTGAAGCGGTGGGGATCCCCGAGGCGGCAGGGGTTAAGTAGCCACCTTGCCCACTTGTGGGCCACTTTTGATTCTGCCCCCCGCTCTGAAGCGGAGGGGACCCCCCAGGCGGCAGGGGTTAAGTAGCCACCTTGCCCACACGTGGGCCACTTCTTATTCTGCCCCCCGCTCTGAAGCGGAGGGGATCCCCGAGGCGGCAGGGGTTAAGTAGCCACCTTGCCCACAAGTGGGCCACTTCTGATTTTGCCCCCCGCTGTGCAGCGGTGGGGCTTCCCGATACGGCAGGGGTGAGGTAGCCACTTTGCCCACTTGTGGGCCACTTCTGATTTCGCCCCCCGCTCTGCAGCGGTGGGGCTCCCCGATGCGGCAGGGGTGAGGTAGCCAATTTGCCCACTAGTGGGCCACTTCTGATTTTGCCCCCCGCTCTGCAGCGGTGGGGCTCCTCGATACGGCAGGGGTGAGGTAGCCAATTTGCCCACTAGTGGGCCACTTCTGATTTTGCTCCGCGCTGTGCAGCGGTGGGGCTCCCCGATACGGCAGGGGTGAAGTAGCCAATCTGCCCACTTGTGGGCCACTTCTGATTTTGCGCCCCGCTTTGAAGCGGTGGGGATCCCCGATACGGCAGGGTTGAGGTAGCCACTTTGCCCACTTGTGGG
This sequence comes from Eutreptiella sp. 'Long Island Sound 2002', assembly GCA_964036045.1. Classification (NCBI taxonomy): domain Eukaryota; phylum Euglenozoa; class Euglenophyceae; order Eutreptiales; family Eutreptiaceae; genus Eutreptiella; species Eutreptiella sp. 'Long Island Sound 2002'. Next base: position 59,140,265 of record OZ038391.1, read on the forward strand.
CCACTTCTGATTTTGCCCCCCGCTTTGAAACGGTGGGGAGCCCCGATACGGGTGGGTTGAGGTAGCCACTTTGCCCACTTGTGGGCCACTTCTGATTTTGCCCCCCGCTTTGAAGCGGTGGGGATCCCCGATACGGCAGGGGTGAGGTAGCCACTTTGCCCACTTGTGGGCCACTTCTGATGTTGCCCCCCGCTCTACAGCGGTGGGGATCCCCGATACGGCAGGGGTGAGGTAGCCAGTTTGCCCACTTGTGGGCCACTTCTGATTTTGCTTCCCGCTCTGAAGCGGTGGGGATCCCCGATACGGCAGGGGTGAGGTAGCCAGTTTGCCCACTTGTGGGCCACTTCTGATTTTGCCCCCCGCTCTGCAGCGGTTGGGATCCCCTATACGGCAGGGGTGAGGTAGCCAGTTTGCCCACTTGTGGGCCACTTCTGATTTTGCCCCCCGCTCTGCAGCGGTGGGGCTCCCCGATAGGGCAGGGCCGAGGTAGCCACTTTGCCCACTTGTGGGCCACTTCTGATTTTGCCCCCCGCTCTGCAGCGGTGGGGCTCCCCGATACGGGAGGGGTGAGGTAGCCAATTTGCCCACTTGTGGGCCACTTCTGATTTTGCCCCCGGCTTTGAAGCGGTGGGGATCCCCGATACGGCAGGGTTGAGGTAGCCACTTTGCCCACACGTGGGCCACTTCTGATTTTGCCCCCCGCTTTGAAGCGGTGGGGATCCCCGATACGGCAGGGGTGAGGTAGCCACTTTGCCCACTTGTGGGCCACCTCTGATTTTGCCCCCCGCTCTGCAGCGGTGGGGATCCCCGATACGGCAGGGGTGAGGTAGCCAGTTTGCCCACTTGTGGGCCACTTCTGATTTTGCCACCCGCTCTGCAGCGGTTGGGCTCCCCGATACGGCAGGGGTGAGGTAGCCACTTTGCCCACAAGTGGGCCACTTCTGATTTTGCCCCCCGCTCTTCAGCGGTGGGGCTCCCCGATAGGGCAGGGCCGACGTAGCCTTTTGCCCACTTGTGGGCCACTTCTGATTTTGCCCCCCGCTTTGAAGCGGTGGGGATCCCCGATACGCAAGGGGTGAGGTAGCCACTTTGCCCACTTGTGGGCCACTTCTGATTTTGCCCCCCGCTTTGAAGCGGTGGGGATCCCCGATACGGCGGGGGTGAGGTAGCCAGTTTTCCCACTTGTGGGCCACTTCTGATTTTGCCCCCCGCTCTGAATCGGTGGGGCTCCCCGATACGGCAGGGCTGAGGTAGCCACTTTGCCCACTTGTGGGCCACTTCTGATTTTGCCCCCCGCTCTGAAGCGGTGGGGCTCCCCGATACGGCAGGGGCGACGTAGCCTTTTGCCCACTTGTGGGCCACTTCTGATTTTGCCCCCCGCTCTGAATCGGTGGGGATCCCCGATACGGCAGGGGTGAGGTAGCCACTTTGCCCACTTGTGGGCCACTTCTGATTTTGCCCCCCGCTCTGCAGCGGTGGGGATCCCCGATACGGCAGGGGTGGGGTAGCCACTTTGCCCACTTGTGGGCCACTTCTGATTTTGACCCCCGCTCTGCAGCGGTGGGGCTCCCCGATACGGCAGGGGTGGGGTAGCCAATTTGCCCACTTGTGGGCCACTTCTGATTTTGCCCCCCGCTTCTGAAGCGGTGGGGCTCCCCGATACGGCAGGGGTGAGGTAGCCACTTTGCCCACTTATGGGCCACTTCTGATTTTGCCCCCCGCTTTGAAGCGGTGGGGATCCCCGATACGGCAGGGGTGAGGTAGCCACTTTGCCCACTTGTGGGCCACTTCTGATTTTGCCCCCCGCTATGAAGCGGTGGGGATCCCCGATACGGCAGGGGTGAGGTACCCACTTTGCACACTTGTGGGCCACTTCTGATTTTGCCCCCCGCTTTGAAGCGGTGGGGATCCCCGATACGGCAGGGGTGAGGTAGCCAATTCGCCCACTTGTGGGCCACTTCTGATTTTGCCCCCCGCTTTGAAGCGGTGGGGATCCCCGATACGGCAGGGGTGAGGTAGCCAATTTGCCCACTTGTGGGCCACTTCTGATTTTGCCCCCCGCTTTGAAGCGATGGGGATCCCCGATACGGCAGGGGTGAGGTAGCCAGTTTGCCCACTTGTGGGCCACTTCTGATTTTGCCACCCGCTCTGCAGCGGTTGGGCTCCCCGATACGGCAGGGGTGAGGTAGCCACTTTGCCCACTTGTGGGCCACTTCTGATTTTGCCCCCCGCTCTGCAGCGGTGGGGCTCCCCGATAGGGCAGGGCCGACGTAGCCTTTTGCCCACTTGTGGGCCACTTCTGATTTTGCCCCCCGCTTTGAAGCGGTGGGGATCCCCGATACGGCAGGGGTGAGGTAGCCACTTTGCCCATTTGTGGGCCACTTCTGATTTTGCCCCCCGCTTTGAAGCGGTGGGGATCCCCGATACGGCAGGGGTGAGGTAGCCAGTTTGCCCACTTGTGGGCCACTTCTGATTTTGCCCCCCGCTCTGCAGCGGTGGGGCTCCCCGATACGGCAGGGGTGAGGTAGCCAGTTTGCCCACTTGTGGGCCACTTCTGATTTTGCCCCCCGCTCTGCAGCGGTGGGGATCCCCGATACGGCAGGGGTGAGGTAGCCACTTTGCCCACTTGTGGGCCACTTCTGATTTTGCCCCCCGCTCTGAAGCGGTGGGGCTCCCCGATACGGCAGGGGTGAGGGAACCAGTTTGCCCACTTGTGGGCCACTTCTGATTTTGCCCCCCGCTTTGCAGCGGTGGGGATCCCCGATACGGCAGGGGTGAGGTAGCCACTTTGCCCACTTGTGGGCCACTTCTGATTTTGCCCCCCGCTCTGCAGCGGTGGGGCTCCCCGATACGGCAGGGGTGGGGTAGCCAGTTTGCCCACTTGTGGGCCACTTCTGATTTTGCCCCCCGCTCTGCAGCGGTGGGGCTCCCCGATACGGCAGGGGTGAGGTAGCCACTTTGCCCACTTGTGGGCCACTTCTGATTTTGCCCCCCGCTCTGCAGCGGTGGGGCTCCCCGATACGGCAGGGGTGAGGTAGCCACTTTGCCCACTTGTGGGCCTCTTCTGATTTTGCCCCCCGCTTTGCAGCGGTGGGGCTCCCCGATACGGCAGGGGTGAGGTAGCCAGTTTGCCCACTTGTGGGCCACTTCTGATCGGTGTATCTGATCGGGGTACCCGCCTATTGGAGAGAGATCCAGGTCAAGGAAGTGCTAGGAGGCAAGCACAAGCAAGAAATGGTGCTACACAGGTCTGCATTTAACGCCGGTGAGATGCACCTAGCCACCTGGAGAATTCAAACACCAACGGCAGACGATCTTATCGGAACTGTGTTCAAAACCAAGGATGGCCGCAGGCACCTGACGGTTATCAGCAACGAGGATTTCTAGTCCAAAAAACGCATGGCCCGAGGGAAGTCGGCAGCGGCGGCCAGAGCACCACAGCAGCAACCCAACACCCCCGCAGTGAGTATCTCCTTTGCTAAGCGGAAAAGGGATGAGCCAGGCAAATGAATCCGACCCAGCAAACTGCACCCTTGAACAAGATAAGACTGCTCCCACCTGCATCCAAAACACGCCTGGCGGTGTTCAATGCCAATGGAATCTGCGCAGAAGTAACCTCTTCGGGTCAACGGAAACGACGCGTGGACTTCATCACAAAATTCTTAGTACAAAAAGAGGTCTCCGTCATGGGGATACTGGAGCACCACCTCAGTGCGCACGAAGATCTGATCCGTTTGCAGGAACACTTCAAAGCTTTCAACTTCCATTTTTATGCCCAACTCTCCCCACAGGGCAGAGGTGGTGCAAGCATTGCATTCAGGCAGGACTGGTCCATGCCCTCACTCCCAGAGCCCATCCCCATCCCTACACACCCTGAGCTGCAGTCTAGAATGATGTTGGTCAAGTTACTTTCCCCCTTCGGGGCCTGTTACCCAATATTGGTGGCCCACTTCCACCATGAGGCCAAACTGAGGCAAGCGCAATGGACAGCCCTACATCAATTTTTTGTCCATAGACAGGACAGGATTATACTATTGGCAGACCATAATTCATTCATACTGCCCCACAGAGATGTTGCCTGCCCCCCACAATCCATTGACTCTGAGGTGACTGCAGCTAGAACAGTCGAGACCCAATTCCTAGCCACCAATGATCTGATGGACGCCTATCCATTTGTGCATGAAGCCAAATCGGCGTCGGCACATTTGGAAGGTTGGACTTGGGGCTTCCCCGCGGCAACACCAAACAAACCACCGGCCGGGAAAAAACGCAAACACAGTCACACGACACAAGAAGCACCACAAGTAAAACCACCCCCAAAACACCACAGGACCACGGCGACGCCAACAGCCAACCACACACACGGCAAAACAGTAAAGGACCGCAGAAGGCGCATTGACAGAATCCACTTCCCGACTGAACTCTCTGAGTATGTTACAGGATGCTATCCTCTATTCCTAGGCGCCTCCGACCACAAGTGTGTCTTAATGACAATGGACCCACCCCCGCAATTGAACACTGCAAAGCGCACTCGCTGCCCGACAAATTTTCTGCACAATCAAGAACTGGTCGACACACTGAAAGCAGAGGTGATGGGGTTATGCTCAGAGGGCTTCTGTTGGTGGAAGGACGCACAGCAAATCATTATGCGCACTGCCATCGACTACGAGAAGCACCACAACCCCTCGGGTTTCACCAACATACAGGCACTCGTCATGGAGTGCTCCACTACATATATCTCGCCACTGGCATGGGATTATTTGAATGACCTGGGCTGCCACCCACCAGACCCCTCCTCTGCCTACTCTATGTTGGTGATGTTACAGGCTCAGTCAGAGGGTGAACAGGCCAGGGAACAGGTACAGCGACAACTGAAAGAAAGTCTTGACACAGCCAACACGGCAAAGGACAGGTCAAGAGAGCTTTGGAGACTCATCCAACAACTTAAGATAAAACGAAAGCTCTCATGCTTGCGGACAACCACCGGCCAGTCCTTACACTCAGCTGACGCAATCGCCCACGACATCACCAGCAAGCTGAAGTCTACCATGCAGGCCACTGGTGCCTCTGAGGATGCATGCCGGCAATATCTGCACCCCTTCTTTCATGGCAAAAACACACAGTCACTTTTCCGCATGCTCACGAAACCAATAGATCTAGACTTGATTCAGGCAGCCCTATTGTCTTTGCATCCCACGTCCTCCCCAGGAGAAGACGGTTTTACGGCTCAAGTGTACCGTTCCTTTCTGCATGAATTTGCGCCTGCCATGCTGCGTATTGTCACACAATTTTTGGCTGATGGCACACTGCCGCAGCACTGGACCACAGCGCTTCTCAACCCCATCCCCAAGGGCTCAGGTGTGCCCACAGCAGGTGATTTACGACCGCTGGTGCTCCAGAATGTGGCACTGAAATGGTTGGCAGCATCTATTTCTCTGCATCTCAAAGACCTCATCATCTACTTAACCCCACTCGAGCAAAAGGGCTTCATCCGCGGTAGATACATGTTTGATCATTTATATGAATCTTTCGGCTCATGGAGGCAGTACCCAGAAGCAGCCTTTCTCCCTATAGACTTTTCCAAAGCTTTTGACAGTGTTACGCACACATATTGCTCTGTCTTCTTTCAAATGATGGGACTGCCGCAGGGATATGTACCAGCACTGCTCCATCTGTTTCAAGCACCAATCAAACTCCTCTTACCACAAGGAATCATGCATCTGCATGGATACTCCCCCACCTCAGGAGTCAGGCAGGGCTGCCCTCTCTCACCCATCCTGTTCTCGATGCTCATTTCACCAATAATTGCCCATTTGCGCTCACTGAACCACGACATCCGTTCACTTCTGTATGCAGACGATTTACTGATTATTCTACCTTTTCCCCAGCATCTCTGTGTGAAATTGATTCATGGAGTTCTTCACGAGCTTGCTCTCTTCACCAGGATCACGGGGCTCAGGGTCAATTTCGACAAGTCGGCAATTCTTTTGAAAGGCACATGGAACCTGCATCACAAATCACTCATCAACTCCCTCCCGATTGCCATCAAACCATCCGCCAAATACCTTGGGGTACTGTTAGGCAATGCGACACCCGAAGAGTCATTTGCTCCGGCACTACAAAAGGCTCTCCACCGAGCGGTGCGCATGCAAGAATGGGGACTGACACTCCAGCAACGCATAGAACTACTCAAACAATGGATATTGCCGGTACTTACGGTACCAGCACGCGTCATCTTCCCCACAAAGGCAATCTGTGCCCAACTGGCGGACGTGTACCGCATTGCACTCAAGTTGAACCCGTGGGGCATCACTCTCCCCATCCTGGGGCTACCTGTATCGGAAGGGGGTTTCTCACTCATGCCCCCGAAATCTTTTTTGATGTGGCAACACGCCTCCATGTTTTTGCAGTACGTCAAAGAACCAGCGACAATTTCCAACATCCTAGCCGTTCCCTTCAGGCACTGGGCCCAGAGATACGGAGTGCATTGCACCTCGGCAACCCTTCCTTTCTTCAGCATGGGACCGGTTCCTTACAGCACCATGCCTACCATGGCCTATGCCGCCAAGGCATACTCAGTCACCATGAATTTGGCTTCACCCACTCTACCAGCAATTGAACCGGCCCTGCTACCACTGTGGCACAATCGCTTGTTTTCGAAATCGTCAGGCAGAACCTACTACTCACCATCGCTGATTCGTAAAAATGTGCTATTTCTCAAAGACATCGTCCAGAGTCCTGAATTGTGCGAAGCACTGCCACACACGTGGAAATCTGTGTATCGATTGCACAAGCGCAAGCTGCTATTACTGCGCAGTTCCCCCCCTGCAGTGCATCATGTGCCAAGCTTTTGGTTCCATTGGCAATCCTCGGCTGTGTCCAGGGAGCTAGCCAAGCCGAACAATTTCTGCACCAGACAATCCAGGGACACATGGAAGGCCCTCATGGCCCTGCAGTTACCAGACACGGACAGGCATTTCCTTTACAGGGCATTATGGCGTAAACTCCGGACAGGACAACGCCAAGCAAGAATGAACCCGGGACAGACCAACTGCCCTATTGATGGGGTGCCAGAAACCCACAAGCATCTCTGCACGGACTGCCGTTTTTTGAAAATAGCTTTTGACTGCATCAACAAGGCGTACGCGCCCATTGTGATAGAAGGCAACCCCGTCTCTTCTGTGTCTGCATTGGTCTGGGACAACCCCTCTCTTAGCCTGAGTACTGCGCCAGGGCTTCTGGCCTGGTCGGCCATCGTGGTCAACTGGGGTCTGCGAACATCAGCCCGGATTAAGGGTCTCACCGTCACGTGGGAAAACTTCCTGACTGGCTGGGTGAAAAAACTAGCCACTTGGCAACAATCTCCTCTGAGGTGGCTTCCCACTGCTGAGCTAAGTATATTTACGGACTGCGTCCTGCAGCTTTTGGAAGAGGGTAAGTTGGTTCACCCCAACCTCTCCTGTTCTGCCAATCTGCCGAGGCCACGACGCACGGGCAATAACGCCAAGATGGCCAGGAAACTGGCTGCAAAGCAGGAGTTTGCCTCCCAACTGGAGGGAATCGTGGCACAAGGGCTGACCCAGATATATACGGACGGCTCATCAGAAAGGGTCCTGCCCGTAGGGCACATTGGTGGATACGGAGTACATGTGCCGAACACATTGGATCTTGGGGCACCTATGCCTGCCCACCTGCCTCAAACAAATAATGCTACTGAAGTGTACGCAGTGACACAGGGGCTAAAAATTTTCCCACACGCAAATTTGGCCCTGATGACAGACTCTGCCTTGGTCTACCTGGGAGCCACCGGCGCAGCGCGAATCTGGAAAATCCGTGGCTGGCACGGACCACACGGCCCCATACTACACCCCGAGCTATGGGATGAGTTGCTACAGCTCATCGCGGGCCACCAAGGTATACTGAGTTGGTACAAGGTCCCATCTCATGTGCAGATAGAGGGTAATGAACGTGCCAATGATTTGGCAGAGTGGGGACGGCAACAAAACCCGCTATACCCTGAACCCCCCGGGGACAGAGAGGAGGGTAGTGCAAGCACGGAAGCGAACCACAGCAAAGTGATCATTTTTTCACACAAGCACCCACCCCCCCCCGAGCCCGCAGAACGAGCAGGTTCACCCCCGCCCCCAGTGGTGCAAGAACCCTCGACACCGCCGTGTGCGACACCGTCCGCTCCCATGTCAGGCGCACAGTCAGATACACACAACATGGTGACACCCATCGTGACACCTATTAGAGTACCGGTCAGTGACTCCCCATTGTGCAGAGATACACCCGCCCGCCTGCTTTTGAATGAGCTGGACCTATGTCTCATGGATGAACCTGTAAGTCATCAGAGCGGCTCCCTCTCTGAGACCACCGTGTCTTTCGCCTCCACAGAGGATCACATTCAGTCTCAGGCCTCGCAGGACAGTCTATTCACGGTATCAGGGAGTGAAAACCACTCGGCCCCGCGGCCCACCAAACGCAGGCACTTCAACACGCCTAGCCCGGTGCCACCAAGCCCCGCCCCAGCGGACATACACCCACACAGAACACTTATGTACTCGCCCAGCATGCCGGCACGTTCCAACAGACAGCCCGTATACTCACCGCGGCAACCAGCATCGCCACCGGCGCCAGACACGCCCAATTTCTGGCACTGCTCGATTTGTGACACTGATTGCTCAGGGCACTCCCCACCAGAGTCACCTACCGCCCCGAACTCTGGCGGTTTTGAGATGTAGAGGCCTTCTCCCATGTCTGATTGAACATGCAGCGTCACGGAGCCATAGACCTGTACGACTATTGTGCCTAGTCACGGTCATGTACGGGACGTCGAGTTCAGCTCAGACGTCAGCACAACCAAGTAGTGATTACTGCATGCCCACGCCCACCCCCCCGCCAAGTGACGGCGCAGAACCAATGCCGCCGAGCTTGACTCAATTGTGCAAAATTTTGAACGTATCCCCCCGCATAGACAGTATGGGAGGCAGTGTGGTATAGTGGTTAACATCGTCGACTGTCGTCACATAGATCGCTGGTTTGAACCCGGCCTGTAGCAGTGCTCCTCCCCACCGGCCTCGCCCGACCGGGGACTGGGGCCCCTCCCGTTGCTCTCTATTTTTTCTCACTGGCTTTAACTATTTTTTCCCCACTGAGCTGCTACAGCTCCCCCCTCCCACATTCATCAATTGGGAAAAATGTGCCCAGGCGCCTGCAGCAGTGCGCCCCGCCACCGCCCACGCCCGATGGGAGGCTGCCACCCCACCCGTTGCTTGCCTTTGCCCGAGCTGCCGCTCCGCTTGATCCGCTTCTGGCAGCCCGGGGAGTGGGATTCGAACCTGGGACCAGCGAAGCTGGAGTCCAGGGTGCTTCCACTGAAGCACGGGGCACCTCACCCGCGATGGGATACCCCATACACACAGCCACATGGCACACGTGCGATTGCCACACCCCTTGATTTTCTGGTAATGTACATAGATAGTGGAGCACCCCAACCAAGAAGGGGACACATGGAGCCTGTGTGATTGAACTGAACTGCACATGCATGCACTGACGTGAAGAACTTATGGTATTACGACAGGCGGTGGTGGGCGTCTGTACGTTTCAGCAAACCGCCTTTATGGCCACTTCTGATTTTGCCCCCCGCTCTGCAGCGGTGGGGCTCCCCGATACGGCAGGGGTGAGGTAGCCAGTTTGCCCACCTGTGGGCCACTTCTGATTTCGCCCCCCGCTCTGCAGCGGTGGGGCTCCCCGATACGGCAGGGTTGAGGTAGCCAATTTGCCCACTTGTGGGCCACTTCTGATTTTGCCCCCCGCTCTGCAGCGGTGGGGCTCCCCGATACGGCGGGGGTGAGGTAGCCACTTTGCCCACTTGTGGGCCACTTCTGATTTTGCCCCCCGCTCTGCAGCGGTGGGGCTCCCCGATACGGCAGGGGTGAGGTAGCCAGTTTGCCCACTTGTGGGCCACTTCTGATTTTGCCCCCCGCTCTGCAGCGGTGGGGCTCCCCGATACGGCAGGGTTGAGGTAGCCAGTTTGCCCACTTGTGGGCCACTTCTGATTTTGCCCCCCGCTCTGCAGCGGTGGGGCTCCCCGATACGGCAGGGGTGAGGTAGCCACTTTGCCCACTTGTGGGCCACTTCTGATTTTGCCCCCCGCTCTGCAGCGGTGGGGCTCCCCGATACGGCAGGGGTGAGGTAGCCACTTTGCCCACTTGTGGGCCACTTCTGATTTTGCCCCCCGCTCTGCAGCGGTGGGGCTCCCCGATACGGCAGGGGTGAGGTAGCCACTTTGCCCACTTGTGGGCCACTTCTGATTTTGCCCCCCGCTCTGCAGCGGTGGGGCTCCCCGATACGGCAGGGGTGGGGTAGCCACTTTGCCCACTTGTGGGCCACTTCTGATTTTGCCCCCCGCTCTGCAGCGGTGGGGCTCCCCGATACGGCAGGGGTGAGGTAGCCAGTTTGCCCACTTGTGGGCCACTTCTGATTTTGCCCCCCGCTCTGCAGCGGTGGGGATCCCCGATACGGCAGGGGTGAGGTAGCCACTTTGCCCACTTGTGGGCCACTTCTGATTTTGCCCCCCGCTCTGCAGCGGTGGGGCTCCCCGATACGGCAGGGGTGAGGTAGCCACTTTGCCCACTTGTGGGCCACTTCTGATTTTGCCCCCCGCTCTGCAGCGGTGGGGCTCCCCGATACGGCAGGGGTGAGGTAGCCAGTTTGCCCACTTGTGGGCCACTTCTGATTTTGCCCCCCGCTCTGCAGCGGTGGGGCTCCCCGATACGGCAGGTGTGAGGTAGCCAGTTTGCCCACTTGTGGGCCACTTCTGATTTCGCCCCCCGCTCTGCAGCGGTGGGGCTCCCCGATACGGCAGGGTTGAGGTAGCCAATTTGCCCACTTGTGGGCCACTTCTGATTTTGCCCCCCGCTCTGCAGCGGTGGGGCTCCCCGATACGGCAGGGGTGAGGTAGCCACTTTGCCCACTTGTGGGCCACTTCTGATTTTGCCCCCCGCTCTGCAGCGGTGGGGCTCCCCGATACGGCAGGGGTGAGGTAGCCACTTTGCCCACTTGTGGGCCACTTCTGATTTTGCCCCCCGCTCTGCAGCGGTGGGGCTCCCCGATACGGCAGGGGTGGGGTAGCCAGTTTGCCCACTTGTGGGCCACTTCTGATTTTGCCCCCCGCTCTGCAGCGGTGGGGCTCCCCGATACGGCAGGGGTGAGGTAGCCAGTTTGCCCACTTGTGGGCCACTTCTGATTTTGCCCCCCGCTCTGCAGCGGTGGGGATCCCCGATACGGCAGGGGTGAGGTAGCCACTTTGCCCACTTGTGGGCCACTTCTGATTTTGCCCCCCGCTCTGCAGCGGTGGGGCTCCCCGATACGGCAGGGTTGAGGTAGCCAATTTGCCCACTTGTGGGCCACTTCTGATTTTGCCCCCCGCTCCGCAGCGGTGGGGCTCCCCGATACGGCAGGGGTGAGGTAGCCACTTTGCCCACTTGTGGGCCACTTCTGATTTTGCCCCCCGCTCTGCAGCCGTGGGGCTCCCCGATACGGCAGGGGTGAGGTAGCCACTTTGCCCACTTGTGGGCCACTTCTGATTTTGCCCCCCGCTCTGCAGCGGTGGGGCTCCCCGATACGGCAGGGGTGAGGTAGCCAGTTTGCCCACTTGTGGGCCACTTCTGATTTCGCCCCCCGCTCTGCAGCGGTGGGGCTCCCCGATACGGCAGGGGTGAGGTAGCCACTTTGCCCACTTGTGGGCCACTTCTGATTTTGCCCCCCGCTTTGCAGCGGTGGGGATCCCCGATACGGCAGGGGTGAGGTAGCCACTTTGCCCACTTGTGGGCCACTTCCGATTTTGCCCCCCGCTCTGAAGCGCTGGGGCTCCCCGATACGGCAGGGGTGAGGGAACCAGTTTGCCCACTTGTGGGCCACTTCTGACTTTGCCCCCCGCTCTGCAGCGGTGGGGCTCCCCGATACGGCAGGGTTGAGGTAGCCACTTCGCCCACTTGTGGGCCACTTCTGATTTTGTCCCCCGCTCTGGAGCGGTGGGGCTCCCCGATACGGCAGGGGTGAGGTAGCCACTTTGCCCACTTGTGGGCCACTTCTGATTTTGCCCCCCGCTCTGCAGCGGTGGGGCTCCCCGATACGGCAGGGGTGGGGTAGCCAGTTTGCCCACTTGTGGGCCACTTCTGATTTTGCCCCCCGCTCTGCAGCAGGTTTTACTAGGTTTCGGAACCTAGTAAAAAAATTTTTTTTTACTAGGTTACGGGGTAGCCACCTTGCCTACTTGTTGGCCACTTCTGATTCTGCCCCCCGCTCCGAAGCGGAGGGGACCCCTGAGGCGGCAGGGGTTACGTAGCCACCTTGCCCACAAGTGGGCCACTTCTGATTCTGCCCCCCGCTCTGAAGCGGAGGGGACCCCTGAGGCGGCAGGGGTTACGTAGCCACTTTGCCCACAAGTGGGCCACTTCTGATTTTGCTCCCCGCTCTGAAGCGGAGGGGATCCCCGAGCCGGCAGGGGTTAAGTAGCCACCTTGCCCACAAGTGGGCCACTTCTGATTCTGCCCCCCGCTCTGAAGCGGTGGGGATCCCCGAGGCGGCAGGGGTTAAGTAGCCACCTTGCCCACAAGTGGGCCACTTCTGATTCTGCCCTCCGCTCTAGTGGGACTCTCTATCCTTTTTCGATTTTTCTCCCCGCACCAGGCGTTGGGGACTGCCGAAAGTGCAGGGGTGACGTAGCAAGTCTGCCCTCTTTTGGGCCTCCCCTTTTTCCTTTTGCCCTTCTTGTTTGCAACAGTGTCCTCCAAGCAAAGCTCTGCGGAAGGCACTGAGGCAGGCACGAAGAAATCGGCGACAATGCCCCGCAACGTTGTAACCCGCGTTGAAGCGCCTCATGTGCGTGCTCTGAAGTCACAAGGAGGCCCCAAAAAAAAGAAAGCCGCCAAGAGGAGCCAAGAATTGTCAGACTCCAATTCTGATTCAGATTCTAAGTCCTCATCGGATGGTAGCTGTGACGGTGAATCCCTGGCCCTTGCACCACTTGTGAAGCGGGAATTGGACCGTGGAAGCAAGCGGTGGCATTCCATGCACCTATACCGCCCTCCCTTCACTTGTGGGCAGTGCCATCGGAAAGTTTTCTTATGGTGCGTCTATTGCGAGGGGTGCATGTGGTGTTTGGAAGGTGAGGAGTGCGTTGCTCGCAAGTTTAAAAATAGAGATGAGTCGCGCTGGGTCTTGCAAAAGTGGGAGGAGGAGGTTGAGGTTGGGAAGATCTTGCATCCCACGCAATCCCATGCTGAAACTATCCCCTCCTCCCCTTGTGCTTTGACGCCCCCCTCCACACACCCGGATGGTGACAGCAGCCTCCCCGCAATTACCCCCGCAAATGCGTCTCCTACCAGCCCGCCTCTAGCCATGGAGGAATTGGCTGACCATCCCAATGCTGGGACGGAGACTGTCCCCCCACCCCCATGCTCTAATACCACCCCGCCGTCACACAAGGGAATGGTTATTACGAGGCCTGGTTGTGGAGATGACGTCTTGGCCGCAGTGTGCCATGCCTTGACCAATGGCCCAGGCGGCCCTACTGCCCAATTGCAGCATGTTGAGTCATTGCTCCATGACGAATGGGAACGACCACTTGACGTGATCATTCCAAGTTCTGGGTCTCAACAATATAAGCCGGACGCACGCCATTTGAGGGATGTTTACTCAGAATCTTACGTCACAGATACCGCCAAGATTGTTGTGTATTACTGCTGGTTCGCTCGGACAGCTTTGAGTGCGGACTGGGATGTTATGGGTGTGGCGTGGGTTGTGCGTGACTCATTGTGGAATGTGTCAGCTTTACCGTTGGGTCGTAGGGAGGTGTTGGCTGAGTCATGGGCGCTGCGTACTTTGAACGCGGCGTCCATTGATATGATCTATGCGCCCCCCTTGCTCGTGGCGCAGATTTATAATAAGCGCAATTCACATTGGGTGCTGCGCTTGTTGTTGGTTTCCCCAACACGTACTTTCTTGTGCCTCGTGTTCGATCCGCTGTGTTACAAGCCGTACATAGCGGGTGCAAACACCGAGGAGTTGGCAATAGTGAACCTCATTGCCGAACAAGAAGGCATTAAGGCAAGGGCGCAGAAGAGGTGGGACAAGTTTTTGGGTGAGTTCGGCAGTGTAGCTTTTGCTATAGCCCCCCTCTACTCCACCTTCCTACATCAGGACGACGGTGTGAGCTGCCATCCTGCCTGCCTTCTGATGCTACATTGCCTTTTGTCTAGGCGTGTTGTCAACGGTAGCATCCAACTTCCACAAGACAGATTGTGGTTGTTGCGTGAGATTGTACAGGCAGCTTTGCACTATCGCAGTTCTCCGCATGCCCCCCCTATTGAGACCACACCCAGTTGGGCCTTGGCACGGATGTATGCTACGCCCTATTGTTCACCCAGCCGTTCGTCGTGCTTTTTTTGCGATGACACAGCCCACATCACGTGCCCTGAATGTGGAGTTTATCAGTGTGCCCTGCATGCTTCCGGTTTCTGTTCCACGGAGATATGTGTGGCATTGCGCAAATGGAGAGTGCAATTTACTGCCACACTGGCATGCATTGTGTTGGCATTCGCCTTGGGTGACCGGCTTGTGGTTGACAAGCCGCCTTCTGTAGATGAGGTCCGTCCAAAGGTGGTGATCCGTGGTGGAGAATTTTTTGTTCCAGAGCATTACCCCAAAGATGCCTCTGGGAGATTGGAGTATGACAAAAATCTAATCAAAGAGTTGGAAGAAAAGACCACGGGCGTGCTTCGCAACATGTGCAAGCACAACCCTCCCTCTGCACAACCCACCTACAAAGATAAGAAGTCGGACCTCATCTACAAGCGCGTGTTTTGCGACTTCATATAAAGCACACGTGTGTGCACCTCATATATGTATATATATATATATATATATATATATATATATATATATATATATTTATGATATAAAAGCTCCTTCTTTTCTTGAGCCTCATTTTATTTTTGCTGACCTTGCAATACACGGCTTGGCTCGGGTGGGGCGCCACTTACACAAGTGGCCTGGAATAGACCAGGGGGCACCATGCCCTTAAACATAAATACCACCTACCGTTGACCCCCCCCCCATAAACTTGGTGTTTTTTGTTCAAATTCAAGTCCAAATTTGTCACTACCTAGTAACCTAGTAAGGGAAAATTTTTTAAAATTTTTGCTTTTTTTACCTATCAAAAAAAATTTTTTACTAGGTTTTGCTACATTTTACTAGGTTTTGCTACATTTTGCTAGGTTTTGCTACGTGCATACTAGGTTTCACCAAATGCCCTACAAGCTCTGGGTCAAGGGGCCAATCCCTTGCGCACACTAACTTTGTTGACTTTACTATGACAGTCATATGATATGAGCCCAATGGTTAGGGCACTATTTCAGCAAGCCCAAATCATCATCTTTGTCGGGCAAAGCTGGCATGGCTGTGTACTACATTCGCTCTGACGTTTTAGTTCTCTTTGTTTTGCCGTTTCTGTGCATTGTGGCTGGCGGTTGGCTTTTGGGTATTTCCGGGGCTTGTGGGAGGGCATCATTTCTAGGAAAGCGTTCTAAGCACTGCCCACCGTGCCCTGGGCCTTGCGGGGACTGCCCGAAGGTGTGGGCGGTGTACATGCAAGTAACCCCCAAGGACATCCCCATCTGATTTCAGGTGTGAGTTTTCATTTCCAGCCATGTCAAAACGGGCTTCTGGTGGTGAAGTGCCGAATCCCAAGAGGCTGCAATGTGCGCCGACAATTTCTGTGGTCTCACCAGTGCGGCAAGTCAGCTGGAAAGGGGGGACCAAGAAGCTTGTTCGATGGAGATCCTCAGGTGTCTTGGCGCGGGTGGACATCGACCTTCGCACCTCACGTCGCTTGGTCAAGCAACTTGCTACAGCAATTGAGAATGAAGGACAGTACGAGTGTGTGGTGCCTGCTGGATTGACACCCGGAAGCTACCACATTCGAGTGCGGTCGCGTGGTAATGATGGTGCATCTGGCAACAGCGCACGCATTTGCGTAGATACAGGTTGTCCCAAGCCTTCGATCCATGATGTCACAGCTGCACAGGACAGCTGGAAGGCAAAGACTACGCACATTGTGCAGTGGCAATCTTCAGGTGAGGTCCCACAAGTGAATATCAGCCTTCTACAAGAACCCTTCTCTAGGCGCTGGTGTTTTCTCAAGTTTCGGGCTGAGAATACTGGACAACACCAGTGCCAGGTGCCTGTTGGACTACCCCCTGGGCCGTACAAGGTTCGAGTAGAGTCGACCGCCAACGACGATGTATTTGCGGAGGCGCAGGTTCATATCGTTGGTCCTGAGGCAGCGAATCCCAGGACCTCAACCACATCATGCACTTCAGCCACCTTAGGCACCTCATGCAAGTCAGCCCCTTCAGGCATTTCAGCCATCTCACGTACCTCAAGCACTTCCTCTAACTCAGCCATGTTATGGCGCTCATCCACCTCAGGCACCTCACGCAGGCTTGAAGGTAGGCCAACAATTACTGTGGTCTCACCGGTGCGGCAAGTCAGCTGGAAAGGGGGCACTAAGGAACTTGTTCGATGGAGGTCCTCGGGTGTCTTGGCGCGGGTGGACATCGACCTTCGCACCTCACGTTGCTTGGTCAAGCAACTTGCTACAGCAATTGAGAATCAAGGACAGTACGAGTGTGTGGTGCCTGCTGGATTGACACCCGGAAGCTACCACATTCGAGTGCGGTCGCGTGGTAATGATGGTGCATCTGGCAACAGCGCACGCATTTGCGTAGATACAGGTTGTCCCAAGCCTTCGATCCATGATGTCACAGCTGCACAGGACAGCTGGAAGGCAAAGACTACGCACATTGTGCAGTGGCAATCTTCAGGTGAGGTCCCACGAGTGAATATCAGCCTTCTACAAGAACCCTTCTCTAGGCGCTGGTGTTTTCTCAAGTTTCGGGCTGAGAATACTGGACAACACCAGTGCCAGGTGCCTGTTGGACTACCCCCTGGGCCGTACAAGGTTCGAGTAGAGTCGACCGCCAACGACGATGTATTTGCGGAGGCGCAGGTTCATATCATTGGTCCTGAGGCAGCGAATCCCAGGACCTCAACCACATCATGCACCTCAGGCACCTCATGTCCTCCAGTAATCTCACGCAGACAAGACACGCAGGGAGACATGACAGCGGACTTTGAAAGACCTGCATCTCAGCCGTCGCGGTCATCATCGCCAGAATCAGTGTCTAATCTCAAGACACAGGTAGAAGCTCTCAAGGATAAGCAGCGGTGCAAAGTGTGTTACGAGCAAGACATCGACTGCGTTCTGTTAGGGTGTCGCCATGCGGTGCTCTGCCAGGGCTGTGCGGATGCGCTGACCGTCTGCCCTGTTTGCCGCCAGAGCATCACGTCAGTCCTGCCCATTTTCATGTGACGAACGCCGCTTTGTCCGTGATTGCAGGGTGCTCCCCTGCGTGACCAACACCGTCCGCCAATGGAAACCCAAGTGTTTGTCACCCCTTCATGAGGCGCAACTTTGAGTTTCTTAGCAGGTGCTATGCCCCCCTGTGGATCGTCCTTTTTCCCGTCCACTCCCCGTGCCTTCGCAGAGACGAGCCTCTATTTGATCATTCTCAGCAATGTACACCTGGGCTCACCCCCCGCTGTGCCCCCCCCCCCCCCCCCTCCCTTGCCGCCCAGTCGTGGTATGCAGGCGACTCCCGTCGCTGAATTTTCTATTTATTCATTTTGCTCTACTGAAGTTTCTTTGCAGATATGGATTCATTGTGGTTCATCTAGATTGTTAATAGCATGTCTCAACGAACACCGAACTGATGCAGTTTGAATGATGATTGTGCCCTTGCCGCCCAAGCGAGCGTGACCAGGGTGGGCCGAGTGGGGCCAGCCAAAGCACACCCGCATCAGGACTGCCCTTTGACCCGGATGCACGCCTGACCCAGTAGAGTCTGAGCAGCCGCAACCCAAACCATTGAGGGAGGGAGAAAAGGCCAGAACACGTCGGTGGACCTGAGTGGTCTGGATGCGATCACCGAGGACAGTAGGCGATGAAAGTCGCGGGGAGCAGGCACAGCCAGAGCCTAATGCGGACCGAGGTGGTGTCCGAGGCAGGGCATAGGAGCACAGGGCATTCACCATCCTACACCACCTTCGTGGTGGGGCACAGATCTGGGGGTTGGGAAGTGTTTTCAAGTGTGCAAGGTCTGGCAAACGTGAAATAGCGCACTAGACAAGCGTCCAGGCGCCCTGGGGAATGGCGGCATTGTGTCTGGAAACGAAGACATCGAGATGCAGGTCCGGGTCTGGCTGGAGGGGCGCACAACCCGGCAAACAATGCACTCCACTGGTTCTTTTGTCCCCCTTGCAGGACGCCAGGGGGGGATCTGCAAGGGTACCCTGAAACCAGGCTGCGCCATCTCTCCAGATGCCCTCTCGCCCCCCTCGCTCCCGCAGGCGTTTTTTAATTCAAAAAAAAAAAAAGCTGGAGTTTCCGGTGGTCAGCCACGTCTGGTCAGCTCCAACCGACCGCGATTCCCTCATTCTCATTGCCTGTTGCCTGCTTTCTTGCGAACAGGGGAGCAGCTTCGTCAGAGGGACTGTATTTGGCACCCGCGACGACTCGGATACGGGGCAACCGGCGTCGATTGACTGCTGTTAGTAGACTGCGAATCGCCGTCGGTTAAACGACGGCCAACTGCAAATCTGCTGCAGAAACCCAGGGACGGGCCAGCTCATGACCCAACAGTGGCCCCCACAACCGTGGCATCACGCCCTATTCATGGGGTTTAGGGTTAGAGAGGGCGTCGCGTGTGCCGCTGCAAGCCCCCGCAACGATTGGCAATATGAAGCCCGAAAAAAAGGACAAGAAAAAGACGGGGAATGGCGATATGTGCAGCCGCACCAACAGCACGATGAAATGTCGATGAAATGTCGCGCCGAAGGTGCAGAGGACAATTTGGCCCGATCATCTCAAGTGGGGCGTGGGGGATGGCCCCCTTTCACTGGTGCTGAGGTGTTCAGCGAAACGCTGGGGGGGGGCTCGGGCTGTGCGCCGAATGCTTCGCATTATTCTCCACCTCCACGACCACGCTCTGCATCTTTGGCCCCTCCGTCCGCCCGATGAGCCACTCCCCACCCGAACCCCCGGATGCCGCCCTAACCCCTGTTTCAGTCAGTCTGTGCCCACAGTGTGCACAGCAGTGTGCACACTGGAGAGATCCACTGGATTGCTGTGGTCGGTCGTCAAAGTAGCCTGGCAACTCAGCAATTTGCAATTTGGTCAAGTCAAGGGTGTCCCCCCCCCCCACCCCCACGCACACGTGGGATCTGTTCGCGACACAATGGTTGGTGGTCCTGAAGAGATGGACAGAGCACTCGGCGGCCACTCTGCCCACCGGCGGAGCGCATTACCTGCACACAGCCATCATAACCATGAAGGACACAGCACCTGAACACACCCCAGAGTACCACGAGTCGCTGCCCCCCCCCCCCCCAAGAACACTACCAATCTGTGCAACCTGTTGAGGAAGCATCGGAAACAAAGATGTGTATGCAGCTGAAATGGCAGCTTCTCAGCAGGCAGATGTAGACCGATATAAGAGAGAGGGATGGGGAGTGGCACACCTCGATGGCTCCTCAAAGGACCACCCCGAGGTGGGCAGTGGAGGGGGAGGGGGGGGGCAATGGGGGTTGCCTTGGAGATGCCAGAGACACAGCTTCCTGACTACATCCCAGTGCAAGAAAACAAACCCACAGTAGAGGAGAGCTCTATGTAGCTTTGACGGCCATACAGAAAAGGATCAGAAGCAGACAGACGCATGTTGTCGAACACAGCCGGACCCGCGAACTGTTTGGCCACGCGAAAGGCAGTCGGGAGAAACAACCCGCGGCGGCAAGGGGGGCCTCAATGGTCAGTGTGCGGTGGTGTCCGGACCGCAGGTCGACGTACTCCTGGAGCAATTCGAATTTTCTGAGTAATTCCAAGGCTTTCCGAAGGCATGGGAGGAGAAGAATACACCGCCACCGCGGGGGCAAACTGACGTTGTATTCCGCCACATTACAATACTCTCCTTCTGCCAATCACCTGCCCGTCCATTTCGGTCCGTCAATTGCCAACGGACTTGGCAATTCCTATTTTCTGGTTGGGCCGAAAGAGAAAAGCATAAATGGTCCAGCGACACGGGGGCACGTACTACTGGCCACGAGCATTTGCAGACATCTTGTCGCCCTGGCGTCACCCTGACCGAACTGACCGACTGACCGCCAGCCGTTGACCGAGAGATGGGCGGCGGCTTCGCCGCCTATGCGGGACAATCGATGGATTGATTGAATGGAACAATTGGTGGGAGGCGGCTTCGCCGCCTTGCTGGACAAATGGACAATTGCACTGATTGTTGAGGGCGAGATGCCCGGGGTGACGGCCAATGCGTCATTGAAGCTAAGCACCGGACCCCGTCTGACCGCCGTTTTCCTGACTTTCAGCGTGTGCTTGCGCAAGGGGGAGGGGGGGTACTGTTGTGCACATGGTTGGTCATGGCCGTCGCATCCGTGTGTCAAGCGCAATGGGTCAGACTTCAGATGGTCATAATGGCAACATATTCGGAAAGGCGAACTCGTCCCAGCCACTTGGACCCCATCTGAAGACATGCGGGATTGTCGCAGACCTGAATGTCAGATTTGAAGCCGCGCTGCAATGCCACTTGGATGTCATCCTTGCGGACCATCTCAGCCTCGGCGGCCGGGTTATGCTTTGTTGGAGACAAAAGGATCGTACGTTCCAGGACCTCCAGGGAACATCCCTAGCTCTGCCGGGAAGCATGCTTTGGGCTGCCGATGCCGGCGCTTCAGGTTTATCTTCCGGGACGTCTGGCAGTGTTTTAATGGAGTCCAGGATATGTAGGTACTGCTGCATAATTTCACAGGGCACCATGGCATCATGCCATACGGATCAAGCTTTTTTTTTAAGTTGTTCAGATCCCCTACGAGAGGGGGGGGGTGCCTGTCTTCCTTTGGGCGAATTGCCCCCCCCCCCCCCCTTCCCGGGATAGGGGGTGGGCCCACAGAGGGTCGGGACATTGTCAGGCAGCGTCCGAACCATAGTCACCGGTCGGTCACTGGATGTCAGACATGGGGTTAGCTCGGTGGTGCCTGCTTTGGTCAGGAGCGGTGCCCTCTGACAGTACTGCGTGCATTCCCCACAGTCCTTTGTCACAGGGCGAGTGGGTACCTCCTACCTCCTGCCCTGGACCCGTTGTAGGACAGAGGCCGGGCCTGCCCTCAAAGGGTGCCTGCCTTCTCCACGATCGGACCCCACCCTCCCGCCCGTTGCTAACAGCAGCCTTGGCAGGGGTTCACGATTACATCCATAAGACCAGCACTGCCCGGCCCCCCTTTGCGAGAGACGCCTTTGTCAGAGCAACATCAGGTGCATTTTCTGCACCGTGAACCGTGTCCTACTTTGCCCTTCATAAATACACCCCCTTGTCCAGGGGGGGGGGGGTGGAAAAAAATTGCGCGCATGGAAAAAATTGCGTACCCCCCCCTCCCTCCAGGGGTTGCCTCCGCAAAAAAAGGTGTCCCGCCATAATTGTAGCATCTGGAAAATTTTTTACCCAGGGCCAATTCCTGGTGCAAAAATGGAATTCTTTGCACCAAATTTTCCCTTTGCACATTGGCATGTACTGAATTGTTTGAACCCATTGATCATTTCAAATTTGTGCTTTTGGTAGAGGTTATTTGTGAGGGTGCTTTTTTTTTTTGCTTCTAGGGACCAATGTTGGTACAAGGATTGAATTCTTTGCATCACATTAGTGAACGTGTCTGCATTTCCCTTTGGCACATGGCATATAAAAAATTGTTTCAACCTATTGATGCATCAATTATGGTGCTTCGTCATTTGGATTAGAGGAGAGGTCAAGTGTAAGTGTGTTTTTGCTTTGCATTCTAGACATGTCATCCTCTTCTCTTTCTTCTCCGCTAAATATTGCATGGGCGAACCGCACCGTGGACGGGTGGAATTGTATTTGTGGGGAGCGGCTATCGGTTTTGGCCGGTCCGAAACGCGAAACGACTCGAAACGCGAAACGTCGCAACATGCGAACCGAAACGACTACGTCACAGAAATGGGCACCCTGTGACGTAGTGGGTCAAGCAGGTTGTTGCCTGAACCACGGGGTATGGGGAAAGAAGTAGTATTGGGGCTCTGCTACTTCTAACCGAGGGAGTAACGCCCCTCCTCCTTAACCACAGTTGAAGGGTGAGACTTCCCTACCACGCTTTGCTTGTTGAGCCGGGGCTGTAGTCTTCACATTGATGGAGCGATGGTGTCAAAAGATCAACGTGCACTATTTTTGCTTTGAAACGGCTTTGTTTGGTAGAATTTTTGGTCATATGTGTAAGGAAAAAAATTGCGTACCCCCCCCACCCTCCGGGGGTTGGCTGCGTAGAAAAAACAGTATGCCGTTTCCAGGAATTTTTTTGGGCACCCCCCCACTGCCCTTGTTAGAGCAACGGTAGGTGTGGCTTCCGTCAAATTTTGGGACTTTAGTGTTGCTCTCGCAAGGTACATGAGCCAAGAAGATGCACGGTGGGTATTTCCGGGTGATTCACAGATGGGGCAGACACTCCCTCTTTGCACGCACTGAAGTAGGGGTTGGACGACATGTTGGTTCGCCGACCGCATCCACGTGCCGTAAGGGTCGTGAATGTCTCCTGACATGTCCCAGCAGCGCTGGGCTGTAAGCAGGACGGCCCAAGCTATTTTGAGAGGAGTTCCAGGCGTAGCAGATCCGTGGCGCCATTGGCAGCAGGCCCAGGATGGACCCCGGACAGATCCCTTGGCATGTCTGGGACGTCTCGGATCATCCCGCCGCACCAGGACCCTGGCAAGTCCCCTGCAACCACACGGCCATGGCACTCTCCACAGCCATACAGTACAAGTGCCATGCCTTGGCGCCATCTGCGACCACACGGCACAGGCACCCACGAGGCAGACTGTAGCCGCAGTCCTGCCCCAATCCCCCGATGCCTGAAGATCTGTGATTGTCTGAGACACGTCTGACGCAGCCAAACTCAAAATGTCTTGTTGGGGGAGGGGGGCGAGCTTGGCCACCAGACGGTTCAGCTTGCTTTAGTGGGACCTGCGGCACGGTCGGCGCATAGTGCGGTGGTGTCGCCACCTTGGAAAGCACCCACAGGCCCAAGGGGGCGGCTTGTCCCAGTGCGACCCCTCCCCCCCAAAAGGGAAAGAAGGCATCAAGCGTCATCACTTGGGGTTGGCCCCTAGGCCGCCCTTCTCAGGGAGTGAAGGAGCACCACCCGGGCGGTGGATGGCAAGGAGGTAGTGAGTGTAGTGAGTTGTTGCCAAGGGTGGTGAAACCTGGGCATCCATGCATGGGCACCTCAGGCTGTGCATTGGCATCCCGGGGGGGGGGGGTGCATTGGTTATACGTGACAAGAAAACATACAGCAAAAACCCGGGAGTGACACATATATCTCTCGGGAACATCCGGAATGTGCCAACGCGGAGCAAATTCGTAATTCTTCAGGGTTTTCTCAACTTTGGTCCAATTCACCAAAATTTTGTTCCGTAGGGGGGGTATGTGTATACTTTTGAAATCTGTGAGAAAAGGCCGTTTCAGAAATGTATGGGTTGGGGGGGGGTTAGGTGGTCACAGTTTTGAGCACAAAGCTGTACATGGGACGACGCACAGGACCGGGCACTGCACCAGGGATCGCTCATCATTCCGAATCTGAGTCGCTCTCATTGTTGCCCCTCTCCACAAGGGCTGGGACTCCATTGGGGCACACATCCCCCTGCTTGTGACTGGGAACATATTTCTTCAATTTTTCCCAATCCTGCAGCCTGCGTGCCTTCACAGGCACCCACCCTGTGTTCAAGGGCATGGCCCAGAGGCCCTCAGTTGCGAGGTCCGCGTTTCGCTGTTTGGTCAGTTGGACCCTGCGCCATGCAATGGCCTCAACGTACCCTGATTTTACCCAGACAAAACCGGGATGGGCCTCAAGGTTTTCAGGGTTAGGTGTCTTGCCAAAATCCAACCACTTTACTTTCTCATCTCTGATCAAAACAGGCTTCTGCTGCTGGTCCAGGTGGCCGCCTGAAGACCTATATGCACCTGCCAGCCACTGGGACACATTCCAAAAATCATTGCGCTTCAGAATGCGGACTTTTCGTACAAATTGCTGTTTGTTTCGCACAACGTGCTGGATTGTTAGGCCAGCCATGTCTGCGAGTCCATAATAGTAATCAACATTCTACAGGGCACGGTCCATGGCACGTGACGCTGCATCATAGAGATTATATGAGTGGCCCTTCATGGATGGACAAACAAGGACGGCATGTGTCTGACACCCGGACAGGTCCGTGGATGGTGGCACGTTCAACTGAGTAAATGGGCTGGGAACTGCTGTTAAGAGGGCGAAATTTGGTTTGGCAAAATCTGGCAACACAACAAGGCACCAAATGTTGCTGTGGTGTAAAGAAGTTGATGTACATTTCGTCTCCCCTTGATAAAAACACACCAGGTGATGCGATGGAACCAGCGCCATTGCACCAACTTGTCATACAAATTACAAAAAGCCCAGTTCAGAAATTCAGAGCAGCAGCCATCTGTATGGATAAACAGATGGCCTGCCCCTGTGGAGCACCTGTACAGCTCACCAATCAGGGCAGAGGCCGTCTCATTAAAGCCCTTACCGGCCACGTACTCGGGCCATACCATTACAGTGTCAATGCCCAAAGTGGTGCGGTGTAGGACTAAACGGTGCGCCTTCAACTCCGAAGTGTACCAATTTCCTCCAACGGGCAGTTTCCGCAAATTCAAAGCCTTACTGTAATCCAGTACCATGTGCTCTGCCCGGTCAGGGAAGCGAACCCCAGGAGTTGAAAACGCGGTCACTTTCGCTGCGCCCCAGGTCTGCATGCTGTACTGTCCGTGGTACTTGTTCCGATCATATCCTTCACTGGCCAATCGCAAATGCGTGGCCTGCTCGTGGCGAATTTTGGCCTGAAAATGAAGAAAAAAAAAAGAGCCAAACAGTTTGCAAAATCGAAAAATTGACGGACCACATCGGAAGAGCATAACAACCTTCAAAACAGGTGGCGCTGTTCGGATTTTGAAGGTTGTACAGCTCACACTCTGCGCATGTATCCTTCATTGGTGCTTGGAATCACAACTTGAATGTTTGCATCGTCCGCTGGGCTGTTTTCACCGAAATTTGGGACTTGAAATCGGCTTTGCCCCGCTTTGCGAACTGATCCGCTTCCTCCGTTTGGAGCCAGTGGATCCACACGTTGTACGGGGAGCCGCGACGTCCACCCACAGGGGCCAAATGCACCATCTCAGTGCTGGGCCAAGCAGCGTCACTGAAGTGGTTCTCAGCCTGTGGCAATGCCTGCAGGAATTTCTCAAAGTTTGCTTTGATGGCGGAGGCCCGGCATATGTTTTCTGCACCCAGTTTCTGGGGACTCTTGGGACTTAGGGGGCTGACAACGGCCGCGGCGGCTTTGGCTTTGGCCACAGACTGCACAATGGTGCGTGATATTTTGAAGTAATGCAGGAACTGGGTCTTGCAAATTTGACGACGCGCCCCACGGTAGGGAACAAAGTATGTTGTCAGGTGCCCCCTCTTTCTGGTGTATTTCTGGCGACCTGCATGTTTCACATTTTGCTGCAAATCGACGTCGATGCAGGTTGCCAGAAATTCATGTTGCGAAGCCTTGGTGGGGTGCGTCTTTCTATCCCAAAACTGGGCTGCAAAAGCAGCGGCCTCAGAAGTGGATAGAATCTGGTGCTCCTCGTGTTCGCATGCAGGTTGCTGCGAACCAGCAGTGCGGGGCCTTTTTGCAGGGCTGGCGGATGTGCACCGGCTAACCTGCACCCATTTTGCACCCCCAGAGCGTTCTCTTTTGCGAACCAAAGGTTTCTGTGGTGCATCTGGGGAGGCAACAGCACGTTGCGTGAATTTGTATGCGGACATGGTGCCTGCCTGTTGACAAAAAGAGGCAGCAAGCGACACAGGCACCGTCCAACACGGGCAAAAATATGAAACATATCGTCAGTACAGCATGCAGACCTGGGTATTCCAAATAGCCCTTTTCAAGAGCTTTCCGAATATACCCCACATACCCCCCCCAACGGGACACTCAGTGGGTACAAATGAGGCAACAATGGCACCGACCCTTGAAAACGCTCCGTGTTGGCACAAATCTTACCGACCCCGAGAGCATATATAGCAAGGCAGCCATGCATCGCAAGCCCTCCGCTGCCCGGCATTTCAAATCAACACACTTGTGAGAGATGAGCAGCAGAGAGAACGGAGACTCATGTTAACTGACCTGGTGCTCCAGCTGCAGCTTTTCCTTTTTACGGCTGCGTGCCTCAAAGAGATGTTTCATGACATCATTGTGCGCTGCTCGACACCTTCACCCGCTTTAGTGGGCAAGCTAGTATCAAGTAGGCCATGTTCACGATTTTTCATAAAATCTTAGGCGAGCTGAATGCTGAGGGTAAGGGCACCCAATCACAGCCCATCAGTGGGGCTTTAAAGGCATATATTGATTGGGTGCCAAAATGCGTCGGTGCACCGGCACCACGCGTTGGGGGGGGACACGCATTCATGTTGTAAATAGGGGCGCGACAAGTGGCGAAATGGCTGCCGGCCAATGAGCGCCTCTACCAATCCACCATTCATGAAAGCAGGGCTATTCTTTGTCATCACTCCAATGACTTTCGACAGGACTCTCGACATAGGTAGTGGCAACTAGTGCAACAAACCCTCTACTTGATGAACGCTCCGTGTGCATCGGGCCGCGTTCAATCATGGCCGGAGCTCCATGTCTAGGTGTCGACTCACGGGCCATTTCTTGAATCCGACACCTTGTTCCATGTTTGTCATGTATCGAAGTACCATTGGAGCCTTTCGCAACTCTTCTTTTTAAGGCAAGTGTGCATTTTTGAGGTCATGTTAGTCCTCATGTTCACCCGTCTTCAATCCACAACATCCGAAGCACTATTGCAAGGGCGCGATGGCGCATTCCGCAGAAGCACAAACCTTAGAGTAGAAAATGCCCCCGGGTCGAATAGTACCGCAAAGGACAAGGAGCGTGCGATTGATGAGCAATAGATGGTAGAAGAGGGATCGCATTTCCAATCTCCTCATGCAGCATTCAAGTTACCGTTGTGCAATCAGGTTTGTTGCATGTTGCTCCTTTATGAATTGGATACCTCATTGAGCTCATCCGGCCCACCTGGTGGCGCGTGCGCGGTAGATGTTAATTGAGGGCCTACGGGCCTTGAGTTGGGTTGGGTTGAGGTGAAATGGGACTCGCCATAGATGAGGATACATCGACCATGCCCATGCCCACACCCACACTCATGCCCATGCCACGGTACTCAATACCACTTTCACTTTTTGGAATGCTACTTAGCCTGCTTCACATGCCAATATTCGTGCCAGTTCCCATGGCAATGCCCATGCCCGCGCCCATGCCCACGCCCACGCCCATGCACACCCATGCGCACACCCACACCCATGCCCATCGTCGTTGCTAAGCTACTTACTTTGGTTCACCTTGCTATTCCACGTTTCTACACGGAAAAGGGAGGGGCCGGACACTCAAAAGTAAACTGTGAAGCCTGGCGTCATGGGGAAATCAATTGTGTTCCATCACCATAATTATATGACTTCCATGCATGTTGATTTTCGGTTTCCACAGTCGCCTGTGCCTTGCGATGGTGAGTATATATTTCATGAATTCGAATAAATAAACTTCATTAAAGAAAAGTCTGCAGATTGGCTGAGAACCTCACCTAGTCAATCACGCGCGGCCATTTCAGTAGTGCACGCGACTGACATTTCCATGGCTGTACATGGATGAAACAGTTTTGTGCATTTCGCTTGCTCGAAGGGCGAATTGATCATGTAAATTGCTTGATTTGCAAGCATACACAACGCCAGGAACAGCAACAATGAGGGTGCGAAATTCCTCTCCAGAGATTTGTCTTCAAATGATGGAACCAATTGCGAAGCTATTGCCGGTATGGTGGGTGCATTTTTGGTGTCGTTTTGTGTTATCATTGGATACCCATGGTTTCTCCACTCCCCCGATCATTAGACCACCACTTGTTACATAGGAGGCTCAAGATAATTGTGCATTACCCAAAGCGCTACAAGATGTGCCGTCTGCAATGGCAGAAATGGAGTCAAAAATGCGGTCTATAGCATTGCAGAACGTAAGATGGAAGTGGTTGGCTACAACGGTTTTGGTGGTGATTGAAGTTGCCTTGCCACCAACACAACAAGGATTTCTCAAGGGCGGACAAATGATGCATCAAATCATCCACCCAAAGGGGCCGCCGGGCCTGTGGTATTGGCTTGTCGCCAGTGGGACCCCCGGGGCTGGCGCAGAGGCTACCTAGCTACACGGCTGGTGCATGGGGGTGGTGTCCCACTACTGCCTTGGCGGGTGCAATGCCTTGCTTGTGTGTGCGCGGCGCGCGCGGCTGGTCCGGAGTGGGGCCGGTGCCTTCTTGTGCTCCCCGTCCCCCCTGTCGTCCGGTGTTCTACGCGGCTTCCGCGGTGGGTGTGGCGCGTTGTGCCGGATTTCCTTTGTGCTCGCTCGCTGGTACGCCATTCCATGTTGTCTGCGCGTTCCGCGGTCAGGGTCCGGTCGCCCTTTCACTTCGCGCCGCCCCCCCCTTTGTGTGTTGGTGCGTGCTCACTCTCGTGTCGCCGGCGCTCTTGCTGTCCTGCTCCGGCTACCCCCCGCCCTCTTCCCTGTGCGCGCACTGCGCGAGGTCCCCTTGCAGGGCGCTGCTAGGGCCGTTCCATGTGGTTCGTGCCCCTTCGCGTTTCCTATTCGGGTTCCTGCTCCGTGGTTCTTGTGGGGGGGGGGGGGGCATTCCGATCCCCGTTCCGCCCTCCCTTCTGGGGTCTGGGCTTAGGCACCGGGGTGTTTGGGCTCCTTGGTGATGGGTGCCTCGACTCAGATACTCACCATCTCCTGCCTCGGTGAGGGCGCCTGCACACAGGCACTCACGCTCTCCTGCCTTGGTGTGGGGTGCCCGACCTCAGACACTCACCGTTTCCTGCCTTGGTGAGGGGTGCCTCGACTCAGACACTCACCCTCTCTTGCCTTGATGAGGGGTGCCCGAGCACAGACACTCACCCTCCCCTGCCTTGGTGAGGGGTGCCTGGACACAGACACTCACCCTCTCTTGCCTTGGTGAGGGGTGCCTCGACTCAGACACTCACCCTCTCCTGCCTTCGTTTGGGGTGCCTGGACTCAGACACTCACCCTCTCCTGGCTTCGTGCGGGGTGCCTGGACTCAAACACTCACCCTCTCATTCCTTGGTGAACGGGGTCCCGGGGAGTCTCCTCGGCGCGCCTCATCGAGGCCGTGCCCTTTCGGGCGCTGCCTGGTTGGACCTCGCGTGTGGGTTCGTGCGCTTGTGTGTGTCCGTGCGTGCCCTGCTTGTTGCTTTGTGTACCGCGCGCGCTTCCTGGGTTCTCGTGGTTCTTGCTCCGCGCGGTTGCGTGTTTGTGTCTTGGCTCTTCTTGTTTGTGTGGCTCGGGTTTGCGGCCGGTCTGCCGTGTTTCCATGTGTCCGTGCGTCTTGGCCCTTCCGGTGTTTTGGCGGTTTCCCCGTGCGCCCTGCGTTCTCGCGCGCGCGTCGCGGGCCCTGCGCGCTCGCTCTCGGTGTTGTGCGAGCTTCCCGGGCTTGCGGCACCTGCTAGCCGTGTTGCTTGGCACCTGTTCTTGTGCCGTGGTTGTGGCCGGCGGCGTGCCTCTCTGGTGTGCCTCGTGTATTCTAGCCTACTTGAGATTTGCGGTCTTGCATCTGTGTCTGTCATGAGCCTCTCCAAAATGCGACCGTAGCCTTGGCGGGCGCTGATGGGCGTTGGCAAGGGCTTATCGCTGAATAGCACGATGTCCTGGACACAGCGTGGTCAACCCTCGTGGTGCATCTCAGCCGAGCAGGACGTGTTCCACAAGAACATCGATCTACTCTACTTCCCGCAGGCTCCGCGACACGGCTGTCCTCGAAGAGACTGAACACCACCTCATTGACTCGCATTTTCTTTGACGTGCCTAGAGTGACTGTACTACACAGCTCATTCGTTTACTACGGGGATGCCTCTCTGTTGGGCCTAATGTTCACCTGGGGTCTCAAAATTTAATCGTTTGACCTGCAACCCGACCAAGCGGTAGCTACATTTGCGCATTTCTTGGGGCTTCTAGGGGCTGAAGGCAGAATTGACACCAGCGAGTACAACCAGTACGAGGTGTGTCGGGGGTTTTGAAGGATCACACTGGTCTTCGTGGCTACCACTAAAAGGCACACACCGCATGGTGTGGCTTACCTGGCTCTGGGGCTATGTCTGTTGGGAAAGGTGCGGTGCGCCATCGGACTGTAGCATCCAAGAATTCCCGATCTGCAGTGATTTGCGCGGGACTAAGGTACACGCCCGCTTGGTGAACTGTGGGCAATGGGCACCGACGTTGAGATGGGGTTGGGGCAAGAAGAGTTTGGCATAGGGTTTGGCAAAAAGTTTGGGACAGGGTTTGGTATGGGGCTTCAGACGGGGTTGTAGAGAGGGTTGTGGGCATGCGTTTGCAATGGGGTTTGAGGGGCATCTTTGAGATGGGATGCCGGGCGATGTGTGGGATGGGATTGGATATAGGGTTTAGGACAGGCGCTCTCCCCTGGTTTGGGAGCAGCATTTGATACAATGTTTGGAGTCTGTTTTGTCTTGGTGTTGGGGATGGGGTTAGGGTAGGGTTTTAGATGGGGTTGGGGATACTTTGTGATAGGGAATCTTTAGCGAGTGTGGACAAGGTTGCAAGCAAGGTTTGGGTTAGGCTTTGGGGTGGTTTTATGACCCAAGGAGGGCACCCCCCCAAGGGGCGGTTTTATTACTGCAAAAGGTGTGGCTCTTTCACCCCCCAAAGGGGTGATAAGACTGCCCATGGTGGTTTTAGGGGTTGTTTGATCACCCATTTGAGGGTGTTTGTATTGCCACGACTAGACAGCACGGGCTACACAACCATTTTGTTTTTCCCTTAGGTGGCAGCGATTATACAGCCATTTCTCTTTTTCCCTTTGGTGACAGGAATTGTGCAGCCATTTCCCTTTTCCCTGAGACAGTGCAAGGGCCATGCAGCCACGTCATTACTCCCACAATGGCAACCGTTACACAACCATTTTGGTTCTCCCCAAGACGGATTATTGCTCGGATTATTCATACTAAAGTGTTTTGCACATTTGCAAGCCGTCACAACAGTCTCATTGAATTTTGCAGAATTTCTATTTGTTTTCCCAAAACGTAAAACAAATCAGAAGCATATGGACAACCCCAAAGACACCGCCAAGCATTGAAAAAGAGTGGCCAATACAAGAAGTTAAGCTGAGGCCTCTCCGAAGCTCCGTGTTTTGAAGGGATGCAACATGTGTGTGGAAACCAGTGAGGTGAGCAAGCAGCATGGTGAAGAAAGCGCAGAGCAATATGCCAAGCGAAATGGTCCGCCCCCAATTCCCAGGCATCACACCAACCAATGTACCACCCATCCTTCCTCCACTCTCCAACTCTTTCTTTCCCTTTCATGTGTGGACCGCTGCTGATGCAACCAATACAGCTGCCATGCAAGATGATTACGGGGATGGGGTTGATGTGTGTGCTTCGTGTTATCAAAAAGCACACCACCACACTTTGTGGTATTGTGGACAGAACTGTTTATAAAGCACAATTGCTATCACATTTGTTATGCAATTTGAATTGGCAGGTTTGGTGTGCTCTGCAGGGATGGTTTTGGGGTTGATTTCGATGGAATGGTGGCAATTTGCTGGTGTGATTTGGGGCTTCTCCAGGAGAAGAGGGTAAAGTTGGGGCCAAAGTCCAGGATATGTGCCCAACAGTAGCGTGCGAGGCATTGGGTGCGCGTGCGCCAGGCAAACCCGCCCCCTATAACGATGGTCATGTCCCCCTAACTCGGGCTCCTATGGCAATGGTGCATATGAAGTCTGTAGCTGGTGGTACGTCATTGTTGGAAGCCTCCATAGGACCTGCCACCTGTTGGGAGGCAATGGGAGAGGCCGGGATGACCATATCAGCTGAGCTGTCTAAACAATCGCGGAAAGGAATCGATTGTGGATGCGCTGAACAAACATGCGTCTCCATACATGGCAGTAACTTGCGGCCCAACTCAATGGGGGCTGGCCAGTATGACAACCATGCTTTGTTTGGCAGCGAGACCTGAAAACTGCCAATTTTGCACCAATGGTCATGCACTGAGTATCGTAGTGTCAGAGAACAATGGAGCGTAGCCTATCCAAGCGCTACTTTTGACCCGCCGAAACGCGGTTCCCTATGCGCACAGGGATGTAATGGCCCCTGGGTGGGAACCAGTGTAATGGGCCTGAAATATGTGTTTCTGGGTTTGAGTGGCTTGATGAAGCCTTTTTGTAACTTATTGTTCGTGAAGCCTCTTGTCAATATGACATGCCTGTCAGCAGTATGCAACAACGAGGCATTGCCGGTGCTGATGGCCACCCAAAAAGGCCACCTTGCAATTGTCAAGTATCTCGTGGAGTCTGGGGCTGACAAGGACAAAACAATGGCAGATGGTTCCTCACCTGTGTACATCGCCAGCCAGTATGGCCATTTAGAGATTGTGAAGTATCTTGTTGAACGTGGTGCTGACATGGAAAAGGCCAATAGATATGGAGAATCTCCTATGCACATTGCCAGCTACAACGGCCACCTTGAAGTTGTGAAGTACTTGGTGGAGGCTGGAGCAGAAAAAGAGAAGCTCTACGAAAATGGAGCGACCCCACTGCTCATGGCGAGTTACAATGGTCATCTCGAAATTGTCAAGTATCTGGTGCAAGCCAACGCTGACAAGGACAAAGCAACGATGGACGGGTTGTCGCCTGTCCACATTGCTAGCCAGCAAGGTCACCTAGATATTGTGAGGTGTCTGGTTCGCAATGGTGCTGACATAGACAAAGGAATGGGGGATGGTTCAACGCCACTCTACACAGCTTGCTACACCGGGCATCTAGAAGTCGTCAAGTATTTGGTGGAGTCCGGCGCCAACAAGGAAAAGACCAACAGGTACGGAGCCTTGCCTGTCCACATTGCAAGCCAGGAAGGCCATCTCAGGATTGTGAAGTATTTGGTGGAGTCCGGTGCCAACAAGGACAGATCAATGCAGAATGGGTTGACCCCCCTGTATGTCGCCTGCTACAGTGGACGCCTGGAGATTGCGCAGTACTTGGTGGAGGCTGGTGCAAACATGGAAAAATCTACGAAAAATGGTGCATCACCTTTGCATATTGCGAGCAAAAATGGCCATGTGAAGGTGGTGAAATTCCTGGTGGCTTCTGGTGTGGACAAGTACAAGAAAGCAAGCGACGGAGCATCCCCCGTGTCCACCGCCATCTGCAAAGGGCATTTGGAGGTTGTCAAGTATCTGTTGGGCGAGGCCGGTCGATGCACACCTCCTTCCGAGGCCGTTCTCCACAACCTTGCCTTTCAAGCTCCACCCCATGTTGCCACTTGGCTGACCTCGGTCATTGGCTGGCAGCCCCTCCATTTTGCATGTGAAGCTGATGATGAGCCCATGATTCGACTCCTGTTGAGCAAAGGGGAGTTACCCCTGCAAGTGGCCAGCAACGTGACCCCCACCATGCTGGGATCTCCGTCGACAAGGCACTTGATGGATCAGGCCCGGGTTTGGACGCCGGAATCGCATCTGCTTTTCCCTCAGAGCGTGCGTCGTGTGGTGCAGGCCGCACTGATGCTGCAAGCACGCCCCGGAGCTTTGGCAGCACTTCCTGGAGACGTTCTCCTCGACCTCCTTGGGTACCTCCCCCGAGAGCAGGTCATGCCACACAAATCCCGCCGGGCCGTCTCCATGCTGCCCGCGCTGATCGAGCCTTGGCTGAAACGTTGGAAAGCAGCGGTGAGCAAGGCACGCCGATGGCGTGGGACGACGTTGTTCCGCCAAGTGCCGATGGTTACGCCGTAGGGCTGTAGGGCCTTAGGGTGCAGCAATCCCTGCACGTACTGTAGGCCTGCTGCATTCTTGATTCGGCGGGACCTGCCTGTTATGTTCCAACCCTCCCCCCCCTCTCCACCTTTCCTTGATTGTCTGCCTGAGCCTGTTTTGGGCCCTTTCTGCGAGATGTCACACAGAAGACCCGCAACCTACAATTGGTCTAAGGCGCGCTGTGCAAGAAAGTGCTTTAAGTGAAGCATGCGCAACGGGCAGACAGATCAGCGACGGTTCGTGAGCATTTCTTGATGCGAAGGTCGGCCCCCTCCGGTCCACAGGCTTGACCATGGACAAGATCCCCCACGTTTGTGTACTACTTCAATTCCAGTCTCCTGCGGCTCCGTGTAGACCTGATCGTGAGCGAATGCATCACGAATGCCAGGGATCCAAACGTCCCAGCGCCTGTTCTTGTGAAGTCCCTCCCCGTCGTCCGCGAGCCCAGTGCGGTTGTCCTTCACGTGTGTTCTTACTTACATGCCGCATTGCCCTAGCCCTAGCCCTAATGTGTGTGAGACACAAAAGTTTACAGCACCCTAAAGTTTTGACCACAGACATATATGACTCAATGATGCTTATGTGGCGCCGATCATTTTGAGCCATGTTTGTTGGGGTCCGGACCCATCCTTCCCCCCCCCTCCGAGGGGCCTTCGGCCCACCTCTACTGGTGGTGGGCGGTTTTTGGGGGGGGGGCAAACCGAGGGATCGTGCCCTCCCCCCCCCCCCGTGCTGCCACGATTGCCTTCCAGTTGTCTTGTGCATACATTCCTTCCCGTACCCCAACGGTCTTTGCTGTTGTGCGCCCTCGTGCCCTACGTGTGCTGCGGCGGCGGCACCCCCCTGACCATTTGTGGGCTGCTCTGTCGTAAGCCCCCCCCTCCGTGTCCAACGAACACCTGATGGGGGTCTGTAGTGAAACCTAGTAAAAAAAATTCTTTTTAAAAAGACTTTTTTTACTAGGTAACAGTTTACTAGGTAACAGGTTTTTTTACTAGCTATTGGGAACCTAGTAAAAAAAAAAGTTTTTTTTTTACTAGGTTTCAAAACCTAGTAAAAAAAAAGTTTTTGTTTTTACTAGCTTTCAGAACCTAGTAAAAACAAAAGTTTTTTTTTTTACTAGGTTACTCGGTAGCCATCTTGCCCACTTGTGGGCCACTTCTGATTCTGCCCCCCGCTCTGCAGCGGTGGGGCTCCCCGATACGGCAGGGGTGAGGTAGCCAATTTGCCCACAAGTGGGCCACTTCTGATTTTGCCCCCCGCTCTGAAGCGGAGGGGCTCCCCGATACGGCAGGGGTGAGGTAGCCAATTTGCCCACTTGTGGGCCACTTCTGATTTTGCCCCCCGCTCTGAAGCCGTGGGGCTCCCCGATACGGCAGGGGTGAGGTAGCCAGTTTGCCCACTTGTGGGCCACTTCTGATTTTGCCCCCCGCTCTGAAGCGGTGGGGATCCCCGATACGGCAGGGGTGAGGTAGCCACTTTGCCCACTTGTGGGCCACTTCTGATTTTGCCCCCCGCTCTGAAGCGGTGGGGCTCCCCGATACGGCAGGGGTGAGGGAACCAGTTTGCCCACTTGTGGGCTACTTCTGATTTTGCCCCCCGCTCTGCAGCGGTGGGGCTCCCCGATACGGCAGGGGTGAGGTAGCCAATTTGCCCACTTGTGGGCCACTTCTGATTTTGCCCCCCGCTCTGAAGCGGTGGGGCTCCCCGATACGGCAGGGGTGAGGTAGCCAATTTGCCCACTTGTGGGCCACTTCTGATTTTGCCCCCCGCTTTGATATGATCTATGCGCCCCCCTTGCTCGTGGCGCAGATTTATAATAAGCGCAATTCACATTGGGTGCTGCGCTTGTTGTTGGTTTCCCCAACACGTACTTTCTTGTGCCTGGTGTTCGATCCGCTGTGTTACAAGCCCTACATAGCGGGTGCAAACACCGAGGAGTTGGCAATAGTGAACCTCATTGCCGAACAAGAAGGCATTAAGGCAAGGGCGCAGAAGAGGTGGGACAAGTTTTTGGGTGAGTTCGGCAGTGTAGCTTTTGCTATAGCCCCCCTCTACTCCACCTTCCTACATCAGGACGACGGTGTGAGCTGCCATCCTGCCTGCCTTCTGATGCTACATTGCCTTTTGTCTAGGCGTGTTGTCAACGGTAGCATCCAACTTCCACAAGACAGATTGTGGTTGTTGCGTGAGATTGCACAGGCAGCTTTGCACTATTGCAGTTCTCCGCATGCCCCCCCTATTGAGACCACACCCAATTGGGCCTTGGCACGGATGTATGCTACGCCCTATTGTTCACCCAGCCGTTCGTCGTGCTTTTTTTGCGATGACACAGCCCACATCACGTGCCCTGAATGTGGAGTTTATCAGTGTGCCCTGCATGCTTCCGGTTTCTATTCCACGGAGATATGTGTGTCATTGCGCAAATGGAG
Source organism: Eutreptiella sp. 'Long Island Sound 2002' (assembly GCA_964036045.1). Classification (NCBI taxonomy): domain Eukaryota; phylum Euglenozoa; class Euglenophyceae; order Eutreptiales; family Eutreptiaceae; genus Eutreptiella; species Eutreptiella sp. 'Long Island Sound 2002'. The sequence goes on from OZ038391.1 coordinate 59,176,793, forward strand.
AGTGCAATTTACTGCCACACTGGCATGCATTGTGTTGGCATTCGCCTTGGGTGACCGGCTTGTGGTTGACAAGCCGCTTTCTGTAGATGAGGTCCGTCCAAAGGTGGTGATCCGTGGTGAAGAATTTTTTGTTCCAGAGCATTACCCCAAAGATGCCTCTGGGAGATTGGAGTATGACAAAAATCTAATCAAAGAGTTGGAAGAAAAGACCACGGGCGTGATTCGCAACATGTGCAAGCACAACCCTCCCTCTGCACAACCCACCTACAAAGACAAGAAGTCGGACCTCATCTACAAGCGCGTGTTTTGCGACTTCATATAAAGCACACGTGTGTGCACCTCATATGTGTATATATATATTTATGATATAAAAGCTCCTTCTTTTCTTGAGCCTCATTTTATTTTTGCTGACCTTGCAATACACGGCTTGGCCCGGGTGGGGCGCCACTTACACAAGTGGCCTGGAATAGACCAGGGGGCACCATGCCCTTAAACATAAATACCACCTACCGTTGACCCCCCCCCCCCATAAACTTGGTGTTTTTTGTTCAAATTCAAGTCCAAATTTGTCACTACCTAGTAACCTAGTAAGGGAAAAATTTTTACAATTTTTGCTTTTTTTACCTAGTAAAAAAATTTTTTTTTAAAAGAAAAATTTTTTTTCTAGGTTTTGCTACATTTTGCTAGGTTTTGCTACATTCTACTAGGTTTTGCTACGTGCATACTAGGTTTCACCAAATGCCCACCTGATGGTCGGGCCGTATCTTTTTGTAACCCACAATTCATGAGGCCTTTTTAGGGCACAAGAATGAGGCTCACAAATCGCCAAATGCGGGGCTCGTGTGACCCGTTTCGGCACGCCCCTGGACGCTGCGCTGCACCTGCGGCACGCCCCTGGACGCTGCGCTGCACCTGCAGCACGGGCCCCCGCAGTACACGTTCTATGTCACGCTCTGCGCCGTCGACCTGGGCCTGTCCGCCCGCATCAGCTCCGACCGCCTCGTCTCCGCCGGTGGGGGCGTGTGCGCTCCGCCCTCATCCACAACACCGGCCTCCAGCGCTGCCGAACACCGGCCTCTCCGCTTGCCTGGCAAACCGTGCGGACGGGCACACGGGGGCCGCGAAGGTGACGTCTGCCTTGCGCACGCGACCCCGCGTCGCTACGGTCAACACATTGGGCGAAGTCCTGGACTGGCGCGGTGGGGGGCGTGGAGGCGCCCGCGGCGCCGAGCGGCAGCTACGGGTTGCTCCGAGGAATGCACGAAAGGGACTCCTGGGCGTGAGAGAACGGCATCCCTCAACGAGACGACCTCTGTCCTGCACACCACGACTCGGCCTCTACCGGCGCCTGGCTGGTGGGTGCCGAGGGTGGTGGTGTGGCACTCTTGTACGTTGGCCACACGCGCGCACTGAGCACTACGGCCAACGAGCGTTTGGTTTTCGGAGCAATTTTTTTTGGATTTTTGTTGTTTGCTGGACACCGCGGGGGTGGTTTGCCGTTGGGTATCGTTTCTTGTTAATATCTACCTCCCAGTCCATCGTTTCTGTGCCCCAGAGATTTTCGAAGGGCATCTCGCCTGAATCCCGTCCGGGGGCAGTGTATACGTACTCTCTCCATCTGTGCCTCAACGAAGGATCAGTCGCCCAGGAACGGTGGACCCTGGCCACCGGGCGTCGGTGGACCACAACCGTCGGGTAACCGCTGCACCGCTGTTGCTCCAGTGCAGCAGTGCCAGCAACAGCGAGGCCGTCCTTTGTGAAAGCAGAGGGCAATCTCTCATTCCTCAAACACAGTGCTGGTCACACAGCGCCCTGCAGCCCAGGCACACAGGCGCTGGGTGTGTTCTGGTCACACTGATGTGCACGACTGATGCATCGGGTCCTGCGGAATCAGGGGCCCTGAGGTGCACTCCATGACCACAGCCCCTCTACTGCCCTCCACAGCCTCCCCGGCAAAGGGAACGAATAGACTGAACTGGCTCGTGGTCAGGTCTGCTCTGCCCGGCCTTTGTCCTCCCAGACTGGCGCTGAGCCAGACCCCGACCGCGTAACCGCTGCCACGGTGCCCCGATGGAGTGCAGTCAGGTAAGGGGCCCCCAAACTGGACGAGCAGAACTCCGCTTTGGGAGGCCCCTATTTTTGGGCAGCCGACTGTACAGCGCCCTTGAGAACTGCAAGCCCCCCCCCCACTACAGATGTGCTGGCTGCCCATGGGACGGCGGTGAGCTTGCCCCTGGTGCAAGGGGGTCAGAGTCAGACCTTCCTTGCATGATGCTGTGCTGAGGGTCATGGCATGATCAGTGCGCTTGCGGCCAATGGCCCTTTTGCTGCATTCCCCCATGTTCTCGCTTGCCTCCACACCACTTGCGGCTGTGGAACAGCCCTGGTTGGCGCAATCCCTTCTTCAAATGGCTGCTTGCAGCATCTGCATGGACGGAGACGTCCTCATCCCCAATCCCATAGGCTTCAGCCCCGATTGCCCCACGGAGCCACTTCAACTCTGTGGCTCACAAGTCCCAAGTGGGGCACCTTCCATGTGCATACATTTGGCCTTTGCGGCTGTGTCATGAATCCATGTTTGTCGCTCTGTGCACCGTGACTGCCGTTGGTTTTAGGCCGTCCGACATCGAGTTGCAAATCATCGGCTTTGATTTGGAGGGTCGCTTTGTATTTTGTTCCTCCTGGCGATTAGACTTGCTCGTCATTAGGAAATTTCAGCTACCGCACATAATTTGTTCATCCTAAGAAGTTGTACAGAGCTTGTTGCGCCAGAATCGAGTATCCCCCCCCTTCCTGGTATTTTGCAACCACGGTGGACCCAAGGCAACTCAAGAGCCTTCAAACAGCTCCCTCCAAGGGGCATTGTTTTCACCCACGTCCACATCAGAGAAACACATTGGAGGCATACATGTGCGTGGGTATTTGCATTTGGATTTGTGGGCCTTGGGGGGAACAAAGGACTAGTGCAGTGCGGCAATTAAAGCGGGGCCGGCCCAGGCAGCCGTTGGTTTCACAGTTCATCCTGTTTTCCAGCTTTTTTCAACGCCATTTAAAACCACCAGAGCCCATGGAGGTTCCAAATGTGGTGTTTGCACGTCTGCCCTACGAGAGCATTTTATGTAGCCGCATTGCTCCTCTCCGCTGTAGAGACCCTGATACACCGGAGGTTGTGGCGCTGTGTGACCCCAGTTCCATACATGGGGAAGATCAGATTGTTTGTTGGTGAAGTTTTATGTGAGGCGGACGTGGTGTGCGCGCAGTGCAGGTACCCCTCACCTTTGGTGGGGCTCTTGCCAAATGGCTTGACCTTGCCACATGGCATCCCACAGATGGGCAGTGGGGCTACCGGGGGGGGGGAGTTGGGATTATACAAGGTAGATTTTCTGCAATTCAAATTCTGTACGAAAATTTTGTACTCAATTTGCTCAGTGTTTTTATGGATTTGTGCAGGTATATGTTAGGCATTGCAAGCACCCACTGTTTCTCATGAGCAATTATTGGGAACCATACATAATTTTTTCGCTCATTTCTAAGAAGTGGCACGGATTCTGTCACGCCAGAATTTGTACATTCATATTCTCCGCTGCACGGAATATCCCCCCCCCCCTCCCCGGTAGCAGCAATCGATGGGCGGAGTAGACATCATTTGTGCTTTGAAACACAAAAGTCACCGATGAGCTTTCATAAGTGACGCCGGAAGGCGGCGCAGTGAGTGCATGTGCAAGGGGTAGGCCAAGCCTGTAGTGAACAGGGGACATCTGCCTGTTCGGTCCGGGATGCACTCACCCTCGTTTGTACTACATGTACTACTCTTTGAACGAGGCTGTTGCTCGATAGCTCACTTGGGACCAGGTGTGCTGGACAAAAGAAAGGAGGACCTGTTCCGGGCCAATGCCTCCACTGTACTTCAACGCAGGACGTGCTCCAGAAGTTGCAACCCACAGGCCTCTGGCCCCAAGTGGACCTGCATCCATGCGGCATTCCCCTGTGAGTAAGCCCTGGGAGCTGTATCGTAGCAGTGGACGCTCTGATCCTTAATTTTGCAAGTCCCCGTTCGCCAGCTTACCTTGGCCTGGATCTCCTCCCACCCCAGTAAAAAAACAGACAGAGTGAGGGCAACGCTGCTGTAGCGTCCGGCCGTGGCTTTACCCACCAGCCCTCTGCAGCAGACATCACACCTGCAGCACACTCCATTGTGTGTTCTTGCTTAGGTTCAAAAAGGGTCAAGGGCGGAAGTTGCGTGAACAGTGCGCACACTGTGCACGCACTGTGCATCTTTCAGGGAATTATTTGTTCTTCCTGAATCAGAGTTGCCCTGGCATGCAAGGGCTGCAAGGTGCAGAAATTAGGACCCTGGGATCTGTGACAAGCATCAGACTGAAAATTAAAAATTCCTGGTATGCCAGCAAGGGCGGCAGGGTGCAGAAATTGGGACCCTGGGTGTGGTTCTGTGGGGGCCGTTCAATATGGTAGAAGTTGGGTGAACATCCCAAAAACATTGAACCGTGCACGCACCGTGCGGCAACGCCCCCAAGCTCGCCCCCCCCACCCACCCCGAGGGAAATACGAAGGCGGCCACATAGCAAAGGGGGGGGGGACTTTTTTGAAACACTTCCTTTCTGGTTCTTTTTGGCTGATGCACAAAACCTGTGGTATCTTACGTCGCTCATCTCGTGTCAGATGGTTTTGCATGGCACTTGGGTGCGGGGGGGGGGGGGGGGGGCTTACTCCATGACGCAGTGGCCACATCCGGCCAGACACGTCTACGAGTTCCTCGCCAACTTACTCCTGGTGTCCCATCAAATGAACCCGTGTCATGGGCTCTGAACGTTTTGCCACCATGTCACTGGATTCACGCACTCCTCTTGTGCTCTTGTCTGCCTGTTGTCTGTAATTCAATACCGTGAAGCTGTGACGCTTCTGTGCCCCTCCCCCCGGAGGTACATGGCAGAAAAGGGCACAACAACAGAAAGTCACCTCATAAACGGAACTTCATGTCAAAGGAGCCCAGATCCCTCCTTTTCGGGGCCCTGTACACGGCACAGGTTGCCAGGGGCCCGTTGGTTGAGGCCTGATCAATCTCTTGCTTGCTCGCTCACGTACTTCCTCGGGCACTCGCTCACTCAGTCGCTCGCACACTTATTCATTGAGTCAACAATATGGTTTCTGGGAACGGATGCGCATGCAGGGCATAGTTGCCCCCACCCAAATCCATCCTGCAAGTCTAGAATTTTCCAGGCACTGATTGATGAACACCAATCCCTCGTTACCATTTTGGTGGACAGGTACCCCAAATGGCGATTGAATAGTGGTTTGTTCTCCTCATTGTAAGTACAATGCGGCACATGAAGGCACCCTCCCTTAGACCGTATGTCCAAACCACACACAGAGGGAGTTGCACGCACCGTGCGCGCACCGTGCGAAGTTTCGATATATTCAGTGCCCCCTCCCCCCCCATTCCAGCTCAGATTTATCATGTCTTTGTCCTGGGTCACCCCTGGTACGGATGTCTTCTACAATTGCACAAGTACGGGTGATCGAGTCCCAGCAATTGTGTTGGGTTCTTCACCGCAGCCCGGGGACTTTTTGCGGATCGAATATGAAGTTGGTGGCAAAGTAGTTGTTCATGAGGCCGCTGCACTTCACCACATTGAGTTCCAGATCAAGAGCCCCTCCCCATCACCTTCATTATCTCCACCACAACGCCATGAGGACAATTCAGGTGGACCTATTGCTGAAGATGGGGGAGGTGTTGCAACTACAACTGATACACTGGTGTACCAGCAGGGGCCAACAAGGGCAGAATTACGAACACTTGGACGTATGAAAACCATTAGACCCACCAGGAAGTAACAAAAAAAGCCCTGCAAGGCAGAAAGAGACACCAGATATCACCCAAACGCCTTTGGTGATCATCCACAAGCATTTGGGAACACCCGCCAGAGTGGTTTGTTGTGGGCCTCTCCACTGGGTAAAATCCCCGGAAACACCGGAAAGGGGCCGCACCGTGCGCGCACCGTGCGACAACACCACCACAGATTGCGCTCCCAGCGAAGGAGGCATTGTCCTGAGATGAAGTTGTTTGCTCCATGCAGGCACATTGCAGTCTTTATCTTTTACAGTGTCATTGGTACCACCTGTGGGTCCAAGATGCGCTTTTCACTCCCTCTGCCCTGATACAGATTACTTCCTTTACCTGTTTGCACTGAAGCTGAGGTGCATGATGTCCATGTTTTCCCTCAGGGAAGCTGATTTGGCCATGATGGCATTTGTAGCATTTGTTGCCACTTGTTTTTCAGGATAGTGCGCCATACATTACATGTGGACTATGCAGAGTGCCTTGCGCAAGCAACACCCTTGTTTAGGCAACAATAATCATTAGTTCCATCAATTTCTGGCCATCTACTGTTGCTTGGATGCACTGTCGGAGTCCCTGCCCCCAGCCCGGCCCTGACCCTGTGGTCCTATCGAACAGGCTACACATGACGAATGCACTCACAGATACAACTGTCGTCCCAACACAAGCCTTTTCTTGTGTGATCAAATGCGGTGTTTGTCTGTACGTACCTGTACATCATGGTACTGTGTGATTCAATCCAATCAACCGTGTTTTACCCTCTGCTGTCTTTTTCAGCCTACAGTCATTGTGCCTCATGCACACTGGGAAGCCTAAGGGTGTGGCAGTCTTCCACTGCGTAACCTGGTGTCAGACTCAGCTAATCCTCACTACGTCACAGTAATTTGTGGGATCATGGTAGCCTTGGACAGCGCTGAACCTTGAATCTGAGACGTTGTCTCGAGTACTGTATGATGAGCAGGATACGCCAGCACATCTTGGTCTGAACAAAAAAAATATGCAGTGTATCAGATTCATCAACAAGCAGCTGTCGGTACCCAGGTCAGCTTGGCAAGATTCAGGAGACCTGTCCGGTACCCAGGTGCATCTCAATGACCACTTTGGGTGGAACTGTCTGCATCAAGGATCACCAATGATGTCTGCTCAGTCTTTCTGACACAGTGGAAGAAAGACTCGTAGATGTGTGCACACTGTACCCCCCTTTTGGCGGGCACTTCTGGCATTACACAGATTCATCATGATCATCAAGATCCAGATTGGGCTCCGGATCCTGATACCCCTGGGGCATGGGAATGGAGGGATGTGCAGGCATCAAGGTTTTCCTTGAGCACAATCCATCCAGTGCAGTGGGCCACATTGTACCCGGTGCATTTGTGCACCACCAATGCACCGTTGCGCACCCGGTGCACGGTGGTGCACTAATGTGGTACACCACCCATACACCATGGTGCACCCGGTGCGCGATAGTCCGCGCTGAATGTGCACTGCCAATACACCGTTGTGCACTCGGTGCACACACCTGGTTTTTACAAACCACTTCCTGGCCGCTTTTGTAGCGATCCCACAACATGGACAGATCTTTTGTGGGATCATCGTAGAATTGGACAGTGCTGAAGCTTGATTCCAAGCTTCCAAGGTTGTCTCTAGTACCTAGGAGTGAGCTGGCTAGGTCCTGGTCTGGACAAAAAAAAATCCCCACAATACAGATCCTTTTGCTGGCTTGGAGCACCCCCCTTGTCAACATTTCGGGGCAAAAGCCATGAAGATTGTGTAATGCAGGCGCGGCTGGCTGCAAGTGTGTGGCTGCCCACCTGATCACTTTATGGCCCGTCTGGATGACAGGTTCCATCCCAACTGCTTCTGTCAGCTCCCAGCAGCCCGAGAACCGTGAGGTACTTTCCAGGCCTTGATTCCCAGCCACTTTTCGTGCATAAGCCAGTACACATGAATTCACTAACCTGCTGCTACCCTGGCCTTTGACCCTTTCGAGGTAGTCACCACCCAGGGAGCTTTGCTGGCTGCTAGGTTTAGATTGGACCACTCTTCAGTCTCCTGCGCCCTCGAGCGCATCCTTTGAATCATAGGGGGAACGTTAGTGCGCCGGGTGCGCGCAGGGCGCGCGCCGGGCATCTTTTGTGACCTGTGCCCCACCGGTGGACTGTTGCCGTTGATATGTTGGGCAACATTATATGGATTTGCCCCTTGGCCCTCGGGACATCAGCAGATGTTTTGATTTGGGATGGGTATGGACCTTCTCGTACCGGAGGTGATTTCTTTGATTTCGAAGTTGGGGGCCATGATGGTGCTTATAAAGGCCGGATCCATGTCATTGTGCCATTCATTGGAAGAAAGAATGGCACTTTGACAGCCCGCCAACAATGTTATAATGACGTGCACGGGTGGTATAGGGCACACATTGAGCAGCTGTTTGCTTGGTTGTGGCACGCAAGACGAGGCAGAGGATGAGGCAGAAGTGTGTGTGTGTTGTGTTGCCAGAAGCGCTCCACCGTCGCAGTTTGTGATGAGTGTAAGGAGCACTATTGTACTGAATGTATTGCCACCCACACTTGTGGGACCAATGTTGTTTGTTAAGTACGATACAGATGACAGTTGGAGTTGCTGAGTTCACAGATATTGCTTTATTTTGCAACGTGCTTTGCAGGGAAGGTGCGCAGTCCATCATGGTCTATTTGGGGCGCCTTCTCCATCAGAGGGTAAATCTCGGGCTGAAGTCGGGATAGTTAATAGAAAGGTAGCGCGCCGGGCGCGCGCCGAGCGCGCGCCGGGCAAACATTCCCCCATAAGCTGTGCTTGCATTCTCAAACAGGAAAAATGTGCCATGATATCCCAGAGAGAGCTGTTGGCCAGTTCATAGTTGCTCTCCTTGCACAGCCCCCCCCCCCCCCCCATCCTCCCCTGTAGAGCCCCCTGTAGAGTCATCACCATAGCAAATTGGTCTTGTTGCTGTTTCCTTATCTCATGAACTGTTTGAACTGCAAGTGCCCAGGCTGGGGCATCCAGCATCTGCTACCGACCACGATTGTGCTCTTGTAGAAAAGGGGGCGTCTCCGTCACTTGCATGTTTTCCTCTCTCTTTCTCTTGCTTTCTGCTCTTTCGTCCTCTTATTCTTTCCTTTCCTCTTCCTGTCTTGGAGTGCAGTATACCCTAGGTACACGCTAGAATACCCAATCTCGTTCTAGCCTAGAACGCGCTAGAGCGGCTGGAACGAAAAAAAGAGGGGGTTGCGCCGACCCATGGGCATAGGGGGGCGGGAGTATGAAGGGTGCAAATTGGACCCCTATTACCATACTAGGGGGTCCATACGTTGTTTTTCAGAAAAACACATTTTTGACATGAAACTCAACAAGTACAAAAAACCAACCCATAGACATGACATCACAGAGCACACAACAGCATATGGCGCCTAACACCACAGGGTGCACACACCACACAGTGTGCCCCACCCAGCCAAACACCCAACAACGCAAGCTGCCAAACAACCCCACTTGCCAAGCAACCAACACACCCTTCGACCAACCAGACAGGCAACCCTATCACACGATACCCCACCACACCACACCACACCACATGACACCAGACCACACCACATGACACCCGACCACACCACATGACAATACTGTGGTCTCGTAAGGTGTAAAGTGGTGTGGTGTGCTGTGTTGTAGTCTGGTGTGGTGCGTGATCTGCTATGGTGTGATGTAGTGTGTAGTGGCGTGGTGTGTTGTACTGTGTGGGAGGGTAGTGTGTTGTGGTCACATGACGTGCCCTGTGGTGTCCTGTGTTTTCATGTGGTGTGGTTCGTGGGGTTGGTTGGATGGTGTGTTGGTTCCTTGGCAGGTTGGGTTGTTTGGCAGCTTCGGTTATTTGTTGGGTGTTTAGCCGGTTGCGGCATGCTGTGTGGTGTCTTCACCCTGTGGTGTGTGTTGTGGCCTTGTGTTGTATGCTCTGTGATGTCACATCTGTGAGTACACCTGTATTTGGTGACATTCCAAGGGAGGAGGGGGGGCACTTGGCATTTGGGGGTCTACAGTTGGGGTCTAAAATTGGCACCGGGGGGTCTAAAGTTGGCACTTAGGGGTCTAAAGTTGGGGTCTAAAGCTGGCACCGCGGGGTCTAAAGTTGGCACTTGGGGGTCTAAAGTTGGGGTCTAAAGTTGGCACTTGGGGGTCCAAATTTGGGGTCTAAAGTTGCACCAGCGGGTCTACAGTTGGCACCAGGGGGCTAAAAGTTGGCATCGGGGGGTCTAAAGCTGGCACTTGGGGGGTCTAAAGTTTGGGTTCAAAGTTGGCACTTAGGGGTGTAAAATTGGGGTCTAAAGTTGGCACGGGGGGGGGCCAAAGTTTGGGTCTAAAGTTGGCACCGGGGGGTCTAAAGTTGGCACCGTGGGGTCTAAAGTTGGCACTTGGGCGTCTAAAGTTGATCTCTAAACTTGCACCAGGGGGTCTAAAGTTGGCACTTAGGGGTCTAAAGTTGGGGTCTAAAGTTGGCACTTGGGGGTCTAAAGTTGAGATCTAAAGTGGGCACTTGGGGGTCTAAAGTTGGGGTCTAAAGTTGGCACTTGGGGGTCTAAAGTTGGGGTCTAAAGTTGGCACCGGGGGGTCTAAAGTTGGCACTTGGGTGTCTAAATTTGGGGTCTACAGTTGGCACTTGGGGGTCTAAAGTTGGGGTCTAAAGTTGGCACTTGGGGGTCTAAAGTTGGCGTCTAAAGTTGGCTCCAGGGGGTCTAAAGTTGGCACCAAGGGGTCTAAAGTTGGGGTCTAAAGTCGGCACCAGGGGGTCTAAAGTTGGCACTTGGGCGTCTAAAGTTGGGGTCTAAAGTTGGCACCGGGGGGTCTAAAGTTGGCACTTGGGGGTGTAAAGTAGGGGTCTAAAGTTGGCACTTAGGCTTCTAAAGTTGCGGGCTAAAGTTGGCACCGTTGGGTCTAAAGCTGGCACTTGGGGTCTAAATTTGGGTTCTAAAGTTGGCACTTAGGGGTCTAAATTCGGGGTCTAAACTTGGCACCGGGGAGTCAAAAGGCCCGCTGTTGGGATAAAGTTTGGGTCTAAAGTTGGCACCCGCGGGTCTAAAGTTGGGGTCTAAAGTTGGCACCGGGGGGTCTAAATTTGGGGTCTAAAGTTGGCACCGGGGGGCCTAAAGTTGGCACCGTGGGGTCTAAAGTTGGGGTCTAAAGTTGGCACTTGGGGGTCTAAAGTTGGCACTTGGGCGTCCAAAGTTGGGGTCTAAAGTTGCCCCAGGGCATCTAAAGTTGGCACTTGGGGGTCTAAAGTTCAGGTCTAAAGTTGGCACTTAGGGATCTAAAATAGGCGTCTAAAGTTGGCACTTAGGGGTCTAAAGTTGGGGGCTAAAGATGGCACCGTGGGGTCTAAAGCTGGCACTTGGGGGTCTAAAGTTGGGGTCTAAAGTTGGCACCGGGGGGTCTAAAGTTGGCACTTGGGGGTGTAAAGTAGGGGTCTAAAGTTGGCACTTAGGGTTCTAAAGTTGGGGGCTAAAGTTGGCACCGTGGGGTCTAAAGCTGGCGATTGGGGTCTAAATTTGGGTTCTAAAGTTGGCACTTAGGGGTCTAAGTTTGGGGTCTAAACTTGGCACCGGGGAGTCAAAAGGTGGGATAAAGTTTGGGTCTAAAGTTGGCACCCGCGGGTCTAAAGTTGGGGTCTAAGGTTGGCACCGGGGGGTCTAAAGTTGGGGTCTAAAATTGGCACCGGGGGGTCTAAAGTTGGCACCGTGGGGTCTAAAGTTGGGGTCTAAAGTTGGCACTTGGGGGTCTAAAGTTGGCACTTGGGCGTCTAAAGTTGTGGTCTAAAGTTCAGGTCTAAAGTTGGCACTTAGGGATCTAAAATAGGCGTGTAAAGTTGGCACTCAGGGGTCTAAAGTTGGGGGCTAAAGTTGGCACCGTGGGGTCTAAAGCTGGCACTTGGGGGTCTAAAGTTGGGGTCTAAAGTTGGCACCGGGGAGTCTAAAGGCTCGCTCTTGGGGTTCTAAAGTTTGGGTCGAAAGTTGGCACTTGCGGGTCTAAAATTGGGGTCTAAAGTTGGCACCGGGGGGGCTAAAGTTGGGGCCTAAAGTTGGCAGCGGGGGGTCTAAAGTTGGGGTCTAAAGTTGGCACCGGGGGTCTAAAGTTGGCACCGTGGGGTCTAAAGTTGGGGTCTAAAGTTGGCACTTGGGGGCCTAAATTTGGCACTTGGGGGTCTAAAGTTGAGGTCTCAAGTCGGCACTTAGGGATCTAAAATAGGGGTCTAAAGTTGGCACTTAGGGGTCTAAAGTTGGGGGCTAAAGTTGGCACCGTGGGGTCTAAAGCTGGCACTTGGGGGTCTAAAGTTGGGGTCTAAAGTTGGCACCGGGGAGTCTAAAGGCTCGCTCTTGGGGTTCTAAAGTTTGGGTCCAAAGTTGGCACTTGCGGGTCTAAAATTGGGGTCTAAAGTTGGCACCGGGGGGTCTAAAGTTGGGGCCTAAAGTTGGCAGCGGAGGGTCTAAAGTTGGCACCGGGGGGGCTAAAGTTGGGGTCTAAAGTTGCCCCAAGGGGTCTAAAGTTGGCACTAGGGGGTCTAAAGTTCGGGTCTAAAGTTGGCACTTTGGTGTCTGAAGTTGAGATCTAAAGTTGGCACCGGGGGTTCTAAAGTTGGCACTTTGGGGTCTAAAATTGGGGTCTAAAGTTGGCACTTGGGGGTCTAAAGTTGGGGTCTAAAGTTGGCATCAGGGGGTCTAAAGCTGGCAACAGGGGGTCTAAAGTTGGGGTTTAAAGTTGGCACCGGGGGGTCTAAAGTTGGCATTTGGGCGTCCAAAGTTGGGGTCTAAAATTGCACCGGGGGTCTACAGTTGGCACTTGGGGGTCTAAAGTTGGGGTCTAAAGTTGGTTCTTGGGGGTCTAAAGTTGGGGTACAAAGTTGGCAGCGGGGGGTCTGAAGTTGGGGTCTAAAGTTGGCACCGGGCGGTATAAAGTTGGCACGTGGGCGTCTAAAGTTGGGGTCTAAAGTTGCACCAGGGGGTCTAAAATTTACACTTTGGGGTCTAAAGTTGGGGTCTAAAGTTGGCCCTTTGGGGTCTAAAGTTGAGAGCTAAAGTTAGCACCTGGGGGTCTAAAGTTGGCACTTGGGGCACTAAAGTTGGGGTCTAAAGTTGGCACCGGGGGGTCTAAAGTTGGCACCAAGAGGTCTAAAGTTGGGGTCTAAAGTTGGCACCGGGGGGTCTGAAGTTGGCACTTGAGCGTCTAAAGTTGGGTCTAAAGTTGCATCGGGGGGTCTAAAGTTGGCACTTGGGCATTCGCCTTTTCAAGTCCTGGACGCTAGTGCGATTGAGGGGATCAGGGGGTTAGCGGGTGAGAGCTCATCTATATACAGCTGTATACAGATATATAAGGCCCTTACCCCCCCCGCCCCCCCAGCGTATCGCTGAACAATGTGGTTATGACCATGCGCCTGTGACACGGGGGCGTATGCGAGCCCACTTTCCGTTGCCTCATGGCCCCAGCGTATCGCGGCGCGACGGAAGGACCTTGGCCTCCGTCCTATGTGGGCACCGGGGGGGCTAAAGTTGGGGTCTAAAGTTGGCACTTGGGGCTTTAAAGTTGGGGTCTAAAGTTGACACTTGGGGGTCTAAAGTAGGGGTCTACAGTTGGCACTTAGGGGTCTAAAGTTGGGGGCTAAAGTTGGCACCGTGGGGTCTAAACCTGGCACTTGGGGGTCTAAAGTTGGGTTCTAAAGTTGGCACTTGGGGGTCTAAATTTGGGGTCTAAAACTGGCACCGGGGAGTCCAAAGGCTCGCACTTTGGGTCAGGGTTAGGGTTAGGGTTAGGGTCACCGAGCTGGTGGAACCAGTCTTGGTTTTATAACCCTTCTTAGTGTCTAGGGTGGACCTACGAGGTTTAGCAGCAGCAAGCAAGCAAGCAAGCAAGCAAGCAAGCAGCAAGCAGCACGCGCGAAATGGCTAAAAATCACAACTCCGTCGTGGTGCTTCCGATTCGGGTGAAATTTTTGTGGATGATACCTATGGGTGTGAAGTACACTCACACAAAGTTTGAGCAAGAAATTCAACGCTGGCGGTCGGGAACGGGATTCGCAAGTGGCGGACCTCGGTTTCAAAAAATGCAGTTTAGGGCCTAAAACAGCCATTTTTGGGCCAAAAAAGCCCTGGAACCCATTCAAAACAGCCAAACGAAGGGGAACAGTGGGTACATTCCACGTGCGGCTTGACTTCCCCGTGTGAACGAGCTCTTTACGGCCCTCTAACTCCATGATATGTCCCGGAAACAGCCCAAAAAGCCCGCAGAAGCTCCAAATGCCGACAGCCACAAACCAAGAATAGGCCATATCTTGGGCTACATGGCTCAAAATGTGATTCCGAGGGCACCTAGTCCACCCGCAACCCCCCACTTTTTGTGGTTTCCACCCCTCAAAATTGCCCAAACGGACGCCTAGACCCCAATACCTAGGCCCACTAGGCTGCGGCAAGCTGCAAGCTCAAGCTTAAACAGGTGGGTGCCCAAATGGGTCAACAGGGTCCAGTAGGGGCAAAAAGATGACTATTCTCAAAAATGATCCTAGACCATGTGCGACGCTAAAACAAGTGTTTTTGGACTGTTTTGAGGTTGTGGTGGCACATTTTGGTCCTCCGAAAACCCCCAAATGCCTTGAAAATGGGTTGTTTTGGTACCCAAAATGGGTCAAAAATGGCTCAAAAACCCATTTTTCCAAACTTCATCCTAGACCATTTGGGGTGCACAAACGGGTGGAATGAGCCCATTTTGAGCCCATTTTGGGGCATTTTGGCCCCTCAGAAGACCAAAAAACCTTGAAAGTGGGCCTTGTGGTGATGGGGTTCACTTGCATGTTGATTTCACTTTGTCAAGAGTCATCAATGTGTGAATCATTCTTGATGTCCCTCACCAGTCACAGCTGATGTTCTCTCCCCCACTAGCTCGGTCCCAATATTGAGTCTTGATTAGGGTTAGGGTTAGGGTTAGGGTTAGGGTCTAAAGTTGGCGTCCAAAGTTGGCACTTGGGGGTCTCAAGTTGGCACTTGGGGGTCTAAAGCTGGGGTCTAAAGTTGCCCCAGGGGGTCTAAAGTTGGCACTTGGGGGTCTAAAGTTCGGGTCTAAAGTTGGCACTTAGGGGTCTAAAGTTGAGATCCAAAGTTGGCACCGGGAGTTCTAAAGTTGGCACTTCCGGGTCTAAATTTTAGGGTCTAAATTTAGCACTTGGGGGTCTAAAGTTGGGGTCTAAAGTTGGCACCAGGGGGTCTAAAGTTGGCAACAGGGGGTCTAAAGTTGGGGTCTAAAGTTGGCGGCGGGGGGTCTAAAGTTGGCACTTGGGGGTCGAAAGTTGGGGTCTAAAATTGCACCAGGGGGTCTACAGTTGGCACTTGGGGGTCTAAAGTTCGGCTCTAAAGTTGGTTCTTGGGGGTCTAAAGTTGGAGTCTAAAGTTGGCATCGGGGGGTCTAAGGTTGGGGTCTAAAGTTGGCACCGGGGGGTCTAAAGCTGGCACTGGGGGCCATAAAGTTGGCACTTGGGGGTCTAAAGCTGGGGTCTAAAGTTGGCACTTGGGGGTCTAAAGTTGTGGTCTAAAGTTGGCATCCGGGGGTCTAAAGTTGGCACTTGGGGCACTAAAGTTGGGGTCTAAAGTTGGCACTGGGGCATCTAAAGTTGGCACTTGGCGGTCTACATTT
Source organism: Eutreptiella sp. 'Long Island Sound 2002' (assembly GCA_964036045.1). NCBI lineage: Eukaryota > Euglenozoa > Euglenophyceae > Eutreptiales > Eutreptiaceae > Eutreptiella > Eutreptiella sp. 'Long Island Sound 2002'. The sequence continues at coordinate 59,192,328 of OZ038391.1, forward strand.
GGGGTCTAAAGTTGGCACTTGGGGGTCTAAAGTCGGGGTCTAAAGCTGGCACCGGGGGGTCTAAAGGAGGCATTTGGGGGTCTAAAGTTGGGGTCTAAAGTAGGCAACAGAGGGTCTAAAGTTGGTACCAGGGGGTCTCAAGTGGCGGTGTAAAGTTGGCACCGGGGGGTCTAAAGTTGGCACTTGGGCCTCTAAATTGGGGGTCTTAAGTTGCACCAGGGGGTCTAAAGTTGGCACTTGGTGGTCTAAATTAGGGGTCTGAAGTTGGCACTTGGGGGTCTAAAGTTGAGATTCAAAGTTGGCAACCGGGGGTCTAAAGTTTGCACTTGGGGGTCTAAAGTTTGGGTCCAAAGTTGCCAACCGGGGGTCTAAATTTGGGGTCCAAAGTTGGCACTTGGGGGTCTAAAGTTTTGGTCTATAGTTGGCACCGGGGGGTCTAAAGTCGGCACTTGGGCGTCTCAAGTTGGCGTCTAAAGCTGCACCATGGGGTCTAAAGTTGGCACTTAGGGGTCTAAAGTTGGGATCTAGAGTTGGCACCGGAGGCTCTAAAGTTGGCATTTGGGGGTCTAAAGATGGGGTCTAAAGTTGGCACTTGGGGGTCTAAAGTTGAGATCTAAAGTTGGCACCTGGGGGTCTGAAGTTGGCACTTGGGGGTCTAAAGTTGAGATCTAAAGTTGGCACCGGGGGGTCTTACGTTGGCACTTGGGGGTCTAAAGTTGGGGTCTAAAATTGGCACTTGGGGGTCTAAATTTGGGGTCTAAAGTTGGCACCGGGGGGTCTAAAGCTGGCTCTTGGGGTTCTAATGTTTGGGTCTAAAGTTGACACTTGGGGGTGTAAAGTTGAGGTCTAAAGTTGGTACCGGCGGGTCTAAAGTTGGGGTCCAAAGTTGGCACCACGGGGTCTAAAGTTGGCACCGGGGGGTCTAAAGTTGGGGTCTAAAGTTGGCACCGGGGGGTCTAAATTTGGGGTGTAAATTTGCACCAAGGGGTCGAAAGTTGGCACTTGGGGGTCTAAAGTTGGCACTTGGGGGTCTAAAGTTGGGGTCTGTAGTTGGCACCAGGGGGTCTAAAGTTGGCACCGGGGGGTCTAAAGTTGGAGTCTAAAGTTGGCACCGGGGGGTCTAAAGTTGGGGTTGGCACCGGGGTTCTGAAGTTGGTACTTGGGGTCTAAAGTTGGGGTCTAAAGTTCGCACCGGGGGGTCCAAATTTGGGGTCTAAAAAGGCACCAGGGGGTCTAAAGTTGGCACTTGGGGGTCTAAAGTTGGGGTCTAAAGTTGGCACTTGGGGGTCTAAAGTTGGGGTCTACAGTTGCAACCGGGGGGTCTAAAGTTGGGGTCTAAAGTTGGCACCGGGGGGTCTAAAGTTGGGGTATAAAGTTGCACCAGGGGGTCTAAAGTTGGCACGTCGGGCTCTAAAGTTGGGGTCTAAAGTTGGCACTCGGGGGTAAGGGTTAGGGTTAGGGTTAGGGTTAGGGTTAGGGTTAGGGTTAGGGTTAGGGTTAGGGTTAGGGTTAGCTATATTATTTCTAACCCATCGTGTGAGGGGATAATTTTAAATTATCCCCTCGCGCGAGAGGATAATTATGAAAAAGTGTTTGACCCCTTTTGGACCCTTTTGCGATCCTGAAATGCCCCAATGTCAAGCCCTCTTGGAATTTTGGAGGCTTGGGGGGGGGGACAATGGGTAACCAGAGAGTGTTGGGGGCCTGGGACTGAGTATTTGAAACCGAAATGCAGCACGTGCACTGCTTTATGATAATTTACTCTAGCCTGAAACCTTGAGCCCGAATAAGTGGACCCCCCCCGTTTCCTGGGGTTCCATAGTGACAATGAGAGTTGGAGTGTACGTTGCTGCACTGCTACGATGCCCACCCCCTGCGTGTGATAGGACACTGTGCGCCACTCAAAGGCTGGGCCTTGCTCCAACGTCCTTTGAAAGGGGTGGGCCTTTCAGCATTTCAAAGGGGGGGGTGCTTTTACGGCAAGGGGAGGGGGGGGGCTTTTGGGGCGGGATGGCATCCTTTGGCACCGTGTATTTTGAACTGCAGCTTGGTGCTTTTCATTTGCTTTGATGTGTACAAGGACGGTGGGCCAAAACCAATGATTCGAGGGTAAAATCCAAGGACCACAAGTTAAAATGCAGGGAGCGAAGGGTAAATGCAAAACGTCTATGGGAAAACCCCTAGGACCGAAAGGTAGAACCCAAGGACCAAAGGGTAACATCCAAAGACAAGAGGGTTTTTTCCCTTTTGATACAATGCCCAAAGTCACACACTGAAATGGTCCTTTGAAAGGGGTGGGCCGTGGTCCAAAAGCATTCCAAAAGAGCAAAATCCTTTCAAACGGGTGCGGTGTGCTCCAACTACTCTTGAAAAGCATGGGCCTTGCTCGAAAATTCGGTAAAAAGGGGTTGGTCCTCGCCCCATAGCCTTTAAATGGGTGTGCCTTTAAAGAAGGTCCCTACCAGGACCGGCCCCCGCTGTGCCCCTTCCGCCAGTAACCCCTGCTGATTTACTCCGGATCAACGATTGCATTCCTCAATTTCCAGGGTCCAAATCCAAAAATATAGAAAATAAAATCCTCCTTCAACCCTGAATGGCAACCAGATCCCACAAGTACAGCAATAACCCAATTCACAATCCAAATCAGGCTGCGGGCTTCCGTTCAGCACACCGGTATTCCCACGGTGGCGGGCATGTACAAGAATTGCACCAAGGAAGAAAGCCCTGAAATTCGCATATGAACACAAATAAGGCAAAGTTGGGGAAAGAGGTAAACATACACCTTCACAGCCATAAACCCCTCATTCCCTGGACTCAAGACCTTCCCTTGACTCACCAACTTATTGCCCTAAACCAGGTCAAATGCGATGGTTGAATGCCATGTGTCACAAGTCACTACATAAACCCCATAAATGTGTTCACTCCCAAGCCTATAAATCCTAGCCCAATAGGGAAGGTGGCGTGTCATGGCCTAGAGTGGCACTCGGGACCATGCCCTACCCTGACATAACCTTGGTTGGACTTGGAGTCGATTGGGCTTAGAGAAATGACCTATGAGTTTGAACTCATAACAGGCCAAAAAACTGCCAATTCACACCATATTGGCCATATATCAAAAATATGCTCAAAATTGGAGTTACTACTTATCCGAAGGCTCCAAGCATGCATGGAATCGAAGTCTACTATTCATGGTGGATAGAGACCAAATGCCACTGCCCATATACATCCCCATTTTACCCTCGAAACCCCTTCGGATATGGGCGCCACGCACTGCCCAAGTCAGCCCATGATCTTGAGACCAATTCTTGTATTCCTTCGTGCGCCAAGCCAAATGGAGTACATGATCCGGCATATGGTGGTGTTCAACTCCAAAGCATATGCCAACATATGAACAACATACCATGGTTCGACTCTCCATAGGCTTCTTGCTGTTAGCTGACCAGGTGAGTACACAAAACGCAAAAATGAGCAAAAATTGAGGTCAAAAACATGAAAATATGACCAGATACAAAGTTATCATGATAGTATATCTCTATGCTCACCCATGATATCCGCTCATGATTCAATACACAAATGATTGAGACCATTTGCGAACAATTCCCCCACTTGGATCCCCAATCGGGCGCATGGAGATACCTTCGCCACTAATATCTACATGCCCCATGAAAATGGGAGTGCACCCATGGATCTCTTTGTCAAACATACCATGAGCAATACATACGCGGTAGACTTGGTCTAGCGCTTTGAATCCCACAATTGGGACATGGGCAAAGCCCTTGTCACGTATGGCTCCCCATCTCTTCGGCCACACGAAGATATATAACATGGGCGTGAGCATATCAAACATATACCATGCATATAACAAATACCCTCAAAATGTGGCTCCCACCATGATATGCCATGTCCCTCCATTGACATAACTTCACGTTAAAAATACGTAGGAACCCAAGGAAAGTTCCTATGCAACCCCAACACTCATGCGGCACACTCGAAAGTCGCATGAAAATATTCGGTTGCACGGTCTAAGAGTTATATATCACTTTATACCCTCTTGACCATTATCCCTTGCTATATCGGGCATGTGTACATACCAAGGGCGTTTGATGCTTCCTAAATTAAGTTGAGACCAAGGCGCTTGCAACCCAACCTTCCTTATTCTCATTCCTCACACTCGCGCGTAGATATGGTCCTTCAAAGTGGTCCCACGATTCGTTTTTGTTTCCCTTATATCTCCAAGTCAAATGGGTGGCAAGCATAAGGGAAACCTGATTCGGGCATAGGGAAAGGAGTATGACCAATCGATGAAGTCCAAATCAAGTGCGGCGATGTCGAAGTCGAAAATCCGATTTCGACATCGCGAAAAATTCTGATTAAAATTTCGAGTGCTTATTTAGAGAATTGCGGAAGCAACGAACCCTTCGCTGATGAAATCTGACCCTTCAACGGAATATCTGCCAAAATATCTGGAAATAACAGTTAACCAATCGGTTAACGCAAAATCGCGAGCCAACTGACAGTCGCCGATACATTGACTATCAGAACGAAAGGCTGAAAAATTACGGAAACATTATGATAATAAAACCCTGTTGATTCCTGATATTCCGATATATAAATCTCCGCTGGCGGTGCCTCGGTTCTGAATATGGCCGCTCATAGCCGGAATGGCCAAACCTATCACACTATCACATCGGGTTAGATCAGGTGGATGGGAGAGTATGATATCAGCCAATGGCGGCTTGCCGGCACATAGATACACACCCCAAGTGACCCCAAGATGGCCACGGGGGTCCGAACCGGCTTCACCCCCCTTCTCAGAGCGTTGTATCCACTCGGAAACCAATGAAGAGAGGACGGGAGGACCCCAACGGGCTCCAACCCCCCCCTCCATGTCCCAAGGACACATGGAGGCCCCACACACGTCGTAGGCGTCCCCCATGCCCCAAGGGAGGGCTGAGGACACTGATAATCAGCGCCCTACGCCATATCCGGTCTCCTCTTGATCTACAACATGGACCAAGGGGATCAAAGATAGAAAAACGTCGTCGGTCGACCTAAATAAGTATACCACAATGCAATATATATGTGGAGATCGAGTGAAGGGGGTATATGGCCACTCAAGGCCGAAAAATCCCCGGATGAACGCCCTCACTTGTCTCCCCATTCACAGAAACAGACAAAATGCCAAGGGGGATCCATTACGGTGCTACAGCAGCAACCAAATGGACCAATACGTCCTTGACATCCAAAGAAATACCCTTTTTCTTTAGGTAGTCCATCCAGACCGTGGTATACCTCGGCACGAAGCTGCTCGGAGGCTCCCACGAGTCCCTGGATGCGGCGAATCCCTTCCAACGGACTTTGTAAAGCCTCCCCCCAGGCGTCCCCGGGTCCGGCTTGTCCGCCAGGATCCTCTCCGCGGTGAAATCGTCGTCCTCACCCTCATCGTCCGAGTCCACCAGAGAACTTGAAACGCCACTCCAGGTCCTGCTGCATCTTGTCTCGGCCAGGGTGCATGAGCTGGGCGTTGTGCCAATGGTCAATGAGCTCCTCCACTCGGTTTTCGGGCACCAGCAGCTTGTCCTTGAGGAACAACTTGTCGCCATCCTCGGTCAAGCCCTCGGGCCATTCGTCGTCCGACGGGGCGCTCACGGCATTCCAGTACTTGCTCCAGTGCTCAGATGCCGCGTAGTCATCCGACCAGTCCTCTGTGAGCACCGACCTGACTAGCTCTACAGGGGCCACCATCCATTGCTCGAGGGTTTCCTCTCGAATAGCTTGGACGCGGGCACCCTGGAACTTGGCCAGGTCCGTACGGTTTGCCATCACCACAAAGCACTTGACCCCCTCTTGCTCCATGGTCTTCTCCATCTCGATGATGCGCTTGGCCTCCTCGGTCTCCTCGGCGTCGCCATGGCTGGATATGTCCATCCAGGCCTTGCCCGCGGGGTAGGCCCAGCGACTGAGGCAATCTGCCACAGTGTTGTCCTTCCCCGGGACGTACACGACGCTGAGGTCGAACTTGGCGAACGTCTCGTGCCATCGGGCCCTCCTAGCCGCTGGTCCTGAGGGGGTGTCGACATGCTCCTTGTGCCAGCTCTGTAGGGACTGGTGGTCCGTGCAAACCACCACCGGCTGCAGTCCGATGTGGCCAGACCACTTCCTGAGCGCACATACAATGGCGTATGTCTCCTTCTCCCTCGCGGTCCATGTTCGGCGTTGGCCCTCGGCCAGGATCCTGCTCCAAAACGCCACGGGAACATGAGTCCCGTCGTCCCGGACTTGCTCGAGGACTGCCCCCACGGCATAGTCCGAGGCGTCTGTCCGTAGCACGAATCCCTTCTCCGGGTCCACCAGGAACAGCCCCAACTGCCCCAGGAGTCGCTCCTTCAGGCTGTTGAACGCATCCTCAGCCTCAGGGGTCCAAGCAAGCTTCTTCTTGCTCCCCTTCCGGCCATCGAACTTGCCCACTTGCAGCATCTTGTGCAGCGGCCCCGACAGTTCTGCATACATCCGGACATAGCCCGAATAGTAGTTGCAGAACCCCATGAAGGACCGGAGTTCGCTGATGGTCTGGGGCTTCTCCCAGTGGTGCAGGGACGCCAGCTTCCCAGGCATGGGACGGCGTTGCCCGTGACCAACCACGTGACCCGCGAACTCCACTTCCTTCACGAAGAGTGAGGCTTTGGTGGGCTTGCACACCATGTTGTGCTTGTCCAGCTCGCTGAGCACTCGGCGCAGATCCTTCTCATGCGCGTCGATGAGCTCGTCCTCAGTCATGTTCTCCGTGCCGGACCCGATGATGATGTCATCCACGAAGGGATCGGCACAGTCCCGGACAGGACCGAGTAGGTCCTCCATCATGCGCTGGAAAGCGGCGTTGCCATTCTTGGCGCCCATAGGCACCACTTTCCACTGCATGGGCCCCAGCGGCGTCGACATCGCTGTGCAGGGCCTGGAGTCCGGGTGCAGCGGCATCTGGTGATAACCGTGTTTCAGGTCCAACACCGTGAAGATCCGCTTTTTCTGCTGTTTTTGGAGGATGGAGTCGATCAGGGGAAGCGAGTACGAGTCGTGCTCGGTCTGCTCGTTCAAACCCCTGTAATCCACCACCAACCTCCACTCGCCCTTCTCCTTCTTGGGGACGATGAAGGCTGGGCTGGCCCATTCACTGTCGGAGGGTTCGATCCATCCCCGCTCAATGAACTCGGCCAACAGCTTCTTCATGGCCTCGGCCCGATCGCCCTGAAGTTGGTACTCCCGATGACGATAGATCTTCGGGTTCGGCTTCAGCTTGATCTTCGCTGTACCAAATCTCCCACGATCTGGAGGGTTCTTGTTGGCGACGCCACTGAATAGCCGCGGATAGGCCTTGATCAGCCTCTCCTTCAGCTCGGCGACCTTCGGGTTCTCCTGGGCCTCTTCAGCCGCTTGCTTCGGTATCGATACAACCGACCGCACTGCGGTATAGGCCTCTTCTGGGTCCGAGTCCGACTTCTCCTCGTCCGATATGCCGTCTTCATCGTCGTGGGTCGCGATTCCCACCGATAATCTTCGAAAATTTGCGGCCTCGGGCTGGTGCTCGTCGCTACCGGTTCCCACTCTTGGAAAACCCCACGTTGGTGGGTCTGACCCAACCGGACCATCGTATTGGTCCGCGATATGATCCATGACCCTCGCCACGAACTCATCCTTCTCGTACTTGCCGGTGACCAACATCTTGTCATCCCACCAATGCGGAGATGTGACCATGGCACGCCTCTTCTTGGCTGCCACACGGTCGTGCATCCCCATCCGCATGTAGTTGACGACGTCGTCGATCTCGGCGTGGGACAGGACGTCAATGCCGTCAATTGGCTGATCTGTCCCCTCCTTGGGCTCAAACATGACCTTCATGGGCACCGCCTCTACCCTACGGATGAATGCTTCATCACCCGTGGGCTGGGCTTGCGCCCCATCCACTAGGAAAGCCTTGGTACCCCACGCTTGACCCGGGGAGGGCATTGATACACCCTTGGCGTCGATGAACAACTCCTCCTCTGGCCCGAATGACATCTCGTTCAGGGTGATGGAGTCCAGCGTCGACTTGAGACCCTCCAGCGGACATGGGGTGGATTCTATGCCGGTTATGACCAGGATCCCCTTCGCCCTATCCGCGATGATCTTCTCCACCGTACGTCTGGTATTGTCCAGGGAGCCATGCCAATACATGGGTCCCCACTCCTTCAAACCCCAATGCCTGTGCCAGGCTGAGTCTCCTCGATGCCAATGCCTCCTACACTTCCGCAGAAGTGGGGCATCCCGGGAAGCGAAGACGTCTGTCTCGGGCGCTTCGGCTCCCAGCGTCTGAATCATCCTGGTGTACACTTGCGGCGCCATTCCATACTCCGTGAGCTGAACTCCACGGTCTCCTCTGGACTTGGCACCCACAGCTTGCACCGCTCGGACGATCCGATCCTCTTCCTCAGCGTTCCATTGGGATGACCCGCACGCATAATCCGTAGACAGCCATGTGAGGCATTCATCGTCCTCCCGGACCAGCGTTGCACGATGGGGAAGGGCTCCAATGGCGTTGGCCACCATGAAGTCGTACCCCATGATCATATCCCAATCAGTAATGTCGGCCACATAGAAGTTCCCGGATAGAGTGCTTCTCTTCGCCTGATCAGGGCGGTTCAAGCGCTCATGTTCCCAGAATTCCATACTGATGGTGGCCTCATGGGTGCCCCCACCCATGATCTCTCCATTGGCGACCTTCAGGCAGACCGGTCTCCGGCTGGGCTGCAGGAATTCCTCCTTGAACAACCCTCTCCGGACCAGGCTCACCTGGGCACCCGTATCCACCAACACATCCACCACCTTCTCCTCTCGTCCGCACCGTACTCGCACTTTCAAGTGCAACTGCCGCTCGTCGCCATGCGGTGTATGGACGACTCTCACGGCATGCAACTCTAGCACGTCCGGGTGCATCAAGACTTCAAGGGTATGGTCGCGGATGGTGTAGATCTTGGGTTGGTCCTGCCCGTCCACGGGGCTCCCCGTGGTCGCTCCTTCCTTCTTGCCATGTCCCGTACCCACATGTACTTCCCTTGGCAGGGCGCTCCAGGGGTTGGGAGTGGCGAAACTCAGTGGTTTTGGCTCTTCCGGAGCCTTCTTCGGCACCCGATGTGCCTTCGCTGTCACTGGGATTCCACTGATTTTCGGAGGAGAGACCTCCGAGGTCCCACTCCCGTGGGGGCTCCTCTAGACTTGGCTTCCCGCAGCCCCTTCCGGCTGCGATCCGCCAGGACTTTGTCCACCACGCTGCTGGGCTTTGAGTTCCTCCAACGTCCTCAACATGTCCTCAGCAACTTCCTCGATCGACCTCACTCGTCGGTCTTGGCCAGGTCCACCACCATAGCCTCTTCCTCCGCCTTTTCCTTGGCCTTTGCCTTGGCCCTTGCCCCCGTCTCCGCCCTTCGCCTTCCAGTCGGAAATCCGCTGTTCCTTGGGCTTCTTCTCGGGGTGAGCGGCGAAGTAGGCCTTCTTGTCCGCCTCATACACCTTGCACTGACGGTGGTCGTGTGCATGGTTGTTTCCCTTGCCATAACAGACCCAGCACCCGTCGTGCTGAGACCTGTACTCTCGGAAAGAGAGCGGTGGGTTCCCGATCCTCCTTGGCTCTTTGCCCTTCTTGGGTCCCACCTGGCTCCATCTGGACCGATCCTGCCCATTGTTCTTCACGTTGTGCGCCACAAACGCGAAGAAATGGGCCTCCTCGTGATCCTCCCGGGACCATTGGTCTTGGCCACTTCCACTTCCATCCTCCGCGGAGTTGGCCGTGTCCTCCTGGATCTCCCGATGATGGCGGTCTTCTCGGTGTCCTCGTTGTCCATGACCATGCCGATCCTGCACGTGGGCCTCGTTCTTCGCATTGAGCTTCAACTCCACCGTGATGTACTTCACGATCTCGTCCAGGCTCATGCGAGCGAAGATGACTTGCATCTTCAGCGGCTCCCCGCGCCTCCACTCCACGTTGTTGAGGCGCAGCAACCTTTGCCCCATGGAGTCCCCGAATACCTCCACGTACACGGCGTTCTTCAGGCCCAACATCCGGTCGGGTTCGCCCAGGTTCCTCCTGAAGAACTCCATGATACCCGCATGGGTATCCTCCGCCGCCATGATCCTCACCGCCACCCGTCTCTTGGCGCGCTTCTTCTCCTCGTCCTCCACTCTCCTCTTCCAGCTGCCGGGGAGGACGTCCTTCAGGAGGTGGCGGATCTCGCTGGCCTCGTTCCAATCCTCCACCAGCTTGAGGCATCTGCGGTACTTCCGCAGATACCGGTTCCACTCCCGGACCCGCAACTCACCGCGGTCCAGCGGCAGCGGAATGGACCACAGGTCCTCCAGCTTCTGATTCGGAGCGTCCACCCGCTCCTCATCCTCCAGCCACTGAAGGCAGGCCTGCTCCGTACGGATCAATCCTTGTCGGATCTGATCCCGCAGCTCCTCCTTCAGGTCCTGCGCCAAGCGGTGTGGGAATGTCCGGCATACCCACTTATCCCGCGGCGCTCCCCGCATCTCGCCGACGACCTCCTCGGCGAAATCCTCCCAATCCAGGATGAAGTCATCCAGGTTGGAGGGTAAAGGTAAAGGTAAGTTGCTCGGGCGATCTCCGAACTCCAGCGTATCAGTGATCCCTACCTGTCCCTCGCAGCATCCCTTCCGGCTCGCGGGGTCACCGACACCCTAGCGCCTAGGACACTGCGTTCCTCCCCCACCGGGGTTCGAACCGAGCGCAGCATCCCTTCCGGCTCGCGGGGTCACCGACACCCTAGCGCCTAGGACACTGCGTTCGGCCTCCACCGGGATTCGAACCGAGCACCTTTAGTTCAGGCGTCATGTGCATGACCGCTGAACTACGAGACCTTCTCCAGGTTGGAGGGGTTACCATCGTAGTAGGGGGGTGTGAGTACACTCCCCGTACATCCCTCTCCTCCATGGACTGCGGTCCAGTTGGGCCTGAACCCATGGGGTTTGGAATGCGGGAAGGACTTGCTCCATCGGCCGTCCATATCCCCGTATTGGGGTCCTTCGCCCACAGGTTTCCGCTTGGATGGCCTCGACCATGTCCGCCGGCGCTTCCCATGGTTCGCCCCTGCATGGTCTGGTTCTGGATCTCCTCTTCCGCATAAACTGCATAGGTAGTCGTACTTGGCGGTAGATCCTGGGCGGCATGGGACATCTGCACTGTCAGGCTCCTCGGGTCCGTGGCTACGTGCCCTTCCCGCATGGACCCAGCCGGTGCCGTGTGTTCCCCGAGCATTGTGGACTCGCTGAACAGGGGAACATACGGCAGCGCACCCGGGTCAACACGCGGAGGCGCGTATGGTGCCTCTGCAGGGCCGCCCATGGGTTTCTCCATGGCGCTCCTGAGGGTCTTAACCCGCTCCACCAGCTCCACCGCGGCCGGCTTTGCCGGGAGCTCCGGACCCGAGGCGAGGGGCTGTCGCTCCTCTAGCCTTCTCAGGCGTCCCGACATGTCCTCCACTAAGTGGAGGAGGCTGTCCACCACTTGCTGCTGCTTCTGCAGGGCCAGCTCCAGATTCTCCCGGTACCGGGCCTGGTCCGCTCGCAGCTCCTCCATGTGGTTTTCCGCGGCCGACTGGTCGTCCAGGATCCCCGCGACGTCCTCCTCCAGAGCGTCCTTGGCGTTGTCCAGGCGGTCAAGGTGATTCACGATGGCGTCCATCCCCATCTTCGGGTACTTGCCCATGAGGAAGGACACGTGATTCAGCGCAACCCGCGGTTCCCGGCACCTCAGACTCATCGCCCATGGGCGTATCGCCTATGGCGTCCGTCTCTGGTCCCGTGTGCCGGGGCACAGGTGCCGTCCGGGCCCTGGCTGGCCTCTCCAAGCCCTCGGCGTCGTGCTGCAGGGCGGGCTCGGGGGCTGTGTGCGCCCTGGCGATCGGCGCGGTCGTCTCCGGCTCCGAAGGTGGCTCGTGGGCTGTCCGATAGCCCTCGGAGTGCCCCTCGGATTCCCACAGCCTGACCGGGCTGGGGTCCGTGTCCATAGCCCCGGCGTCCCTTGCCGCGGACTTGGGTGACCCGCGCTTCCGGTAGCGCCGGGCCCGTCCTCCACTGCTACCTGAATGGCAAGCCTCATCAGAGTCCTCCGCGGCGGAGCGGAGGTTGCATGCCTTTCGGCAGCGACGCTCACACATGGAGACCAGGTCCTCCATGTCACGTCCTCCTCTTCCCGAGTGTCGCTCTTCTCTTCGGGCTTCAACTTCCGGAGTTCGCCATGCTCTTGAACGTCTCGGTCCTTCTATGGCTCCAATCTCCGGCGTGGTCTCCACCGAGTCCACAATACGCACCCGGGGCGTACTTGGGCAGGGCTCATAAGGGCCCAAGTCCCCGGGTCGGCGGTTGGTAGGGGCAGCAGGTAAGCCTCTGCTACCATAAAGAAGGTCCCTACCAGGACCGGCCCCCGCTGTGCCCCTTCCGCCTGTAATCCCTGCTGATTTACTCCGGATCAACGATTGCATTCCTCAATTTCCAGGGTCCAAATCCAAAAATATAGAAAATAAAATCCTCCTTCAACCCTGAATGGCAACCAGATCCCACAAGTACAGCAATAACCCAATTCACAATCCAAATCAGGCTGCGGGCTTCCGTTCAGCACACCGGTATTCCCACGGTGGCGGGCATGTACAAGAATTGCACCAAGGATAAAAGCCCTGAAATTGGCATATGAACACAAATAAGGCAAAGTTGGGGAAAGAGGTAAACATACACCTTCACAGCCATAAACCCCTCATTCCCTGGACTCAAGACCTTCCCTTGACTCACCAACTTATTGCCCTAAACCAGGTCAAATGCGATGGTTGAATGCCATGTGTCACAAGTCGCTACATAAACCCCATAAATGTGTTCACTCCCAAGCCTATAAATCCTAGCCGGATAGGGAAGGTGGCGTGTCATGGCCTAGAGTGGCACTCAGGACCATGCCCTACCCTGACATAACCTTGGTTGGACTTGGAGTCAATTGGGCTTAGAGAAATGACCTATGAGTTTGAACTCATAACAGGCCAAAAAACTGCCAATTCACACCATATTGGCCATATATCAAAAATATGCTCAAAATTGGAGTTACTACTTATCCGAAGGCTCCAAGCATGCATGGAATCGAAGTCTACTATTCATGGTGGATAGAGACCAAATGCCACTGCCCATGTACATCCCCATTTTACCCTCGAAACCCCTTCGGATATGGGCGCCACGCACTGCCCAAGTCAGCCCATGATCTTGAGACCAATTCTTGTATTCCTTCGTGCGCCAAGCCAAATGGAGTACATGATCCGGCATATGGTGGTGTCCAACTCCAAAGCATGTGCCAACATATGAACAACATACCATGGTTCGACTCTCCATAGGCTTCTTGCTGTTAGCTGACCAGGTGAGTACACAAAACGCAAAAATGAGCAAAAATTGAGGTCAAAAACATGAAAATATGACCAAATACAAAGTTATCATGATAGTATATCTCTATGCTCACCCATGATATCCGCTCATGATTCAATACACAAATGATTGAGACCATTTGCGAACAATTCCCCCACTTGGATCCCCAATCGGGCGCATGGAGATACCTTCGCCACTAATATCTACATGCCCCATGAAAATGGGAGTGCACCCATGGATCTCTTTGTCAAACATACCATGAGCAATACATACGCGGTAGACTTGGTCTAGCGCGTTGAATCCCACAATTGGGACATGGGCAAAGCCCTTGTCACGTATGGCTCCCCATCTCTTCGGCCACACGAAGATATATAACATGGGCGTGAGCATATCAAACATATACCATGCATATAACAAATACCCTCAAAATGTGGCTCCCACCATGATATGCCATGTCCCTCCATTGACATAACTTCACGTTAAAAATACGTAGGAACCCAAGGAAAGTTGCTATGCAACCCCAACACTCATGCGGCACACTCGAAAGTCGCATTAAAATATTCGGTTGCACGTCTAAGAGTTATAAATCACTTTATACCCTCTTGACCATTATCCCTTGCTATATCGGGCATGTGTACATACCAAGGGCGTTTGATGCTTTCTAAATTAAGTTGAGACCAAGGCGCTTGCAACCCAACCTTCCTTATTCTCATTCCTCACACTCGCGCGTAGATGTGGTCCTTCAAAGTGGTCCCACGATTCGTTTTTGTTTCCCTTATATCTCAAAGTCAAATGGGTGGCAAGCATAAGGGAAACCTGATTCGGGCATAGGGAAAGGAGTATGACCAATCGATGAAGTCCAAATCAAGTGCGGCGATGTCGAAGTCGAAAATCCGATTTCGACATCGCGAAAAATTCTGATTAAAATTTCGAGTGCTTATTTAGAGAATTGCGGAAGCAACGAACCCTTCGCTGATGAAATCTGACCCTTCAACGGAATATCCGCCAAAATATCTGGAAATAACAGTTAACCAATCGGTTAACGCAAAATCGCGAGCCAACTGACAGTCGCCGATACATTGACTATCAGAACGAAAGGCTGAAAAATTACGGAAACATTATGATAATAAAACCCTGTTGATTCCTGATATTCCGATATATAAATCTCCGCTGGCGGTGCCTCGGTTCTGAATATGGCCGCTCATAGCCGGAATGGCCAAACCTATCACACTATCACATCGGGTTAGATCAGGTGGATGGGAGAGTATGATATCAGCCAATGGCGGCTTGCCGGCACATAGATACACACCCCAAGTGACCCCAAGATGGCCACGGGGGTCCGAACCGGCTTCACCTTGTTCCCAACACCTTTTCAAAGGCTGGGCCTTGCTCCAAAGTCCTTTGAAAGGGGTGGACCTTGGTCCAAAAGCATTTCAAAAGAGTAAAGTCCCCTTTCAAACGGGTGCGGTTTGCTCCAACTACTCTTGAAAAGGGTGGGCCTTGCTCCAAACTTCGGTAGAAGGGGTCGGTCTTGGTCCCAGAATGCAAAAATATGAGACGAAGGCGTCTAAACACAGAAAATTTTGAATATTGAAGCTCGTTTTTTTTTGGGGGGGGGGGGAAGCCATGCACTAAAGGTGGCGAAGGCATCACAACATGAAAACAAAATGTTGCAAGGAGTTGCAGCCGAATTATGATGTGTGTGGCACATGACGTTCCGAGGGTTGGGATCCGAGGATCTAGTTCAGGTCATCGAGCCAGAATTGAGGTGTGAGTCACAGTGGAGTCTAAAGAAGTGGGGTTTGCCCTGCATGCTCAAGTGAGGCGAATATGTGCGGGCATTGCGGATCATTTTAGGGGGGAGGGGGGGGGGTTATGGGGTGGGTGATCCGTGATCTGCGGATGATTTGGTGGGGGCGGGGGTTTGGACCCCCGCGGATCAGTGATCCGCGGACCGCCTACCACACCTTGCCCAATGATCACAAAGAGCACTCTCCTCCTTATTGCCACTTTACATGACGTTTTTCAAAAGCATGTGTTGCCCCATGTAAGTAGGAGTGATGGTTGCACTTCTAGTACTACCCGCTTTGGAGAGACTGGTTTTTTTTTGAACAAAGCAAGCCCCTCTGAGAGCCGACAAATTGACTGCCTGGGCTGTGTGAATATTTCCTCTTCGCTTGTTGCGCCTGGGGGGGAAGGAAATACACTACCATACATACAAGTAAAACTTGCACCATGCACACACACCTTGGCCTATCAAGTTTGTCTTTCTGTCACTTCCTTTTTCTTTCAGCTGTGTCTGCGTCCTCACCAAAGATGCATCTACGTACCTGCGGTTTACATTGCTGGGGACTTCTCGTTCTAATGGCAACGGCGTCGGCGAATTGATCTACGCACTGTCCTCCCTGTTCATCACTGCCAACGCGTACTACGACATTCAGGTCACTTTCCAGACCGTCTCCATGCAAATATCCGGTGGGCTCGTGGAGCTTTTGTATGGCAGTGTATGGATGGACGGTGACATTCAGTTGAACAGTGGCAAGGTACCACCCCCAGTCCCTTGCCCAAACACCCCGTTTTCTGGTCCTTTTTATGGCCAAGCCACTTCCACTGAGTGTGAGTTTGGCATTATTTGCTGCCGCACTGCCTCACGCCTGACGACCCTGCAGCGAATGCAGTGCCCCAAGGTCAGCACACAGGTCTGCGCGTGAATGTGGAGGGCCCCTGTTCTTTGTGCCGAACACAAAATGGTGGTACGACAGGGGCCTCTTCTCCGGGGGGCGGCCTTCCGCAGCCCAGTTTCATTTGCCCTGGGCAATGTGACAAAGTTGTGATGTTGTTTCATCCCAGGACCACAAGTTAAAATGCAGGGAGCGAAGGGTAAATGCAAAACGTCTATGGGAAAACCCCTAGGACCGAAAGGTAGAACCCAAGGACCAAAGGGTAACATCCAAAGACAAGAGGGTTTTTTCCCTTTTGATACAATGCCCAAAGTCGCACACTGAAATGGTCCTTTGAAAGGGGTGGGCCTTGGTCCAAAAGCATTCCAAAAGAGCAAAATCCTTTCAAACGGGTGCGGTTTGCTCCAACTACTCTTGAAAAGCGTGGGCCTTGCTCCAAAATTCGGTAAAAAGGGGTTGGTCCTCGTCCAATAACCTTTAAATGGGTCTGCCTTGTTCCCAACACCTTTTCAGAGGCTGGGCCTTGCTCCAAAGTCCTTTGAAAGGGGTGGGCCTTGGTCCAAAAGCATTTCGAAAGAGTAAAATCCTTTCAAACGGGTGCGGTTTGCTCCAACTACTCTTGAAAAGGGTGGGCCTTGCTCCAAAATTTGTTAAAAGGGGTCGGTCTTGGTCCCAGAATGCAAAAATATGAGACGAAGGCGTCTAAACACAGAAAATTTTGAATATTGAAGCTCGTTTTGTTTTTTTTTTGGGGGGGGGGGAAGCCATGCACTAAAGGTGGCGAAGGCATCACAACATGAAAACAAAATGTTGCAAGGAGTTGCAGCCGAATTATGATGTGTGTGGCACATGACGTTCCGAGGGTTGGGATCCGAGGATCTAGTTCAGGTCATCGAGCCAGAATTGGTTTGTGAGTCGCAGTGGAGTCTAAAGAAGTGGGGTTTGCCCTGCATGCTCAAGTGAGGCGAATATGTGCGGGCATTGCGGATCATTTTGGGGGGGAGGGGGGGGGGGGGTTATGGGGTGGGTGATCCGTGATCTGCGGATGATTTGGTGGGGGCGGGGGTTTGGACCCCCGCGGATCAGTGATCCGCGGACCGCCTACCACACCTTGCCCAATGATCACAAAGAGCACTCTCCTCCTTTTTGCCACTTTACATGACGTTTTTCAAAAGCATGTGTTGCCCCATGTAAGTAGGAGTGATGGTTGCACTTCTAGTACTACCAGCTTTGGAGAGACTGTTTTTTTTTTTTGAACAAAGCAACCCCCTCTGAGAGCCGACAAATTGACTGCCTGGGCTGTGTGAATATTTCCTCTTCGCTTGTTGCGCCTGGGGGGGGAAGGAAATACACTACCATACATACAAGTCAAACTTGCACCATGCACACACACATTGGCCTATCAAGTTTGTCTTTCTGTCACTTCCTTTTTCTTTCAGCTGTGTCTGCGTCCTCACCAAAGATGCATCTACGTACCTGCGGTTTACATTGCTGGGGACTTCTCGTTCTAATGGCAACGGCGTCGGCGAATTGATCTACGCACTGTCCCCCCTGTTCATCACTGCCAACGCGTACTACGACATTCAGGTCACTTTCCAGACCGTCTCCATGCAAATATCCGGTGGGCTCGTGGAGCTTTTGTATCGCAGTGTATGGATGGACGGTGACATTCAGTTGAACAGTGGCAAGGTACCACCCCCAGTCCCTTGCCCAAACACCCCGTTTTCTGGTCCTTTTTATGGCCAAGCCACTTCCACTGAGTGTGAGTTTGGCATTATTTGCTGCCGCACTGCCTCACGCCTGACGACCCTCCAGCGAATGCAGTGCCCCAAGGTCAGCACACAGGCCTGCGCGTGAATGTGGAGGGCCCCTGTTCTTTGTGCCGAACACAAAATGGTGGTACGACAGGGGCCTCTTCTCCGGGGGACGGCCTTCCGCAGCCCAGTTTCATTTGCCCTGGGCAATGTGACAAAGTTGTGATGTTGTTTCATCCAAGGACCACAAGTTAAAATGCAGGGAGCGAAGGGTAAATGCAAAACGTCTATGGGAAAACCCCTAGGACCGAAAGGTAGAACCCAAGGACCAAAGGGTAACATCCAAAGACAAGAGGGTTTTTTCCCTTTTGATACAATGCCCAAAGTCACACACTGAAATGGTCCTTCGAAAGGGGTGGGCCTTGGTCCAAAAGCATTCCAAAAGAGCAAAATCCTTTCAAACGGGTGCGGTGTGCTCGAACTACTCTTGAAAAGCGTGGGCCTTGCTCCAAAATTCGGTAAAAAGGGGTTGGTCCTCGCCCCATACCCTTTAAATGGGTGTGCCTTGTTCCCAACACCTTTTCAAAGGCTGGGCCTTGCTCCAAAGTCCTTTGAAAGGGGTGGGCCTTGGTCCAAAAGCATTTCAAAAGAGTAAAATCCTTTCGAACGGGTGCGGTTTGCTCCAACTACTCTTGAAAAGGGTGGGCCTTGCTCCCAAATTCGGTAGAAGGGGTCGGTCTTGGTCCCAGAATGCAAAAATATGAGACGAAGGCGTCTAAACACAGAAAATTTTGAATATTGAAGCTCGTTTTGTTTTTTTTTTGGGGGGGGGGAAGCCATGCACTAAAGGTGGTGAAGGCATCACAACATGAAAACAAAATGTTGCAAGGAGTTGCAGCCGAATTATGATGTGTGTGGCACATGACGTTCCGAGGGTTGGGATCCGAGGATCTAGTTCAGGTCATCGAGCCAGAATTGGTTTGTGAGTCGCAGTGGAGTCTAAAGAAGTGGGGTTTGCCCTGCATGCTCAAGTGAGGCGAATATGTGCGGGCATTGCGGATCATTTTAGGGGGGAGGGGGGGGGGTTATGGGGTGGGTGATCCGTGATCTGCGGATGATTTGGTGGGGGCGGGGGTTTGGACCCCCGCGGATCAGTGATCCGCGGACCGCCTACCACACCTTGCCCAATGATCACAAAGAGCACTCTCCTCCTTATTGCCACTTTACATGACGTTTTTCAAAAGCATGTGTTGCCCCATGTAAGTAGGAGTGATGGTTGCACTTCTAGTACTACCCGCTTTGGAGAGACTGTTTTTTTTTTTGAACAAAGCAACCCCCTCTGAGAGCCGACAAATTGACTGCCTGGGCTGTGTGAATATTTCCTCTTCGCTTGTTGCGCCTGGGGGGGAAGGAAATACACTACCATACATACAAGTCAAACTTGCACCATGCACACACACCTTGGCCTATCAAGTTTGTCTTTCTGTCACTTCCTTTTTCTTTCAGCTGTGTCTGCGTCCTCACCAAAGATGCATCTACGTATCTGCGGTTTACATTGCTGGGGACTTCTCGTTCTAATGGCAACGGCGTCGGCGAATTGATCTACGCACTGTCCCCCCTGTTCATCACTGCCAACGCGTACTACGACATTCAGGTCACTTTCCAGACCGTCTCCATGCAAATATACGGTGGGCTCGTGGAGCTTTTGTATCGCAGTGTATGGATGGATTGTGACATTCAGTTGAACAGTGGCAAGGTACCACCCCCAGTCCCTTGCCCAAACACCCCGTTTTCTGGTCCTTTTTATGGCCAAGCCACTTCCACTGAGTGTGAGTTTGGCATTATTTGCTGCCGCACTGCCTCACGCCTGACGACCCTCCGGCGAATGCAGTGCCCCAAGGTCAGCACACAGGCCTGCGCGTGAATGTGGAGGGCCCCTGTTCTTTGTGCCGAACACAAAATGGTGGTACGACAGGGGCCTCTTCTCCGGGGGACGGCCTTCCGCAGCCCAGTTTCATTTGCCCTGGGCAATGTGACAAAGTTGTGATGTTGTTTCCTCCAAGGACCACAAGTTAAAATGCAGGGAGCGAAGGGTAAATGCAAAACGTCTATGGGAAAACCCCTAGGACCGAAAGGTAGAACCCAAGGTCCAAAGGGTAACATCCAAAGACAAGAGGGTTTTTTCCCTTTTGATACAATGCCCAAAGTCACACACTGAAATGGTCCTTTGAAAGGGGTGGGCCTTGGTCCAAAAGCATTCCAAAAGAGCAAAATCCTTTCAAACGGGTGCGGTGTGCTCCAACTACTCTTGAAAAGCGTGGGCCTTGCTCCAAAATTCGGTAAAAAGGGGTTGGTCCTCGCCCCATAGCCTTTAAATGGGTGTGCCTTGTTCCCAACACCTTTTCAAAGGCTGGGCCTTGCTCCAAAGTCCTTTGAAAGGGGTGGGCCTTGGTCCAAAAGCATTTCAAAAGAGTAAAATCCTTTCAAACGGGTGCGGTTTGCTCCAACTACTCTTGAAAAGGGTGGGCCTTGCTCCAAAATTCGGTAGAAGGGGTCGGTCTTGGTCCCAGAATGCAAAAATATGAGACGAAGGCGTCTAAACACAGAAAATTTTGAATATTGAAGCTCGTTTTGTTTTTTTTGGGGGGGGGGGGGAAGCCATGCACTAAAGGTGGCGAAGGCATCACAACATGAAAACAAAATGTTGCAAGGAGTTGCAGCCGAATTATGATGTGTGTGGCACATGACGTTCCGAGGGTTGGGATCCGAGGATCTAGTTCAGGTCATCGAGCCAGAATTGGTTTGTGAGTCGCAGTGGAGTCTAAAGAAGTGGGGTTTGCCCTGCATGCTCAAGTGAGGCGAATATGTGCGGGCATTGCGGATCATTTTGGGGGGGAGGGGGGGGGGTTATGGGGTGGGTGATCCGTGATCTGCGGATGATTTGGTGGGGGCGGGGGTTTGGACCCCCGCGGATCAGTGATCCGCGGACCGCCTACCACACCTTGCCCAATGATCACAAAGAGCACTCTTCTCCTTATTGCCACTTTACATGACGTTTTTCAAAAGCATGTGTTGCCCCATGTAAGTAGGAGTGATGGTTGCACTTCTAGTACTACCCGCTTTGGAGAGACTGTTTTTTTTTTTGAACAAAGCAACCCCCTCTGAGAGCCGACAAATTGACTGCCTGGGCTGTGTGAATATTTCCTCTTCGCTTGTTGCGCCTGGGGGGGAAGGAAATACACTACCATACATACAAGTCAAACTTGCACCATGCACACACACCTTGGCCTATCAAGTTTGTCTGTCTGTCACTTCCTTTTTCTTTCAGCTGTGTCTGCGTCCTCACCAAAGATGCATCTACGTACCTGCGGTTTACATTGCTGGGGACTTCTCGTTCTAATGGCAACGGCGTCGGCGAATTGATCTACGCACTGTCCTCCCTGTTCATCACTGCCAACGCGTACTACGACATTCAGGTCACTTTCCAGACCTTCTCCATGCAAATATCCGGTGGGCTCGTGGAGCTTTTGTATGGCAGTGTATGGATGGACGCTGACATTCAGTTGAACAGTGGCAAGGTACCACCCCCAGTCCCTTGCCCAAACACCCCGTTTTCTGGTCCTTTTTATGGCCAAGCCACTTCCACTGAGTGTGAGTTTGGCAGTATTTGCTGCCGCACTGCCTCACGCCTGACGACCCTCCAGCGAATGCAGTGCCCCAAGGTCAGCACACAGGCCTGCGCGTGAATGTGGAGGGCCCCTGTTCTTTGTGCCGAACACAAAATGGTGGTACGACAGGGGCCTCTTCTCCGGGGGACGGCCTTCCGCAGCCCAGTTTCATTTGCCCTGGGCAATGTGACAAAGTTGTGATGTTGTTTCATCCAAGGACCACAAGTGAGAATGCAGGGAGCGAAGGGTAAATGCAAACTGTCTATGGGAAAACCCCTAGGACCGAAAGGTAGAACCCAAGGACCAAAGGGTAACATCCAAAGACAAGAGGGTTTTTTCCCTTTTGATACAATGCCCAAAGTCACACACTGAAATGGTCCTTTGAAAGGGGTGGGCCTTGGTCCAAAAGCATTCCCAAAGAGCAAAATCCTTTCAAACGGGTGCGGTTTGCTCCAACTACTCTTGAAAAGCGTGGGCCTTGCTCCAAAATTCGGTAAAAAGGGGTTGGTCCTCGCCCCATAGCCTTTAAATGGGTGTGCCTTGTTCCCAACACCTTTTCAAAGGCTGGGCCTTGCTCCAAAGTCCTTTGAAAGGGTCGGGCCTTGGTCCAAAAGCATTTCAGAAGAGTAAAATCCTTTCAAACGGGTGCGGTTTGCTCCAACTACTCTTGAAAAGGGTGGGCCTTGCTCCAAAATTGGGTAAAAGGGGTCGGTCTTGGTCCCAGAATGCAAAAATATGAGACGAAGGCGTCTAAACACAGAAAATTTTGAATATTGAAGCTCGTTTTGTTTTTTTTTTGGGGGGGGGGGGGAAGCCATGCACTAAAGGTGGCGAAGGCATCACAACATGAAAACAAAATGTTGCAAGGACTTGCAGCCGAATTATGATGTGTGTGGCACATGACGTTCCGAGGGTTGGGATCCGAGGATCTAGTTCAGGTCATCGAGCCAGAATTGGTTTGTGAGTCGCAGTGGAGTCTAAAGAAGTGGGGTTTGCCCTGCATGCTCAAGTGAGGCGAATATGTGCGGGCATTGCGGATCATTTTGGGGGGGAGGGGGGGGGGGTTATGGGGTGGGTGATCCGTGATCTGCGGATGATTTGGTGGGGGCGGGGGTTTGGACCCCCGCGGATCAGTGATCCGCGGACCGCCTACCACACCTTGCCCAATGATCACAAAGAGCACTCTCCTCCTTATTGCCACTTTACATGACGTTTTCCAAAAGCATGTGTTGCCCCATGTAAGTAGGAGTGATGGTTGCACTTCTAGTACTACCTGCTTTGGAGAGACTGTTTTTTTTTTGAACAAAGCAACCCCCTCTGAGAGCCGACAAATTGACTGCCTGGGCTGTGTGAATACTTCCTCTTCGCTTGTTGCGCCTGGGGGGGGAAGGAAATACACTACCATACATACAAGTCAAACTTGCACCATGCACACACACCTTGGCCTATCAAGTTTGTCTGTCTGTCACTTCCTTTTTCTTTCAGCTGTGTCTGCGTCCTCACCAAAGATGCATCTACGTACCTGCGATTTACATTGCTGGGGACTTCTCGTTCTATGGCAACGGCGTCGGCGAATTGATCTACGCACTGTCCTCCCTGTTCATCACTGCCAACGCGTACTATGACATTCAGGTCACTTTCCAGACCGTCTCCATGCAAATATCCGGTGGGCTCGTGGAGCTTTTGTATGGCAGTGTATGGATGGACGGTGACATTCAGTTGAACAGTGGCAAGTTACCACCCCCAGTCCCTTGCCCAAACACCTCGTTTTCTGGTCCTTTTTATGGCCAAGCCACTTCCACTGAGTGTGAGTTTGGCATTATTTGCTGCCGCACTGCCTCACGCCTGACGACCCTCCAGCGAATGCAGTGCCCCAAGGTCAGCACACAGGCCTGCGCGTGAATGTGGAGGGCCCCTGTTCTTTGTGCCGAACACAAAATGGTGGTACGACAGGGGCCTCTTCTCCGGGGGACGGCCTTCTGCAGCCCAGTTTCATTTGCCCTGGGCAATGTGACAAAGTTGTGATGTTGTTTTGTCCGCTCACGGTTTTCCATCACTTCTGCTTGTTTGAGTCTTTTTTGGTTGTGGCTAGCAAAGCAAAAAAATGGATGCGATGTTTGATAGGCCGGTGCATACGGTGCCTGTCCATACAACCGATACCATTTCTCTGAATGTATGAGGTGTGACCATTTCAACTTCTGCTTTGCAGTGAGCACGAAAAGTGGTACCAGAGCAGGGTTGCGTACTTTGTACTTTTCAACTGGGATTGTACATCTGTCATGGTTGCTCTCTCTGTCTCTCTCTCTCTCTCCCTCTCTCTCCATCTGTTTCGAACAAGGAGTTGCTCCCAGACGGATGGCAACAGGAGAGCCGCAATATTGGAGTTTCATTTGCCCTGGGCAATGTTACAAAGTTGTGATGTCGTTTCGTCCGCTCACGGTTTTCCATCACTTCTGCTTGTTTGAGTCTTTTTTGGTTGTGGCTAGCAAAGCAAAAAAAAGGATGCGATGTTTGATAGGCCGGTGCATACGGTGCCTGTCCATACAACCGATACCATTTCTCTGAATGTATGAGGTGTGACCATTTCAACTTCTGCTTTGCAGTGAGCACGAAAAGTGGTACCAGAGCAGGGTTGCGTACTTTGTACTTTTCTACTGGGATTGTACATCTGTCATGGTTGCTCTCTCTGTCTCTCTCTCTCTCTCTCTCTCCCTCTCTCTCCATCTGTTTCGAACAAGGAGTTGCTCCCAGACGGATGGCAACAGGAGAGCCGCAATATTGGAGTTTCATTTGCCCTGGGCAATGTGACAAAGTTGTGATGTTCTTTCGTCCGCTCACGGTTTTCCATCACTTCTGCTTGTTTGAGTCTTTTTTGGTTGTGGCTAGCAAAGCAAAAAAAGGATGCGATGTTTGATAGGCCGGTGCATACGGTGCCTGTCCATACAACCGATACCATTTCTCTGAATGTATGAGGTGTGACCATTTCAACTTCTGCTTTGCAGTGAGCACGAAAAGTGGTACCAGAGCAGGGTTGCGTACTTTGTACTTTTCTACTGGGACTGTACATCTGTCATGGTTGCTCTCTCTGTCTCTCTCTCTCTCTCTCTCTCTCTCTTCCTCTCTCTCCATCTGTTTCGAACAAGGAGTTGCTCCCAGACGGATGGCAACAGGAGAGAGTAAGAAAAAGTGCCTTTCCATTGCTTTGAGGCATACTCTAGTTGTATTAGAGATGCACTGAGCATCCATGCATTTTAATCTTAGTATTGGTCCAACCAAAACTGGTGATAACACATTTTGACCTATGGAACCAAACACCCAATCAGGATATGGAGTGGACCCCTCAATCCCCTTTCAATGTGAAGTAAAACATCTTTTCCTGAGTTGACTGAGCACTGACATACCTAAGGTAGAGCCTATGAATTTATCTATGTTTTTCCATGAATACTTATCTGCCCTAGTGGTATGCACCATAGGGGGCTAGGCACCTCTTTTTGAGAGGTCCTGGGTTCAATTCCTGGTCAGCCTAGCTAAGTAGGAAGATCCCATGTGACATGGCAGTGACCTCATCGCCACATACCATGCCACCTCAGCACATATGGGACCCAAAACAAAGAGTGCACATCTCCTAAGATGGCACTATGGCGAGAGAGTGATCCTGAGGCAGTTTTCTAACTCTTTTCCTAAAACATTTCAGCTATCTTTGTGAATATGCATTCATTTGTGACCTGAGCTGTAGTTTCTGTGAATATTCAATCATCTTTCACTGTTTACACTGCAGCCCTTCATGCTTTGATCCTGAATTACCTTCTCCTTGCATACTATTGGCTTGGGCTATCCTGGATTGACTTGGCTTTACTGTATTTCAACAAACAAAAGCTTTTCATCATCCACAACAAGCAGCAGGACACCCTACAGCAACAACAAGCAGCAGGAGAAGCAAAAACACAGTGCTGAAAACACTATAAACCTTTCTGGTAGCAAGAGGCAGCCTGTCTCTGTGCACCGGCAGCGACCCCGCGCCGTACAACCAGTGCTCCGAGCAGGCAAACATAAGCAGAAGGGTGGATTAAGATGGACCCAGGAAGAGTGGACGCCGACGTGCAGACAGCGCCAGCGCCTGAGGCACCGGCAAGGCCGGCGCCTGGCACTGTATCTTCGGTGGAGCCCTTACATGGGCCAGTGGATACGGCGGAGGACTCCCTGGATGGCCTCCAGACGGCCTTCGGGGCCCTGACGGTCGAGGAAGTGGTCTCTCAGCCTCAGCCTGTGAAGAGGAAGAGAGAGAACGAGAGCGAGAAGGATGCTGGAGAAGGAGCAGACGAAGGAGAGGAGCAAGGGCAAGACCCGACGGATGTCCCTACCTTCGAAGGCGCACCAAGCGCTTCTGGCCTCCAAGCATCACCCTCTCCCATAACCACCACACTGCAAGCCGCCGCAACATCCACCTCCACAACCAACCCGCCTATGGCAGAGGGCACAGGCTTTACTGGCATGCCTCACTACCCCGCCTATGGCATGGGCCCACCTACCACTGCGCTCCTTGAGGCAACTACTGCCAGTGAGCCGGTGGCTTCCAGCTCTGCGCCGCGATGGTATGCGGCTGACCATCCCCATCCACTCCACGCCACTGGAACCTACATGGAAGTTCCTGGGTATGCTCCTGGGTATGCACCTGGGTACGCACCCTTGAGTGGGTTGAGGAAAGGACCAGAGTCTCTGGGAGGCAGGAGTAGAGGATCGGGAAGATCCTCCAACAGGTCCCTGACGCGGTCGGAGATCAACGAGGTGCTCCGAGGAGCCACCTCGCAAATCGTGAGCGACCTCACGCAAGAGATCAGGGAGAAACTGCAGCCCCTGATGATCCCGTCCCATGCGTCACCTACGACGGTGGGAATGTCACCCCACCGAGTACAGGCTAACCACCTGGCGGCAGGGTTGACAAATACCCTGGGGAGCCTGAGGAGCCGACCGATGCCGACTCCTGCAGCAGTACCGAGAAGTCATTTCGTCCCGAGAACGGCCCAGCCGCCCTACAGCCACGTGACGAACTCGACGAGGGCCGAGCTGGACCAGCTGGGGCTAACAGCCCTAAGGGCTATGGTGGACGTGGAGCCTTATGGCTCCAGTGATCTAGGCGGAGACCCCTCTGACGACGTGCCGCCGTCGATGGATTCTTCTTCGCCATCGGATGACGAAGACCCTGAGGACCCCGAGGACCCCAAGGGCAAGAAGAAGAAGAAGAAGAAGAAGACCCGACGCCCTGAAGGACGCCGAGCTCAGGAGGCGAAGGCTATTGCCACCTCCAAGATAGTGGTGAACCTGCCTGAGTTCACAGGCAAGGACCTCAGCGAGTTCGCTGAGAACTTTGGCCGGTTCCTACGACTGACCGGCCAAACCCACGCGAGTGGGCGAGTGAAGTGCGATCTGCTCCTGCAGTGCTGCAAGACCAAGTACCTGGAGAAGCAGGTCAGGCAGATCGTCACAAACTCCGCCACCTTTGCCGACGTGTTGGTTGCCCTGGAGAGGCAGTACCCGACCTACGAGACCGACCTCTCCATCAGGGCCGAGATCCAGAACCTGCCCGTGCTGCCCAACAACCCCAAACCTGGCAGGGTCTCCGAGCTGTTGGCTGATCTGGATCACTGGGCTGGACGACTGACGCCCGGTTCCTACAGCAGCGACGACCTGCTGTTTTGGTTGTGCTCCAAGCTCCCCCGAGAGCTATGGGACGAGTGCCGTTTGACGGCTGAGCGCAAGGCTAGATCCCCCCGCTACGAGGATCTATGCGTGCTGCTCCTGGAGATGACTCTGGAGAAGGAGAGCGACCAACACCTGAACCACTATCGTCCTGGTGGTGGAGGTTCTGGAGGCAAAGGGTACCAAGGGTCCCGACCTGGGCAGGGGAATACCCCCAAACACGCCCACGCCCGCCTAATGGAGAACGTGAAGGAGCTATTCTGGTGTGATGCCAGAGATGAGCAGGGCCACCTGCAGCACGCCTCTGACTGCGAGCAGCGAGACTGCTTCGTCGTCCAGGGGAAGCAGCAGGAGAAGATCACCGGCGCCAAAGTGAAGCTGCCGGATCATTACCGCTGCACCATCACGTGTGCATTCTGCGGTAAGCGGAAGCACTACGAGGATGAGTGCTACCATAAGCAACGCCTATCGGCGAAGCTTAGGGGGGAAGATACTGGCAAAAGCTCAGGCAAAGGTGGAGGCAAGGCCAAAGGCAACGACTCCGGCAAGGGCAAGTCGAAAGGACGTGGTCAAGGTGGTCAAGACAAGGGTCAAGGTGGACGAGGAGGAGGTGCTAACCGCCAGCACGACAACAAGAACAAGGACAAGAACGGCGGCAACCCCAACCCTAATCCAGGGGGGAATTCCGAGCCCTCTGGAGGGCAGACTGGTCCTACCACACGCTCACAGACGCAGGCCCAGCAAGAACAAGGAGCCAAGCGTGAGCATGAAGGTGGTGATGACGGCAACGCCAAGAAGAGAAGCCGTTTCATGAGGGTGGCCCGCAAATTGCGGAACAAGGGGTTCGAGGTGACCTGTCCCGCGGAATTCTGACGGGGACGCTCTGGTGGCACCCAAGACCTGGTGTTTTGGGTACGTATCCGACTAGGGGGACGTGAATACCCTGGGGGTACTGGATACTGGCGCCACAATATCTATAGTGGCCAAGAAAATTTTACCTTGTGGGAGTCTGAAGAACACCATGACCACCGCCGCTATACGCATGGGGGATGGACATGTGGTGCACAGCTGCGGGGACTGTGAAGTGGAGGTACCTATGGGCTCTCGAACTATCGCCCATCGGTTCTATGTGATGGACACTGAGGCCTTCGACTTTGTACTGGGTACTGACTTCTTCGTGCAGCACTCCCAGATACAATCCCTGACGCTGCAAGCGCCCTACCTCCTGTACGTGGACCACGGCAGTGGCAGAGAGTCTGTGCCACTGGAGCAGTCGGAACATACCTCGAGTTACCTGAGGCTATCGAAGGAGGAGCCCTCTAACATGATGGCGGCCTCCAAAACTGAGGACTATCAACTATTGGGGGAAGTCCTAGACCAAGGTCTGAAGGAGTTGGGTTACTCTCGAGAAGACCCAAGTGTGGAGCTGTTCGCCAGCGACAAGCAGCATGTACTGGACCTATACTGCAGCAAGGGGAAGAACTGCAGCTACAAATTTTACTGGCCCTCTTTCGGGATGGCCTACGGGAACCCCAGATTCAGTGAACTGGGGAAGGTGCTGACCAAGGTGGCCTTGGAACGTTCCCGTATGGTCCTGTGTTCCCCCGATTGGGGAGCCCATGGGGGCAACGAGTACTGGCGAACCCTCCTTGACAAGCTGACTATCAGCTCGGTGCGATTACCTGATGAGGCCATCTACGTGCCTCTGGGACACAAGACGCCCATTGGGAAGCCCGGATGGGGGAGTATGCTCAGCGTGGTGGACGGAAGTCTTACCACCATCCCCTGGGAAGACCTGGACCCTACTCTGGTCCAGGCTATACAACGAAAAAGCGATGGACTCGCCTTGGGTGACTTGAAGGATCGCCTACGACCTCAAGATGCTGTTGAAACTACACCCGGAGGAGATGAGTACGTCGTGACTGACACCAACGCCCCCAACTCTCCCTGTCATGTACCTGTTCCTGATGGAGTCTCTGAGTGTGGACTATCTGAGCTACCTAGCTCTTTCCACTCAGACGACGAAACTGAGCACGACGCCTTCTTCGTGCAGACCGCGGTGGAGGAAGTAGAGAACGCCGAGTACGTCGCCCCACTAAAACCCCTACTCTCCATGAGGGTGGAAGACCCCGTGGATGGAGAGCTGGGCCCTCGATCCAGGCTCAGGGAGTATGTGGATTCCAAGAGGAAGTTGGTGGCGAAAAAGCTATGCTACGCGAAGCCTACCCGCAGCTCATGGCCACTGAAGCAAGGACGTATGGGAGACGTATCCCAACTGAAGGACGACCTCGAACAGAAGATCACCACCTGGCAAAGGGAGGTAGATCTCAAGCTCATGAAGAGCGTATGGGGTGCCCATGTGAGGACCCCAGAGGAGGACGACCTCTCGAAGGAATGTGTATGTGAACCCCCCCGAGCGTGCCTATGTTGCCATCGTCCACCGGAGATGGTTGAGCAAGACCTTCTGTATGCCTACCAAGGGCTGAAGGATGCTACCGCGGGCGAAGAGTCGGTGGAGGACCACCTCCCGACGTCTATTCAAGGGGCAAGCAACTTACACTCCGACGAGGACATGGAGGACAAGATCAAGGTACTGGACCCGCGGGTACAAAAGCTGATAAGGACCTATCTGGAGGTGTTCGGAGAACTACCCCCTCCAGCCTCATGCGACAAGCTGGTACAGATGGACCTCAAGCTGAAACCCGAGTTCGTGGGTCATAAGATTCAGAGGAGACCCTATCCAGCTCCTAAAGAGCAGGCCGACGAGATTGAGCGACAGATACAAGAATGTATCGACGCTGGCCTAGTCCTGGAGTACAAGGACGGGGACTACCCCCTACACTGCAGCCCCTGTTTCCTGGTGGCTAAACCTGGGTCTACAGCCAAACGGCTGGTATTGGACTATGGAGAGCTGAACAAGAAGACGCTGAACCACTCAGGGTCCATTCCCAATATGGAGTCTACCCTGGAGAAGATAGCCTCCTGTCGCTACAAGACCAAGATGGACAAGCGAAGTGGATTCTGGCAAGTGGACCTGACGCCCAACGCGCAGGAACTACTGGCCTTCATCACCCCTCAGGGGAGGGTATTCAAGTGGAAGGTCCTGCCATTTGGCGTGGCTAACGCACCCGCTCTGTTCCAAGAGCTGATGAACAAGATCTTGTCCATCCTACGAAGGAGACCTAAGGTGCAGGAGCTCATATCCCGTGGTGCCCAGATGGAGGCTCACATCGACGATGTATGCCTTGGGACCAATACCCAGGAGCATCACCTAATCCTCTTGGGTGAGTTCTTTGCGGTCTGCCAGGAGAACCACACACGACTCAAGCTGGAGAAGTGTGAGTTCATGCAGGAGACCATGCAGTACTTGGGGTTTGACGTTGGCTATGGGTGGTGGACCCCAGCGGCCTCTGAGGCCTAACCCCTGATGGATGCCAAGGTACGACACGAAGACCCCAAGAAAGGACTTCATGATGTACGCAGTTTCATTGGAACGTGCAACTTCTATCGCCGCCACATCAAGAACTTCACCTATACCAGCGCCGTTCTGACGGACTTGATCAAGAAGAGTACTACTTGGCGCTGGGGCCCACAAGAGCAACAAGCGTTTGACGAGCTCAAAGACAAGGTAGCCAACGCTAAGTGCTTGGGCGTGCCTAGAGCACAAGGGGAGATTATCCTGGTGACCGACGCCAGCAATGTGGGCGGTGGTGGAACGTTGTTCCAATGGCAAGCACTAGAGAAGGAGGAGTTCGACTCGGCCATTTCCCAATGCGGGACGGAAGGTCTCAACCGAGATGGAACCCTCAAGCACAGCTACCCTGACGACAAGTGGGTCCTAGTACCTCTGGGCCACTGGAACTGGGAGTGGAACCAGGCCAGGGGGAACTACTCCACTTATGAGCAGGAATTGCTCGCGAGTATGCTGGTGCTATCCTCACAAGCACGACTGTTGGGGAGTAACCCTGTGGTCTGGCTATGCGACCAAGAACCGGTCCGCAGTTTCCAGAAGGGCCCCCCACCTGAGAAGGCCAAGCTACGTCGCTGGTGGACCTACCTCAGTCAACTACGGCTGACGGTACACCATATCCAGGGAGTGAAGAACGAGTGCGCCGACTACATCAGCCGCAACAACTTCGACGCCCTGATTGGTGCCCGGTCTGAAGCGCTGGCTAAGGAGGCGTTCAGCCGTATGGACGTACACCTGGACCTGAACATGACCATGATACGCCCCCTGGATGGACTCCAACAATCAGAGTACCTACAGGAGTTTGGGGATATCTACCGGCGCCTGGAGAAACGCCTTGAACCCCTCCTGGTCAACCAGGACCAGTGGAAGAGGGACAAGAGCTACCTATGGCACGAGGACCGCATCGTGGTGCCTAGTGACCGAGTCCCAGCGCTGCTGAAGTGGACCCATGAGTCCAGTGGTCATGTGGGTGCTGACCGTACCCTGAGGCTGTTCAAGCAGTGGTTCCACACTACGTGGACTGACGACCAGCTGCGGAAGACGCTCCAGCCTATCGTGGACAAGTGCCCGTGCAGGTCCTGTAAACCAGGGGATATCAGGGACAGAGGTCTCTACTCGACCCTGCCCATCCCTCACTGTGCTAACAGTGTTCTATACGTGGACTACACGGAGATGCCGAAGTTCGGGGGCTATGACTTCGCCCTCGTGGTAACCTGTGGGTTGACCAGGTTTACCAGGGTGTTCCCCTGTACCAAGCACATTACCGGGGAGGAGACTATCAAGATACTCCTGGAGGAGTGGTTTTGTGTCTATGGGGCGCCCAAGGAGATTAACTCCGATGAGGACGTACGAGTACGCTCAGATACTGGCTGGTACAAGAGGGTCCTGAGATCCCTCAATGTCCAGGTGTCTACGGGGATTCCCTACTCTCACACGAGCAACCCCTATGTGAGCGACAGATTCGTGTCCTGAAGGAGAACGTCAGGATATGGTGCAAAACTGAACGCACCAGAGACTGGGTGAGACTACTCCCCGTCATATCCTTGATGATGAACTCCCAAGAGAGTTCAGCTACTGGCTACTCGCCACATGAGCTATTCATGGGGCGCCCGGCGTGGTTCCTACATGCCCCCTATCCAGAGGACACCCATTCTTCTGTGGGTGAGTGGGTCCAAGAGCAACAAGCGAAGGTGGACAAGGCCAAGGCTATGCTCCAGAGAGTGAGGGAGCGTCAGTGGAACAAGAAGAACAAGCACCGAGTACCGGCCACCTACCAAGAGGGGGACTGGGTGCTGGTGCACCACAGTCGACTACCCGCCTGGCCTCGCTCTACCAGCGATGACCCATACTTCGGGCCGTACAAGATTCTATCTGTGGATGGTCACCGTATCACGGTGCGGTGTTCTCCCCGTCTAGGGGGGACCCTGGTGTGCGCCGCTCAACACCTGAAGCGCTACCATGATCCTGAAGACCTCTGTGGGGAGGAGTGGGAGCTGAACGACGAGGAAATCGCCGCTCTGGACCTACAAGGGGCTGCCAGCCCTATGGAAGTTGAAGGTGAACTCCCCGACATGAACGCCGAGGAGATGGCTAAGGAGGGCTTCTACCTGGTGAAGTCTGTCCTACGCCACCGCTATCGTCAGGGTTGGCGCTTCCTCACCCTCTGGGAAGGGTTTGGAGTCGAAGAGGCCACCTGGGAGCCCTTCTCTGCATTTGTTCTACCCGAGGGACGCCTAAACTCAGTTCTGGTTGACTACTTGTCCCAGAACAACCTTGGTGAGTTGTTGAGGCTCGCTGAGACGCTTGCCTCCCAGACTAAAGCTAGGGACTGAACCTTACCCTTACCTGCGAAAGCGTATGTGTGAGTGTGCTAGTCCTAAGGTCCTGAGAGCAAGCCGCAGAAGTGGTGTCCTAATTATACCCAAGTCTGCGCCCTTGCTAAACCTGGAGGGTTGGCTTATTGATGCCACGGGGTACGCCCCGGGTCTCCCCTCCCCTATGCGCCCAATTTCTGTGCTGGCGCAAAACCTTGGGGGAATACCCAGAGTGCTAATCCAGGTATTGTTTTCCCTACCTATCTGTCTACTACAGGGAGGGGTGGCCAAAAGCTATGAAGGCATGCAAAACGCCTGTTTGCTATGTGGCCAAAACACTGACCTAACCACTGTCACAGCCCACCAACCCCGCTAAAATTGCAGGAAAAGGGTGGGACAGTGACACACCCCCTACAGGTCCTACACACCCTACAGTGGCACCATCCTGGTGGGCGAGCACTGGGCAACTGGCTCTAGCCCCCACTCAGGACTACCACTCCTACACGCACACTCTACTGGGCGTTGCGAAGATGAAGGTCTCTTGGGTCCTAGCGACCCTCCTGTGAAATTGCAAGAGAACACAGCGCTACTAAGCAACTGTGGCCTGACAGGGGACGCCACAACGCGTTTCCCCTGTTAGGGCTTGGAGGGAAGGAGTGCTCTCGCGTGCAAGGCGCAGATGTCGATGAAGTCGGACTCCCCGCTCTGCCACAGGCGGAGCGGAGTTACTTGTTTGTGTGATCTGCGCCCTTGTTTAGCAGGGCATAAAAAAAAAATGCTGCTGCACCAATCACCCTACCTGCCCACCTGTAAAACAAAGGCAAATGAAAGGGCGTTTGCGGCGGAGGAACCAAGGCACACTCCAGGTATTATACCCTTCTCAGTGTGCCCTATAATACGCTGTCCGCAAACACGCTGCATGGAGCAGCTACCCTTATCAAGCAAGCAAGCGTTAAGGGACTCCTCAGGTTCTCTTAAAGAACGTACCGAGGAGCCCCTGGGTAGCCTAAACAAGGTTTACCGTGCGCACTTCGCGTGGCCTACCCTTTAATGCGTGTGTGCATGCACGAGTATGCGACGAGAACTTGGGCAAACCTGCCCATCTGCGTGTCAATCCTGACTCCACCAGGGGGTGGTCCCGCCTGGGCGTACCTACCTTACCTACCGCTGGGAAGTGAAGCAAGGTGAGAGGACAAAAGGGGCGCACGCGAAGAACGTTGCTATGCACTTGTGTGTATGTCTAATCACCCTGATCTGACCGCTAATCATCTGCAATCTTTCTAATCAATCCCTCTACCGCGTCCTATCGTGGTTATCGTTGTTAACGCTGCTACACGACTCGTTCACGGAGACACGAGACGAGCAATGTGTATGCGGCATGCAAGACAAGCATACCTGTAGTTTATACCTGATTCATTGAAGTCTTTTCGATTGATTCTCGAATTCTTGAATTTTTGAAGCTTCTATTAGTGTGGGTGGAATCTGTATGTTTGTTTATTAATGTGTGTCTCGTCATTTTCAAGACTACGTGATACATACGTTTATAATTCCATTATTTTTCCATTTTCCGGCGCTTCGCTAGGAGCCGCTCCTGCGCGCCGCCATTTTATGCGTATGAATTTCTGGATTTAAAAAATCCAGAGATGACTATAATTTCTATAGAAATGTGCTTCTGATGCACAATTGGATTCTGCTCAGGTGTGTCGTTTCAGAAAAATTCTACGCCGTCATTTGACGGATTTTGGTGTCGTCGCTTCGTTTTTGCGTGGATTCGTCCATATTCCTTCCATCCCTGCCTCTGCAGATACCCACGCGCAGCCTCGCTGAGTAGGCCGTGTTCGGGCCGAAACGCAGGTGCCTGGAAAGACTGAGCAGAACCAAGACCCCACCAAGGGGCAAATTTAATTTTCTTTCGACTCCCTTCGCCCTAAGACAGGTCACAGGTCGCCAGCAGGTTTACGAGAACCCATGCGAGTGTGTATAATGTGTCTTGCGTTTGGGTTGTGTCGACGCTGCGTCTTGGAGGGAGGGATGCATATGCACATGTTTGGCATGCTCCCAATCTAACCCAACCAAGCCACAGGAGCCCCGGCAGCGCCAAGAGCGCTGAGTCTTCTGTAGGAAACTGTACAATCAGAGCAGCAAAAGGACGCCAGCCATGGTGAGCGCCCATTTTTCAGTGTGAGGGAGACTGTAGGTATTTTAAAGTAGGTGTGGAAACCAAGGAAAGGCCAAGAAAAATTCCCTTTTTCCTAAAATGCGACAGTGGTGGCCACCACAGCACAAGGGGGGAGTAAGAAAAAGTGCTTTTCCATTGCTTTGAGGCATACTCTAGTTGTATTAGAGATGCACTGAGCATCCATGCATTTTAATCTTAGTATTGGTCCAACCAAAACTGGTGATAACACATTTTGACCTATGGAACCAAACACCCAATCAGGATATGGAGTGGACCCCTCAATCCCCTTTCAATGTGAAGTAAAACATCTCTTCCTGAGTTGACTGAGCACTGACATACCTAAGGTAGAGCCTATGAATTTATCTATGTTTTTCCATGAATACTTATCTGCCCTAGTGGTATGCACCATAGGGGGCTAGGCACCTCTTTTTGAGAGGTCCTGGGTTCAATTCCTGGTCAGCCTAGCTAAGTAGGAAGATCCCATGTGACATGGCAGTGACCTCATCGCCACATACCATGCCACCTCAGCACATATGGGACCCAAAACAAAGAGTGCACATCTCCTAAGATGGCACTATGGAGAGAGAGTGATCCTGAGGCAGTTTTCTAACTCTTTTCCTAAAACATTTCAGCTATCTTTGTGAATATGCATTCATTTGTGACCTGAGCTGTAGTTTCTGTGAATATTCAATCATCTTTCACTGCTTACACTGCAGCCCTTCATGCTTTGATCCTGAATTACCTTCTCCTTGCATACTATCGGCTTGGGCTATCCTGGATTGACTTGGCTTTACTGTATTTCAACAAACAAAAGCTTTTCATCATCCAAAAAAAGCAGCAGGACACCCTACAGCAACAACAAGCAGCAGGAGAAGCAAAAACACAGTGCTGAAAACACTATAAACTTTTCTGAGAGCCGCAATATTGGAGTTTCATTTGCCCTGGGCAATGTGACAAAGTTGTGATGTTGTTTTGTCCGCTCACGGTTTTCCATCACTTCTGCTTGTTTGAGTCTTTTTTGGTTGTGGCTAGCAAAGCAAAAAAAGGATGCGATGTTTGATAGGCCGGTGCATACGGTGCCTGTCCATACAACCGATACCATTTCTCTGAATGTATGAGGTGTGACCATTTCAACTTCTGCTTCGCAGTGAGCACGAAAAGTGGTACCAGAGCAGGGTTGCGTACTTTGTACTTTTCTACTGGGATTGTGCATCTGTCATGGTTGCTCTCTCTGTCTCTCTCTCTCTCTCTCTCTCCCTCTCTCTCCATCTGTTTCGAACAAGGAGTTGCTCCCAGACGGATGGCAACAGGAGAGCCGCAATATTGGAGTTTCATTTGCCCTGGGCAATGTGACGAAGTTGTGATGTTGTTTTGTCTGGGGCTGGGGTGATCTTGTAGTGGGTAACCCTGGGGCTGCAGCACGGAGATGTAATCCAGCTCATGCTCTACACAAAATTCTGCGTCCCTTGTGCAGGCACCTTTGCTTTGTTCTGGTATTCTTGACGGAGAAAATTTTCAGTGTTTGCATTCTTCAAGCTCTAAGTAAATTGTGCTGTTACAACACAAGTGTGTGTGCAAGGGGGGTGTTGATGGGTCAGAAACTCGAATGCAAAACACTGTTACCGGAACGAAATAGAGATAGAAGATTGACTTGATCAGCTGACGTGCTGACTATGGACCATAGGGTCAAAGGTCCAATCACTGAAACTCACAAAATGCAGGTTGAGCATGTATGGACAAGTGAGATCTTGAGAATGTCTCAAGGACTGTGTGAACACAATTTGTTCAGGCCTTGTCTGAAGCAGTGGGCTCAGCCCCAAATAGGTATTTGTCACAAAGTTGAAAGTAAACGGCGCCCCAAATAGGCATTTGTCATGCAGTTGAAAATAAACGGTGTTCCAAAAAGGTTGTTTTCCCAAAACGTTTGCTGTCCCTGGGCTCTCCCGAAATAGAAATAGAAGATTGATTTGATCAGCTGACGTGCTGACTATGGACCCCAGGGTCAAAGGTCCAATCACTGAAACTCACAAAATGCAGGTTGAGCATGTATGCACAAGTGAGATCTTGAGAATATCTCAAGGACTGTGTGAACCCAATTTGTTCAGGCCTTGTCTAAAGCAGTGGGCTCAGCCCCAAATAGGCATTTGTCATGTGGTGCCGCCCCCACATCCCGAAGAGCTCGTGTCCCCACAATTTTTTTGACATTGTGTTACTACATGCCAAGCACGATCAACGCATGCAAGAATAAGATCAACATATTTCTTTCGGTGCACGAGCTCTTCCGCACTAAGGGTTTACGGTTCAGTTTTTTTCTAGCATTATAGGTTGCTTCACAGCTAGCTACTGAGGCAATCTACCAATAGTCCTGCAACATGATGGGTTGGCCGATAAACTAGTACAAGAGCACTCCACTCCAGAAAAGAACTAAGATAGAGCCCAATAGGAACATTTTTTCCTAAGTCTCCAGGCACAACCCTACAACTGTTTGCATCCCGTGGTATTCGTCGGTCAAACAATTCAACAATCCGATACTGAGCACTTATGTTGCTAGGTTAGCGACTCATTCAAGCACGGGCACGGTGCTCCATCGGGTTTACCTAGGGCCACCTAGGGCCAGGGTTTGGGCTAGGTAGTAGTCTCCGTTAAGCCCAATTGTAGAGAGCCAGGGAGGATCCTGCCAGGGGAGACGATATACCACCACCCTAACCAGGAAACACATTTGGCACCCCGCACCTAGATGGCAGAGCCCGATCGCGTGACACACCAAAGCCGCAAACACCACCGCTCCACGCAGAACACCCACACACCCCAGGTCCACACAACAGAGCCTGATGCAGCAGCGGCCTACGCACTACAACTTTACGTGCCACAGCCTCCATACCACAATCATGCGGCATTGGATCCACGGAACGTGAGCCACTGCTGGTCCTCGGGAATTGTCGATTTTGGGGTAAAGGCCTCTTACTAGCCAACGTCTCAGAGAAAGATAGTTTTACCCCATGCGTTTTTTTTGCCCATCTTCCAACACTGCCTCTACACCTACAGCGCGAACGGGGATACCTTGCAGAGTATTTTGAATGACCATGTATGGTGCTTCTTTTAGCCGTAGGTAGGGCGTTCTCTACGGAGATCAACAATGTGACCGCGGCATGCCATGCCATGCCAGGCTCTTCCACATAGTGCTGATGAACTACCTTTAGAGCAAGCTCAGCGCCTGTTACCGAATGTTGGAGCCAGGCCTACCCCTTTCAGGCGTACCGTTTTACAAGATCTTCCTCCTCGACCCACCGCTTCCACAGGCATTTGCCACAAGGCTGAGCCCTTTTAGCTGCTTTTAGGGCAAGACTTACCCCCTTCCTAGTCTCCCGCAGCCGGGCCTACCCCTATCATAGGGCTTTAACCCAAGGCCAATATTACTTTCAAAAGAAGCCAGGCAAAGGCCAAGGACCGCAAGGCAAATCTCAACAACCGAAGGGCAAAAGATCAAGCCTAGTTAGTTGGGAGTCCCCAACTCTGCATCTTTGTATCACAGGCCTTTGCTGAAGCGGTCACAAAGGCTATCCGAAGGGTTTCCAGTGGGGGGACTTAAGGTTAAAATAGAAGAAGGCAAGGAAACACGGAAGATTAGAAGTGTGCAATGTAAGCACCGAGCGCTAAGCCCAGGGACCGGAGAGTAAAATCGTAGCACCAACGGTTGATGTCCATGGACGGAAAGGCAAAATTCAAGGATCCAAGGGTGAAATCTAAGGACCGCAGGGCAAATACTAAGTATCGAAGCGCAAAATCCAAGCACCGTAGGATAGCCATCCATTTGGACAAATCTTGTCGTTCGGGGGGCAGTTTTGGGGCGTGGTGTTGCCACTCGTTGCCGACGGCCCCGTCAAGCGAGCCGTCGTGGTTGGAGTTTGCCAGTTTTAGGCCGGCAGTCATGAAGACTGAGAATGCCGTGGGCGTGGAATGTTGCTTGGGGGCTTTCGTTGGGGAGGGCATGCCACAACACAAATACATACAACTTTTCAATTTCGGTACATGAAACTACACAATTTGCCAGCAATGCGTCATTTGAGAGGAAGCAAGATGGGAAGCGAAAGGATGGACGGACCCCCATGCTTCCCGGTGTGATTTTGCAAACATCAAGGAACTAACCCCTGGGAGATGTAGAATGTGTTTGTTGGCTCAACCCCTAGGGTATTTGTGGCTTTTTTTTGCACTCCCGGCTTTCACGCCCAAGACACCTGTCAATTCGGAGATCTAGAGCCATTTTGGGCCACCCCCCGCTTGGGTTGGTTTCCCAACGGCTACATTTTCTACGGTGTTCCTGGCTTTTTTGCACTCCCGGGACCTTCCTCTAGAGACTAGTGTCGCTTTCACGCCCAAGACACCTGTCAATTCGGAGATCTAGAGCCATTTTGGGCCACCCCCCGCTTGGTTTGGTTTCCCAACGGCTACGTTTTCTACGGTGTTCCTGGCTTTTTTGCACTCCCGGGACCTTCCTCTAGAGACTAGTGTCGCTTTCACGCCCAAGACACCTGTCAATTCGGAGATCTAGAGCCGTTTTGGGCCACCCCCCGCTTGGGTTGGTTTTCCAACGGCTACGTTTTCTACGGTGTTCTTGGCTTTTTTGCACTCCCGGGACCTTCCTCTAGAGACTAGTGTCACTTTCACGCCCAAGACACCTGTCAATTCGGAGATCTAGAGCCGTTTTGGGCCACCCCCCGCTTGGGATTATTTGCTGCCGCACTGCCTCACGCCTGACGACCCTCCAGCGAATGCAGTGCCCCAAGGTCAGCACACAGGCCTGCGCGTGAATGTGGAGGGCCCCTGTTCTTTGTGCCGCACTATAGGCATAGTCGGCAACCCAAGGGACCCCTTCAGGATGTATCCACGGCTTCTGTGCCCCAAGCCAATCGCGTTGGTGAGGTCTTTGGGATCAGGGCATGGACATCTGAACTCGCTTTGCCAAACCAAAACATTGTCCAGCCGCCGCAGCTCCATTAAGGTCCACCGCTCACTAGTAAAATCGGGGTAAAAAGTGGGGACGTTTTTCGCCACACAAGGAGGGTGCTGGTTATACTTTGCACTGCACCACGGCCTCCTACCACCTTCAGGATGCATTCCACTTCACAAATGCCTTCCTCTCTATCATTACATCACATTCCAACCCATAGTTGCTCACCCGGGATGTTCCCCTTGCTGGTCTCTCCGCTGTTTACCATAAACCATACATACAAAAAAGGCATGTTTCTGGGTAGTTCTCCATAGGCATAGTCGGCAACCCAAGGGACCCCTTCACGATGTATCCACCGCTTCTGTGCCCCAAGCCAATCGTGTTGGTGAGGTCTTTGGGATCAGGGCATGGACATCTGAACTCGCTTTGCCAAAGCAAACCATTGTCCAGCCGCCGCAGCTCCATTAAGGTCCACCGCTCACTAGTAAAATCGGGGTAAAAAGTGGGGATGTTTTTCGCCACACAAGGAGGGTGCTGGTTATACTTTGCACTGCACCACGGCCTCCTCCCACCTTCAGGATGCATTCCACTTCACAAATGCCTTCCTCTCTATCATTACATCACATTCCAACCCATAGTTGCTCACCCGGGATGTTCCCCTTGCTGGTCTCTCCGCTGTTTACCATAAACCATAAATACATAAAAGGCATGTTTCTGGGTAGTTCTCCATAGGCATAGTCGGCAACCCAAGGGACCCCTTCAGGATGTATCCACGGCTTCTGTGCCCCAAGCCAATCGCGTTGGTGAGGTCTTTGGGATCAGGGCATGGACATCTGAACTCGCTTTGCCAAAGCAAAACATTGTCCAGCCGCCGCAGCTCCATTAAGGTCCACCGCTCACTAGTAAAATCGGGGTAAAAAGTGGGGATGTTTTTCGCCACACAAGGAGGGTGCTGGTTATACTTTGCACTGCACCACGGCCTCCTACTACCTTCAGGATGCATTCCACTCCACAAATGCCTTCCTCTCTATCATTACATCACATTCCAACCCATAGTTGCTCACCCGGGATGTTCCCCTTGCTGGTCTCTCCGCTGTTTACCATAAACCATACATACAAAAAAGGCATGTTTCTGGGTAGTTCTCCATAGGCATAGTCGGCAACCCAAGGGACCCCTTCAGGATGTATCCACCGCTTCTGTGCCCCAAGCCAATCGCGTTGGTGAGGTTTTTGGGATCAGGGCATGGACATCTGAACTCGCTTTGCCAAACCAAAACATTGTCCAGCCGCCGCAGCTCCATTAAGGTCCACCGCTCACTAGTAAAATCGGGGTAAAAAGTGGGGATGTTTTTCGCCACACAAGGAGGGTGCTGGTTATACTTTGCACTGCACCACGGCCTCCTACCACCTTCAGGATGCATTCCACTTCACAAATGCCTTCCTCTCTATCATTACATCACATTCCAACCCATAGTTGCTCACCCGGGATGTTCCCCTTGCTGGTCTCCCCGCTGTTTACCATAAACCATACATACAAAAAAGGCATGTTTCTGGGTAGTTCTCCATAGGCATAGTCGGCAACCCAAGGGACCCCTTCAGGATGTATCCAGCGCTTCAGTGCTCCAAGCCAATCGCGTAGGTGAGGTCTTTGGGATCAGGGCATGGACATCTGAACTCGCTTTGCCAAACCAAAACATTGTCCAGCCGCCG
Organism: Eutreptiella sp. 'Long Island Sound 2002'; assembly: GCA_964036045.1. Taxonomy (NCBI): domain Eukaryota; phylum Euglenozoa; class Euglenophyceae; order Eutreptiales; family Eutreptiaceae; genus Eutreptiella; species Eutreptiella sp. 'Long Island Sound 2002'. The sequence goes on from OZ038391.1 coordinate 59,234,192, forward strand.
CAGCTCCATTAAGGTCCACCGCTCACTAGTAAAATCGGGGTAAAAAGTGGGTATGTTTTTCGCCACACAAGGAGGGTGCTGGTTATACTTTGCACTGCACCACGGCCTCCTACCACCTTCAGGATGCATTCCACTTCACAAATGCCTTCCTCTCTATCATTACATCACATTCCAACCCATAGTTGCTCACCCGGGATGTTCCCCTTGCTGGTCTCTCCGCTGTTTACCATAAACCATAAATACAAAAAAGGCATGTTTCTGGGTAGTTCTCCATAGGCATAGTCGGCAACCCAAGGGACCCCTTCAGGATGTATCCACGGCTTCTGTGCCCCAAGCCAATCGCGTTGGTGAGGTCTGTAGGATCAGGGCATGGACATCTGAACTCGCTTTGCCAAAGCAAAACATTGTCCAGCCGCCGCAGCTCCATTAAGGTCCACCGCTCACTAGTAAAATCGGGGTAAAAAGTGGGGATGTTTTTCGCCACACAAGGAGGGTGCTGGTTATACTTTGCACTGCACCACGGCCTCCTACCACCTTCAGGATGCATTCCACTTCACAAATGCCTTCCTCTCCATCATTACATCACATTCCAACCCATAGTTGCTCACCCGGGATGTTCCCCTTGCTGGTCTCTCCGCTGTTTACCATAAACCATACATACAAAAAAGGCATGTTTCTGGGTAGTTCTCCATAGGCATAGTCGGCAACCCAAGGGACCCCTTCAGGATGTATCCACCGCTTTCGTGCCCCAAGCCAATTGCGTTGGTGAGGTCTTTGGGATCAGGGCATGGACATCTGAACTCGCTTTGCCAAAGCAAAACATTGTCCAGCCGCCGCAGCTCCATTAAGGTCCACCGCTCACTAGTAAAATCGGGGTAAAAAGTGGGGATGTTTTTCGCCACACAAGGAGGGTGCTGGTTATACTTTGCACTGCACCACGGCCTCCTCCCACCTTCGAGATGCATTCAACTTCACAAATGCCTTCCCCTCTATCATTACATCACATTCCAACCCATAGTTGCTCACCCGGGATGTTCCCCTTGCTGGTCTCTCCGCTGTTTACCATAAACCATAAATACATAAAAGGCATGTTTCTGGGTAGTTCTCCATAGGCATAGTCGGCAACCCAAGGGACCCCTTCAGGATGTATCCACGGCTTCTGTGCCCCAAGCCAATCGCGTTGGTGAGGTCTTTAGGATCAGGGCATGGACATCTGAACTCGCTTTGCCAAAGCAAAACATTGTCCAGCCGCCGCAGCTCCATTAAGGTCCACCGCTCACTAGTAAAATCGGGGTAAAAAGTGGGGATAGTTTTCGCCACACAAGGAGGGTGCTGGTTATACTTTGCACTGCACCACGGCCTCCTACCACCTTCAGGATGCATTCCACTTCACAAATGCCTTCCTCTCTATCATTACATCACATTCCAACCCATAGTTGCTCACCCGGGATGTTCCCCTTGCTGGTCTCTCCGCTGTTTACCATAAACCATACATACAAAAAAGGCATGTTTCTGGGTAGTTCTCCATAGGCATAGTCGGCAACCCAAGGGACCCCTTCAGGATGTATCCACGGCTTCTGTGCCCCAAGCCAATCGCGTTGGTGAGGTCTTTAGGATCAGGGCATGGACATCTGAACTCGCTTTGCCAAAGCAAAACATTGTCCAGCCGCCGCAGCTCCATTAAGGTCCACCGCTCACTAGTAAAATCGGGGTAAAAAGTGGGGATGTTTTTCGCCACACAAGGAGGGTGCTGGTTATACTTTGCACTGCACCACGGCCTCCTACCACCTTCAGGATGCATTCCACTTCACAAATGCCTTCCTCTCTATCATTACATCACATTCCAACCCATAGTTGCTCACCCGGGATGTTCCCCTTGCTGGTCTCTCCGCTGTTTACCATAAACCATACATACAAAAAAGGCATGTTTCTGGGTAGTTCTCCATAGGCATAGTCGGCAACCCAAGGGACCCCTTCAGGATGTATCCACCGCTTCTGTGCCCCAAGCCAATCGCGTTGGTGAGGTCCTTGGGATCAGGGCATAGACATCTGAACTCGCTTTGCCAAAGCAAAACATTGTCCAGCCGCCGCAGCTCCATTAAGGTCCACCGCTCACTAGTAAAATCGGGGTAAAAAGTGGGGATGTTTTTCGCCACACAAGGAGGGTGCTGGTTATACTTTGCACTGCACCACGGCCTCCTACTACCTTCAGGATGCATTCCACTTCACAAATGCCTTCCTCTCTATCATTACATCACATTCCAACCCATAGTTGCTCACCCGGGATGTTCCCCATGCTGGTCTCTCCGCTGTTTACCATAAACCATACATACAAAAAAGGCATGTTTCTGGGTAGTTCTCCATAGGCATAGTCGGCAACCCAAGGGACCCCTTCAGGATGTATCCACGGCTTCTGTGCCCCAAGCCAATCGCGTTGGTGAGGTCTTTGGGATCAGGGCATGGACATCTGAACTCGCTTTGCCAAACCAAAACGTTGTCCAGCCGCCGCAGCTCCATTAAGGTCCACCGCTGACTAGTAAAATCGGGGTAAAAAGTGGGGATGTTTTTCGCCACAAAAGGAGGGTGCTGGTTATACTTTGCACTGCACCACGGCCTCCTACCACCTTCAGGATGCATTCCACTTCACAAATGCCTTCTTCTCTATCATTACATTACATTCCAACCCATAGTTGCTCACCCGGGATGTTCCCCTTGCTGGTCTCTCCGCTGTTTACCATAAACCATACATACAAAAAAGGCATGTTTCTGGGTAGTTCTCCATAGGCATAGTCGTCAACCCAAGGGACCCCTTCAGGATGTATCCACGGCTTCTGTGCCCCAAGCCAATCGCGTTGGTGAGGTCTTTTGGATCAGGGCATGGACATCTGAACTCGCTTTGCCAAACCAAAACATTGTCCAGCCGCCGCAGCTCCATGAAGGTCCACCGCTCACTAGTAAAATCGGGGTAAAAAGTGGGGATGTTTTTCGCCACACAAGGAGGGTGCTGGTTATTCTTTGCACTGCACCACGGCTTCCTACCACCTTCGAGATGCATTCCACTTCACAAATGCCTTCCTCTCTATCATTACATCACATTCCAACCCATAGTTGCTCACCCGGGATGTTCCCCTTGCTGGTCTCTCCGCTGTTTACCATAAACCATAAATACAAAAAAGGCATGTTTCTGGGTAGTTCTCCATAGGCATAGTCGGCAACCCAAGGGACCCCTTCAGGATGTATCCACGGCTTCTGTGCCCCAAGCCAATCGCGTTGGTGAGGTCTTTGGGATCAGGGCATGAACATCGGAACTCGCTTTGCCAAAGCAAAACATTGTCCAGCCGCCGCAGCTCCATTAAGGTCCACCGCTCACTCGTAAAATCGGGGTAAAAAGTGGGGATGTTTTTCGCCACACAAGGAGGGTGCTGGTTATACTTTGCACTGCACCACGGCCTCCTACCACCTTCAGGATGCATTCCACTTCACAAATGCCCTCCTCTCTATCATTGCATCACATTCCAACCCATAGTTGCTCACCCGGGATGTTCCCCTTGCTGGTCTCTCCGCTGTTTACCATAAACCATACATACAAAAAAGGCATGTTTCTGGGTAGTTCTCCATAGACATAGTCGGCAACCCAAGGGACCCCTTCAGGATGTATCCACCGCTTCTGTGCCCCAAGCCAATCGCGTTGGTGAGGTCTTTGGGATCAGGGCATGAACATCTGAACTCGCTTTGCCAAAGCAAAACATTGTCCAGCCGCCGCAGCTCCATTAAGGTCCACCACTCACTAGTAAAATCGGGGTAAAAAGTGGGGATGTTTTTCGCCACACAAGGAGGGTGCTGGTTATACTTTGCACTGCACCACGGCCTCCTACCACCTTCAGGATGCATTCCACTTCACAAATGCCTTCCTCTCTATCATTGCATCACATTCCAACCCATAGTTGCTCACCCGGGATGTTCCCCTTGCTGGTCTCTCCGCTGTTTACCATAAACCATACATACAAAAAAGGCATGTTTCTGGGTAGTTCTCCATAGACATAGTCGGCAACCCAAGGGACCCCTTCAGGATGTATCCACCGCTTCTGTGCCCCAAGCCAATCGCGTTGGTGAGGTCTTTGGGATCAGGGCATGAACATCTGAACTCGCTTTGCCAAAGCAAAACATTGTCCAGCCGCCGCAGCTCCATTAAGGTCCACCGCTCACTCGTAAAATCGGGGTAAAAAGTGGGGATGTTTTTCGCCACACAAGGAGGGTGCTGGTTATACTTTGCACTGCACCACGGCCTCCTACCACCTTCAGGATGCATTCCACTTCACAAATGCCTTCCTCTCTATCATTACATCACATTCCAACCCATAGTTGCTCACCCGTGATGTTCCCCTTGCTGGTCTCTCCGCTGTTTACCATAAACCTTAAATACAAAAAAGGCATGTTTCTGGGTAGTTCTCCATAGGCATAGTCGGCAACCCAAGGGACCCCTTCAGGATGTATCCATGGCTTCTGTGCCCCAAGCCAATCGCGTTGGTGAGGTCTTTGGGATCAGGGCATGGACATCTGAACTCGCTTTGCCAAAGCAAAACATTGTCCAGCCGCCGCAGCTCCATTAAGGTCCACCGCTCACTAGTAAAATTGGGGTAAAAAGTGGGGATGTTTTTCGCCACACAAGGAGGGTGCTGGTTATACTTTGCACTGCACCACGGCCTCCTACTACCTTCAGGATGCATTCCACTTCACAAATGCCTTCCTCTCCATCATTACATCACATTCCACCCCATAGTTGCTCACCCGGGATGTTCCCCTTGCTGGTCTCTCCGCTGTTTACCATAAACCATACATACAAAAAAGGCATGTTTCTGGGTAGTTCTCCATAGGCATAGTCGGCAACCCAAGGGACCCCTTCAGGATGTATCCACGGCTTCTGTGCCCCAAGCCAATCGCGTTGGTGAGGTCTCTGGGATCAGGGCATGGACATCTGAACTCGCTTTGCCAAACCAAAACATTGTCCAGCCGCCGCAGCTCCATTAAGGTCCACCGCTCACTAGTAAAATCGGGGTAAAAAGTGGGGATGTTTTTCGCCACACAAGGAGGGTGCTGGTTATACTTTGCACTGCACCACGGCCTCCTATTACCTTCAGGATGCATTCCACTTCACAAATGCCTTTGTCTCCATCATTACATCACATTCCAACCCATAGTTGCTCACACGGGATGTTCCCCTTGCTGGTCTCTCCGCTGTTTACCATAAACCATACATACAAAAAAGGCATGTTTCTGGGTAGTTCTCCATAGGCATAGTCGGCAACCCAAGGGACCCCTTCAGGATGTATCCACCGCTTCTGTGCCCCAAGCCAATCGCGTTGGTGAGGTTTTTGGGATCAGGGCATGGACATCTGAACTCGCTTTGCCAAACCAAAACATTGTCCAGCCGCCGCAGCTCCATTAAGGTCCACCGCTCACTAGTAAAATCGGGGTAAAAAGTGGGGATGTTTTTCGTCACACAAGGAGGGTGCTGGTTATACTTTGCACTGCACCACGGCCTCCTACCACCTTCAGGATGCATTCCACTTCACAAATGCCTTCCTCTCTATCATTACATCACATTCCAACCCATAGTTGCTCACCCGGGATGTTCCCCTTGCTGGTCTCTCCGCTGTTTACCATAAACCATACATACAAAAAAGGCATGTTTCTGGGTAGTTCTCCATAGGCATAGTCGGCAACCCAAGGGACCCCTTCAGGATGTATCCACCGCTTCTGTGCCCCAAGCCAATTGCGTTGGTTAGGTCTTTGGGATCAGGGCATGGACATCTGAACTCGCTTTGCCAAAGCAAAACATTGTCCAGCCGCCGCAGCTCCATTAAGGTCCACAGAAAAGTTTATAGTGTTTTCAGCACTGTGTTTTTGCTTCTCCTGCTGCTTGTTGTTGCTGTAGGGTGTCCTGCTGCTTGTTTTGGATGATGAAAAGCTTTTGTTTGTTGAAATACAGTAAAGCCAAGTCAATCCAGGATAGCCCAAGCCAATAGTATGCAAGGAGAAGGTAATTCAGGATCAAAGCATGAAGGGCTGCAGTGTAAACAGTGAAAGATGATTAGATATTCACAGAAACTGCAACTCAGGATACAAATGAATGCATATTCACAGAGATAGCTGAAATGTTTTGGGAAAAGAGTTAGAAAACTGCCTCAGGATCACTCTCTCTCCATAGTGCCATCTTAGGAGATGTGCACTCTTTGTTTTGGGTCCCATATGTGCTGAGGTGGCATGGTATGTGGCGATGAGGTCACTGCCATGTCACATGGGATCTTCCTACTTAGCTAGGCTGACCAGGAATTGAACCCAGGACCTCTCAAAAAGAGGTACCTAGCCCCCTATGGTGCATACCACTAGGGCAGATAAGTATTCATGGAAAAACATAGACAAATTCATAGGCTCTACCTTAGGTATGTCAGTGCTCAGTCAACTCAGGAAAAGATGTTTTACTTCTGATTGAAAGGGGATTAAGGGGTCCACTCCATATCCTGATTGGGAGTTTGGTTCCATAGGTCAAAATGTGTTATCACCACTTTTGGTTGGACCAATACTAAGATAAAAATGCATGGATGCTCAGTGCATCTCTAATACAACTAGAGTATGCCTCAAAGCAATGGAAAAGCACTTTTTCTTACTCCCCCCTTGTGCTGTTGTGGCCACCACTGTCGCATTTTAGGAAAAAGGGAATTTTTCTTGGCCTTTCCTTGGTTTCCACACCTACTTTAAAATACCTACAGTCTCCCTCACACTGAAAAATGGGCGCTCACCATGGCTGGCGTACTTTTGCTGCTCTGATTGTATCATTTCCTCCAGAAGACTCAGCGCTCATGGCGCTGCCGGGGCTCCTGTGGCTTGGTTTGGTTAGATTGGGAGCATGCCAAACATGTGCATATGCATCCCTCCCTCCAAGACGCAGCGTCGACACAACCCAAACGCAAGACACATTATACACACTCGCATGGGTTCTCGTAAACCTGCTGGCGACCTGTGACCTGTCTTAGGGCGAAGGGAGTCGAAAGAAAATTAAAATTGCCCCTTGGTGGGGTCTTGGTTCTGCTCAGTCTCTCCAGGCACCTGCGTTTCGGCCCGAACACGGCCTACTCAGCGAGGCTGCGCGTGGGTATCTGCAGAGACAGGAATGGGAGAATTATGGACGAATCCACGCAAAAACGAAGCGACGACACCAAAATCTGTCAAATGACGGCGTAGAATTTTTCTGAAACGACACACCTGTGCAGAATCCAATTGTGCATCAGAAGCACATTTTTATAGAAATTATAGTCATCTCTGGATTTTTTAAATCCAGAAATTCATACGCATAAAATGGCGGCGCGCAGGAGCGGCTCCTAGCGAAGCGCCGGAAAATGGAAAAATAATGGAATTATAAACGTATGTATCACGTAGTCTTGAAAATGACGAGACACACATTAATAAACAAACATACAGATTCCACCCACACTAATAGAAGATTCGAAAATTCAAGAATTCGAAGATCAATTGAAAAGACTTCAATGAATCAGGTATAAACTACAGGTATGCTTGTCTCGCATGCCGCATACACATTGCTCGTCTCGTGTCTCCGTGAACGAGTCGTGTAGCAGCGCTAACAATGATAACCACGATAGGACGCGGTAGAGGGATTGATTAGAAAGATTGCAGATGATTAGCGGTCAGATCAGGTTGATTAGTCATACACACAAGTGCATAGCAACGTTCTTCGCGTGCGCCCCTTTTGTTCTCTCACCTGGCTTCACTTCCCAGCGGTAGGTAAGGTAGGTACGCCCAGGCGGGGCCACCCCCTGGTGGAGTCAAGATTGTTGCGCAGATGGGCAGGTCTGCCCACGGTGTTGTCGCATACTCGTGCATGCACACACGCATTAAAGGGTACGCCACGCGAAGTGCGCACGGTAAACCTTGTTTAGGCTACCCAGGGGCTCCTCGGTACGTTCTTTAAGAGAACCTGAGGAGTCCCTTAACACTTGCTTGCTTGATAAGGGTAGCTGCTCCATGCAGCGTGTTTGCGGACAGCGTATTATAGGGCACACTGAGAAGGGTATAATACCTGGAGTGTGCCTTGGTTCCTCCGCCGCAAACGCCCTTTCATTTGCCTTTATTTTACAGGTGGGCAGGTAGGGTGATTGGTGCAGCAGCATTTTTCTTATGCTCTGCTAAACAAGGGCGCAGATCACACAAACAAGTAACTCCGCTCCGCCTGTGGCAGAGCAGGGAGTCCGACTTCATCGACATCTGCGCCTTGCACGCGAGAGCACTCCTTCCCTCCAAGCCCTAACAGGGGAAACGCGTTGTGGCGTCCCCTGTCAGGCCACAGTTGCTTAGTAGCGCTGTGTTCTCTTGCAATTTCACAGGAGGGTCGCTAGGACCCAAGAGACCTTCATCTTCGCAACGCCCAGTAGAGTGTGCGTGTAGGAGTGGTAGTCCTGAGTGGGGGATAGAGCCAGTTGCCCAGTGCTCGCCCACCAGGATGGTGCCACTGTAGGGTGTGTAGGACCTGTAGGGGGTGTGTCACTGTCCGGCCCTTTTCGTGCAATTTTAGCGGGGTTGGTGGGCTGTGGCAGTGGTTAGGTCAGTGTTTTGGCCACATAGCAAACAGGCGTTTTGCATGCCTTCATAGCTTTTGGCCACCCCTCCCTGTAGTAGACAGATAGGTAGGGAAAACAATACCTGGATTAGCACGCTGGGTATTCCCCCAAGGTTTTGCGCCAGCACAGAAATTGGGCGCATAGGGGAGGGGAGACCCGGGGCGTACCCCGTGGCATCAATAAGCCAACCCTCCAGGTTCAGCAAGGGCGCAGACTTGGGTATAATTAGGACACCACTTCTGCGGCTTGCTCTCAGGACCTTAGGACTAGCACACTCACACATACGCTTTCGCAGGTAAGGGTAAGGTTCAGTCCCTAGCTTTAGTCTTGGAGGCAAGCGTCTCAGCGAGCCTCAACAACTCACCAAGGTTGTTCTGGGACAAGTAGTCAACCAGAACTGAGTTTAGGCGTCCCTCAGGTAGGACAAATGCAGAGAAGGGCTCCCAGGTGGCCTCTTCGACTCCAAACCCTTCCCAGAGGGTGAGGAAGCGCCAACCCTGGCGATAGCGGTGGCGTAGGACAGACTTCACCAGGTAGAAGCCCTCCTTAGCCATCTCCTCGGCGTTCATGTCGGGGAGTTCACCTTCAACTTCCATAGGGCTGGCAGCCTCTTGTAGGTCCAGAGCGGCGATTTCCTCGTCGTTCAGCTCCCACTCCTCACCACAGAGGTCTTCAGGATCATGGTAGCGCTTCAGGTGTTGAGCGGCGCACACCAGGGTCCCCCCTAGACGGGGAGAACACCGCACCGTGATACGGTGACCATCCACAGATAGAATCTTGTACGGTCCGAAGTATGGGTCATCGCTGGTAGAGCGAGGCCAGGCGGGTAGTCGACTGTGGTGCACCAGCACCCAGTCCCCCTCTTGGTAGGTGGCCGGTACTCGGTGCTTGTTCTTCTTGTTCCACTGACGCCCCCTCACTCTTTGGAGCATCGCCTTGGCCTTGTCCACCTTCGCTTGTTGCTCTTGGACCCACTCACCCACAGAAGAATGGGTGTCCTCTGGATAGGGGGCATGTAGGAACCACGCCGGGCGCCGGATGAATAGCTCATGTGGCCAGTAGCCAGTAGCTGAACTCTCTTGGGAGTTCATCATCAAGGATATGACGGGGAGTAGTCTCACCCAGTCTCTGGTGCGTTCAGTTTTGCACCATATCCTGACGTTCTCCTTCAGGACACGAATCTGTCGCTCACATAGGGGGTTGCTCGTGTGAGAGTAGGGAATCCCCGTAGACACCTGGACATTGAGGGACCTCAGGACCCTCTTGTAACAGCCAGTATCTGAGCGTACTCGTACGTCCTCATCGGAGTTGATCTCCTTGGGCGCCCCATAGACACAAAACCACTCCTCCAGGAGTATCTTGATAGTCTCCTCTCCGGTAATGTGCTTGGTACATGGGAACACCCTGGTAAACCTGGCCAACCCACAGGTTACCACGAGGGCGAAGTCATAGCCCCCGAACTTCGGCATCTCCGTGTAGTCCACGTATAGAACACTGTTGGGACAGTGTGGGATGGGCAGGGTCGAGTAGAGACCTCTGTCCCTGATATCCCCTGGTTTACAGGACCTGCACGGGCACTTGTCCACGATAGGCTGGAGTGTCTTCCGCAGTTGGTCGTCAGTCCACGTAGTGTGGAACCACTGCTTGAACAGCCTCAGGGTACGGTCTGCACCCACATGACCACTGGACTCATGGGTCCACTTCAGCAGCGCTGGGACTCGGTCACTAGGCACCACGATGCGGTCCTCGTGCCAGAGGTGGCTCTTGTCCCGCTTCCACTGGTCTTGGTTGACCAGGAGGGGTTCAAGGCGTTTCTCCAGGCGCCGGTAGATATCCCCAAACTCCTGTAGGTACTCCGATTGTTGGAGTCCATCAAGGGGGCGTATCAGGGTCATGTTCAGGTCCAGATGTACGTCCATACGGCTGAACGCCTCCTTAGCCAGCGCTTCAGACCGGGCACCAATCAGGGCGTCGAAGTTGTTGCGTCTGATGTAGTTCGCACACTCGTTCTTCACCCCCTGGATATGGTGTACCGTCAGCCGTAGTTGACTGAGGTAGGTCCACCAGCGACGTAGCTTGGCCTTCTCAGGTGTGGGACCCTTCTGGAAACTGCGGACCGGTTCTTGGTCGCATAGCCAGACCACAGGGTTACTCCCCAACAGTCGTGCTTGTGAGGATAGCACCAGCATACCCGCGAGCAATTCCTGCTCATAGGTGGAGTAGTTCCCCCTGGCCTGGTTCCACTTCCAGTTCCAGTGGCCCAGAGGTACTAGGACCCACTTGTCGTCAGGGTAGCTGTGCTTGAGGGTTCCGTCTCGGTTGAGACCTTCCGTCCCCCATTGGGAAATGGCCGAGTCGAACTCCTCCTTCTCTAGTGCTTGCCATTGGAACAACGTTCCACCACCGCCCACATTGCTTGCGTCGGTCACCAGGATAATCTCCCCTTGTGCCCTAGGCACGCCCAAGCACTTAGCGTTGGCTACCTTGTCTTTGAGCTCGTCAAACGCTTGTTGCTCTTGTGGGCCCCAGCGCCAAGTAGTGATCAAGTCCGTCAGAACGGCGCTGGTATAGGTGAAGTTCTTGATGTGGCGGCGATAGAAGTTGCACGCCCCAATGAAACTGCGTACATCATGAAGTCCTTTCTTGGGGTCTTCGTGTCGTACCTTCGCATCCATCAGGGGTTTGGCCTTAGAGGCCGCTGGGGTCCACCACCCATAGCCAACGTCAAACCCCAGGTACTGCATGGTCTCCTGCATGAACTCACACTTCTCCAGCTTGAGTCGTGTGTGGTTCTCCTGGCAGACCGCAAAGAACTCACCCAAGAGGATTAGGTGATCCTCCTGGGTATTGGTCCCGAGGCATACATCGTCGATGTGAGCCTCCATCTGGGCCCCACGGGATATGAGCTCCTGCACCTTAGGTCTCCTTCGTAGGATGGACAAGATCTTGTTCATCAGCTCTTGGAACAGAGCGGGTGCGTTAGCCACGCCGAATGGCATGACCTTCCACTTGAATACCCCCCCCTGAGGGGTGATGAAGGCCAGTAGTTCCTGCGCGTTGGGCGTCAGGTCCACTTGCCAGAATCCACTTCGCTTGTCCATCTTGGTCTTGTAGCGACAGGAGGCTATCTTCTCCAGGGTAGACTCCATATTGGGAATGGACCCTGAGTGGTTCAACGTCTTCTTGTTCAGCTCTCCATAGTCCACTACCAGCCGTTTGGCTGTAGACCCAGGTTTAGCCACCAGGAAACAGGGGCTGCAGTGTAGGGGGTAGTCCCCGTCCTTGTACTCCAGGACTAGGCCAGCGTCGATACATTCTTGTATCTGTCGCTCAATCTCGTCGGCCTGCTCTTTAGGAGCTGGATAGGGTCTCCTCCGGATCTTGTGACCCACGAACTGGGGTTTCAGCTTCAGGTCCATCTGTACCAGCTTGTCGCATGAGGCTGGAGGGGGTAGTTCTCCGAACACCTCCAGATAGGTCCTTATCAGCTTCTGTACCCGCGGGTCCAATACCTTGATCTTGTCCTCCATGTCCTCGTCGGAGTGTAAGTTGCTTGCCCCTTGAATAGATGTCGGGAGGTGGTCCTCCACCGACTCTTCCCCCTCGGTAGCATCCTTCAGCCCTTGGTAGGCATATAGAAGGTCTTGCTCGACCATCTCCGGTGGACGATGGCAACATAGGCACGCTCGAGGGGGTTCACACACACATTCCTCCGAGAGGTCGTCCTCCTCTGGGGTCCTCACATGGGCACCCCATACGCTCTTCATGAGCTTGAGATCTACCTCCCTTTGCCAGGTGGTGATCTTCTGTTCGAGGTCCTCCTTCAGTTGGGATAGGTCTCCCATACGTCCTTGCTTCAGTGGCCATGAGCTGCCGGTAGGCTTCGCGTAGCATAGCTTTTTCGCCACCAACTTCCTCTTGGAATCCACATACTCCCTGAGCCTGGATCGAGGGTCCAGCTCCTCATCCACGGGGTCTTCCACCCTCATGGAGAGTAGGGGTTTTAGTGGGGCGACGTACTCGGCGTTCTCCACTTCCTCCACCGCGGTCTGCACGAAGAAGGCGTCGTGCTCAGTTTCGTCGTCTGAGTGGATAGAGCTAGGTAGCTCAGATAGTCCACACTCAGAGACTCCATCAGGAACAGGTACATGACAGGGAGAGTTGGGGGCGTTGGTGTCAGTCACGACGTACTCATCTCCTCCGGGTGTAGTTTCAACAGCATCTTGAGGTCGTAGGCGATCCTTCAAGTCACCCAAGGCGAGTCCATCGCTTTCTCGTTGTATAGCCTGGACCAGAGTAGGGTCCAGGTCTTCCCAGGCGATGGTGGTAAGACTTCCGTCCACCACGCTGAGCATACTCCCCCATCCGAGCTTCCCAATGGGCGTCTTGCGTCCCAGAGGCACGTAGATGGCCTCATCAGGTAATCGCACCGAGCTGATAGTCAGCTTGTCAAGGAGGGTTCGCCAGTACTCGTTGCCCCCATGGGCTCCCCAATGGGGGGAACACAGGACCATACGGGAACGTTCCAAGGCCACCTTGGTCAGCACCTTCCCCAGTTCACTGAATCTGGGGTTCCCCTAGGCCATCCCGAAAGAGGGCCAGTAAAATTTGTAACTGCAGTTCTTCCCCTTGCTGCAGTATAGGTCCAGTACATGCTGCTTGTCGCTGGCGAACAGCTCCACACTTAGGTCTTCTCGAGAGTAACCCAACTCCTTCAGACCTTGGTCTAGGACTTCCCCCAATAGTTGATAGTCCTCAGTTTTGGAGGCCGCCATCATGTTCGAGGGCTCCTCCTTCGATAGTCTCAGGTAACTCGAGGTATGTTCCGACTGCTCCAGTGGTACAGACTCTCTGCCACTGCCGTGGTCCACGTACAGGAGGTAGGGCGCTTGCAGCGTCAGGGATTGTATCTGGGAGTGCTGCACGAAGAAGTCAGTACCCAGTACAAAGTCGAAGGCCTCAGTGTCCATCACATAGAACCGATGGGCGATAGTTCGAGAGCCCATAGGTACCTCCACTTCACAGTCCCCGCAGCTGTGCACCACATGTCCATCCCCCATGCGTATAGCGGCGGTGGTCATGGTGTTCTTCAGGCTCCCACAAGGTAAAATTTTCTTGGCCACTATAGATATTGTGGCGCCAGTATCCAGTACCCCCAGGGTATTCACCTCCCCCTAGTCGGATACGTACCCAAAACACCAGGTCTTGGGTGCCACCAGAGCGTCCCCGTCAGAATTCCGCGGGACAGGTCACCTCGAACCCCTTGTTCCGCAATTTGCGGGCCATCCTCATGAACCGGCTTCTCTTCTTGGCGTTGCCGTCATCACCACCTTCATGCTCACGCTTGGCTCCTTGTTCTTGCTGGGCCTGCGTCTGTGAGCGTGTGGTAGGTCCAGACTGCCCTCCAGAGGGCTCGGAGTTCCCCCCTGGATTAGGGTTGGGGTTACCTCCGTTCTTGTCCTTGTTCTTGTTGTCGTTCTGGCGGTTAGCGCCTCCTCCTCGTCCACCTTGACCCTTGTCTTGACCACCTTGACCACGTCTTTTCGACTTGCCCTTGCCGGAGTCGTTGCCTTTGGCCTTGCCTCCACCTTTGCCTGAGCTTTTGCCAGGATCTTCCCCCTTAAGCTTCGCCGATAGGTGTTGCTTATGGTAGCACTCATCCTCGTAGTGCTTCCGCTTACCGCAGAATGCACACGTGATGGTGCAGCGGTAATGATCCGGCAGCTTCACTTTGGCGCCGGTGATCTTCTCCTGCTGCTTCCCCTGGACGACGAAGCAGTCTCGCTGCTCGCAGTCGGAGGCGTGCTGCAGGTGGCCCTGCTCATCTCTGGCATCACACCAGAATAGCTCCTTCACGTTCTCCATTAGGCGGGCGTGGGCGTGTTTGGGGGTAGTCCCCTGCCCAGGTCGGGACCCTTGGTACCCTTTGCCTCCAGAACCTCCACCAGGACGGTAGTTGTTCAGGTGCTGGTCGCTCTCCTTCTCCAGCGCCATCTCCAGGAGCAGCACGCATAGATCCTCGTAGCGGAGGGATCTAGCCTTGCGCTCAGCCGTCAGACGGCACTCGTCCCATAGCTCTCGGGGGAGCTTGGCACACAACCAAAACAGCAGGTCGTCGCTGCTGTAGGAACCGGGCGTCAGTCGTCCAACCCAGTGATCCAAGTCCGCCAACAGCTCGGAGACCCTGCCAGGTTTGGGGTTATTGGGCAGCACGGGCAGGTTCTGGATCTCGGCCCTGATGGAGAGGTCGGTCTCGTAGGTCGGGTACTGCCTCTCCAGGGCAACCAACACGTCGGCAAAGGTGGCGGAGTTTGTGACGATCTGCCTGACCTGCTTCTCCAGGTACTTGGTCTTGCAGCACTGCAGGAGCAGATCGCACTTCACTCGCCCACTCGCGTGGGTTTGGCCGGTCAGGCGTAGGAACCGGCCAAAGTTCTCAGCGAACTCGCTGAGGTCCTTGCCTGTGAACTCAGGCAGGTTCACCACTATCTTGGAGGTGGCAATAGCCTTCGCCTCCTGAGCTCGGCGTCCTTCAGGGCGTCGGATCTTCTTCTTCTTCTTCTTCTTCTTCTTACCCTTGGGGTCCTCGGGGTCCTCAGGGTCTTCGTCATCCGATGGCGAAGAAGAAGTCATCGACGGCGGCCCATCATCGGAGGGGTCTCCGCCTAGATCACTGGAGCCATAAGGCTCCACGTCCACCATAGCCCTTAGGGCTGTCAGCCCCAGCTGGTCCAGCTCGGCCCTCGTCGAGTTCGTCACGTGGCTGTAGGGCGGCTGGGCTGTCCTCGGGACGAATGGACTTCTCGGTACTGCAGCAGGAGTCGGCATCGGTCGGCTCCTCAGGCTCCCCAGGGTATTTGTCAACCCTGCCGCCAGGTGGTTAGCCTGTACTCGGTGGGGTGACATTCCCACCGTCGTAGGTGACGCATGGGACGGGATCATCAGGGGCTGCAGTTTCTCCCTGATCTCTTGCGTGAGGTCGCTCACGATTTGCGAAGTGGCTCCTCGGAGCACCTCATTGATCTCCGACCGCGTCAGGGACCTGTTGGAGGATCTTCCCGATCCTCTACTCCTGCCTCCCAGAGACTCTGGTCCTTTCCTCAACCCACTCAAGGGTGCATACCCAGGTGCATACCCAGGAGCATACCCAGGAACTTCCATGTAGGTTCCAGTGGCGTGGAGTGGATGGGGATGGTCAGCCGCATACCATCGCGGCGCAGAGCTGGAAGCCACAGGCTCACTGGCAGTAGTTGCCTCAAGGAGCGCAGTGGTAGGCGGGCCCATGCCATAGGCGGGGTAGTGAGGCATGCCAGTAAAGCCTGTGCCCTCTGCCATAGGCGGGTTGGTTGTGGAGGTGGATGTTGCGGCGGCTGGGAGTGTGGTGGTTATGGGAGAGGGTGATGCTTGGAGGCCAGAAGCGCTTGGTGCGCCTTCGAAGGTAGGTACATCCTTCGGGTCTTGCCCTTGCTCCTCTCCTTCGTCTGCTCCTTCTCCAGCATCCTTCTCGCTCTCGTTCTCTCTCTTTCCCTTCACAGGCTGAGGCTGAGAGACCACTTCCTCGACTGTCAGGGCCCCGAAGGCCGTCTGGAGGCCATCCAGGGAGTCCTCCGCCGTATCCACTGGCCCCTGTAAGGGCTCCACCGAAGGTACAGCGTCAGGCGCCGGCCTTGCCGGTGCCTCAGGCGCTGGCGCTGTGTTCACATCGGCGTCCACTCTTCCTGGATCCATCTTAATCCGCCCTTCTGCTTATATTTGCCTGCTCGGAGCACTGGTTGTACGGCGCGGGGTCGCTGCCGGTGCACAGAGACAGGCTGCCTCTTGCTACCAGAAAAGTTTATAGTGTTTTCAGCACTGTGTTTTTGCTTCTCCTGCTGCTTGTTGTTGCTGTAGGGTGTCCTGCTGCTTGTTTTGGATGATGAAAAGCTTTTGTTTGTTGAAATACAGTAAAGCCAAGTCAATCCAGGATAGCCCAAGCCAATAGTATGCAAGGAGAAGGTAATTCAGGATCAAAGCATGAAGGGCTGCAGTGTAAACAGTGAAAGATGATTAGATATTCACAGAAACTGCAACTCAGGATACAAATGAATGCATATTCACAGAGATAGCTGAAATGTTTTGGGAAAAGAGTTAGAAAACTGCCTCAGGATCACTCTCTCTCCATAGTGCCATCTTAGGAGATGTGCACTCTTTGTTTTGGGTCCCATATGTGCTGAGGTGGCATGGTGTGTGGCGATGAGGTCACTGCCATGTCACATGGGATCTTCCTACTTAGCTAGGCTGACCAGGAATTGAACCCAGGACCTCTCAAAAAGAGGTGCCTAGCCCCCTATGGTGCATACCACTAGGGCAGATAAGTATTCTTGGAAAAACATAGATAAATTCATAGGCTCTACCTTAGGTATGTCAGTGCTCAGTCAACTCAGGAAAAGATGTTTTACTTCTGATTGAAAGGGGATTAAGGGGTCCACTCCATATCCTGATTGGGTGTTTGGTTCCATAGGTCAAAATGTGTTATCACCACTTTTGGTTGGACCAATACTGAGATAAAAATGCATGGATGCTCAGTGCATCTCTAATACAACTAGAGTATGCCTCAAAGCAATGGAAAAGCACTTTTTCTTACTTCCACCACTCACTAGTAAAATTGGGGTAAAAAGTGGGGATGTTTTTCGCCACACAAGGAGGGTGCTGGTTATACTTTGCACTGCACCACGGCCTCCTACCACCTTCGAGATGCATTCCACTTCACAAATGCATTCTTCTCTATCATTACATCACAGTCCAACACATAGTTGCTCACCCGGGATGTTCTTCTTGCTGGTCTCTCCGCTGTTTACCATAAACCATAAATACAAAAAAGGCATGTTTTTGGGTAGTTCTCCATAGGCATAGTCGGCAACCCAAGGGACCCCTTCAGGATGTATCCACGGCTTCTGTGCCCCAAGCCAATCGCATTGGTGAGGTCTTTGGGATCAGGGCATGGACATCTGAACTCGCTTTGCCAAACCAAAACATTGTCCAGCCGCCGCAGCTCCATTAAGGTCCACCGCTCACTAGTAAAATCGGGGTAAAAAGTGGGGATGTTTTTCGCCACACAAGGAGGGTGCTGGTTATACTTTGCACTGCACCACGGCCTCCTTTTACCTTCAGGATGCATTCCACTTCACAAATACCTTCCTCTCCATCATTACATCACATTCCAACCCATAGTTGCTCACCCGGGATGTTCCCCTTGCTGGTCTCTCCGCTGTTTACCATAAACCATACATACAAAAAAGGCATGTTTCTGGGTAGTTCTCCATAGGCGTAGTCGGCAACCCAAGGGACCCCTTCAGGATGTATCCACGGCTTCTGTGCCCCAAGCCAATCGCGTTGGTGAGGTCTTTGGGATCAGGGCATGGACATCTGAACTCGCTTTGCCAAACCAAAACATTGTCCAGCCGCCGCAGCTCCATTAAGGTCCACCGCTCACTAGTAAAATCGGGGTAAAAAGTGGGGATGTTTTTCGCCACACAAGGAGGGTGCTGGTTATACTTTGCACTGCACCACGGCCTCCTACCACCTTCAGGATGCATTCCACTTCACAAATGCCTTCCTCTCTATCATTACTTCACATTCCAACCCATAGTTGCTCACCTGGGATGCTCCCCTTGATCGTCTCTCCGCTGTTTACAACAAACCATAAATACAAAAAAGGCATGTTTCTGGGTAGTTCTCCATAGGCATAGTCGGCAACCCAAGGAACCCCTTCAGGATGTATCCACGGCTTCTGTGCCCCAAGCCAATCGCGTTGCTGAGGTCTTTGGGATCAGGGCATGGACATCTGAACTCGCTTTGCCAAACCAAAACATTGTCCAGCCGCCGCAGCTCCATTAAGGTCCACCGCTCACTAGTAAAATCGGGTAAAAAGTGAGGATGTTTTTCGTCACACAAGGAGGGTGCTAGTTATACTTTGCACTGCACCACGGCCTCCTACCACCTTCAGGATGCATTCCACTTCACAAATGCCTTCCTCTGTATCATTACATCACATTCCCACCCATAGTTGCTCACCCGGGCTGGTTTGTGGTAAAGAGCGGAGAGACCAGCAGGGGGGGCATCCCGGGTGACCAACTATTGGTTGGAATGTGATGTAATGAAAGACTGCAAGGCAATTCTGAAGTGGCATGCATCCCAAAAGTGGTAAGAGACCGTGGTGCAATGCAAAGTACAACTAGCACAGTTTCTACCCCGATTTTTACTAGCAAGCGGTGGACCTTAATGGGACTGCGGCAGCTGGACAATGTTTTGGTTTGGCAAAGCGAGTTCAGATGGGAATCAACTTATCCTAGACAGCCCACTTACCTGATTTGCTTGGGGCTTCGAGGCCGTGGATACATTCTGAAAAGGTCCCTTGGGTTGCCCCCTATTACTGAAAACTGCCATCCTCAATTAACCTAAAAATTACGTAGTGGAACCGTAGTGGAACCGTGAAATTGGTACTACAAAATGTGTTCTAAGCCGTCTTATCAGCTTGAAGTTTACGAACCCCTTCACGATGTATCCGCGGCTTCTGTGCCCCAAGCCAATCACGTTCGTGAGGTCCCGGAGATGAGGGCATCGACATTTGAACTCGCTTTGCCCAAGCAAAACATTGTTCAGCCGCCGCAGCTCCATTAACGTCCACCGCTCACTAGCAAAATCGGGGTAACAATTGGGGATGTTTTTCGCCACACAAGGAGGCTCCTGATTGTACTTTGCACTGCACCACGGCCTCCTACCTCCTTCATTATGTTTTGCAATTGACGAATGCTTTTGTTTCTATGTTTACATCACATTCCAACCCATAGTTTCTCACCCGGGATGCTTCCCTTGCTGGTGACTGATTTTTACCAGAGACTATACATACAAAATAGACATGTTTCTAGAAAGTTTTCCATAGGCATAGTCGGCAACCCAAGGCAGACCCCCACGACAAATTGCAATGGCCGTCATGGAGCCCGAGAGCATGAGCTTGACCACATAGGTCTCCCTTAGGGGTTCCCGAACTTCAAGCCGATAAGACGACTCAGAAAACATTTTGTTTTATGAATTTTACGTTTCCACTACACTTGTACTACGTAATCTTTAAGCCAATTGAGGATGGCAGTTTTCAGTAATAGGTGGCAACCCAAGGGACCCCTTCAGGATGTATCCACGGCCTCCAAGCCCCAGACCAATCACGTTGGTGAGCTCTCTGGGATAAGGTGATTGCCATCTGAACTCGCTTTGCCAAGCCAAAATATTGTCCTGCCGCACCAGCTCCATTAATGTCCGGCGCTCGCCAATAAAATCGGGGTAAAAATTGGGTATGTTTTTCGCCACACAAGGAGGCTGCTGGTTATACTTTGCAGTGCACCACTGCCTCCTACCATCTTTACGCTGCTTTTCACTTCACAAATGCCTTCGTCTGTATCAGTGCATCATTTTTCAACCCAACGTAGCTCATCCGGCATGCTCACTTTGTTTTTCCTAGTTTCAGCAAAGTGGTAATAAAAAAGCAACGTTAGAAGTTTTTTATCAGAATTAAGTAGAAATACTTTCACATTCATGAATAAAACATTCATACCGTCTCATACAATAAGGCAATCGAATATTAAATATGGTCTATTTCGTGTCTATTGAATGTTTTACCTCTTGGTATGCAAAAAAAACTGTGGGCCCATATGGCATGGTTTAAGTGTTGTCTGATTTTAGGCACGTCACCATAGTCAGTATATGGTTTAGCGATCGTGGTGCTGAAATTAGCCAGCTGTCAATGGAGCCTCATGATTGCAGCCACCCTGGCGTCCAGGCCCAATCAGGCCGTCGCAATGGCAACAAAATGAGGGCCATGTGGCCCTCATTCGGCGCCCTACGCGACCCGACACTGTGTTGTTATGGGCGCAAGGCTTTCTTCATCGCTGCTTGCCATTGTTGCCCGCTGAAGATGTTACCCCAAAGCGAGAAGACAATTTAAAAATATTCCCTCACATCATTCAACATCTTCATAATATCCTCTCGCATCAAGGGGGAATTTCTAGCCCTAACCCGAATTTTACCCCCAAGGGAGAGGATAACCTAAATTTATCCCCTCACATGATACAACATTTTCATCATATCCAGAGTATGCCAATCGACTAAGTGACTCATGGTATTTCCAGAATATGCCAATGGAGTGCAGCATGGTATTTTTCTAGTATCTTACAAAGTACAGTACACTTGGAAATCCTAGGTGTTTTACTTCCCTTGCTATTTTTCCAGTATCTTACAAAGTATGGGAATTTTCTACTCTATAGTATATATATATATAGTATCTATATATCTATATAGTATCTTACAAAGTATCTTGCACTTATAGAAGTACAAACACTAATAAAGTACAAACACAAGTACAAACACTGAAATCCATTTCATTGGCCACTTGTTTTCTGTGTTTTACTTTTTTCGTGTCTTTGACCTTTCCTTTTTTTTCTTTTAGCATGTTGGCATATTCCTAGGAATTTGAGGAAGTTGGGGAGTTGAGTGACGGCAGGCACTAGGCAATGTGTGGTATGTGTCGAATGAATCTATTGTGGTGTTGAATAGTTTGTGTCTTGCATGATTCATTTGCATGGTTTTCGGATGTACCACGGTGAGAAACAGTTGCGTTGAAGCTTGCACATGTACTAAATTTGTGTGTGTACTACCATGAGGGATAACTCTAGGATTTGCCCATGATTTGCCCATGATCGTATTTAATTGTTAATTGTTGCACACATCCTACTCGTCCTTCAACCAATGAGCCGTGCAATGAGCGGTGTTCTCGTGCTTTCGTGTGCATTGCCATCTACACAACCACTATACATGGAAGGCAATGTTCCTTTCCTCATGTTTAGTTTGGTTTGATGTTGGGGAATGGAGGAGCAAGGCTCCAACCATGGTTTCGGTGAGGGAGGTGGACGTAGAATTTTGTTTGATGTTGGGGAACGGAGGAGCACGTAAAGAAGGTCCCTACCAGGACCGGCCCCCGCTGTGCCCCTTCCGCCTGTAATCCCCGCTGACTTGCTCCGGATCAATGCTTGCATTTATCAAAATCCAGGGTCCAAAACCAAAAATATAGAAAATAGAAAATACAATCCTCCTTCAACCCTGAATGGCAACCAGATCCCACAAATCCAACAATAACCCAATTCACAATCCAAATCAGGCTGCGGGCTTTCGTTCAGCACACCGGTATTCCCACGGTGGCGGGCATGTACAAGAATTGCACCAAGGAAGAAAGCCCTGAAATTGGCATATGAACACATATGAAGCAAAGTTGGGGAGAGATGGAAACTTACACAATCACAGCCATAGACCCATCATTCCCTGGACTCAAGACCTTCCCTTGACTCACCAACATGATGCCCTGAACCCAGTCCAATAAGATGGCTAAATGCCATATGTCAAAAGTCAATACACAAACCCCAAAAATGTGTTCACTCCCAAGCCTCTAAATCCTAGCCCAATAGGGGAGGTGGCGTGTCATGGCCTAGAGTGGCACTCAGGACCATGCCCTACCCTGACATAACCTTGGTTGGACTTGGAGTCGAATGGGCTTAGAGAAATGACTTATGAGTTTGAACTCATAACATGTCAAAAAACTGCCAATTCACACCATATTGGCCATATGCACAAAATATGCTCAAAATTGAAGTTACTACTTATCCGAAGGCTCAAAGCATGCATGAAATCGAAGTCTAGTATTCATGGAGGATAGAGACCAAAGGCCAATGCCCATGTACATCCCCATTTCACCCTCGAAACCCCTTCGGATATGGGCGCCACGCACTGCCCAAGTCCGCCCATGATCTTGAGACCAAATCTTGTGATCCTTCGTGCGCCAAGCCAAATGGAGTACGCGATCCGGCATATGGTGGTGTCCAACTCCGAAGCATATGCCAACATATGAACAACATACAATGGTTCGACTCTCCATAGGCTTCTTGCTGGTAGCTGACCAGGTGAGTACACAAAACGCAAAAATGAGCAAAAATTGAGGTCAAAAACATGAAAATATGACCAAATACAAAGTTGTCATGATAGTATATCTCTATGCTCACCCATGATATCCGCTCATGGTTCAATACACAAATGATTGGAACCATTTGCGAAAAATTCCGCCACTTGGATCCCCAATCGGGCGCATGGAGATACCTTCGCCACTAACATCTACATGCCCCATGAAAATGGGAGTGCACCCATGGATCTCTTTGTCAAACATACCATGAGCAATACATACGCGGTAGACTTGGTCTAGCGCTTTGAATTCCACAATTGGGACATGGGCAAGGCCCTTGTCACGTATGGCTCCCCATCTCTTCGGCCACACGAAGATATATAACATGGGCGTGAGCATATCAAACATATACCATGCATATAACAAATACCCTCAAAATGTGGCTCCCACCATGATATGCCATGTCCCTCCATTGACATAACTTCACGTTAAAAATACGTAGGAACCCAAGGAAAGTTGCTATGCAACCCCAACACCCATGCGGCACACTCGAAAGTCGCATTAAAATATTCGGTTGCACGGTCCAAGAGTTATATATCACTTTATACCCTCTTGACCCTTTTCCCTTGCTACACCGGGCATGTGCACACACCAAAGGCGTTTGATGCTTCCTAAATTAAGTTGAGACCACGGCAGTTCCAACCCAACCTTCCTTATTCTCATTCCTCACACTCGCGCGTAGATATGGCTCTTCAAAGTGATTCCACGATTCGCTTTTGTTTCCCTTATATCTCCAAGTCAAATGGGTGGCACGTATAAGGGAAACCTGATTCGGGCATAGGGAAAGGAGTATGACCAATCGAAGAAGTCCAAATCAAGTGCGGCGATGTCGGAGTCGAAAATCCGATTTCGACATCACGAAAAATTCGGATTAAAGTTTCGAGTGCTTATTTAGAAAAATGCGGAAGCAATGAACCCTTTACAGATGAAATCTGACCCTTCAGAAACGTTTCCGCCAAAATATCTGGAAATAACAGTTAACCAATCGGTTAACGCAAAATCGCGAGCCAACTGACAGTCGCCGATACATTGACCATCAGAACGAAAGGCTGAAAAATTACGGAAACATTATGATAATAAAACCCTGTTGATTCCTGATATTCCGATATATAAATCACCGCTGGCGGTGCCTCGGTTCTGAATATGGCCGCTCATAGCCGGAATGGCCAAACCTATCACACTATCACATCGGGTTAGATCAGGTGGATGGGAGAGTATGATATCAGCCAATGGCGGCTTGCCGGCACATAGATACACACCCCAAGTGACCCCAAGATGGCCACGGGGGTCCGAACCGGCTTCACCCCCCTTCTCAGAGCGTTGTATCCGCTCGGAAACAAATGAAGAGAGGACGGGAGGACCCCAATGGGCTCCAAACCCCCCCTCCATGTCCCAAGAACACATGGAGGCCCCACACACGTCGTAGGCGTCCCCCATGCCCCAAGGGAGGGGTGAGGACACTGATAATCAGCGCCCTACGCCATATCCGGTCTCCTCTTGATCTACAACATGGACCAAGGGGATCAAAGATAGAAAAACGTCGTCGGTCGACCTAAATAAGTATACCACAATGCAATATATATGTGGAGATCGAGTGAAGGGGGTATATGGCCGATCAAGGCCGAAAAATCCCCGGATGAACGCCCTCACTTGTCTCCCCATTCACAGAAACAAACAAAATGCCAAGGGGGGATCCATTACGGTGCTACAGCAGCAACCAAATGGACCAATACGTCCTTGACATCCAAAGAAATACCCTTTTTCTTTAGGTAGTCCATCCAGACCGTGGTATACCTCGGCACGAAACTGCTCGGAGGCTCCCACGAGTCCCTGGATGCGGCGAATCCCTTCCAACGGACTTTGTAAAGCCTCCCCCCAGGCGTCCCCGGGTCCGGCTTGTCCGCCAGGATCCTCTCCGCGGTGAAATCGTCGTCCTCACCCTCATCGTCCGAGTCCACATCGCCGGCCGTGAACTCGAAGGTGACGGGACGTCCGCTGGGGTCTGGTGCTCGGGGACGAAGCTGGGTATGGTCGCGGTCCAGGATCTTGTTATCCCCCACACGAACCGCATACACATCCTGCCCGACCTTCCGCACGATTACCCCCGGCACATACCAAGATGCCTGCCGATGCCTGGACAGGACATCCTTGTGGTGCCGCTCCACCCACACGGTGTCTTGGAGAGCATACTTCTGGACTTTTCCCTGCTTGAAGTACTAGGCCCTCTTGTCATGCTCGTCCTGAAGTGCCTTGCAGACCTTGGCCGCCGTGTCGTCCGCCTCAGCCATCATTGCGTTCGCATCCCGGGCCACCTTGCCGTGGTTCATCCACTGGAGAGTGCGTGACACTCGATCCCGTAGGAACAGGATGCGATGGGGCGACAGTCCAGTGGGTCCCGGAAGGTCGTGATACGCCTGGAGCACTCTCCACAGCGAGTTATACCAGTTCCGGCCCGGTTCGTCAATGTGCAGCTGGCGGAACTTCTCGAACATCTGTCGCCCGGCCACTTCAGCACGGCCATTCGACCGGCTGTGGTAAGCCACGGTCTTGGCGTGCCGAATCCCCATGTGCTTACACATCGCCTTGAACCACGTCCCCACGAATTGACTGCCCCTATCGCTGCAGATGACAGCTGGGATATCGAAAATCGTCAGCCAATGCCTGATCATGGCATTAGCGACGGTCTTGGCCTGCAGCCCCACTCCATGCTTGTCCTTCTTGTCCTTCTTCTTGGACTTCTTGCCCGGGACTGCCACGATATACCCGCTGTGCCTGTCCACCGCCAGGATGACACAGTCGTAGGTCTCCCCGTCCACGGTGACCTCAGGCATGGCGAATACATCCATGGCCACGGACCGCATAGGGGCCTCCGGTATAGCCGTATACACCGGGTTGCCCGCTGTGGAGTGGTTAGGGCTCTTCGTGGCCCGACACACGGCACAGTCGCTGCAGTACCTATCCAGGATGGCGTAGTACCCCGGAGGGAACTTGAAACGCCACTCCAGGTCCTGCTGCATCTTGTCTCGGCCAGGATGCATGAGCTGGGCGTTGTGCCAATGGTCAATGAGCTCCTCCACTCGGTTCTCGGGCACCAGCAGCTTGTCCTTGAGGAACAACTTGTCGCCGTCCTCGGTCAAGCCCTCGGGCCATTCGTCGTCGGACGGGGCTCTCACGGCATTCCAGTACTTGCTCCAGTGCTCGGATGCCGCGTAGTCATCCGACCAGTCCTCTGTGAGCACCGACCTGACTAGCTCTACAGGGGCCACCATCCATTGCTCGAGGGTTTCCTCTCGAATAGCTTGGACGCGGGCACCCCGGAACTTGGCCAGGTCCGTACGATTTGCCATCACCACAAAGCACTTGACCCCTTCTTGCTCCATGACCTTCTCCATCTCGATGATGCGCTTGGCCTCCTCGGTCTCCTCGGCGTCGCCATGGCTGGATATGTCCATCCACGCCTTGCCCGCGGGGTAGGCCCAGCGACTGAGGCAATCTGCCACAGTGTTGTCCTTCCCCGGGATATACACGACGCTGAGGTCGAACTTGGCGAACGTCTCGTGCCATCGGGCCCTCCTAGCCGCTGGTCCTGAGGGGGTGTCGACATGCTCCTTGTGCCAGCTCTGTAGGGACTGGTGGTCCGTGCAAACCACCACCGGCTGCAGTCCGATGTGGCCAGACCACTTCCTGAGCGCACATACAATGGCGTATGTCTCCTTCTCCCTCGCGGTCCATGTTCGGCGTTGGCCCTCGGCCAGGATCCTGCTCCAAAACGCCACGGGAACATGAGTCCCGTCGTCCCGGACTTGCTCGAGGACTGCCCCCACGGCATAGTCCGAGGCGTCTGTCCGTAGCACGAATCCCTTGTCCGGGTCCACCAGGAACAACCCCAACTGCCCCAGGAGTCGCTCCTTCAGGCGGTTGAACGCCTCCTCAGCCTCAGGGGTCCAGGCAAGCTTCTTCTTGCTCCCCTTCCGGCCATCGAACTTGCCCACTTGCAGCATCTTGTGCAGCGGCCCCGACAGTTCTGCATACATCCGGACATAGCCCGAATAGTAGTTGCAGAACCCCATGAAGGACCGGAGTTCGCTGATGGTCTGGGGCTTCTCCCAGTGGTGCAGGGACGCCAGCTTCCCAGGCATGGGACGGCGTTGCCCGTGACCAACCACGTGACCCGCGAACTCCACTTCCTTCACGAATAGTGAGGCTTTGGTGGGCTTGCACACCATGTTGTGTTTGTCCAACTTGCTGAGCACTCGGCGCAAATCTTTCTCATGCGCGTCGATGAGCTCGTCCTCAGTCATGTTCTCCGTGCCGGACCCGATGATGATGTCATCCACGAAGGGATCGGCACAGTCCCGGACAGGACCGAGTAGGTCCTCCATCATGCGCTGGAAAACGGCGTTGCCATTCTTGGCACCCATAGGCACTACTTTCCACTGCATGGGCCCAAGCGGCGTCGACATCGCTGTGCAGGGCCTGGAGTCCGGGTGTAGCGGCATCTGGTGGTAACCGTGTTTCAGGTCCAACAGCGTGAAGATCCGCTTTTTCTGTTGCTTTTGGAGGATGGAGTCGATCAGGGGGAGCGAGTACGAGTCGTGCTCGGTCTGCTCGTTCAAACCTCTGTAATCAACCACCAACCTCCACTCGCCCTTCTCCTTCTTGGGCACGATGAAGGCTGGGCTGGCCCACTCACTGTCGGAGGGTTCGATCCATCCCCGCTCAATGAACTCGGCCAACAGCTTCTTCATGGCCTCGGCCCGATCGCCCTGAAGTTGGTACTCCCGATGACGATAGATCTTCGGGTTCGGCTTCAGCTTGATCTTCGCTGTACCAAACCTCCCACGATCTGGAGGGTTCTTGTTAGTGACGCCACTGAATAGCCGCGGATAGGCCTTGATCAACCTCTCCTTCAGCTCGGCGACCTTCGGGTTCTCCTGGGCCTCTTCAGCCGCTTGCTTCGGTATAGATACAACCGACCGCACTGCGGTATAGGCCTCTTCTGGATCTGATTCCGACTTCTCCTCGTCCGATATGCCGTCTTCATCGTCGTGGGGAGCTCTTCCCACCGATAATCTTCGAAAATTTGCGGCATCGGGCTGGTGACTGTCGCTATCGGCACCCATTCTTGGAAAATCTCATGTTGGTGGGTCCGACCCAACCGGACCATCGTATTGGTCCGCGATGTGATCCATGACCCTCGCCACGAACTCATCCTTCTCGTACTTGCCGGTGACCAACATCTTGTCATCCCACCAATGCGGAGATGTGACCATGGCTCGCCTCTTCTTGGCTGCCACACGGTCGTGCATCCCCATCCGCATGTAGTTGACGACGTCGTCGATCTCGGCGTGGGACAGGACATCAATGCCATCAATTGGCTGATCCGTCCCCTCCTTGGGCTCAAACATGACCTTCATGGGCACCGCCTCCACCCTACGGATGAATGCTTCATCACCCGTGGGCTGGGCTTGCGCCCCATCCACCAGGAAAGCCTTGGTACCCCACGCTTGACCCAGGGGAGGGCATTGATACACCCTTGGCGTCGATGAACAACTCCTCCTCTGGCCCGAATGACATCTCGTTCAGGGTGATGGAGTCCAGCGTCGACTTGAGACCCTCCAGCGGACATGGGGTGGAACCTATGCCGGTTATGACCAAGATTCCCCTTCGCCCTATCCGCGATGATCTTCTCCACCGTACGTCTGGTGTTATCCAGGGAGCCATGCCAATACATGGGTCCCCACTCCTTCAGACCCCAATGCCTGTGCCAGGCTGAGTCTCCTCGATGCCAATGCCTCCTACACTTCCGCAGAAGTGGGACATCCCGGGAAGCGAAGACGTCCGTCTCGGGCGCTTCGGCTCCCAGCGTCTGGATCATCCTGTCGTACACCCGCGGCGCCATTCCATACTCCGTGAGCTGAACTCCACGGTCTCCTCTGGACTTGGCACCCACAGCTTGCACCGCTCGGACGATCCGATCCTCTTCCTCAGCGTTCCATTGGGATGACCCGCACGCATAATCCGTGGACAGCCATGTGAGGCATTCATCGTCCTCCCGGACCAGCGTTGCGCGATGGGGAAGGGCTCCAATGGCGTTGGCCACCATGAAATCGTACCCCATGATCATATCCCAATCAGTAATGTCGGCCACATAGAAGTTCCCGGATAGAGTGCTTCTCTTCGCCTGATCAGGGCGGTTCAAGCGCTCATGCTCCCAGAATTCCATACTGATAGTGGCCTCATGGGTGCCACCACCCATAATCTCTCCGTTGGCGACCTTCAGGCGGACCGGTCTCCGGCTGGGCTGCAGGAATTCCTCCTTGAACAACCCTCTCCGGACCAGGCTCATCTGGGCACCCGTATCCACCAACACATCCACCACCTTCTCCTCTCGTCCGCACCGCACTCGCACTTTCAAGTGCAACTGCCGCTCGTCGCCATGGGGTGTATGGACGACTCTCACGGCATGCAACTCTAGCACGTCCGGGTGCATCAGGACTTCAAGGGTATGGTCACGGATGGTGTAGATCTTGGGTTGGTCCTGCCCGTCCACGGGGCTCTCCGTGGTCGCTCCTTCCTTCTTGCCGTGTCCCGTTCCCACATGTACTTCCCTTGGCAGGGCGCTCCAGGGGTTGGGAGTGGCGAAACTCAGTGGTTTTGGCTCTTCCGGAGCCTTCTTCGGCACCCGATGTGCCTTCGCCTTCTCAGGGATTCCACTGATTTTCGGAGGAGAGACCTCCGAGGTCCCACTCCCGTGGGGGCTCCTCTAGACTTGGCTTCCCGCAGCCCCTTCCGGCTGCGATCCGCCAGGACTTTGTCCTCCACTTTGCTGGGCTTTGAGTTCCGCCAACGTCCTCAACATGTCCTCAGCAACCTCCTCGATCGACCTCACTCGTCGGTCTTGGCCAGGTCCACCACCATAGCCTCTTCCTCCGCCTTTTCCTTGGCCTTTGCCTTGGCCCCTTCCCCCGTCTCCGCCCTTCGCCTTCCAGTCGGAAATCCGCTGCTCCTTGGGCTTCTTCTCGGGGTGAGCGGCGAAGTAGGCCTTCTTGTCCGCCTCATACACCTTGCACTGACGGTGGTCGTGTGCATGGTTGTGTCCCTTGCCATAACAGACCCAGCACCCATCGTGCTGAGACCTGTACTCTCGGAACGAGAGCGGTGGGTTCCCGATCCTCCTTGGTCCTTCTCTGTTCTTCCTGGGTCCCACCTGGCTCCATCTGGACCGATCCTGCCCATGGTTCTTCACGTTGTGCGCCACGAACGCGAAGAAATGGGCCTCCTCGTGATCCTCCCGGGACCAGTGGTCTTGGCCACTTCCACTTCCATCCTCCGCGGAGTTGGCCGTGTCCTCCTGGATCTCCCGATGATGGCGGTCGTCTCGGTGGCCTCGTTGTCCATGACCATGCCGATCCTGCACGTGGGCCTCGTTCTTCGCATTGAGCTTCAACTCCACCGTGATGTACTTCACGATCTCGTCCAGGCTCATGCGAGCGAAGATGACTTGCATCTTCAGCGGCTCCCCGCGCCTCCACTCCACGTTGTTGAGGCGCAGCAACCTTTGCCCCATGGAGTCCCCGAATACCTCCACGTACACGGCGTTCTTCAGGCCCAACATCCGGTCGGGTTCGCCCAGGTTCCTCCTGAAGAACTCCATGATACCCGCATGGGTATCCTCCGCCGCCATAATCCTCACCGCCACCCGTCGCTTGGCGCGCTTCTTCTCCTCGTCCTCCACTCTCCTCTTCCAGCTGCCGGGGAGGACGTCCTTCAGCAAGTGGCGGATCTCACTGGCCTCGTTCCAGTCTTCCACCAACTTGAGGCATCTGCGGTACTTCCGCAGATACCGGTTCCACTCCCGGACCCGCAACTCACCGCGGTCCAGCGGCAGTGGAATGGACCACAGGTCCTCCAGCTTCTGGTTTGGAGCGTCCACCCGCTCCTCGTCCTCCAACCACTGGAGGCAGGCCTGCTCCGTCCGGATCAATCCTTCCCGGATCTGATCCCGCAGCTCCTCCTTCAGGTCCTGCGCCAAGCGGTGTGGGAATGTCCGGCACACCCACTTGTCCCGCGGCGCTCCCCGCATCTCGCCGACGACCTCCTCGGCGAAGTCCTCCCAGTCCAGGATGAAGTCATCCAGGTTGGACGGGTTCCCGTCGTAATAGGGGATTTTGATTCCCCTGAGGTCGTCGATCCTGATGGCGTCTCCGACGTCTCCAGCCACCACTCCACCGAGACGGATACCACCTGTGGCCGGGGGGTTTGAGTACACTCCCCGTACATCCCTCTCCTCCATGGAGTGCGGTCCAGTTGGGCCTGAACCCATGGGGTTTGGAATGCGGGAAGGACTTCTTCCATCGGCCGTCCATAGATTCGCCCACAGATTTCCGCTTGGATGCCCTCGACTATGTCCGTCGGCCCTTCCCATGGTTTGCCCCTGCGTGGTCTGGTTCTGGATCTCCTCTTCCGCATAAACTGCATAGGTAGTCGTGGATGGCGGTAGATCCTGGGCGGCATGGGACATCTGCACTGTCAGGCTCCTCGGGTCCGTGGCTACGTGCCCTTCCCGCATGGACCCAGCCGGTGCCGTGTGTTCCCCGAGCATTGTTGACTCGCTGAACAGGGGAACATACGGCAGCGCACCCGGGTCAACACGCGGAGGCGCGTAGGGTGCCTCTGCAGGGCCGCCCATGGGTTTCTCCATGGCGCTCCTGAGGGTCTTAACCCGCTCCACCAGCTCCACCGCGGCCGGCTTTGCCGGGAGCTCCGGACCCGAGGCGAGGGGCTGTCGCTCCTCTAGCCTTCTCAGGCGTCCCGACATGTCCTCCACTAAGTGGAGGAGGCTGTCCACCACTTGCTGCTGCTTCTGCAGGGCCAGCTCCAGATTCTCCCGGTACCGGGCCTGATCAGCTCGCAGCTCCTCCATGTGGTTCTCCGCGGCCGACTGGTCGTCCAGGATCCCCGCGACGTCCTCCTCTAGAGCGTCCTTGGCGTTGTCCAGGCGGTCAAGATGATTCACGATGGCGTCCATCCCCATCTTCGGGTACTTGCCCATGAGGAAGGACACGTGCTCGCAGTGGCACGTAGCGTGCTTTCCGCCGGATTCAGCGCATCCCGCGGTTCCCGGCACCTCAGACTCATCACCCATAGGCGTATCGCCTATGGCGTCCGTCTCTGGGCCCGTGTGCCGGGGCACAGGTGCCGTCCGGGCCCTGGCTGGTCTCTCCAAGCCCTCGGCGTCGTGCTGCAGGGCGGGCTCGGGGGCCGTATGCGCCCTGGCGATCGGCGCGGACATCTCCGGCTCCGAAGGTGGCTCGTGGGCTGTCCGATAGCCCTCGGAGTGCCCCTCGGATTCCCACAGCCTGACCGGGCTGGGGTCCGTGTCCATAGCCCCGGCGTCCCTTGCCGCGGACTTGGGTGACCCGCGCTTCCGGTAGCGCCGGGCCCGTCCTCCACTGCTGCCTGAATGGCAGGCCTCATCAGAGTCCTCCGCGGCGGAGCGGAGGTTGCAAGCCTTTCGGCAGCGACGCTCACACATGGAGACCAGGTCCTCCATGTCACGTCCTCCTCTTCCTGAGTGTCGTTCTTCTCTTCGGGCTTCAACTTCCGGAGTTCGCCATGCTCTTGAACGTCTCCGCTCTTCTATGGCTCCAATCTCCGGCGTGGTCTCCACCGAGTCCACAATACGCACCCGGGGCGTACTTGGGCAGGGCTCATAAGGGCCCAAGTCCCCGGGTCGGCGGTTGGTAGGGGCAGCAGGTAAGCCTCTGCTACCATAAAGAAGGTCCCTACCAGGACCGGCCCCCGCTGTGCCCCTTCCGCCTGTAATCCCCGCTGACTTGCTCCGGATCAATGCTTGCATTTATCAAAATCCAGGGTCCAAAACCAAAAATATAGAAAATAGAAAATACAATCCTCCTTCAACCCTGAATGGCAACCAGATCCCACAAATCCAACAATAACCCAATTCACAATCCAAATCAGGCTGCGGGCTTTCGTTCAGCACACCGGTATTCCCACGGTGGCGGGCATGTACAAGAATTGCACCAAGGAAGAAAGCCCTGAAATTGGCATATGAACACATATGAAGCAAAGTTGGGGAGAGATGGAAACTTACACAATCACAGCCATAGACCCATCATTCCCTGGACTCAAGACCTTCCCTTGACTCACCAACATGATGCCCTGAACCCAGTCCAATAAGATGGCTAAATGCCATATGTCAAAAGTCAATACACAAACCCCAAAAATGTGTTCACTCCCAAGCCTCTAAATCCTAGCCCAATAGGGGAGGTGGCGTGTCATGGCCTAGAGTGGCACTCAGGACCATGCCCTACCCTGACATAACCTTGGTTGGACTTGGAGCCGAATGGGCTTAGAGAAATGACTTATGAGTTTGAACTCATAACATGTCAAAAAACTGCCAATTCACACCATATTGGCCATATGCACAAAATATGCTCAAAATTGAAGTTACTACTTATCCGAAGGCTCAAAGCATGCATGAAATCGAAGTCTAGTATTCATGGAGGATAGAGACCAAAGGCCAATGCCCATGTACATCCCCATGTCACCCTCGAAACCCCTTCGGATATGGGCGCCACGCACTGCCCAAGTCCGCCCATGATCTTGAGACCAAATCTTGTGATCCTTCGTGCGCCAAGCCAAATGGAGTACGCGATCCGGCATATGGTGGTGTTCAACTCCGAAGCACATGCCAACATATGAACAACATACCATGGTTCGACTCCCCATAGGCCTCTTGCTGTTAGCTGACCAGGTGAGTACACAAAACGCAAAAATGAGCAAAAATTGAGGTCAAAAACATGAAAATATGACCAAATACAAAGTTGTCATGATAGTATATCTCTATGCTCACCCATGATATCCGCTCATGGTTCAATACACAAATGATTGGAACCATTTGCGAACAATTCCCCCACTTGGATCCCCAATCGGGCGCATGGAGATACCTTCACCACTAACATCTACATGCCCCATGAAAATGGGAGTGCACCCATGGATCTCTTTGTCAAACATACCATGAGCAATACATACGCGGTAGACTTGGTCTAGCGCTTTGAATTCCACAATTGGGACATGGGCAAAGCCCTTGTCACGTATGGCTCCCCATCTCTTCGGCCACACGAAGATATATAACATGGGCGTGAGCATATCAAACATATACCATGCATATAACAAATACCCTCAAAATGTGGCTCCCACCATGATATGCCATGTCCCTCCATTGACATAACTTCACGTTAAAAATACGTAGGAACCCAAGGAAAGTTGCTATGCAACCCCAACACCCATGCGGCACACTCGAAAGTCGCATTAAAATATTCGGTTGCACGGTCCAAGAGTTATATATCACTTTATACCCTCTTGACCCTTTTCCCTTGCTACACCGGGCATGTGCACACACCAAAGGCGTTTGATGCTTCCTAAATTAAGTTGAGACCACGGCAGTTCCAACCCAACCTTCCTTATTCTCATTCCTCACACTCGCGCGTAGATATGGCTCTTCAAAGTGATTCCACGATTCGCTTTTGTTTCCCTTATATCTCCAAGTCAAATGGGTGGCACGTATAAGGGAAACCTGATTCGGGCATAGGGAAAGGAGTATGACCAATCGAAGAAGTCCAAATCAAGTGCGGCGATGTCGGAGTCGAAAATCCGATTTCGACATCACGAAAAATTCGGATTAAAGTTTCGAGTGCTTATTTAGAAAAATGCGGAAGCAACGAACCCTTTACAGATGAAATCTGACCCTTCAGAAACGTTTCCGCCAAAATATCTGGAAATAACAGTTAACCAATCGGTTAACGCAAAATCGCGAGCCAACTGACAGTCGCCGATACATTGACCATCAGAACGAAAGGCTGAAAAATTACGGAAACATTATGATAATAAAACCCTGTTGATTCCTGATATTCCGATATATAAATCACCGCTGGCGGTGCCTCGGTTCTGAATATGGCCGCTCATAGCCGGAATGGCCAAACCTATCACACTATCACATCGGGTTAGATCAGGTGGATGGGAGAGTATGATATCAGCCAATGGCGGCTTGCCGGCACATAGATACACACCCCAAGTGACCCCAAGATGGCCACGGGGGTCCGAACCGGCTTCACACGGCTCCAACCATGGTGGGGCCGGGGCAAGGGTTGGTGGAAAAAGATTTCATGTTGAGGAATGGAGGAGCAAGGCTCCAACCATGGTGGGGGTGGCAAGTTTAGGTACAAATTTATTTGATGTTGGGGAATGGAGGAGCAAGGCTCCGTGGAGTTGATGCAACAAGTAGAGTGCCTCATTCCGTGATCGATGCTCCTATTAATGGTATGCACGATGATGCAAAACAAAACATATTTCGTTCCTCGTACAGACCAAAATGTCTGTTGATCATTGACAAGTGCATGAGATCCGGTTGCCCTTGGATTCCGACTTTGGGACACAACCATTGGAAAGGTCAAGGTGTTACCCTTCAATGCTATGCACTTTCGTGTGTACCCTCGTTTTTGGTGTAATTTTTGGGTGGTGGACACAGGTTGGCATGGGGATTAGACGAGCTTACTATGGACCGTTTCTTGTTGAAAGGGTGTGCGCGGCATGTGTTCCATCGAGCATTGGTTCTGAAACCCCAGTGTCCCAGGCACCGAAATATTCCCCAAACGAAGATATGGGGACACGTGGTCAAAGCGTGTTCAATGTCACATGGTTGTTATCATACCATGGATGGAATTTCCACTAAACTTTGCGATTGCCTCTATTCTTTGTCTTCCGCTTCTAGCCGCTTGAACGAGTTGGTGCGTTCAAATTCAGCCATGTGCGCCAACACTTCGTCCACTTGCGCTTGGGATTGCCCGTCGACTGCAAAAATAGGAGTTAGAAATCACACTTATCAACTTGATGCCGAAAAATAGTTATGTCATGGCTTGACCAAGAAGGAAGGAAACCCTCAACCATCTTATCTCTTAGAACACAACTCAGAACCAAGAGGGCATGTGCTTTGGCCCTTGCGCACCATCACGGAACATGCCAAAAACTAGCCAACTTTCAGCAAAGAATGTCGTTATGAATCGTCATGACTTCAAAAAAAAATTGAAAACCCCTAAAAACACTACAAAAGTGAACCAAGCCCGCAGGCAGCAAGCACAGAATCGACTTCGCAGCCTATGTCCATACCCTGCCCCTCCTCAGATCTGCTGATGAAATACAAGTCACTCATCTACGAAGAACCGCCATCTACCTACGTCTTGCTGCAGTGGGGGCGCATGCTTCGTCAACAAACGGAAGCGTTGGTGGAAGCGTCCCTTGAGGTATTCATTCCAGTCGCCACTCGAATCCTCAGCTTACCCTATGGTACCCCATCATGGACAGTAGCACGGGGGACAACTTGGTAGAATGGGAATTCATGTTAGGGAATGGAGGAGCAGGGCTCCAACCATAGTGGAGGTGACATGTCGCCAATATCGGTTTTGTTGAAAAAAAACAAAAAAGCGGCCCACTCACTTCCACACTGCAATTTGAATGTAAGAGAGCCATTGACACTTGGAAAAGTACACTTTAAGAGACCCAAGCCTTTGGCTCCGGTCCAAAAAAATAAAGAGACCCGGGTCTACTGTCATAAAATGTCACTTGTGAAATTCGTCTTAAATTTCGTTGAAAATTTCGTGGAAAATTTCGTTGAAAATTTCGTTGAAAATTACGTTGAAAATTACACTTGAAAAGTTTGTCTGATTTCCCCTTGTCCCCAAGAGCCATTTGAGTGGCTGAGCACCATCTGGGAAGCGTGCCCCCTTCACCCATGCGCCCCCCCTTGGACGGCCCCGCTCGCCCACAACCGCACTGCTCCTTCTTCCGTGTCTCTTGGGTGTTGCCATTTTTCAGTGGAATTTTCCAAGTATACTCACCCCCACCATGGTTGGAGCCTTGCTCCTCCATTCCCCAACATCAAATGAAATAGTACCTACACTTGCCACCCCCACCATGGTTAGAGCCTTGCTCATCCATTCCCCAACATGAAAGCTCTTTCCACCAACCCTTGCCCCGGCCCCACCATGGTTGGAGCCTTGCTCCTCCATTCCCCAACATCAAACAAAATTCTACGTGCACCTCCCTCACCGACACCATGGTTGGAGCCTTGCTCCTCCATTCCCCAACATCAAACCAAACCATACCTACACTTGTCACCTCCACGATGGTTGGAGCCCTGCCCCTCCATCCCCCAACATGAATTCCCATTCTACCAAGCTCTCCCCCAACCCCCACCATGGTTGGAGCCTTGCTCCTCCATTCCCCAACATCAAACAAAACTCTACGTGCGCCTCCCTCACCGACACCATGGTTGGAGCCTTGCTCCTCCATTCCCCAACATCAAACCAAACCATACCTACACTTGTCACCTTCACTATGGTTGGAGCCGTGCTCCTCCATTCCCCAACATGAATTCCCATTCTACCAAGCTCTTCCCCACCCCCACCATGGTTGGAGCCCTGCTCCTCCATTCCCCAACAGCAAACAAAATTCTACGTGCACCTCCCTCACCGACACCATGGTTGGAGCCTTGCTCCTCCATTCCCCAACATCAAACCAAACCATACCTACACCTGTCACCTCCACTATGGTTGGAGCCCTGCTCCTCCATTCCCCAACATCAAACCAAACGATCCCTACACTTGTCACCCCCACCATGGTTGGAGCCCTGCTCCTCCATTCCCCAACATGAATTCCCCTTCTACCAAGCTGTCCCCCACCCCCACTATGGTCGGAGCCTTGCTCTTCCATTCCCCAACATCAACCCAAATTCTACCTCCAACTCCCCCACCGCACCCGTGGTTGGAGCCTTGCTCCTCCATTCCCCAACATCAAATCAAATTGTACCGACACTTGCCACCCCCACCATGGTTGGAGCCTTGCTCCTCCATTCCCCAACATCAAACCAAATCATACCTACCCTTGTCACCTTCACTATGGTTGGAGCCCTGCTCCCCCATTCCCCAACATGAATTCCCATTGTACCAAGCTCTCCCCCACCCCCACCATGGTTGGAGCCCTGCTCCTCCATTCCCCAACATCAAACAAATTTCTACGTGCACCTCCCTCACCGACACCATGGTTGGAGCCTTGCTCCTCCATTCCCCAACATCAAACCAAACCATACCTACACCTGTCACCTCCACTATGGTTGGAGCCCTGCTCCTCCATTCCCCAACATCAAACCAAACGATCCCTACACTTGTCACCCCCACCATGGTTGGAGTCCTGCTCCTCCATTCCCCAACATCAAACCAAACGATCCCTACACTTGTCACCCCCACCATGGTTGGAGCCCTGCTCCTCCATTCCCCAACATGAATTCCCATTGTACCAAGCTCTCCCCCACCCCCACCATGGTTGGAGCCTTGCTCCTCCATTCCCCAACATCAAACAAAATTCTACGTGCACCTCCCTCACCGACACCATGGTTGGAGCCTTGCTCCTCCATTCCCCAACATCAAACCAAACCATACCTACACCTGTCACCTCCACTATGGTTGGAGCCCTGCTCCTCCATTCCCCAACATCAAACCAAACGATCCCTACACTTGTCACCCCCACCATGGTTGGAGCCCTGCTCCTCCATTCCCCAACATGAATTCCCCTTCTACCAAGCTATCCCCCACCCCCACTATGGTTGGAGCCTTGCTCTTCCAATCCCCAACATCAACCCAAATTCTACCTCCAACTCCCCCAGCGCACCCGTGGTTGGAGCCCTGCTCCTCCGTTCCCCAACATGAATTCCCATTGTACCAAGCTCTCCCCCACCCCCACCATGGTTGGAGCCCTCCTCCTCCTTTCCCCAACATCAAACAAATTTCTACGTGCACCTCCCTCACCGACACCATGGTTGGAGCCTTGCTCCTCCATTCCCCAACATCAAACCAAACCATACCTACACTTGTCACCTCCACTATGGTTGGAGCCCTGCTCCTCCATTCCCCAACATCAAACCAAACGATCCCTACACTTGTCACCCCCACCATGGTTGGACCCCTGCTCCTCCATTCCCCAACATGAATTACCCTTCTACCAAGCAGTCCCCCACCCCCACTATGGTTGGAGCCTTGCTCTTCCAATCCCCAACATCAACCCAAATTCTACCTCCAACTCCCCCACCGCACCCGTGGTTGGAGCCTTGCTCCTCCATTCCCCAACATCAAATGAAATTGTACCGACACTTGCCACCCCCACCATGGTTGGAGCCTTGCCCCTCCATTCCCCAACATCAAACCAAACCATACCTACACTTGTCACCTCCACTATGGTTGGAGCCCTGCTCCTCCGTTCCCCAACATGAATTCCCATTGTACCAAGCTCTCCCCCACCCCCACCATGGTTGGAGCCCTGCTCCTCCATTCCCCAACATCAAACAAATTTCTACGTGCACCTCCCTCACCGACACCATGGTTGGAGCCTTGCTCCTCCATTCCCCAACATCAAACCAAACCATACCTACACCTGTCACCTCCACTATAGTTAGAGCCCTGCTTCTCCATTCCCCAACATGAATTTCAATTCTACCAAGCTGTCTCCCACCCCAATCATGGTTGGCGACCTGCTCCTCCATTCCCCAACACGCGGGACATTTGAGCACCATTGTTGCAAACGGTTATGTCATGTGGAAATTGAGCACGGGGGCACGGGCGCACGGGGGGGGGGGGGGACTTTGGCGCTAACGAGGTGCACCGGGGGGGGGACTTGGCGCTAACGCGGCGCAAGGGGTGGGGGGGGGTTGGCGCTAACGAGGCGCACGGGGGGTGGGTGGGTTGGCGCTAACAAGGCGCGCGGGGGGGGTTTGGCGGTAACGAGGCGCGGGGGGGGGGGGGTAGCGAACGAGGCGCACGCGGGGGGGGGTTTGGCGCGCTAACGAGGCGCAATGGGGGGCGGGGGACTTTGGCGCTAGCGAGGTGCACCGGCGATGGACTTTGGCGCTAACAAGGCTCGGCCTCGTTAGCACCAACCCCCCCCCCCTGCCCCGTGCGCCTCGATAGCTCCAAACCCCCCAACGCGCCAAACCCCCCCCCATGTGCCTCGTTAGCGCGCCAACCCCCCCCCTCCCATGCACCACCTTGTATGTGGACCTCCCTCAACTTCGGCTCGCATCGCTCGATGCGGGGGACACCCCACGCAACCCCTTAAAGAACTAGCCTCCTACGGTGGCTATAGGCCGCCTTTTGCGTGCACCGCCTTGTGTATGCACCGCCTTGAATCTGCACCGCCTTGTGTATACACCGCCTTGCCTGTGGCCCCTCAAATGACAAGACTCCTGCGTGTGGCTACAGACCAACTTTTTGTGTGCACCGCATTTTCTGTGTACCGCCTTTCCTGTGGCCCCTTAAATAACAAGACTACTGCGTCGGCTATGGACCGCCTTCTGTGTGCACCGCCTTGTGTGTATACCGCCTTCTATGTGTACCGCCTTGCTTGTGGCCCCTGAAAAAACATCACTCCTGCGGTGGCTGCAAACCGCCTTTTGTGTGCACCGCCTTCAGTGTGCACCGCCTTGTGTATGCACCGGCTTCTATGTGCACCGCCTTGTGCATGCACGGACTTGTATGTGGACTGCGCGTCTCGTGAGTGCCAACCCCCC
This sequence comes from Eutreptiella sp. 'Long Island Sound 2002', assembly GCA_964036045.1. Taxonomy (NCBI): domain Eukaryota; phylum Euglenozoa; class Euglenophyceae; order Eutreptiales; family Eutreptiaceae; genus Eutreptiella; species Eutreptiella sp. 'Long Island Sound 2002'. The sequence goes on from OZ038391.1 coordinate 59,274,501, forward strand.
CCCCCTGCGCCTTGTTGGCGCGCCAATTGACCCCCCCCCTGCACGCCTCGTTAGCGCGCCAAAACCCCCCCCGCGTGCCTCGTTAGCGCCAACCCCCCCCTCCCCAGCGCGCCTCGTTAGCGCCGACCCCCCCCCCGTGCACCTCCTTAGCGCCAACCCCCCCCCCCCCGTGCAAACGGAGAGGCCATTCGGGTGTGGTGCCCTCTGGGCCCCCTCGTCTACGCGGGCTGTAGCGCCGCAGCCAGTGCAGCCAGCACCGGTGGCACCCAGGGCAGGGAAGCACTCTTTGCGCCCTGGTGCCCCTCCACCTGCCCGCGGTACGCCCTCGGCCGTGGGGAGCCGGACCCAGCCCGCGTGGCAGCACCACCTGTGCCTAAGGCAGTCAAGGAGTGCGGGTCTGACCCCAGTCGTGCCACGTACCACCGCCTTCCCGTGCCAACAGGCAGTCGTGGAGTGGTTGGGTAGCATGTCCTAGTGACGTGGAGGTTGCGAGCACAGGCCCATATCTCCCCCGGCGGGCTCAGAGTCAGGCTCTCCAGCCTCCCTGCCGGGGCCTGGAGCACCAGGCACACACTTCCCCGCACCATGTGCGCCAACGCCGAACAACAATGGAGCAAGCAGGTGTGCCACAGCCCCCCCCCCCCCCCCCTCCACAAACACACAAGGGCACATACACACAGGCACGGCGGCATCTCCCGCCCGCGAGCGCCACCGCGGGGTCTGGGGGCGGTCAGCAGTCCGGTAGGCCTTGTGACCGGACACCCTGGTACAGCCGCCCGGTCGGGTCCGGCAGGGAAGGCGGCGCGGACCGTGGGTAGGCGACCAGGTGAGGCCTTCACCCAACCCAACCCAACCCCCCCCCGTGCGCCTCGTTAGCGCCAAAGCCCCCCCCCCCACCCCCATGCGCCTCGGTAGCGCCAAAGCCCCCCCCGTGCGCCTCGTTAGCGCCAACCCCCCCCACCCGCGCGCCTCATGCGCAACCCCCCCACCCCTACGCCCTGTTCGCAAAACCCCCCCCCCGCGCCTCGTTAGCGCCAACCATCGCCCGCGCGCCTCGTTCGCACCCCCACCCCCTCCCGCGCACGGGGGGGGGGGGGGCACACGGGGGTGGGGGTTTTGGCGTTAACGAGGCGCGCGGCAAGCTGGATTTGCGCAGGTTCAGCCAATTTCAGGGGTCGTTCGTCAGCAGAGATCGCATGGTTCGTTGATGCTAGGATTTTGGACCCGGGATTCATACCTCTGCAACACAGGGCTCCAATCATGGTGGGGGCGGGCAGCAGCTTGGCACAATGAGTATTCATGTTGGGGAATGGAGGAGCACGACTCCAAATATGGTGGGGGTGACAAGTGTAGGTATAGTTTGGTGTTATGTTGGGGAATGGAAGAGCAAGGCTGCAACTATGGTGGGGTTGGGGGAAAGGTTGGTAGAATTAGATCGCATGTTGGGAAACGGAGGAGCAAGGCTCCGACCATGGTGGGGATGGCAAGTGTAGGCATTTACAAAGAGCAAAGGGTGTCTTTTTACAATCCGAATATTTTCGAATATTTCCGAACCGAATCAAACAAAATTTTTATTCCGAGCTAGTGGGAAACCCTAGTATTGGCATCCAGAGAGCAATATTTGAACGTGACAGTACACTGCACTTGTTGAAGCAGGGGGATAATGCAGTAGGTCATGATGTTTGTCGTATCTAGGCACCATGTGAGCGGTGTTTGTTTGAACCTTGCTCCTCCTTTCCCGAACATTAAACAAAATGCTACCTCCACCTCCCTCACCCACACCATGGTTGGAGCCCTTCTCCTCCATTCCCCAACATGAAACCAAACCATACCAAACATGTGCCCGAGAACTTTGTGCCCAATGTGTAGGGTTTTCTTGTGCAGGTTGCCATTTTCCACATGTGTTTGCGCTCGCAATGCCCAGGTTATTGGTCAAGAATGCCGGATGCATCAAAAGAGCACGCACAGGGCCGTCAATCTGGGGTGATTGATTGCCATGCTACCGGGCTCCGCTTGAAAACACAGGGTGGTTTGGGGGGCGGGGACAAGGGGTGAACCAAAGAGATGGAGTAGGTTGGTAGCCGATATTTGTGGTTTCACGTGCTCGGCTGTGTTGTGTGCAGGCGTGGATCCGACTCCACGTCATACAATGCTAATATCAAGTAGTGCAATGTTTTGGCTACTTGCCGTGCATCAATTAGCGGTTTTGCACTGCGTCTACTCGCGGGTACACGTCACAACGAGCTCATAATCCCGTGCTCGTTGTCATAAAAAGCCACATCTCCTATGTGTCATCGATATGCATGGTTCTGGGCGGCATGCAACGTGTCCATCACGTCACGGATGGTCCCAACAGCGGTGGTGAGTCCCACAAAAAACCATTGCTGCACCATTTGTGCGGAAGCAATGCGATGTGAGGACGGTGGAATTCTGATGGTGGAGTTCATCCTTAAGAGCCCTTTGGCAAAAAGAGAGAGGGCACTCATGGCTTGGTGGCTGACAATCTGTATCACTTGGGTGGTTGGGTGCGTGGCTGGCTAATGCCGTGGGGAAAGCTAGGATATGTGTCCCTGCTTTGGGAGCCCACATATCGGCATCTTAGGTACCTCAAAACATCCCACATGGAGGCCCACAAAACGGAAAGAGAGCTTCACCAAATTCGCATGTAACATGTGCTTTGGAAGTGCTCGCAACAGTTTATGTAGAAGAATGGGCTTTTGAGACGGCAACCGTTGTGGAGCCACCGATGATTTCATTGACGTGTTTGAGACCTCAGGTTATGAAGTCCCCTACGGTGGGGGCAACATCCAAAATGGCTGCAAAGTGCGTGCTATCTTAAATGCCCAAATATGGGCATCTCCCCCAATGCCGCAAAAGCCCACTTGTGGGGAAGGGGCCTCAATAACCCTTGCCATCTTGGCAAACCAGCAATGAGGGATAAGATCACAAATGGTTGCAACTTCTTTGCGGTGTTGGGGTACCATACCTGGGAGACTTAGCTACATAGTTGGCGCCGATTTCGGGTCCCCAATGTGGGCAAAAAATCAGCCATCTACTGTTTCAAGCACATGCGCGTTTTGATTAGCAGCCTATTTTTTTATTTAATTTTTACACACGTGCTGAAGAGGCCACCTAAGACCTTAGGAGGCCTTAATTGCCCGCCCTGGTGACCCTCCAGAAGTCGAATTTGTTACCCCAAACTGGGGTGTTTTTTTAGGGTATGAAATGCACGGGGGGGAGGGGGGGTCACTGTTTCAGTTGGTGTTTTAAAAGCCATTTTTTGAACCATACCAATGTTTCGATTCTACATAGTCAATTTCCACCCCAAATTAGCCAAATTCCAAAAATGAAGCGGAATTTCGCCACTCCTTTGAAATGGCCGATATCATACCCCTTTTTCATGCATTTTTTGTCTCATGACACGCGAAATTTCACCACTCCTTCATTTTTTGATGTTTTGATACCCTTATTGTTTATTTGTATATTTGTGTGCTACTTTGATTTCATTTGTCCCGAAATTTGTGCCTTTGATGAATTTCATGAACATTCGGACAATCTTGACATGCAGTATGTTCCCTGTTCTGAGGCAAATATGTGAGTATTTGGTTTGAGGTGACCACAGGACATGGATCCGGCACTGCTAAGGGCGGTTGTGGCAAGTGGTGAGTTTCAGAACGTTGATGACCTCATGACGGATGTTGTCAATGGGGGCTCTGCAAGGTTATTGGCCGTCTGGGCCCTGGCAATGCTGACAAATCGACCATCACGGAAGCATGATGAGCATGAGCTTAGCTGCTGTTCTTTTGAACAGGTAGAACGCCAATCTTCACCCGCCTCCCTAATCCGTCCCGTCGCACGGAGGGGATCGGAAGATTTACCACAAAAGAGGGTTTGGACAAGACACCCTGGACATTTAGTGGATACCTGAAGATAGTGCGTCCGTGGGAGGGAGGGGTACGGAAATCACAGGCTGTTATCCACGTTCCTAGGTTAGGAAGTGCTACTTAGTTGCCAACATAGACTCCCAAAAGAGAGCCACATTGATGTTCACTGTAGAAGCAACTCTACAGCCCTTGGGCTCAAAGTTTTGAACCCCCCTTCCTATAGGCTATGGTGCATCCATCTTGTCTCCTCTCGTCCTCAACATATGCCGCAATCCAACAAATACTTAGAAGACCTGCCTCACATAGGTTCTCTTTGAAGTTGGGAAATAGGTGGAGCGGGGGGGGGGGGGGTTGGGCAAGACTCGAATCACAAGGGCCTGCTCTCATGATGCGTGAACCAAAGAGTGACAGCAATATACCAAAATCATGGTGAAATGGATATTCCAAGGTTTGAACAACGCAATGCCATTACTTTCCATTTGTTCGTTTCGGATGGATCCAATAGTATCCTTTGAAGGACATGTAGTGGCATTTTGGCAGTTGGTACAATTTCACAATATCACCCCTTTTGAAAATAGTTCATATATTGTTGTCGTGTAGGGCATGTTGTCGAGGCACTGCAGTCACTCAACATCATACACAGTTTTTGCACCACAAAGCAATAGCCCAACCTGACCTCAACATCTTGTCCTAACATTTCATGGTGTGAAATGAACCTCAAACCGTCTCCATGGGACCCCCCCATAGATGACTCCGAGAGGGCACAAACGAGCAAGCAATCCGGTGCCACTTTTTTTGTCTCCTGGATGGTCCACGACCCCCCTTGAATATATGCTCATGGCATGTGGAACTCCTGTTGCATAGCACACACAGTGCTTCACTGCGCGTCAAATTGGAAGACTGTTGTGGGGCATAGGTGGTCACGTTGCGGGGCACAACTGGTGTGTGGGGACACAAGCAAGGGGGGCCTCTCCATTTGGACACAAGGGAGACACGTCGCAGTGGCATACGGATGGTTCCCGCGTAGCACAGAGGAGGTGCTCCATGGGGGGGCGCAACATGAGCCACCAAGTGGGTTGACCCGGAGGGCACGAGGGGGGCTGAGCTAACCTTTGGGCACAAGGGGGCAACACCGGGGGGTGCAGACCGGGGGATCCCATGGAGTGCAAGTTGGAGCGTGCCGCAAGGGCATATGGCCCGTGTGGGGGAGCCTGACTGCTCAAGCAAAGCAAGGGAGAGAAGCTGGGGGGGGGGTTGCTGGCGATTTGTAAGGCAATAGGGGCCCGATTCGGCACTGCGGGGGGGGGGGGGCGCTTGGCACAGAAGGGGGGGGTTGGGTCGTGGGGCACAAGGGCTATGTAGCAAGCAGCATAGGTCCATGCGCAAGTCACATCCTGCGCCCCTTAAGCACTCTGTGAGCTGCACAGTCTGCCATTTGGCATGCTGTGATCTTCAGGCCCTAGGCATGTGCAGTGGTCCCTACCTTAGTGGAATCGAGTGCCATAACACGCATCCTGTTGACAGTGACACTTGACCGTGCACCATCACTACCCCGGTGAGTGGAAATGCTCGGGGTCCTAAAGCAACCAAAATTGTAGATGATGTATCGACATGCACTGATGGTCAAATGCAAGGACATCACGCTATCTCGTTGCTGCCTAGCGGTGCGGAACAACAAGGGCGCAAAACAAAAACTCCTTTGCTTTCAAGCAGCCAAATTTATTAGCTCCACTTTCGACGTGTCCACCACAGGAATGGTGGATCTTAAGTGGATCTCAACAATACAGCCGAATTTTATGGCCGGCGTGCCGCAGGGCATAATGGGGGTGGTGCGCGGGTCATTCCGCCGGCGTACATTGCTGGTTGCTGGAGCCCACGCGCCGCGGCGCATTGCATTTGCGTTTTTTGTGTTGTGCTACTTGGGTTAGAGGCCAGGTAGTGGGCGAGCAGTCCAGGTTCCGCGGTCGAACATTGCTCACGGGGGGCTTGTTTTCCTGATCTGGGGAAGTCACTCCCATACCACGCGGTCCAGGAGTGCGGTCGTGCGTGTACATGCATGCGCGTCGAAGTGGTCCTGTGTCGGTAACGTGTGGATCCCACAGGAGCACATAGTGTCGGATGGGTAGCGTGTTCATGCGTCCAGGGAGCCATTGAAGCAGGGGCTGTAACTCTGAGAACCATCAGAGGGCCTGTACCAGGTGAGCCATAGAAAGGTCACTGTGGGGCGGTGGGGGGGGGCGGTCTCTGTAAATGTCCAACGCGCACAGACAGGGGCAGGACAACCTGTGGGCATTGCACAGACACATGCGGACTGAGGTTCGGTGAGCCACTCTAGCGTATCCAGGACCATCAGCAGGTCGGTGAGCGAGGGGGAGCGGTCGGCCATGGTCTCTCTCGAGAACAACCCGAACACGCTGTGGCTCAGAGGAGGCAGGGTGGGCGCGCCTGCGGCCATCTGTGGGTCGGGGCCATTCGCTGGTCGGTCTCTAGAGAGACGGAGACCGAGGTGTTGATGCTCGGTTGGACCACGTCGGGCAGGAAGCTTGGGCATGGTCGAGTTAAACGCCCACTGGCAACGTAAGAGAAATGAGGGGCAGCCGAAATACAAGTGCTCCAAGGGGGGGGAATCCCGTATTTCAACTCGGTGCCTGTGCAGTTTGGGTTTGAAGTGCTCCAATTTGAGGGTGACAGGTAGTCGCTTTCGTTGGCGGTCACCACTGTGAATTTGCCTTTGCGTTCCAGTAGCACCACCATCACAGTAGATGCGAGCATGGTATAGGCGACCGTTCGAAAGGGTGGGGTGTACCCGGGATGACCGTTTCCAAAGGGATCCGTGTTGCAATAGAGTGCATTGAGGTGTGGTGCACGGGTGTGATGAGCGTTGCCCATCTGGTAGGAGCCAGCGTCCAATTCCTGTGTAACCACCTGTAGCTTGTCCTCTAGACAACGGGCCATGTGACACCAATGGTCACAATCCTGCGGACATAGGTGACTCAATTTGCCAACGAGAAATGGCATGTATACATAGAGCTGGTGTGTAGAGAGAGAGGATGGCCTGTTGTTTTTTTTTACGTTTCAGGGTCGTCTCACAAAGAATGGCCTATTTCAATACCCCCAAAGAGTGGAGTGAGATCCTCACCTGTTCGTCCTCACATGGAGCTACCATCAGTACCAATCGGAATGGCAACGCCGCGCGGTTTCATTATGAAAACCAACTCCAAAGGATGACCGATGAGCATAACAAACCACTGCCACGGACACAGCGCCTCGAGGATATACCAACCATGCGCTTGCCAACCGATCTTTTGAATGACCTCAAGGAACATTGTGCTTATATTGCGGTATCATGCCGGGGGGGGGGGGGGGGGCGATCGCCGTTGGCCAGTGCATGGAAGAGCTTTTAGTTTATACCCACGACGAAAGGAAACCTGTGGAACCTAGCAGGGTACCCGAAAGTGTGCGGATGATGAGACATGCGGTGCAACATGGCGACGTGGGATATTTTTGGCGATGGAGGCACGTTTTGTCGTGCAATCTAGCGGTGCGCTTGGTTCACAACCCGCAGAAAGTGCATGGGTGCAAGCTGCTCCATTGCGCACCAACGGGCGCCCCTTTGGTGCCGGGGGCGGTAGCGGGGGAATGGTGGGGCTTGTGGAAGAGACATGGTATTGTGTGCAACAAGCCTAACTGTCTCCACATATCAAGGCGGCCGTGGGATTTTCACTTCCTCGAGCTCTGTAGGGGCCCTTTTCTTTGTTCTTCCGGCCAAAATATATATCACTTGCTATGGTGGTCATGTTTTCGACAACATGCCCCGTCCCACGTGCGGGACCATAGGCAATCATTGCGTCCCTAGCGCTCCATGCACCTCATGCAATCAATACAACTGTGCGTATGTGCTTTCAATGAATGTGTACACAGATCGGTCTAGATTCAACATCATGTCAGCCAAGTTCCAAAGTAATTAACTCTTTCCTCCTCTGACGATTCACTGTTCTTCTTGCACTGTATCTTGTGCTTTCGGTAGTGCTTGATCATCTTCGTATTCTTCGGCCAGTGGCGCCGGTTTCTGATCTAAGATACAAACAAAAGACGTCCTCGTTGTATCTTTGAGAAGCAAAATCTTCCCTTGACCGGTGGTTGAACACTATGCATTCCCACACCGCAGCGCTTTTTTTCTCTGAAGACAAGTCGGCCTGCAGTTGGGCAAGTCCGTGCTCAAATCTGAGTCGATTTCTCATTGCATCCAAACCTACAATGACGGCTGCGCAACCATGCCGAGTTCCTATGGTTCATGCACAAGTACGTTGCAAGCCGTAGTGTGTCACAGCTCGGGCAAAGTCCAGCACTTGCCACACAACTGTTTCCATGAAAAGGAGTGACCACCAAAAAGATGTAACAAAGGCAAGTTTGGCTCAAAGACTATCTACTCGTGTCCATATGCCCAAAGTGTCAATGGTCGAGTGGCCGAACAATGATGTTATACAACCACAACAGAAAGAGGGAAGCCATACGTTGTACAAAAGTCGGTTTTCTCCGCTGCAATTGAGTCTCTGTCCTCTGTGCCGCATTGGACACGGCATCTTCATCAACATTCCTTCGGATGGCCGCATGTGAATCAACAACGTCCTGCAAATCATCTTCTGCTTCCGTGTCATCTTCTTTGTCCTCCGCCTCCTGCTCCTCTTCCTCCTCCTCCTCTTCTTGTTCTTTATGGACAGCTCCGTCGAAGGCATCACTGTCATATCTTGCATTTGTCAACAAATCCTCTTCTTCGTCCGTATCATCTTCTTCCTCCTCCGCTACCTCCTTGTCCGCTTCCTCCTCCTCCTCCTCCTCCTCCTCTGCCTGTTCTTCATCGATGCCTCCGTCAAAGGCATCACTGCCGGCTTGTGCATTTGTCAACAAATCCTCTTCTTCGTCCATATCATCTTCTTCCTCCTCGGCTTCCTTCTTGTCGGCTTCCTCCTCCTCGTTCTCCTGCTCCTCTTCCTGTTCTTCACGGACGCCTCCGTCAAAGGCATCGCTGTCGGGTTGTGCATTTGTCAACAAATCCCCTTCTTCTTCCATATCATCTTCTTCCTCCTCCGCTTCCTCCTTGCCCGCTTCCTCCTTCTCTTCCCCTTCTTCCTTTGCTCCCGCTTCCTAGCTGGTGCGGGTGTCACTATCCAGTTGCAGAAACTCTTTCGTATGCAATGCCAGCCCTTTAGAGTTCATGCATACATGTGTATGCCCCGTCTCCCGATAGATGACTCCGAGAGGGCACAAATGAGCAAGCAATCCAGGAGCCACTTTGCTCCTGGATGGTCCACGACCCCCCTTGAGCATACGGTCATGGCACGTGGAACTCCTGTCGCATAGCACACACATTCTTTGCGCAACAAGCCTAATGGAACCCATCCATCCAGGTTCCTCTTTGATTTCCACTCGCTACAACTCTATGGGGACCCTTTTCGTTGTTCAACCGGCCACAATACTTAGCAGTTGTAATATTGAAGTATATTGTGCAACATCCCTTCTTGCAACGAGGGGGACCACAAGCAAAATCATTCCGTTCCTAGGGCTCCAGACACCTCATGCAATTACTACACCTACGAGGCAAATCTTCCATGAATATAAGCCATTTGGCCTTGAATCCATGAACTATCGACCTGTTGAGTAGCGAGGTGTTGTTGCTTTTTTCGAATGTGTTTTTCCCACAGATCTTTGTATACAACTCATAATGCCCTATCAACCTGAACCGAACTCCGTGGTCTGCCTCGGCTGTGGGAAATTGATGTGTGGTAATGGTCCTGCGCAGCAACATTGCAAACATAATGGCTGCGAAGAAGGTTTTCCGCTATTGCCATTGCTAATGCCGCTGTCAACTCGCAACCTTGCTGTATGCACATGGGCATTTTCAAGCATGGCATACACATCTGCTGAGTCGCATCATCCCCTAAAACGCTGTGCCCTTGTGTTTTAGGATATCGGGCCGCAACTGCATTGGAGCGGAGCTTCGCAAACGACCACAACCTTGGTATGTCAATGTAATGTTGTTACTTGGGATGGCAATCCATTGTTTTAGGGTCCTCATTGCAAGTCGAAACATATAGAAGCCTTGAAACTAGCAACCACGCTTACCAATGCACTCGGTTCAACATAGGCCGTAGTTTTGAGGTGACCGTTTTGATCATGGTTGCGGCTTCTATTCCTTTTTGGTGATGTTAGAGCTCAATGTTGTAATTCCTCTCTTTTTTTAGAGTTCTTGCCGATGTGCAAGAAATGTTGGTTGGTGCGACTCCCAAGGGAGTCCGGGCATACACATGTATGCATGAACTCTAAAGGGGTGGCATTGCATACAGAGGAGTCAGACGAAGAAGGGGAAGAGGAGGAGGAAGCGGGCGAGGAGGAAGCAGAGGAGGAAGAAGATGATAGTGATGCCTTTGACGGAGGCGTCCATGAAGAACGCGAAGAGGGGGAGGAGGAAGAGGAGGAGGAAGCGGACAAGGAGGAAGCGGAGGAGGAAGAAGACGATAGTGATGCCTTTGACGGAGGCGTCCATGAAGAACGCGAAGAGGGGGAGGAGGAAGAGGAGGAGGAAGCGGACAGGGAGGAAGCGGAGAAGGAAGAAGATGATAGTGATTCCTTTGACGCAGGCGTCCACGAAGAACACGAAGAGGGGGAGGAGAAAGAGGAGGAGGAAGCGGACAAGGAGGAAGCGGAGGAGGAAGAAGATGATAGTGATGCCTTTGACGGAGGCGTCCACGAAGAACACGAAGAGGGGGAGGAAGAAGAGGAGGAGGAAGCGGACAAGGAGGAAGCGGAGGAGGAAGAAGATGATAGTGATGCCTTTGACGTAGGCGTCGACGAAGAACACGAAGAGGGGGAAGAGGAAGAGGAGGAGGAAGCGGACAAGGAGGAAGCGGAGGAGGAAGAAGATAATAGTGATGCCTTTGACGGAGCCGTCCATGAAGAACAGGGAGATGAGGAGGAGGAAGAGGAGCATGAAGCGGAGGAGAAAGAAGATGACACGGAAGCAGAAGATGATTTGCTGGGCGTTGTTGATTCACATGCGGCCATTGGAGGGAATCTTGATGAAGATGCCGTGTCCAATGCGGCACAGAGGACAGGGACTCAATTGCAGCGGCGAAAACCAACATTTGTACAACGTATGGCTTCCCTCTTTCTGTTGCGGTTGTATAACATCTTTCTTCGACCACTTGGTGGGCATATGGACACGAGTAGATAGTCTTTGAGCCAAACTTGCCTGTGTTACACTTTTTTGGCCGTCACCGTTTTGCACAGCAGCTGTCGTGTGGCGAGTGTTTGCCCGAATTGTGACATACTAAGGCTTGCAACGCACTTGTGCATTAACCATAGGAACTCGGCATGGTTGCGTACTGTTTATTGTAGGTTTGGAGGCAATGAGAAATCGACGCCGAATTCAGCATGGACTTGCCCAATTGCAGTCCGACATGTCTTCAAAGAAACAAAGTGCTGCGGTGTGGGAATGCATAATGTTCTAGATAGTGTAACATTTTGCTTCTCAATGATACAATGAGGAGGTCGTTTGTTTGTATCTTAGATCAGAAGCCGGCGCCACTGGGCGAAGAACACCGAGATGATCAAGCACTACCGAAAGCACAAGATACCGTGCAAGAAGAACAGTGACTCGTCAGAGGAAGAAGGTGCCAAATACTTTGGATCTTTGCTCACATGACGTTAAATCTACAGTGATGTATGTGCAAATTCACTGAAATCAGATACTCTTTGACCTGCCCTTGCATTTTCAGCTGACGATTCGAACGTGTACCCGGATCTTCGGCCCGTCGGTAGGCCGAAAAAAGGCATTCCGGAGTACACAAAGGCGCAAAAGCATGAAGCGCATAAGGTATTCAATTGGATGGAGTGCCCTCATTGAGTAATTCCTGCGCATTACCCGACGTCAATCTGGGCCATCAAACGCTGGTTGATTTCACCCTATGCATCTTCTTCAGACCTCCCAAATCAAGGCAGCACGAAAGCGCCGTCAAGAGCTCCAGGAGGCACGTTCCTTTGCTACCCTTCACGCAATGAATGACGAGCAGACGACCGAGCCCCTTTCGTGATTGTGGAAAGGGACTCCGAACCATCGATGCGAGGGGAGGGCAAGGTGTGACGTTTTATCACACTGAATTGCTCCCTATACAACGTGATAACGGTGGTGCTATTTGTTGACTGTGCCACGGTCATCTTTGAACATGTGACATGGATGACCGGTGTTGTGTGGTCATTTTATGCAGCCCATGGTGCACAACATGAACGATTGACATAACCCATCGCAATGAACCCGGCACACACCATAATTCGGTTGTTTTTGCAACTCCAGATTCCGAAGCGGTCGGCAAACTCCGGTGGTGAAAGAGCACCCAAGAGGCATTGCCACCATGTTGCCACCATCATTGTCACCGATTCCGATAAGGAGGAAGAGCGGCGTCCCCCAACATCCATTCCGGCACTGTTGACGGTCGGCTCTGTGGATGATTGGCTTGACCCCCCTCAAAGTAGTGACGACAGCGCTCATCGTTTGTCGGTTTCACCAGATGAGGAGCCGGTGGATGTGGCCTTGGCAACAGTACAGAATGCGCGCGCCGCACTTGGCAACCGCGAGAGGGAGCGAGCGCGTGCTCGGGAGGTAGCGATGCGCCGATCGGACGAACTACAAAGAGGGGAGGTGGGGCATGAGGAAGTAAGAAGGGCGCGGATGGAGGTTTTAAAGGCCATGGCGCACGTGTTGGCTGCACGTGAAGAGGTGGAGCGGGCAGAGAAGGGCCTAGCAGAGGCCATGCAACGCAAGGGGGGGGCGGAGTTGAAATTGGAGGTAGGCGAGGACATGAATGTTTTGGTCGAGGACGTCGAGGAGCTCGAGGACAATGAAAACCTCCCGAAAAACACGCTTGCAGTGGGGGAAATGGCGAGGGAACGGGAAGAAGTAGACACAGAAGAATTACAGCACACAGACACACCCACCACGACCCAGGTCAGCGGTACCACAGACACACCATGCCCTTACGAAACGGGGTCCGAGGAAAGGAGCGCGCATAGCGACACCATGGTCCTGGACCATGAGGAACCCCTGGACGGCCTGCTGAGTTTGGACCCCCGCCATATGACGGAGGCCGCAAGGCACAATGCGCCCGGCTTGCCACAACCACAACCCTTGCCAACAAGCCCCACGGGACCAAGAGCCACCACCAGCACACGAGAGACCCCACCACAGCTCGGGCCATTCGCACGTGCCGAGAACCCTAGCAACTCCCTCAGGCCACCACAAGAAGACCCCGAACGGAACCTCGCAAACAGCTCCATTTTTGCACATCTAGCCGCTGCCACACACCTCTGCTAAATTGCTCACATTTAGGAATGGGCCCTTCACCAGAGGTCGTGATTTGAAATGAAATCGAGGGACTTCACTACAAATGTAGGGCGCGGGTTTCCCCCCCTTTGTCTTCTCTGGCAAGCCTTCGTCCCACAAAACGGGACCAATGGTCTCTCCCCAGCGCATCCTAGCACACGCTAGAAGCGGACACTCGTGAGTGGTTGTGGATAGCTACATTCATTACGTCTTCCGCTTATTCAACCCCCCATGTGGCCCGTCATGATTGTGTTGATCCTAAATGCTGCTTTGCCCTCTTGTAACCCTTGCATTTCACTCATTCCGCTTCTCACCCCTCTTTACACCTATTCTTGAATGGAACGATGCTTGAAGGTCGCGAACCCTTGCATCGACAATCATTCAGGCACCAGTCACCGCACATAGCCGTTGCTTGCCGTTTCCAGCATTTTTGCAACTTGGTTGACCTTTTTGTCAACGTTCTCACCACATCTCCGTCCATCCCCCTGCAACCATCGGCAATCGGCATGTTTTCACCTTGTGAGACCCTTGAACACAAATTCAATGGGCCCTTCACCAGGGGTTGTGATTTGAAATGAAATCGAGGGAGGTCACTACAAATGTAGGGTGGCGTCCCCTCCCCCCCTTTGTTCTCTCTGGCAAGCCTTTGTCCCACAAAACGGGACCAATGGTCTCTCCCCAGCGCATCCCACCACACTCCAAAAGCGGACACTCGTGAGTGGTTGTTTTCCACGCTTGTGGATAGATACATTCATTACGTCTTTCGCTTATTCAACCCCCCATGTGGCCCCCCATAATTGTTTTGGTCCTAAATGCCAATGTGTCCTTCTGTGACCCTTGCATTTCGCTCAAACTACTTCTCAACCCTCTTTGCACCTATTCTTGAATGGAATGATGCTTGGCATCGACAATCATTCAGGCACCTGCCCCCGCTCATAGTCGTTGCTTGCTGTTTCGAGCATTTTGCAACTTTGTTGACCTTTCTCTCAACGTTCTCACCACATCTATGTCCATCCCCCTGCAACCATCGGCAATCGGCATTTTTTCACCTTGTGAGACCCTTGAACGCAAATTCAATTGGCCCTTCACCAGGGGTTGTGATTTGAAATGAAATCGAGGGACTTCACTACAAATGTAGGGTTGGGGTGTCCGACCCTTTGTGTTCTCCGTCAACCCTTCGTCCCACAAAACGGGGTCAATGGTTGCTCCCCAGCGCAACTGAGCACACTCTAGAAGCGGACACTCGTGAGTGGTTGTTTTCCAGGCTTGCGACAGATGCATTCATTACGTCTTTCGCTTATGCAACCCCCCGTGTGGCCCGTCATGATTGTGTTGGTCCTAAATGCTACTGTGTCCTTTTGTAACCCTTGCATCTCGCTCAAACCTCTTCTCACCCCTCTTTACACCTATTCTTGAATGGAATGATGCTTGAAGGTCACAAAGCCTTGCATCGACAATCATTCAGGCACCCGTCACCGGGCATAGTCGTTGCTTGCCGTTTCGAGCATTTTTGCAACATGATCGATCTTTTTTGTCAATGTTCTCACCATATCTCCTTCCATCCCCCTGCAACCATCGGCAATCGGCATGCTTTCATCTTATGAGCCCCTTGAACGCAAATTGCATGCCTTGTGGTATGCCAGCTCAAAGGCACCAAGAGCGCACCTTGGTTTCTTGTGGCCCGGCGGAGGTGAATTGCACATTTTGTGAACTGTTGTAGATTGCAATGATGATGCTGCACAATCAGAGGAAGCTAATTGGGAAGAGAAAGTCGTCTTCTGTACCTTTCGTGGTCATGCATGATGCCATTGCCTAATTTATTCTCAGACGGTATCTTGAGGTTTTGAAACATGGGTTCCACATATCGTCATTGTGTAACGAGGGAACATTTTGTGTATGCAGCTGCTCAGTAACATGCGATGTTTTCAAGCATGTGACGTTTCAAAATGTGCATCACACATAGCACACATGGCACACTCAACCTGCAGGCATCACATGGAGCACGCGTAGTGCAGGCACAACACACACCCAAAGGCACAATGGGACTTCATGCATCCGTAGCGCGCAAGACGAGTGGAAGGTGAACCACATGGTTTTTCCTCACGCCTCCAGTGCGCAAAGTTTGCCTGCCTTTCAGCCAGCCTTGGAACGTTTGTGCGCTGAGCCGTGTGGAGGTACAGGTCAACAACGTACCCGTGGTGACAAGAGCTCGTCGAAAAAGATACGGTGCGTGCGTAGGTTTCATTGTAGGGGCTTTTCTTCCCTCCGGCTAATTGAGTTGGCGATGTCTGGCCTATACAAGAACCGATCACGCTCCCACGAGGCATCCGCTCTCGTGGGTGCCATCATGGCAAGCAACGTTAGCAATGTTTTTTACATGTACAGGAACACATGGCCCACCAGCGCTATCGCAAGGGGTGCTAGTGCCCTCTGTGTTATTCCCAAGTGCTCCCGATGGCAGCCCTTCTATAGGACCCAGCATGTCGTTCCACACAGCTTACTCGTTGCATCCACTTAGAATGTTTTGCCCAGGGCCCACCCCATGCACAACATTACCTGCGCATTCGTGCTGCAGCCTTCCGCCCTCATGTAGCTCCAGGGGAAACGGTATCTAGTGAAGCATTGTGTCTTGAGATCATGTAATGCGCAGAGGTTGCTCCGAGAGGCGGTACCAGAGGAAACACGGAGAAAACGTACGGCCTGTGACACGTGTAAGCCAAATGATTAAGGCAACATCAGCGGCTACGTGCACGTGCAATTTTTGCCAAGTTGGGTGGGGGTAGGGAGATCCTTTAGGAAGTAGCTTTTTTTTTCGCTCAGCCACCAACATAGGAGTTGGCACATAGGACCTTCATGCAATGTTTTTTTCCCTTTCCAAAATGGACCTTAAAGAACACCATTACCTTCACTCCATTGAAGCCGGTTCGGACCCCCGTGGCCATCTTGGGGTCACTTGGGGTGTGTATCTATGTGCCGGCAAGCGGCCATTGGCTGATATCATACTCTCCCATCCACCTGACCTAACCCGATGTGATAGTGTGATAGGTTTGGCCATTCCGGCTATGAGCGGCCATATTCAGTACCGAGGCACCGCCAGCGGAGATTTATATATCGGAATATCAGGAATCAACAGGGTTTTATTATCATAATGTTTCCGTAATTTTTCAGCCTTTCGTTCTGATGGTCAATGTATCGGCGACTGTCAGTTGGCTCGCGATTTTGCGTTAACCGATTGGTTAACTGTTATTTCCAGATATTTTGGCGGATACTCCGTTGAAGGGTCAGATTTCATCAGCAAAGGGTTCGTTGCTTCCGCAATTTTCTAAATAAGCACTCGAAATTTCAATCTGAATTTTTCGCGATGTCGAAATCGGATTTTCGACTTCGACATCGCCGCACTTGATTTAGACTTCTTCGAGTGGTCATACTCCTTTCCCTATGCCCGAATCAGGTTTCCCTTATACTTGCCACCCATTTGACTTGGAGATATAAGGGAAACAAAAGTGAATCGTGGGACCACTTTGAAGGACCATATCTACGCGCCAGTGTGAGGAAAGAGAATAAGGAAGGTTGGGTTGCAAACGCCTTGGTCTCAACTTAATTTAGGAAGCATCAAACGCCTTTGGTGTGTACACATGCCAGATATAGCAAGGGATAATGGTCAAGATGGTATAAAGTGATATATAACTCTTGGACCGTGCAACCGAACATTTTATTGTGACCTTCGAGTGTACCACATGAGTGTTGGGGTTGCATAGCAACTTTCCTTGGATTCCTACGTATTTTTAACGTGAAGTTATGTCAATGGAGGGACATGGCATATCATGGTGGGAGCCATATTTTGAGGGTATGTGTTGTATGCATGGTATATGTTGGATATGCTCACGCCCATGTTATATATCTTCGTGTGGCCGAAGAGATGGGGAGCCATACGTGACAAGGGCTTTGCCCATGTCCCAATTGTGGAATTCAAAGCGCTAGACCAAGTCTACCGCGTATGTATTGCTCATGGTATGTTTGACAAAGAGATCCATGGGTGCACTCCCATTTTCATGGGGCATGTAGATATTATTGGCGAAGGTATCTCCATGCGCCCGATTGGGATCCAAGTGGGGGAATTGTTCGCAAATGGTTCCAATCATTTGTGTATTGAATCATGAGCGGATATCATGGGTGGGCATAGAGATATACTATCATGACAACTTTGTATTTGGTCATATTTTCATGTTTTTGACCTCAATTTTTGCTCATTTTTGCGTTTTGTGTACTCACCTGGTCAGCAAACAGCAAGAAGCTTATGGAGAGTCGAACCATGGTATGTTGTTCATATGTTGGCATATGCTTTGGAGTTGAACACCACCATATGCCGGATCGCGTACTCCATTTGGCTTGGCGCACGAAGGATCACAAGAATTGGTCTCAAGATCATGGGCTGACTTGGGCAGTGCGTGGCGCCCATATCCGAAGGGGTTTCGAGGGTAAAGTGGGGATGTACATGGGCATTGGCCTTTGGTCTCTATCCTCCATGTATAGTAGACTTCGATTCCATGCATGCTTTGAGCCTTCGGATAAGTGGTAACTTCAATTTTGAGCATATATGTGATATATGGCCAATATGGTGTGAATTGGCAGTTTTTTGGCATGTTATAAGTTCAAACTCATAGGTCATTTCTCCAAGCCCATTCGACTCCAAGTCCAACCAAGGTTATGTCAGGGTAGGGCATGGTCTTGAGTGCCACTCTAGGTCATGACACGCCACCTCCCCCATTGGACTAGGATTTAGAGGCTTGGGAGTGAACACATTTTTGGGGTTTATGTAATGACTTTTGACATGTGGCATTTAACCATCTTATTGGACTGGGTTCAGGGCATCATGTTGGTGAGTCAAGGGAAGGTCTTGAGTCCAGGGAATGAGGGGTCTATGGCTGTGATTGTATAAGTTTCCATCTTTCCCCAACTTTGCTTCATATGTGTTCATATGCCAATTTCAGGGCTTTCTTCCTTGGTGCAATTCCTGTACATGCCCGCCATCGTGAGACGACCGATGTGCTGAACGGAAGCCCGCAACCTGATTTGGATTGTGAATCGGGTTATTGCTGCACTCGTGGGATCTGGTTGCCATTCAGGGTTGAAGGAGGGTTGTATTTTCTATATTTTTGGATTTTGGACCCTGGACTTTGAGAAATGCAAGCATTGATCCGGAGCAAATCAGCAGGGATTACAGGCGGAAGGGGCACAGCGGGGGCCGGTCCTGGTAGGGACCTTCTTTATGGTAGCAGAGGCTTACCTGCTGCCCCTACCAACCGCCGACCCGGGGACTTGGGCCCTTATGAGCCCTGCCCAAGTACGCCCCGGGTGCGTATTGTGGACTCGGTGGAGACCACGCCGGAGATTGGAGCCATAGAAGGACCGAGACGTTCAAGAGTATGGCGAACTCCGGAAGTTGACGCCCGAAGAGAAGAACGAAACTCGGGAAGAGGAGGACGTGACATGGAGGACCTGGTCTCCATGTGTGAGCGTCGCTGCCGAAAGGCATGCAACCTCCGCTCCGCCGCGGAGGACTCTGATGAGGCCTGCCATTCAGGCAGCAGTGGAGGACGGGCCTGGCGCTACCGGAAGCGCGGGTCACCCAAGTCCGCGGCAAGGGACGCCGGGGCTATGGACACGGACCCCAGCCCGGTCAGGCTGTGGGAATCCGAGGGGCACTCCGAGGGCTATCGGACAGCCCACGAGCCACCTTCGGAGTCGGAGATGTCCGCGCCGATCGCCAGGGCGCATACGGCCCCCGAGCCCGCCCTGAAGCACGATGCCGAGGGCTTGGAGAGGCCAGCCAGGGCCCGGACGGCACCTATGCCCCGGCACACGGAACCAGAGACGGACGCCATAGGCGACACACCTATGGGTGATGAGTCTGAGGTGCCGGGAACCGCGGGATGCGCTGAATCCGGCGGAAAGCACGCTGCGTGCCACTGCGAGCACGTGTCCTTCCTCATGGGCAAGTACCCGAAGATGGGGATGGACACCATCGTGCATCACCTTGACCGCCTGGACAACGCCAAGGATGCTCTAGAGGAGGTCGTCGCGGGGATCCTGGATGACCAGTCGGCCGCGGAGAACCACATGGAGGAGCTGCGAGCGGATCAGGCCCGGTACCGGGAGAATCTGGAGCTGGCCCTGCAGAAGCAGCAGCAAGTGGTGGACAGCCTCCTCCACTTAGTGGAGGATATGTCGGGACGCCTGAAAAGGCTAGAGGAGCGACAGCCCCTCGCCTCGGGTCCGGAGCTCCCGGCAAAGCCGGCCGCGGTAGAGCTGGTTGAGCGGGTTAAGACCCTCAGGAGCGCCATGGAGAAACCCATGGGCGGCCCTGCAGAGGCACCCTACGCGCCTCCGCGTGTTGACCCGGGTGCGCTGCCGTTTGTTCCCATGTTCAGCGAATCCACAATGCTCGGGGAACACACGGCACCGGCTGGGTCCATGCGGGAAGGGCACGTAACCACGGACCCGAGGAGCCTGACGGTACAGATGTCCCATGCCGCCCAGGATGTACCGATCACGACGAATATGGTAGTTTATGCGGAAGAGAAGATCGACACCATGCAGGGGCGAACCATGGGAAGCGCCGACGGACATGGTCGAGGTCATCCAGGCGGAAACCTGTGGGCGAAGGACCCCAATACGGGGATACGGACGGCCGATGGAGCAAATCCTTCCCGCATTCCAAACCCCATGGGTTCAGGCCCAACTGGACTGCACTCCATGGAGGAGAGGGATGTGCGGGGAGTGTACTCACACCCCCCGGCCACAGGTGGTCTCCGTCTCGGCGGAGTGGTGGCTGGAGACGTCGGAGACGCCATCAGGATTGACGACCTCAGGGGAATCAAAATCCCCTACTACGATGGCAACCCCTCCAACCTGGATGACTTCATCCTGGACTGGGAGGACTTCGCCGAGGAGGTCGTCGGCGAGATGCGGGGAGCGCCGCGGGATAAGTGGGTATGCCGGACATTCCCACACCGCCTGGTGCAGGACCTGAAGGAGGAGCTGCGGGATCAGATCCGGGAAGGACTGATCAGGACGGAGCAGGCCTGCCTCCAGTGGTTGGAGGATGAGGAGCGGGTGGACGCTCCGAATCAGAAGCTGGAGGACCTGTGGTCCATTCCACTGCCGCTGGACCGCGGTGAGTTGCGGGTCCGGGAGTGGAACCGGTATCTGCGGAAGTACCGCAGATGCCTCAAGTTGGTGGAGGACTGGAACGAGGCCAGTGAGATCCGCCACTTGCTGAAGGACGTCCTCCCGGGCAACTGGAAGAGGAGAGTGGAGGACGAGGAGAAGAAGAGGGCCAAGAAGCGGGTGGCGGTGAGGATTATGGCGGCGGAGGATACCCATGCGGGTATCATGGAGTTCTTCAGGAGGAACCTGGGCGAACCCAACCGGATGTTGGGCCTGAAGAACGCCGTGTACGTGGAGGTATTTGGGGACTCCATGGGGCAAAGGTTGCTGCGCCTCAACAACGTGGAGTGGAGGCGCGGGGAGCCGCTGAGGATGCAGGTCATCTTCGCCCGCATGAGCCTGGACGAGATCGTGAAGTACATCACGGTGGAGTTGAAGCTCAATGCGAAGAACGAGGCCCACGTGCAAGATGATCGACATGGTCATGGACAACGAGGCCACCGAGAAGACCGCCATCATCGGGAGATCCAGGAGGACACGGTCAACTCCGCGGAGGATGGTAGTGGAAGTGGCCAAGACCACTGATCCCGGGAGGATCACGAGGAGGCCCATTTCTTCGCGTTTGTGGCACACAACGTGAAGAACAATGGGCAGGATCGGTCCAGATGGAGCCGGGCGGGACCAAGGGGCAAAGAGCCAAGGAGGATCGGGAACCCACCGCTCTCGTTCCGGGAGTACAGGTCTCAGCACGACGGGTGCTGGGTCTGTTATGGCAGGGGAAACAACCATGCACATGACCACCGTCAGTGCAAGGTGTATGAGGCGGACAAGAAGGCCTACTTCGCCGCCCACCCCGAGAAGAAGCCCAAGGAGCAGCGGATTTCCGATTGGAAGGCGAAGGGCGGAGACGGGGGAAAAGGCCAAGGCAAAGGCCAAGGAAAAGGCGGAGGAAGAGGCTATGGTGGTGGACCTGGCCGAGACCGACGAGTGAGGTCGATCGAGGAGGTTGCTGAGGACATGTTGAGGACGTTGGAGGAACTCAAAGCCCAGCAACGTGGTGGACAAAGTCCTGGCGGATCGCAGCTGGAAGGGGCTGCGGGAAGCCAAGTCTAGAGGAGCCCCCACGGGAGTGGGACCTCGGAGGTCTCTCCTCCGAAAATCAGTGGAATCCCAGAGAAAGCGAAGGCACATCGGGTGCCGAAGAAGGCTCCGGAAGAGCCAAAACCACTGAATTTCGCCACTCCCAACCCCTGGAGCGCCCTGCCAAGGGAAGTACATGTGGGTACGGGACATGGCAAGAACGAAGGAGCGACCACGGAGAGCCCCGTGGACGGGCAGGACCAACCCAAGATCTACACCATCCGTGACCATACCCTTGAAGTTCTGATGCACCCGGACGTGTTAGAGTTGCATGCCGTGAGAGTCGTCCATACACCTCATGGCGACGAGCGGCAGTTGCACTTGAAAGTGCGAGTACGGTGCGGACGAGAGAAGAAGGTGGTGGATGTGTTAGTGGATACGGGTGCCCAGGTGAGCCTGGTCCGGAGAGGGTTGTTCAAGGAGGAACTCCTGCAGCCCAGCCGGAGACCGGTCCGCCTGAAGGTCGCCAACGGAGAGATTATGGGTGGTGGCACCCAACAGGCCACTATCAGTATGGAATTCTGGGAGCATGAGCGCTTGAACCGCCCTGATCAGGCGAAGAGAAGCACTCTATCCGGGAACTTCTATGTGGCCGACATTACCGATTGGGATATGATCATGGGGTATGACTCCATGGTGGCCAACGCCATTGGAGCCCTTCCCCATCGCGCAACGCTGGTCCGGGAGGACGACGAATGCCTCACATGGCTGTCCACGGACTATGCATGCGGATCATCCCAATGGAATGCTGAGGAAGAGGATCGGATCGTCCAAGCGGTGCAAGCTGTGGGTGCCAAGTCCAGAGGAGACCGTGGAGTTCAGCTCACGGAGTATGGAATGGCGCCGCAAGTGTACGCCAGGATGATTCAGACGCTGGGAGCTGAAGCGCCCGAGACGGACGTCTTCGCTTCCCGGGATGCCCCACTTCTGCAGAAGTGTAGGAGGCATTGGCATAGAGGAGACTCAGCCTGGCACAGGCATTGGGGTTTGAAGGAGTGGGGACCCATGTATTGGCATGGCTCCCTGGACAATACCAGACGTACGGTGGAGAAGATCATCGTGGATAGGGCGAAGGGGATCCTGGTCATGACCGGCATAGGATCCACTCCATGTCCGCTGGAGGGTCTCAAGTCGACGCTGGACTCTATCACCCTGAACGAGATGTCATTCGGGCCAGAGGAGGAGTTGTTCATCGACGCCAAGGGTGTATCAATGCCCTCCCCGGGTCAAGCGTGGGGTACCAAGGCTTTCCTGGTGGATGGGGCGCAAGCCCAGCCCACGGGTGATGAAGCATTCATCCGTAGGGTGGAGGCGGTGCCCATGAAGGTCATGTTTGAGCCCAAGGAGGGGACGGATCAGCCTATTGATGGCATTGACGTCCTGTCCCATGCCGAGATCGACGACGTCGTCAACTACATGCGAATGGGGATGCACGACCGTGTGGCAGCCAAGAAGAGGCGGGCCATGGTCACATCTCCGCATTGGTGGGATGACAAGATGTTGGTCACCGGCAAGTACGAGAAGGACGAGTTCGTGGCGAGGGTCATGGATCACATCGCGGACCAATACGATGGTCCGGTTGGGTCGGACCCACCAACATGGGATTTTCCAAGAATGGGTACCGATAGCGACAGTCACCAGCCCGATGCCGCAAATTTCCGAAGATTATCGGTGGGAAGAGCTCCCCACGACGATGAAGACGGCATATCGGACGAGGAGAAGTCAAAATCGGACCCAGAAGAGGCCTATACCGCAGTGCGGTCGGTTGTATCTATACCGAAGCAAGCGGCTGAAGAGGCCCAGGAGAACCCGAAGGTCGCCGAGCTGAAGGAGAGGCTGATCAAGGCCTATCCGCGGCTATTCACTGGCGTCGCCAACAAGAACCCTCCAGATCGTGGGAGGTTTGGTACAGCGAAGATCAAGCTGAAGCCAAACCCGAAGATCTATCGTCATCGGGAGTACCAACTTCAGGCCGATCGGGCCGAGGCCATGAAGAAGCTATTGGCCGAGTTCATTGAGCGGGGATGGATCGAACCCTCCGACAGTGAGTGGGCCAGCCCAGCCTTCATCGTGCCCAAGAAGGAGAAGGGCGAGTGGAGGTTGGTGGTTGATTAGAGATGGTTTGAACGAGCAGACCGAGCACGACTCGTACTCGCTTCCCCTGATCGACTCCATTCTCCAAAAGCAACAGAAAAAGCGGATTTTCACGGTGTTGGACCTGAAACACGGTTACCACCAGATGCCGCTACACCCGGACTCCAGGCCCTGCACAGCAATGTCGAGGCCGCTGGGGCCCATGCAGTGGAAAGTGGTGCCTATGGGTGCCAAGAATGGCAACGCCGCTTTCCAGCGCATGATGGAGGACCTACTCGGTCCTGTCCGGGACTGTGCCGATCCCTTCGTGGATGATATCATCATCGGGTCCGGCACGGAGAACATGACTGAGGACGAGCTCATCGACGCGCATGAGAAGGATCTGCGCCGAGTGCTCAGCGAGTTGGACAAGCACAACATGGTGTGCAAGCCCACCAAAGCCTCACTCTTCGTGAAGGAAGTGGAGTTCGCGGGTCACGTGGTTGGTCACCGGCAACGCCGTCCCATGCCTGGGAAGCTGGCATCCCTGCACCACTGGGAGAAGCCCCAGACCATCAGTGAACTCCGATCCTTCATGGGGTTCTGCAACTACTATTCGGGCTATGTCCGGATGTATGCAGAACTGTCGGGGCCGCTGCACAAGATGCTGCAAGTGGGCAAGTTCGATGGCAGGAAGGGGAGCAAGAAGAAGCTTGCCTGGACCCCTGAGGCTGAAGATGCGTTCAACCGCCTGAAGGAGCGACACCTGGGGCAGTTGGGGCTGTTCCTGGTGGACCTGGACAAGGGATTCGTGCTACGGACAGACGCCTTCGACTATGCCGTGGGGGCAGTCCTCGAGCAAGTCCGGGACGACGGGACTCATGTTCCCCTGGCGTTTTGGAGCAGGATCCTGGCCGAGGGCCAACGCCGAACATGGACCGCGAGGGAGAAGGAGACATACGCCATTGTATGTGCGCTCAGGAAGTGGTCTGGCCACATCGGACTGCAGCCGGTGGTGGTTTGCACGGACCACCAGTCCCTACAGAGCTGGCACAAGGAGCATGTCGACACCCCCTCAGGACCAGCGGCTAGGAGGGCCCGATGGCACGAGACGTTCGCCAAGTTCGACCTCAGCGTCGTGTACGTCCCGGGGAAGGACAACACTGTGGCAGATTGCCTCAGTCGCTGGGCCTACCCCGCGGGCAAGGCGTGGATGGACATATCCAGCCATGGCGACGCCGAGGAGACCGAGGAGGCCAAGCGCATCATCGAGATGGAGAAGGTCATGGAGCAAGAGGGGGTCAAGTGCTTTGTGGTGATGGCAAACCGTACAGACCTGGCCAAGTTCCGGGGTGCCCGCGTCCAAGCTATTCGAGAGGAAACCCTCGAGCAGTGGATGGTGGCCCCTGTAGAGCTGGTCAGGTCGGTGCTCACAGAGGACTGGTCGGATGACTACTCGGCATCCGAGTACTGGAGCAAGTACTGGAATGCCGTGAGCGCCCCGTCGGACGACGAATGGCCCGAGGGCTTGACCGAGGATGGCGACAAGTTGTTACTCAAGGACAAGCTGCTGGTGCCCGAAAACCGAGTGGAGGAGCTCATCGACCATTGGCACAACGCCCAGCTCATGCACCCTGGCCGAGACAAGATGTAGCAGGACCTGGAGTGGCGTTTCAAGTTCCCTGCGGGGTACTACGCCATCCTGGATAGGTACTGCAGCGACTGTGCCGTGTGTCGGGCCACGAAGAGCCCCAACCACTCCACAGCGGGCAACCCGGTGTACACGGCAATACCGGAAGCCCCTATGCGGTCCGTGGCCATGGATGTGTTCGCCATGCCTGAGGTCACCGTGGAAGGAGAGACCTACGACTGTGTCATCCTGGCGGTGGACAGGCACAGCGGGTATATCGTGGCAGTCCCGGGCAAGAAGTCCAAGAAGAAGGACAAGAAGGACAAGCATGGAGTGGGGCTGCAGGCCAAGACCGTCGCTAATGCCATGATCAGGCATTGGCTGACGATTTTCGATGTCCCAGCGGTCATCTGCAGCGATCGGGGCAGTCAATTCGTGGGGACGTGGTTCAAGACGATGTGCAAGCACATGGGGATTCGGCATGCCAAGACCGTGGCATACCACAGCCGGTCAAATGGCCGGGCTGAGGTGGCCGGGCGGCAGATGTTCGAGAAGTTCCGCCAGCTACACATCGACGAACCGGGCCGGAATTGGTATAATTCGCTGTGGAGAGTACTCCAAGCGTATCACGACCTTCCGGGACCCACTGGACTGTCGCCCCATCGTATCCTGTTCCTACGGGATCGAGTGTCACGCACTCTCCCCTGGATGAACCATGGCAAAGTGGCCCGGGATGCGAACGCTATGATGTCTGAGGCGGACGACACGGCGGCCAAGGTGTGCAAGGCACTTCAGGACGAGCATGACAAGAGGGCCAAGTACTTCAAGCAGGGAAAGCTCCAGAAGTATGCTCTCCAAGACACCGTGTGGGTGGAGAGGCACCACAAGGATGTCCTGTCCAGGCATCGGCAGGCATCTTGGTATGTGCCGGGGGTAATCGTGCGGAAGGTCGGGCAGGATGTGTATGCGGATCGTGTGGGGGATAACAAGATCCTGGACCGTGACCATACCCAGCTTCGTCCCCGAGCACCAGACCCCAACGGACGTCCCTTCACCTTTGAGTTCACGGCCGGCGATGTGGACTCGGACGATGAGGGTGAGGACGACGACTTCACCGCTGAGAAGATCCTGGCGGACAAGCCGGACCCGGGGACGCCTGGGGGAAGGCTTTATAAAGTCCGTTGGAAGGGATTCGCCGCATCCAGAGATTCGTGGGAACCTCCGAGCAGTTTCGTGCCGAGGTATACCACGGTCTGGATGGACTACCTAAAGAAAAAGAGTATTTCTTTGGATGTCAAGGACGTGTTGGTCCATTTGGTTGCTGCTGTAGCACCGTAATGGATCCCCCCTTGGCATTTTGTTTGTTTCTGTGATGGAGGAGATGGGTGAGGGCGTTCATCCGGGGATTTTTCGGCCTTGATTGGCCATATACCCCCTTCACTCGATCTCCACGTATATGTTTCATCGTGGTATATGTATTTAGATCGATCGACGACGTTTTTCTATCTTTGATCCCCTTGGTCCATGTTGTAGATCAAGAGGAGACCGGATATGGCGTAGGGCACCGGTTTTCAGTGTCCTCACCCCTCCCTTGGGGCGTGGGGGACGCCTACGACGTGTGTGGGGCCTCCATGTGTCCTTGGGACATGGGGGGGGGGGTTGGAGCCCATTGGGGTCCTCCCGTCCTCTCTTCAATGACTTCTGAGCGGTAACAACGCTCTGAGAAGGGGGGTGAAGCCGGTTCGGACCCCCGTGGCCATCTTGGGGTCACTTGGGGTGTGTATCTATGTGCCGGCAAGCCGCCATTGGCTGATATCATACTCTCCCATCCACCTGACCTAACCCGATGTGATAGTGTGATAGGTTTGGCCATTCCGGCTATGAGCGGCCATATTCAGTACCGAGGCACCGCCAGCGGAGATTTATATATCGGAATATCAGGAATCAACAGGGTTTTATTATCATAATGTTTCCGTAATTTTTCAGCCTTTCGTTCTGATGGTCAATGTATCGGCGACTGTCACTTGGCTCGCGATTTTGCGTTAACCGATTGGTTAACGGTTATTTCCAGATATTTTGGCGGATACTCCGTTGAAGGGTCAGATTTCATCAGCAAAGGGTTCGTTGCTTCCGCAATTTTCTAAATAAGCACTCGAAATTTTAATCTGAATTTTTCGCGATGTCGAAATCGGATTTTCGACTTCGACATCGCCGCACTTGATTTGGACTTCTTCGAGTGGTCATACTCCTTTCCCTATGCCCGAATCAGGTTTCCCTTATACTTGCCACCCATTTGACTTGGAGATATAAGGGAAACAAAAGTGAATCGTGGGACCACTTTGAAGGACCATATCTACGCGCCAGTGTGAGGAAAGAGAATAAGGAAGGTTGGGTTGCAAACGCCTTGGTCTCAACTTAATTTAGGAAGCATCAAACGCCTTTGGTGTGTACACATGCCCGATATAGCAAGGGATAATAGTCAAGATGGTATAAAGTGATATATAACTCTTGGACCGTGCAACCGAACATTTTACTGTGACTTTCGAGTGTACCACATGAGTGTTGGGGTTGCATAGCAACTTTCCTTGGGTTCCTACGTATTTTTAACGTGAAGTTATGTCAATGGAGGGACATGGCATATCATGGTGGGAGCCATATTTTGAGGGTATGTGTTGTATGCATGGTATATGTTGGATATGCTCACGCCCATGTTATGTATCTTCGTGTGGCCGAAGAGATGGGGAGCCATACGTGACAAGGGCTTTGCCCATGTCCGAATTGTGGAATTCAAAGCGCTAGACCAAGTCTACTGCGTATGTATTGCTCATGGTATGTTTGACAAAGAGATCCATGGGTGCACTCCCATTTTCATGGGGCATGTAGATATTAGTGGCGAAGGTATCTCCATGCGCCCGATTGGGGATCCAAGTGGGGGAATTGTTTGCAAATGGTTCCAATCATTTGTGTATTGAATCATGAGCGGATATCATGGGTGAGCATAGAGACATACTATTATGACAACTTTGTATTTGGTCATATTTTCATGTTTTTGACGTCAATTTTTGCTCATTTTTGCGTTTTGTGTACTTACCTGGTCAGCAAACAGCAAGAAGCTTATGGATAGTCGAACCATGGTATGTTGTTCATATGTTGGCATATGCTTTGGAGTTGAACACCACCATATGCCGGATCGCGTACTCCATTTGGCTTGGCGCACGAAGGATCACAAGAATTGGTCTCAAGATCATGGGCTGACTTGGGCAGTGCGTGGCGCCCATATCCGAAGGGGTTTCGAGGGTAAAGGGGGATGTACATGGGCATTGGCCTTTGGTCTCTATCCTCCATGTATAGTAGACTTCGATTCCATGCATGCTTTGAGCCTTCGGATAAGTGGTAACTTCAATTTTGAGCATATATGTGATATATGGCCAATATGGTGTGAATTGGCAGTTTTTTGGCATGTTATGAGTTCAAACTCATAGGTCATTTCTCCAAGCCCATTCGACTCCAAGTCCAACCAAGGTTATGTCAGGGTAGGGCATGGTCTTGAGTGCCACTCTAGGTCATGACACGCCACCCCCCCTATTGGACTAGGATTTAGAGGCTTGGGAGTGAACACATTTTTGGGGTTTATGTAATGACTTTTGACATGTGGCATTTAACCATCTTATTGGACTGGGTTCAGGGCATCATGTTGGTGAGTCAAGGGAAGGTCTTGAGTCCAGGGAATGAGGGGTCTATGGCTGTGATTGTATAAGTTTCCATCTTTCCCCAACTTTGCTTCATATGTGTTCATATGCCAATTTCAGGGCTTTCTTCCTTGGTGCAATTCCTGTACATGCCCGCCATCGTGAGACGACCGATGTGCTGAACGGAAGCCCGCAACCTGATTTGGATTGTGAATTGGGTTATTGCTGCACTTGTGGGATCTGGTTGCCATTCAGGGTTGAAGGAGGATTGTATTTTCTATATTTTTGGATTTTGGACCCTGGACTTTGAGAAATGCAAGCATTGATCCGGAGCAAATCAGCAGGGATTACAGGCGGAAGGGGCACAGCGGGGGCCGGTCCTGGTAGGGACCTTTTTTACCATTTCCCCCCGTGGGCGGTGGAGTGTTGGGGTGGACTTGGGGGACCTTTTCATCTAAACGGAATTTTTCTCGAAATATTCTACCATTAGCCAAGAGACATGTAGCAGGCATGATACGTCCGTTCGCCAGAGGAAGAGGATTGGGTAAATCGTGTAATTTCATCTCCACTACCATTGCAGACTAAATTGTTTGCAAGTATGCTTGTGGACGTGCGGTACAGACATAGCCGTCCATGCGAAAAAGCGTCCAGGCACATACCTCTGATATGCGTCGTCCTTTTTTGGCCAACCGTGGTGTAATAATCCGGTCCTCCCACCGTTGTTTGCTTACCCTCGGAACTCAAATCATCCGCGTCTCCTTGGCCCCCTTGTGCTGTACTGATTCCATGGAATTGCCGTCACCTTGTCGCCTTGTTCCGCATTGGTGTCCTTTGGCAATATCTCTGTTTTGATCAAAAACGTACTGTCTACGGCGGAGGTGTGAACATGTGAACGAAACATACAAAACTTGTCCTCAAGAGGCAAGAAAAAGTTCAATCTCAACACCCAAACAGTTGCACAAGCAGCACCATTCTGTTCGATGTCGCTGAAGCACAATACAACGAAGGTCAATGAGGGTCACAAGCACTCAGAGCTGAAGAGTTATGAAGTAAATTCAAATGCTTGGGTTGTGCTGTCATACCGCAGTAGGCGAAAAGCAGTCGTGGCTTATGTCTCCTGTGGCGTATTGTAATTAAAGCGACAATGATAAGCTGTAAGCATCTTTGATTTTTGCGTACCTTAGTTCATTTTGTTGCCCCAAGGGCCGCTTGACAAATCCTTAGCAAGCAGCTTGTGACTTCTACGACCATGGTAATGGGTGACCAAGCAAACCCGCATCAAGTGGACGACAACGAAGAAGATAAGTGTGGACATCGTGCACCTTGCAACAACACCTCCATACCATTTTCACGAAAAGTGCGTCAGGTGCTGTTGGGTGACCAATGAGTGTCGTGCACTACGACGGTGGTTCCGGCTAACAGCATGGTCGCATGCATGCATACTTCTTTGCCGATTTTGCCTTTCCTTGTTATCTCAGAAAGGCAAGCATCGGACCCACAAAAGGCAGACAAGTAGCCCCGTGGTACTATCTGAAAGCGGGTCTGCACATCGGTTAGTTGCACATTCCAAACGAAGCGAAGGTTCGTATGTGTGCTACAAGCAGTAAAATTCTAGAGTCCAAGTGTCAACTGGCACGTCGACAAACATATACAATGACAATCGCCCATGTCGACTAGCCGCTGTCTTCCAATCCGCATTTTGACATGTCACCATTGATTGCCCACCTTTGGTTTCTTTTAGGCAAAAGGGCTGCACAACACAGTGCCAAAGCAGACCCATTCGAATTTATTGTTGATGCCAATGATCCGCAAACAAGGTACAAGGTTGTCGTTGTATCACAATGGCTCTCTGTCGCCCATCTTGGGAAAGTTATATCCCAATCTTTTCTTCATAGAGCAACGAGGCAGCAGACACCAGCCGGCACCCTAAAGCGGATTGTGTGGAGCGCCAACGAGGACAATGCTTTATTGGCCGGGCTTGAGCGATTCGGCAAGGGCAACTGGAAAGATATCAAGCACTTTGCTTATGATACCCTACTCTGACGCTCACCCACTGATATTCGTGACCGCTGTCGCACTCTTGCAGGACCACTGAAACGTTGCCCCCAACCCGAGGGCTTCCACCAATATGAAAAAGAAGGAAATGTCTATGTTTCTCAGAAATGCAGTGGTGAGAACAATGCATCATTAGGTATGGAATCTTCCTCTTTTGAACGGTGATGGGGTTGCGCATTTCTACACATTTCTACACAGTTCTTCCGAACGTGCATTGGTGAATCTTCAAATAGTGCAAACCTCAAATGATGTAGAGGGGCAAAGAGCATCGGTGTCCCTTTAGATGGAAAATTAAAGTCACCCTAGTTTGATGTTGCCCGTTCTGATGCATCAAGGGTTCTTTGGAGGGGGTGCATGGACGGTGAAGAGAACTGCGCCATTGCTGACAATTTTCTTCCGGCAACTTGACACGCTCTCATAGTACTGGGGACCAAATCACCTCGAACAGGGTTGTTGGATCAAGCTTGGGCGCCATAACCCTCCCCTTTTGTGGGGCTTTCTCGTGGAAGAACCCCAAGGTATGGCACCCGATGATTAACCCTTGTAAAAATATTAGTCTGGGACAGAAAAGGATCCCCGAATTAATTGTTGGATTTTCAACGCTGTACCCCCCCCCCCTACCATACCTAGGTTCCACTTGTTAAACAACCCATGATGTTGGGGGCCAAAGAGCACATCTTTTGCTTTGTACCCCAGAGAACAATGCCATCACACACCCTCAATTTCCCAAATTGTGTGCCAGAATCAACTGTCACTGTTTATTGGGCATACAGCTGCCGTCCATGTTTGATGACACTTGGCAACGTGTATCGTGGTTCGTCCAACATGCCCATGAAAGACATACTCCATTTTCTTATTAGAAGTTACTTTCATAATTGGAAAGTTGGAGGCCTATGAGCAATTAATGAATGACTATGCCCAATGGGCAACGAAGACCTGCGAGCTAACACGTGGCCGCATTTGGAAGCCAATTTCGCAATCTTCGGTGAAGCAAATTCAGGGAACAGTTCGGCGCGTTCTTCGGTTTACTCACCGAACTCACTACGTTCCACCAGGATGGACTCCATTACCGAAAATGCCCTTTAAAGAGAGCATGCTGTGGCCATACGTGGAAGCAATCGCGAAGTTGACCGCAACGTATAAGTGTGATGAGGTATTCCATGCGCGCATCACTTGGTCAACACTTTGTTATGTCAACTAGTGGGGATGATTTAACTCGCAGTGCCCTTTGGTGTGCATTCTGAATGCCACACTGCACCTTCTCCGACGTTCTAGGTTTTAAACTGTATTTCTTGGAACAAGTTCTTGCGACACGGTATCGATAAGTCCAAAGAAGGATTTGCTGCAAGAGATGAAGTGATGGAGCTGCGTGTGTTGGCACATGCAATGCTGCCCAACAAGGCTTCCAACCTTCTTCGTGAAAACACGTATGACCATCTCCCACGATATGATTATGTTTACAACAAAGCACGGGAGGCGGCAAAGGAGTGTCAAGAAGAAATGAGTCGATGGGTGGAGCAAGCGCGGCACCCTCAGGGTTATTTCACCAACGCTGACATGCTTCGAAGTAATGTGCAATTCACCACCAAGACTCAAGGGGACATGCAAGTCCGTTTTATAATCCCTTCAAGTGAGCATGCGAGGGCGTCCGTACTATACCTTGCAGCTGACGCCAAGAAAAGACAATAGTATGATGCTTCGTTGGTTTCGGAGAAGGAAATAGAAAGGAGTCACTAGTAGGGATAGGGATAGCATATCCGAATTTCAATTGCATACACCGAGCAATCATGTCTGTTGCAGCACTACTTTGCAACATGTTTGCCGTCCACATTTTTTGCTACCCTCTTAGATTCGTTCATGACTACCGCCGATGGCTGGATGTGGTGCTTCGCCGACCAAAAGACCACATCCTCTTGCGGACGCCAGCGGTTTCTGATCTGTGAGGAAGTGCTTGCCATACTATTGCCTTGGGTGCAGCACGTCCGCCCGCAATTTGATTTGGGGCACGATTACGTTTTTTTTGTACCATCAACTGGTGAGCCGTTTGATCAAAAGTCCTTCTCAAGATTTGTATTTGAGGCTTTTGAACGCCGAACTGGTATTCGGATTGGTTTGAATGCAATGAGGCATATCTTTGCTCAAGGTTTGCCGAATACAAGTGCCATGCGGCAAAAAGCTATCAGAAATCTTCTGCACTGCCTTGCTTCCCTGTTTTAGATTTTTTGGACGAGAACCCTGAGCCGTGTAATCTTGAGTATTTAGCTGTGCACATGATGACGAGCCCAAAAATGCTCAAAGAACGATACTACAATGAGGGGCTGCAAAAGAAAGCTTCAAAAGTGGTGTGTTTGTTAGGCGTTGCTTTTTTTGTTTGGCTGATGTTACGCACAATGGTGCCATCTCTATGTCTTAGGCACATAGGCTGACCGATTAAAGGGTATGCACACTGTTGCTCTCTACATATTTTGTATGCACAGCTCAACAATTGGATTTCCAAGAAGAAGCAAAGGAGACTTCCTAGCGCCCAACAACTGCAAGATAGAAATACCTTGCTTCTGAAAACCCTTGAAGCAAGACTTCAACAAGATGGATCCTCCCTTGCACAACCCGGAGATGCCACTGATGTTGAAAAAACAAGTATTTTGCGTACCTTGGGATATAACACCGTGGAGTGCGCAAACCTTTTGACTGCTCTGGGTAGCCTTCACTAGCGTTAGCAGCACAAAGTGAAGCCGTCCACACTAATATGTTTGGCCAACACATGTAACCAATGTGCTCTTATCTCAATCATGCGCGGATGTGGTGGTAGTTGCTGTAGTGCACCATCTTTTGCTTTGGGTGTGGCAGACCACGTGTGCCCCTACACCTACATCTCCCTTCACGGCGCGCACACACTATGTGGAGCTGGGAGGCCCTCTTGTGTGTGATGCCAGAGCTACGGTTGGTGTTGGTGTAGCGGGTAGCACTGTGGCGTGGCCACATTGTTGTGGCAGTTGGGGAGGATGGTGGACAAGTGGGACGGGTGCGGAGATGTGAACACTGTAAGGAGGAAGCGAAAACGGATAGCTTGTAGCGAAGGCACAAGGACGGGAGGAGAAGGAAGGGGAAAGCGAATGTAGGGTGGGAGGCAAGTGATGGGAACGGGAAGAGGTGGAAGAGAGAAGGGATGGCGATGCAAGGGCGATGCAAGAGCGCCGCAAAGGTGATGTGTGGAGGAACCTCTGGGCGTCACCCGACTTGCCACACATATGCAGACGTGACTTGAGGTTTCTTTGCCTGCCGTTGATGTGTTGCTCCTTAGCGTATGCCTTTTTTGGCCAGCGATTGATGTCCTGCGTTCGCCCTAGGTGTGCTCAGTTTAGTCAGGGTTCTCCAAAATGGCTTGGACCAACCTGTGCACCTTTGGTTGTTTTGGGGGAGGCACCCGCCAAGGCAACCCACCATGCAACATATAATCCATCATGTAGAGCAGTTGTAAGGTTTGTGAGTCTCAATTTGTCTATGTACAGCCCGTGTGCTTTCATAATTTCAAGGCGGTAGGCGGAAGTAACCATCTTGTTGTCCATTCCTTGCCACCTATCCATGTGTCTCTCCTTAGCCTATGCCTCTGTTGGCCAACTAGTGGTGTCATGCCTTAAGCCAAGGTGTGCTCACTTTACGTGGGGTTTTGTGACATGGCTCATATCAAACTGTGCACCATTGGTTGTTTCGGGGAACGCACCCGCCAAGGTAGCCCACCGAAAAACAATTAATCCAATATGACTTGTCCGCTGCCATGTGGATCCCATGACTAGGCAACGGCAACCGTGCGGGGCTGACAAGAATTAGCGGCAACCATGCATGCAGAGGCCATAAAAACAACAAGCATCCATGGGCCACTGGGCAGCGGTAGCATGCATGGTGTTCGAATTTAGTTCCAAGACTTCATCTCCAAGCAAGCGACAAACAAGTGGCACACAAAGTTCTAGGTGCTTTTTCATAATGTTTTGAAACTCAAGCCCATGTTTTACCATGGTAGTGTCACGGTTAGAGTCACCGAGCCGTCGGACGGATTGTTGGTGTATAACCCTCTTGCTGCTGGAATCTACCTCCGAGGTTTGACAAGCAGGAAGCAAGCGGCAACCAAACGGCATCCAAGCAAGCATACACGAAATGAAAACAAACACAATTCTGGCATTGCACTACAAATTTTACCGAAATATCGATGGATGATACAGCTACCTTTGATGGTGAAGCACACAAATTGTAGCCGGAAACTCAACAGTGGCGGCCGGAGCTAGGGTCGCAAGTGGTGGACCCTTTTTGCAAAAGCCGTCAAAAGGAAGCAAAAAGTGCCCCCTCTTGGTGCCATTTTTGTGTCTAGCTTCGTTGGAAATGGGCAGTTTGCACTTCATCCGGCCTAGAAAATACACAAACACCTTTGAGCATTGCCTCGTGCGTTTAGGACCTAATTAGTGTCCTTAATCACGTCTTTCCCGGAGCGGAACACCGTAACAGCGGCCTTGAAAAGCAACCTTCTTGCATATGTTCTTCAGTTCGAGCTCTTCGTGCCGTCTACTGCCATGGAGTGTGTCAGGCGTGGCGAGTACATGTTCAATGCACTAGGTTGCGACATGGATGGCCGAAACGCAAGGCAAGCAAGGCTAATTTTAAGATACACTCCGAAGCAAGAATTGAAAGCAAGGGTTGGTTGGTTGGGTGCGTTCAACAACAGTAGCAGGCATGGTGTTCATACATAGCTCCAAGACTTCGTCTCCAATCACACAACAACCAAGTGCCACACCAAATTCTAGGTGCTTTGTGATAACGTTTCAAAACTCAAGCCAATGTTTTACTACGGTAGGGTTGGTGTCACCAAGCTGGTGGGTTTCGTCTCCGTTTTATAACCCTCTTTAGTGTCTAGGGTGCACCCAACACGTTTGGTAAGCAGCAAGCAAGTAGCAAGCACGTGTGAAATCGGGGGGCATCACAGCTCTGTCATGGTACGTCGAATTCCACCATAATTTTGGTGGGTGCTACCTACGAGTATGAGGGACAACCACAAAAATCACAATCGGAAGGCTGGCGTCCGGGAACGGGTGGCGTCCGGGAACAGGTGTCACACGTGGGGGACCTCCATTTCAAAAACCGTGGAAAATCGCCGAAAATGGGCAATCTTGGGGCGGGTCCAATTGCATTGCAACCATCATGAATGATGAAGAAACACTTTTGATCCTGTTTCGGGTCGTGTTCACATGTCCATGCGGCACTCATGTGTCGTGTTCTCTGCGCACTGCAAGTGAACCCCAACCCAAAGGCGTCCACACGGCGTGCATTCGCCACCATTCTTCCCCAAGTTGAATGTGATTGCATCCTCACTTCCGGTGAATCTGCCAGTGTTGGAACTAGATCCGGCTAACCAAGCATGCAAGAAAGGGATGCAGGACGCCCAGAAAGCCCAAGCTCCCTCCTCAAACGTGACAAGGTTTGCTTGTGCAATGTGTTTTTGTGGTCATGTACTGCCGTCCCATCAGTCTGCCACGCGTGGACATGCAACTGCCATTGGGCCCCAGTGACTTCATGCATTGTCAGTTTGCAATGACACTCCTAGTGCCTCCCCCCCCTCCCCCTTCGTGCCTCTTTGACCATCTCTTTTCGTGTTGGCAATTGGCTTTCGCTTCACTCCGATCCCATCAATGTTTTAACTCGTACATCACTTGTGTGACCAAGGATACCCAACACAAATGACGGAACTTACAAAACAAAGCACATGCAAACCAGCATCTTGAGCAAAGCAAACAATGCAATTGCATTCCAAGCCATGTTGTAGTAGTGCCCCAGGATGAACCCATCATGACACCCATCTAGGTGATATGCTGCTACTGCGCAACAACATTCTGACCAAAGAGTCGTCTCGTGCAAGAATGGAGGTAAGCAACTAAATTAGTGCAACTTGCTGCAACAAGGAGACTTACCCTAACCCTAACTCTTACCCTAGCCGTTGCCGACCATCTCGCGGTTCCCGGGCCCGTCCATACGAGAGGCACATCCGTCAAAAATTCGGACGAGATACCTGTGTGCCTCTTGTGTGGTTGGAGTACGTTCACGACACGTAGCCGTATTAAATAGAATACGGCAAAGTCGCATCAGAATTCGCCAAAGAGGGCATCAAAATCTCGTCCGGCCGGTCGCATCAACTCACGAGGGGCGATGTGGCTGGTGAAGCGAAAGCCCGTCAGAGGGTGAGTAGTTTCGACGCGAATCATCTCGTAGCGGTTATAGATGCAAATAGCCTCCGCGGGCCGTAGCCACAGAACGCTGGTCGTATTATGTCGGCAAGGTTTCGATGCACATACGAAAGGAGGTTCCCCCGGCCGCCTCCCCCCTCTACTTTAGAGGGCCGGGGTACACCCCGAGGGGCGAGCCGAAACGACGGCGGCAGCGCTCTGTTAGTCAGTGGCCTTGTTCGCAAGTGACAACAGGAATCACCTCCACATGGCGCATGGAGGGGGCTATTACCCACAATGAGGGCCCTCAGATACTCGTTGTACGGGCGTTGTTGGCCATCCGGCTTTGGCAAGGAGGTAAGGTGAAAAGTTGTCCTCTCGCTTCGGAGTGACCACCCGACCTTGTTGCCATGGCTTGTTGGTTGATGATGATTCTTAAAGGTAACACCTTCCAAAGCAAGCGAGTGCGCTGTGTAACATGTTGTAGGCGATTGCGACGCGAAGTGCGTAATGGCGCAAGAGGTTTGAGCAATGTGCCATTTGGTGCTAATAGTGTTAGATCTAGCTGGTAATGAAAGGGTGAAATTGGATTTGCTATGATTTTACCACAGTTAAGAGCTAAAGGGTCCCATATTCCGATTAATTAGAATCCGCAACAACGATCCGCAACACCAGCTCGAATATTTCAATTAACACACCACATCCATCCACGAGAGTGGATGTGGTGGGCGAAGCAAGGACCCGCTAGAGGGCTAGTAGCTTCACAGTGTCATAAGTGGACCAATCTCGTAGCGGAGAATTGCCTTCCGCGGGCCATCGTCACAACGGCCGTGGAAATATGTCGACAGGGTTTCGGTGAACGCACGAAAGGAGGAACGCCGGCCGCCTCCCCCTCTACTTCAGAGGGCCGGCTTTTCTTCACACTGGGCTCCGAAACGACGGACCCAGCGCTCTGTTGGTCAGTGGGCCCGCACACAGAGCGCTGGGTACGTCGTTTCGGGGCCCTGCGCTCTGTTTGTCAGTGGCCTTGTTCGCAAGTGACAACAGAAAATTCCTCCATGGGCGCATGGAGGGGGCCATTACCCACAACGAGGGCCCAGTGACACTCGATGTATGGGAGTTATTGTCCATGCGGCGATGGCAACAGGGTAAGTCTGCTCGCTACGGAAGAAACACCAAATTTTGTTGCCATTGCTGTTTGGATAATAACTAATGTTTACTTGACTACCTTGCAAAAAAAGTACATACAAACAGTCGTACACAACGTTGTGCGCGTGCCCCCAGAAAACTTACAGTAACGTCTCGTTTACAAAGCAGGTGTACTCGTAACGGAGTTACCTTCACTTATTTTTAATATCATTTCAGACCGTCCATGGCAATGAAAATAGATATACAAACAAAATCACTCAAAAAAATGGTAATCCATTTTCCAAATCGTAAAGTGAACATTGCGTTTTGAACTCAAGCTTCTCTGCGCACTGCAGGTGAACCCCAACCCTAAGGCGTCCACACGGATTGCCGAAGCCTTAGGGTGCAACCCAAAGTTTGCCGCACAGCTAAGGAGTGTGAACTTG
Source organism: Eutreptiella sp. 'Long Island Sound 2002' (assembly GCA_964036045.1). Classification (NCBI taxonomy): domain Eukaryota; phylum Euglenozoa; class Euglenophyceae; order Eutreptiales; family Eutreptiaceae; genus Eutreptiella; species Eutreptiella sp. 'Long Island Sound 2002'. The sequence goes on from OZ038391.1 coordinate 59,313,298, forward strand.
AGCTAGGCGCATCATTTTGCCATTGGCCATCTGTTGTTGCCCCTCAGTGCGTCACAGTGCTTAAATGTACACCAATTTTCAAAACATCGCATGTCAAATTGATTAATGATTCTTCGTGATTGTTTGCACGCTCATTTGCTACATGGTAGACACTTGCGTCTCCAATATATCCGTCGCATTTATGGTGACACCAGCTTAGTCCCAATATTCAATCTTGATTGGAGTTACCGAGTCGTAGGTCCCAGTGTTGGTTCATAACCCTGTGTAGTGTCTCGAATTCACCTCCGAACTTTGGCAAGCACTCATCAAGCAGCAACCAAGTAGCATGCAATCAAGGAGACACGAAATGGAAGAAATCACCCCTGTGTCAGTGTACTCCAAATTCCGCCGAAACGTCGATGGTTGATACATGTGGTCATGAGAGGCAATCACACTAATTGTTGCCAGAAAGTCAGCAATGGCGGATGGGAAAAGGGTCGCAGGTGGAGCACCCTTTGTTTTAAAAAAACAGCTCTCAAAAGGGTTAGGGTTGAGGTTAGGTGTCGAAAGCAAGGAAAGAATGCCCCCTCTTGAATTATTTATGTGACTAGCTTCTCCTTTGCGGGCAAAATTTAACCGGAAACAAGCTAGACAATGAAAAACACCTTTTATCATCGCCTCGCAAGTTCCGAACCCGATTAGTATGCTGAATCACCTCTCACCCGCCTCAAAATAGGCAATACCAACCTTGAAAGACCCTTCTTGCATACTTCTTAGAGTTCCACCTCCCGGTGCCGTGGACTGCCATGGAGTGTGTGGCATATCCTTGTGGTGACCAAACGGCATCGCTTCACGAACCTTTGGCTCCAAAACATCCCAATATGCAAGTCCAAGAAATCTCAAAACAAGGTCAAAATAGAATGCTAGTTTTTGGCACCGATGGCGGAAACACAAGGCAGGCAAGGCTAGTTTTATGGTGCACTGCAGACCAAGAAGTGAAGGCAAGGAGAGAACATGTTCCACATTGATGGGATTTTCGACCTTCCTTTCTTTCGTTAGCAATTGTTGTTGAGCATGAGTTGCTCACCTACCGGTGACTCCAATCCCCAAAGACCAAATGAACGTAGCGACGAGTCGGAGCCCAAGAGGTGTGCTTGTGGACTCACCTTTGGTCAGCCTCTGCCAACGTCTTTTTTTTTCTACGTTGTTGCGTTGACATGACTTCGGCACTGCCTAGCGCCATTGTTTAAGATTATAAAGTGCCATTTCACTTTAGGAGAAAAATCGGCAGCCGTACCTTGGAAGTAGCGGAATCGCATCTTCATGTCCAAGTTGATCTCCATCACGGCTTGCAAGCCCAACCTGCGTCACATGTTGGTGTTGAGCCATTACCATTGCAAGCTCTCAGCATCTCTTCCGAAGACTTGGCTGTTGCGGTGAACGATCACCCAGGTTTGCAAGCAACACCTACATTAAGTGGTGTAGATCAACCTCTAATGGATGGCACTGTACCCAGTGGTCTACGCATACCATCAAGCGACCTCCAGCAAGCTCTTGCTGCTTTGGAAAACACGAAGGACTGGAGGCAATATTGGTATGTGAAATGTGCATGGGTATGTGATTGGTCCATTCTACGACTTCTACGACAATTCTACGGTCCATGACGGCACCCCGCATTGTTCTTTCTAGGCATGATAATGGACTACTAGCACAGAAGGTAGCCGCCATGTTTGACAAGCTTGCTGAATGTGGACCGCATGAGGCATTTTTCTTTGACCACCGGGGTATGCTAAATGAGGTTTTTGTTAAGCATTTGTTTTATCTTTTTTTCATCAAGCATCATTTTTCGCATCCTATTTAGATTGGAAGGCAGAGTTGCGCAAGGTAAGTGATTCATCAAACGTAGAACTGTACGGAGAATGGATGAAAGGGCTTATAGATGTCCATACGGATGATGACTTGGCTCAAATGATACTGATGCACAACCTACGAAGTACCGCACCATGGGCTGATTTGGATCGCATCAAGTATCGCGCCAAGCATAGCCCATCGATTGCTGATTTGAGTGAAATATGCCGACAAAACGACAATGAACGGCCGTACGGGCCGCAAGAGGTATATTCTCATAGGCTCTTAGACGCCCTACGTAGAATGGACCGAAGTGCGTTCCACTGTACCGGCGACTACTCCTACATTCTATTTTTGAATGTCAGATTTTCTCAGATGCGGCCATCAAGTGGCTCTTAGAAAGAGCTCCCACCAAGGCAGCCAGAACGAGACTCCTCAATTTTCTGAATACAACAGCCGGTTTTCCGTGTCAATTATCCAGATTTCTTGGTGAAGAGTGTTGGACTCGTCCCAATGCAAAGTATGTTTGTACTTTGCTAGATGAAGGACCTTCCATTCTGCCTCTAGGCGCATGCACTATACAATGCGATCTCTAGGTCTCCACGATTCAAAGCGGAAAGAGGTTTGAAACAACCGGCAGCTAGTGGAACTCCTTTGGAGGAGTGCAAATTTTACATCTGCTCCAAAGCCGGCAACCAAGTATGCCTGGATTGCTCGTGTGAAGGTGTAATGTGACCATTAATGGCAAATGTGTCCTCTTGAGTCTTCTGTTGTTCTTTGTTGTTGTCTGTTGCACTAATACTCGACTTCCTACATTTTCATTAGATTCAAGATAGATATCATAGATGGTTGATATCCCGGCTTGAAATTCAACATGCGACCATCTCTTTACAAACTCTGCGGCAACAAGCCATCCTAACTGGGACGGGTAGCACATATGTACTACCAGTTTTGGAGGACGTCATTGACCAAGCTTCGTTTGCCGTCCCTGAGGTAGGCACTACCATCTCGCAACATTCGACACGCATGCACAACAAAGCTTGTTGTGGGCCGCCGCATCCATGTCCCCTCACGTTGCTCATCAGGAAGGCGATATAACTGGAGAGAATTTCTCTCAAGAAGCTTTGCAAACCCTTCTTTCACAAGCTTTGCAACGTCCAAAGCAACTAGTTGGTGTGTTGGTGCGCAGAACATCCCAACCCCAACGCAGCTAAATCGCTTCTGATACCATTTTGTTTGTGCCCTAGTCACAAGGCGCGGACCAGCATCTGATACATCCCAGCCTGGAGGGGGCCAAGGTGCGTGTCCACTGCCAATTGGGAGTGGCAATGATGAGCCGGAGAATGGAAGAAGTGGCCGCGACACATTGGAAGATTCTGAAAGGGATGAGAGGAAGGATGCCGTAGCCGAAGCTGGGGATGGTAGCCATCCCGATGAAGACGATGCCATAGGTGGCAACAATGAGAAGGACTTCCCATCAATCAAAGTTGCCATGAAAAGAGAGGTTGTTCATTACCACTTTGAGCAGGTGCGTATGTTTTCAAGTTGCTTGTTCTGCTTTTGTATCAGCGAAATCGTTTTAGAACTAAAAGGGGCCGGGGATGGTGTGGTGTTTTGACACATTATTGCCCTTGGTAGGACTTGTTGGATGTTGCCTCTAGGCTAAGCAATGAGAATCCGGAGATTGCCTGGCAAAGGATGCAACAAATGCCGAAGTTGGCGGACAAGTTTGCTCCCATTGAGATTCATGGAAAGACGCCACAACAAGTTATTACATCCCGGCTACAACATGCAGATCCTGCTGGCACAGGATTTACAAATTTAATGCGCAGCTGGTATGTTGCACAAGTAGACTTATGTACTTCCATTTGTTTGTCCCGTTTTTCTATGTGTTGGAGATGCATTTGCACTTCGGCTAGTTATGATGACAATAATCCTCCGTACTTTGAGGAGTTAAGTTTTTCTTTTCTGTCCCCACTCTAGGTATTCATTGGGCAATTGGCTTGCAATACTGAAGCATGCCAAGGATTATGGATGCTCCCTCAAGAAGTTGCATGATATTATACGAACTTTTGGACTTTGTAATAACACCGGGTATGCATCTCTCTGTGAACCGAATTTTGTTGGTTTGTGTATTCATGTTGAGGCACTGTATCTTCTGTCTAGGCATTGTACTTGTGCCACCATCAAAGAGCTACGTGTGGCAAGGAAGCTTTTTGAGCTTTGCATGAAGTACAAAGGGTTGGTGATGTTCTCCAAGAAATGGGATGTATGTTCACCGACGTTGTCCACCGTGGTAATCGTAATTGCCTTTGTCCGATGGCACCGTTTCCCATGTCTTTGCAGATGAGACAATACAGAGACCAACCTACTATCAAGGTTGACGCTATTTGTTCCAACTTGGTGAAGGTGGAGGCCTCTTGCCACCATGTGGAAACACAGCGTATCCTAGAATGTGCGAAACAGTATGTTGCAAGGGTGTTTACGAATATGCAGCCATTCCAATGTGGTTTTGAAGCAAGAAAGTTATTCTTGTTCTTTTTAGGGTGGCTGTTATCCGTAAGGAATGGTGCTTGAGGAATCAAGAATCCTTCCATGCATCTTTACTTGAAGTGTTGAAGGAGAAGATAATTTCCCTCAACGTTGATAGGTGTGTTCCTCGCCATGATCCATCCAAGCTAGAAGTCGGAAAGATTTTGTGATTTCTCTTCACCTTTCCTTTTAGGTTTGGCATTGATGTGGTGTCTGATTATCTTGTCAAGTTCGGACCTGCAACAGAAGAGTTGTTGACCCATGGTGTCGGACCCGGTCTTGTTGGCAAGGACTTGGAAAGGAACGCCCTTGCAGTGGTGATTTTTTATGGGCCAACTCCGATCTCCGCTCTGTGCTTGCAACAACTAGTAGATCTACGATGGCTTGCATTCTGTGGTTTGGCCACCAATGGCGGTTGGCAACACATGGGACTTGCCGCCTTTCTTGTGAGCCTTGCAACTTCATGTTGTGCCACATTACAATATAAGTCTATCTCTGGAAATGCAACCAACAATGCTTTGCCATTTTGGGAGAAGATGGGTTGTGAAAAGTCGCTAAACAACTCTTGGCTTTTGGACAACGGCTTTGCAGATGAGTATATTGCTACACGGATGGCGCTTGGCATACAAGTTAGTGATGACATGGGCACAGGGTTCTTCATAAAACCGAAAGCGAATAATTGCAAAGAGATATGGGACAAGGTTGTTGAAAAGGTGTCGAGGAAAAGGGCAAGATGATTTGAACCCGGGGTCATTGGAACTGGCTATGGTTTGCATTTTGTGTCTTTCCATTAGGATGGTGTTGTTTATGTGGGATGAAGTTGTTGCAAACGTCATGCGAAAACCAGGACGAAAAGGTTGCCACAGGAAGACGGGATTTGGTGAAAGTTTGAACAATGCATGCTTCCATTGGGGCTGCTTTTTTTGTTTGTTTTCCATGATCTTTCCGCTGGGCGGCATTGTTCACCCTTTGAATTTTGATGATTTGTGTGCCATGTCCTGCTATATGTTGTTCCAATAGGTGAGAAATAGGCAATCGTTCTAGATGTGTCGTGATCTCCTCCACCAAAGCCGCATTGTGGCCCTAATTTGGGAACCCTTTTGTGCTCACCTTGCACTTCTTTGGGCCTTTTGATTGTCCTTTATGTGTATGTGGCGGGCTATTCAAGATGCCCAGGATGTTGTCCCGCATTACTCACCCACACTTGCATTTCCACATTAGTAGTGTCGACCGGAAAATTGAATGCAAGAGGAGGCATGTTTGCCTCCTTGAAACGGCATATCACTTTCACATTATTTGTTGAAATGCTCCTGGACAATGACAATAACAACGACATTGACAATGTGTGATGTTGTTTTTTTCTGAGCTACCGCTTCCGTCCTGAAGCGGTAGCCTACATGCATGTCGTGTATGACCCGGCAATTGGGGAAGTGAGCACAAATTGCTCATTGTGGCCAAACCACGGAGGCGCCAAACACACACAGAATGCCTCTAGATGGATAATTGCAGGATGTTGACACTAACCGGCCGTCACCACATCTACCACTGTTTGTATCGCCACATGGTCTGTTTGCAGCCAGATATCCCGTCTGCCCACTTTTTTCTGGTACCAATCAATTGCGCAGAAAAAAAGTAAGTAGGGCAATCCAGTCCGCAGCACCACACGTGTTCTTTTGATGGGTACACCCACCGCCACCAAGCCTATTTGTAGCACATCGAAAGATGGTGCACCTTCTAAAAAGCAGCCAATTATGCCTGAAGCACGCACGCAGAGGAGGAACTACGAACATGCCGCAACCCAATAGAAACGTTGGAGACCTTTGGGATTTGTTTGTTGCATGCCAGGGTCCTATTCCAACATGGGAACAGTGTTACTGGTAGTGTTTGGATCGGGGTGATGAGGGTAATGAGGCTCAATAGGACCCTAATCACAAGTTTGCATGCAGCCTGCACCAGACTTGTTGCGGCCCCTCCACCTACGACGGCTCCCTTACCTGGCCTGAGTCTTTCCGGCTAACCAGTCCTAGGTGCCTATATCCTGTTTGTGTCATGGTTTGCCTTCGGTACATCTTGCTTGAGTCATCCACACCTAGCCTTGGTCTAGATACGTTCCCCAGGGTGGGGGGACATCACAGCTCCGTCATGGTACGTCCAATTCCACCATAATTTTGGTGGATGCTACCTACGAGTATGAGGGACAACCACAAAAATCACAATCGGAAGGGTGGCGTCCGGGAACGGGTGTCACATGTGGGGGACCTTCATTTCAAAATCCGTGGTAAATGGCCCAAAATTGGCAATCTTGGGGCGGGTCCAATTGCATTGCGACCAACATGAACGATGAAGAAACACTTTTGATCCCGTTTCGTGTCTCATGCACTTGACTAGTTGTTCCAATGACCGCCTTTTCGGCCCAAAAGACCACACAATGAGAGTTAGAAAGCCGCTTTTTGCAGACCTATTTGAGTTGCACCTGTCTGCTCTCTGTTTAATCGCCATGAATTGCGTTCGGTACCCTTCTGGTGATAAACAATGATGAACAGGATGTAAGCCATTTCCATGCCGACAGCCCCTTCAATGCCTTGCTTTGGCACCAGGTATTGATGGAGTGCGCACAGCGTGTGTGCTGCGGTGGGTTACAAGGTCACCCGAGGGGCGAAAAATTGTCAAAAATGATGTTTTCGAAGATCATTTGGGGTGTTCACACAGGTGGTTTCAGGCTCTTTTGAGCTGCACTGGAGTCATATTGGCCCATCAGAGTTGCCAAAAAGCCTTCGCAATTCCATGAGCGTTCTTTTACTTGTTTTTAATGGTACTGTTTTTTGCCCCCCTCCCCCCCTGTTTTTGGCTACCTTTCTTTGTTCTGGCAAATGGAGGTAAACAACTGAATTAGTGCAACTTGTTGTAACAAGGAGAGTTACCCTAACCCTAACTCTTGCCCTAGCCGTTGCCGACCATCTCGCGGTTCCCGGGCCCGTCCATAGGAGAGGCACACACGCCAAAAGTTCGGACGAGATACGTGTGTGCCCCTTGTGTGGTTCGAGTATGTTCGCGACACGTAGCCGTATTAAATAGAATACGGCAAAGTCACATCCGAATTCGCCAAAGAGGGCATCAAAATCTCGTCCGGACGGTCGCATCAACTCATGAAGCGGTACCCAGAACCCCATGGCTAGGTTACGGCATACAACCGGTCTCCGGTCCACTAACCCCAAGTACGGAAGGGAAGACCGGTCTCCGGTCCACTAACCCCATGTACGGAAGGCGCCCGTTGACGCCCGGTGCGAGCCCGGCGGGAGCGTGTTCCGTGCCGTAAAGCCCCGCATCGGCAACCGATGTACCGCCAGCGGAGATTCATATATCAGAATGTCAGGAATCAACAGCGTTTTATTTTCATATTGTTTCCGTCAATTTTTACGCTTCCGTTCTGATATTCACTGTTTTGGCAGCTGGCAGTTGGATCGCGACTTTACCGTAACCGCCAGTTTAACTGTTTATAATGGAAATTTTAACGCTATCCGTGACGAAGGCTCTAAAGTCTTCAGGAATTGCGTTGATGCATCCGCAATTTTCACATTCTACACTCGCAACCTTAATCCGAATTTTTCAGGATGTCGAAATCGGATTTTCGTCTTCGACATCCCCGCACTTGATTTGACCTCTTTCGAGTGGACCTACGTGCTTCCCTATGCACGAATCAACTTTCCTTTTATCCTGCCCGCCATTTGTCTTAAAGATATGGGCAAAACAAAGTTGATTCATGAGGCCACTTGTGAAGGTCATATCTCGTGTTGCTTGCGAGGAATGACAATAAGGAAACGTGGGATGTATTCACAATACTCCCGACGTAATTCAGGAAGCATCATATGCCTTGCGTCTCCACACGTGCGCGCTAGTGTAATGGATCATGGTCAAGAGGGTAGAGTTTGCGTTATAACTCTTTGACCATGATATTGCGTGCGTTAAGATAACCTTCGAGTGTAGCGCGCGAGTGTTGGTGTTGCATAGGAACTCTCATTGAGTTCCTATGAACGATTGACACAAAGTTATGCCCTTGGAGGGGCATGACATATCGTGGGGGGAGCTACCTTTTGGGGCAATATGTGGTATGTGCCATGTGTTGTGTTGCGTGCCCATTTGGCGGGTCCATCGCTCCAAGCCAAACCCGCCAATGGACCTCATATTGTGCAAGCCCCTTCTCCATACTCCCTACGATCAATTGCGAGCCTAACCTCCGTGAAGGGAAGCTTGAGTGGTGAACCCGAAGCGATGCGTTGGGAGCAAGGTGTGTGTTTTGCAATTTTCCATATTTTCATGTACCCACTTGGGAAGTAGCGCTCGTAACCTTGCAAGGCGCCCCAAGTGGAGCACATATGTGGAATCGAAGGTTATTGGTGTCAAGTCATTGTGTTTAGAAGGATTAGTTGATTGCACGATCCAAGCCGAAGATATTATAATATAATTGTGCACCTTTCAATGCACTTTTGTGTTCTTTGTGCCAATTTTACCGTTTTTGGCCCGTCATGATGTCAAGTGGCGACCGTGTATCTCAAAGTTGCGCTCAATTGACATCATGACTCAAGTATGATTTGGGGGTACATACTTCGGTGCCCAACATATCTTGGACCCGGCGAATAAATCCCCTTGGGCTTGGCACACCGTGGCCGCCATGTTGGCAGATTGGGACTATCCCAAATCATGGGCTCACTTGGCGACCCTGCCATTCCCAAAACCGGAGGAGTTGGGCGACGCCCAAAAGATATTTTGGACACACATGACTTGATACCAATCCTATGGCACACTCCGGTCCACCTCGGGCATGTGCCTTATTTCCCCCAACCATGAGTGTGCGCATTTTTGGCCATTTTGAGCAATTTTCCACTTTTGCTGCCCGCCGTGCACTATGTTCTAACCCTCGTGCACGCCGGACGCATGGACCAATGGACCATATATGACATGGGTGTTATGGGTAATGGTCCCCATGGTCCACACACCACGTGGGCGAAGCGGAGCCACCTTCGTTAAGGTGCTAGCCCAAAGTGAGTGTGGGAAATTTTGCCACTTTGGCATTTGTGGACCCAATTGGGATTGTCACCACGCGGACTGGCATGGAGATCTTTGAGGGCGAAGGGCATGGGAGTCTCTGTTCGACTCCCGGTAAATCGCGTATGGAATGGCGGATCCGATCTCCAAGCCGGTGTGGAGATATACTAATGGGAGCACACCGAATTTTGGCTCATTTCAAGCAGCCAAAATGACCCCATTTTGGGAGCCCAATTTCCCCCTTCCGTGTGGTCAATTGGCGGCCCCATTCCGCTATGCCCACAGAGAGCCCGGACCTAATTCTAAGTTGTACACTCAGATATAAGTCCTAGGTCCTGCCTCCTAACCTGTGAGCCATTGGCCTTGCCCTGGCCGGGCAAGCCACGCGTGGGAATGACGCAGATTTTGGTGATTTTGGCATCATGACCCCACTTGACGAATCCGTGTTGCCCTGATGCCGGGACCTCAGAGGGAACCAGGTTGGGTGGGGGCGTACTCGAAGGGCAAAGGGTTGGTTGCCTCGTCCCTACCTCTGGCGGGTCCGGACGAGGGGTCAATTTTGGAGTTTTTCAAGCTAATATCAGTTTGGGCTGAAACAGCCCATTTTCAGCTACCAACTCCTCAGGGATAATGGCGGGGCCATATCTCTGGCTCAGAGAGGAGTTGGGACCTGCTGTTAAGGGAGCATAGGGGACCATCGTCGGTTGGCCTTGGAGCTCCTTGGTGCTCAGGAACTCGCCTGTGGCTGGGCGGGACACCTCCCCTATTGGCAGGGTTTCAGGGTCCGGACTGAGCAGGGCATGGGTTGTGTTTGAGCCCCCGCCCCCATCAGCCACTGAGAGGGTCGGACCTGGGATTGGGATGCGAGTTAGGATAGAGTGTCTATTGTCCTGTGATGCCCTTACCCCAGTCCAGTCTTAACCCCATGTGTACATATCCTGATGTGTTGCTGTACATACTTTCGTTCCCTTGTTGCAGAGTGGCAAGGATCCTGAAACGCTTTGTCACATGACATGAGCGCATTGATGCCCTTGTGAGCGTAGTGCTTTGCCTGCCTGCTGACTTGCGCGTGTCCACCGCAGCGTCCCGTGGCCAGGCCCCCCACGGGAACGCGTCAGAAGCGTTTCACCGCCGCGGGGTTACCCAGCCCTCGCGTGCCACTCGGGGCCACCAAACCCGAGCAGCGCGGCGCAGCAGCTTGCAGCTCGCAGCTCGCAGCGCAGCGCAGCAGCTCGCAGCGCAGCGCAGCGGCTCGCAGCGCCGCCCAGCGACAGCGCCGAGTTCGTCACGGAGCCAGCAGCGCCGTCCAGAGCATCGCCCTGACCGCGCCGCGACCGTGAAGGAAGTGGACAGACCAGGACTCCTTCATCAGCGAGTCCCATCGGCCGACCAGCAAGGCCGCGTCAACCACCTCCACAACCACCGGCTGACCAGCACCACCCGCACACCCAGTCCAGTGCTGCATCACCCGCCTCAACAAACACCACCAGAACCAGTTCGTTGAGCGCAACGAGTGACCACCAAGGACCTCAAGACCAACTACGCCCCCCGCTGCCATGGTAAACTGACAGGAAGCGGGCAGGACGTGGCCGCAGCCCAACCCCCATGCGGCACGTTTGCTGCGTGGGTTCGTTTGGGACCAGCACTACCGCCACAGCCACCCCCAGTGCGAAGGCGGCATGCCCGGGAGCTTCGAGCTCTGCGAGGACATGCGGGAGGACCGCCTGCGGGCAGTGGAGGAGTGGCTGCGGGCGGAAGGGTACGAGTACCGCATCCGCCGCAAGCGCTGGAGGACCTGGACCCGGCCGGACAGGCCCGGCGAAGGGCTGCGCCCCGACGGGATTGAGGAGGACGAGGACTCCCACGAGTACCCGTCGGGCGCCTCGATCAATGTCTCCATGTGGGACATGATCGAGAAGAACTTCCCGGAACCGGGGAGCGAGCGCAGGCTGCAGGGCAGCAGCAGCGCGTCTCCGGGGAAGGAGAAGCGGTCCGCCGGGGACAGGAAGCGGGACCGGAAGTGGCGGGAGTACCAGGAGTCCCTGGCCGCCGAAGCCGCCCAAGGCGCCAAGGGCGGAACCCCAGCCCCCAGTCCCCAACGGGCCAATGGTGGTCATCAGCCCGGCCACGCCACCCTCGGCGACTTCATCCAAGTCGCCAGGCAGACCAAGGCCAAGCCCCGTCCGCTGCTCCTGAGGCCCCAGCAGGCCCCAGCAGGCCCCAGCAGCGACGTGGAGTCGGCCCACCGCGGGAGGATGCCGGCCGACCAGGCCAGCTCCAGCAGCAGCGTCGCTCCCGACAGGGACGTGGCGCGCGCCTGTGAGCGCGCCTGTGGGGTGCCCTGCAACCTTTGGGTTGCCCGGCAACGGGCCAGGCAGCACAGCGCTGCCGTGGAGGGCGCCGTCGGCATCGCCCAGGAGGAGGCTGCGGAGTGGGCGCATGGCATGGCCATCCACGCCCAGACCGTGGCGGCCATTGCGGCCGGACTCACGGCCGTAGCCGCCCATGGGGCAGCGACTGCCCAGGTCAACGATGAGTTGGCGGCAGCCGACGACGAAGCCCGCCTGACGCAGGAGGCCATTGCCTGCAGGGAGGCCGAGGTGAGGGCGCTGGAAGAGGCGCTTGCCCAAGAGAGGGCAAAGAAGGAGGCGGAGGAAAGGGCCCACGCCGAAGCGACGGCCAAGGCCCAGGCGGACGCCGCCAAGAAGGACGCCATCGAGGCCCCGCCACGGAAGGTCGCTGAGGAGAAGGCCAAGACGGAGGCGGAGCTGGCGGCGTTGGAAGCGCAGAAGGCGCGGCTGCAGCAGGCCCGGGAAGCCGAGGCGGCTCGTGCTCGGGAGGAAGCCGAAGTGCGGGCTGCCGCAGCCACTGCCGCCGCAATGGAGGAGGCAGAGGCCAAACTCCGCCGCGAGACTCCCCCGGGAGGATCACGAGTGGAGACCCTTCGAAAACTTTTCGAAGGGGACGCCTCCTCCAAGATGACGCTGGACGAGGCCGACACGGGCAGCAGTGGGAGCAGTGGCCCCACCGCCCATCGACGGAGGAAGGGCAAGGGGAAGACCCACGAGAGGCCGCGGAGGCCAGCGGGTGGACACCCCCACGACAGTGACCCCTTCTTCACCGCCAGTGACGGGGATGAACGAGGCCGCCGACATCGCCAAGTGGTGGCTTGGACGGGCGGAGGCGGCGGAGACGTCCCCATGGAACCGGAAGGTGAGGGTGAGGATCTCCCTCCTCCCTACCGGAGCTAGGAGTCTTCCGAGACCGAGACGCCCAGGTGGGGCGACATGGACGAGGATGACGACATGGACTTCGGCATCACGAAGAAGCGCCCATCCTCGGACCCACCGAGGCGACCCGGCGGAGACCCACCGGGACCCCCTGGTGGAGGACCATCAGGACCCACTGGAGGACGCCCACCAAATGGACCCCCTGGAGGTGGACCACCGGGCGGGGGAGGACCCCCTGGACCGGGCAGACCCGGCAGAGGCCCTCCTGGAGGACCCCTCGGGGACCCCGACGACCCACCAGGGAACGGCGACCCGGATACCACCTGGCGGTGGATTGTCTACCTCCGCAGGAGGGTCCAGTTCCTCGAGCGCGAGGTAGACACGGGCAAGGGCGAGATGACTCGCATCTCCGAGGTCGCCGCGCGCGCGCAGAGAGAGCTGGACATCGCCAGGGCCGAGACCAGGCAGCTGAACACGGTCATCAGCGGCCTGCAGCAGAGGCTGGACGCGCTGGAAGCCCGTGGGAGCGTCGGCAGCGACCACCCACCCCTGGAGTCTGGCTCGTCGGACGACGGCTGGGGACCCGGACCAGGTCAAGGGACAGACCCCACGTCCCCGGCAGAGCCCCCAGGAGTCGCCCCAGCGCCAGTGCCCCCTCTCTCACCGCCCCCTCTCACCACAGCGCGGGCCGCCGCAACGAGCGCGTGCCGCCCGGCAGTGGCAGTGAGGATTGGCGTGATGAGTGGCTCAGCGCGGAGTACCGCAACCGCCGTGCTCCACCGCGGACACCGGTACGCCCCCGGCGCCCTGCACCAGCCCCGGAGCCAATTCCCATTGCTGGTGGACGTTATTGTGGACTCAGGGACGAGGTCCCCAGAGGAGACGTGGAGTGGGATGTCGGTGAAGGGGAGGACCTGGACCTGGACCTGGAGGAGTTCGACATCAGCCCGCCGCGTGGTGTACGACGGGAGGCCGCTGAACGCAGCCGCCGGCGCCGTGATGAGGATGCGTACATGGAAGGAGTACGGCGTGAACATCTAGGTTCAGCGTACATGGAGGAACCGCGGCGTAGCCACAGGGATTCCATGGAGGAGATGGACGTGGCGGCCGTGGGAGTCCGTGGGCGAGGCCGATGGGAACCTCGGTCGACCTCGCGGCCGGCGTTCATTGTCTCTAAGGCCGCGCATGCCGCCGTGTGGGAAGACTTGAAGGACATCAAGCCCCCCATGTACGATGGCAACCCCCTCAACCTCGACCGCTTCTTGGAGAAGCTGGACGATTGGGGGCTGACCGTCACTGAAGACCTGCCTCCCGCGGATGCGGAGAGATATGTCTTCAGACGGTTCAGGTACCGCCTGCCGCAAGTGCTCGGCGAGCTATACTTCGTGGCGACCAAGGAGGGGAGAATCAAGACCCTCAAGGAAGCCAAGAAGTGGCTCAACGAGCAGGAGCGGGTGGACGCTCCGCAGGTGGCTGCCAAGCGCTGGAAGTCCATCAAGCTTGAGCATGATGGACGGGAGATCCGCCTACGAGATTGGCGAGACTTCCGAGGGAAATACACCCTTCTCCGCCGCAACGTGGAGGATTGGAACGAGGGTGACGAGCAGGCTCGCCTGCTCTCCATGCTGCCGGAAGCATGGATCAAGAGGGTCACCAAGGAGGAATCCAAGAGGGCCAAGTCCAACCACACGGTCAAGATGATGCTCCCCAAAGAGTATCATACGAACGTGGTGGCTTGGACGAGGAAGAACGTGGCCCGGGATGTCAAACGGCACTCCCTGCGGAACGCTCTCCTCATCACCGTCTCGGGCGATCGCGAGAAGACCGCGATGTGGCGCCTTGACGAGTGTGAGCTGAGCGGCCAGACCATCCGTCTGCAGGCCATCCCGGCGCGGATGAGCTGCGACGAGATCCTGGAGTGGGTTGGAGAGGAGGTGCTCAAGGAGTACCGGAACCTCCACCACACCCGCGGGTTGAGGCCCGGCGACCGCGACGTCAACTACGTTGGCGAGGGACCTGGCGGGGAAGCTGCCATGGACCCAGCGGGAGCCGGCGGCGATGAGACTCTCGTCGACGATGACGACGACGATGAGCCCGCCGAAGTGGCCGTGTGTGCCTTCGTGGCCAAGAACCTGAGCGCGGGGAGCAAACCGGGAAACTGGAAGCCCCTGCAGCAGGGGTGGAGGAAGCAGGAGAAGAGGGACCCTCGCCGCATTGGCGACGCTCTGCTGTCCTTTGGGGAGTTCATACGAGCTCACACTCAGGGCTGTTTCGTGTGTTATGGGAGGAAGAAAGGCTTCAACCATGACCAACGAACATGCCCCATCCACCAGGCCGACACGGAGGCCTACAAGAAGGCGCACGGGTCGAAGAAGCGTGCACCTGCGGGTATCCGGGGGGCCAAAGTGGAGGTGGACAAGGATGAGCTCTCCAAGCTGGTGTCGCAGGGGACCGAGTTGGCCAAGGAGATCCAGGAGATCAAGAGGAACTGGGTCCCCAGGTCGGACAACAAGAACAAGGAGAACAACCAGAACGACCAGAACAAGGACAAGGACAAGAAGCCTACTCGTAGCGAGAGGAGGAAGAAGGGCGTCAACGAGGTTGATGCGAAGGAGAACACTCCTACTTCCACAACCGACGCCCCCTAGCGGAGCTGCTGCAGCCAAGGGCCCCAGCTAGGGCGGTCGCAGGATGGTGACGTGGGAAGCGCCGAACCATCCCAGTCGGGAGTCGATAAGCACAGAGGGACTGCCGCGGGCGGAAGGCCCGCTCTGGCGCCCAGTCGCGGAGGCGGGGTGAGGGCAAGTGAAGTCACGAACCCTTGCACCCGTCCGTCCTTCGCGACCAAGAATGTGTTTGATGTACTACAGGATCTATCCGAGAGTATCGGAGGATCACCCGGACCGCAGCTGGATGCTGCAGATGGGCAGCCTGAGCCCATTGTCCACGACCTGCACCAGTCGCTTGTAGAGCTTCTGGAACGGCCGGAGATCCTGAGTTTGCACGCCGTGCGCCGTGTCGGTCGCGAGCGGCAGTTGCATCTTAAGGTCCGTGCCTTATGCGGGGAAGTGGAAAAGGTTTTCGACGTGTTGGTCGACACGGGAGCTGAAGTCAGCTTGGTCAAGGCTGGCCTACTTCCGCCAGAGTGTCTTACCGACAGTCGGAAGCCTGTCAGGCTGAAGGTGGCGAACGGCCAGTACATGGTGGGAGGCACGAAGGAAGCGGCCATCGGGCTGCAGTTCGTGAACCATCGTGAGCTGAGCCGCCCAGACCTCGGCAAGGAAATCCTCCTGCACGGTCGCTTCTACGAGGCCGAGATGGACTGGGACATGATCGTTGGGTACGACTTCATAATGGAGACGGACTCTGGCGTTCTCCCGGCCCAGGCCTCCATGACCCTGTACCAGGACGACCAGCTCTCGTGGCTTTCGTCACCTGAGCACCATGTGGAATGCCAATGGATCCACACCGAACGCAATCAGCTCGAAGTGGCCGCGCTGGACACTGAGCCCACTGGGCCAGCAAACCAGGAGTACGGCGTAATGCCGGAAGTGGCGAACCGAGTGGTCGCAGACCTGGGAGCGTCAGATCTGGCCTTGGATGCGTTCTCTTCAGGAACCTCCGCCCATCTTCCGGTATGTGAGAAGTACTGGAGCGCACAGGACTCCGCGTGGAAGAAGCACTGGGGTCCGCATCAGGGCTTGATGTGGATCCATTGCCATCGATTGGACATTCCAAGAGCGATAGCGAAGATTCGCAAGGACCGCTCCAAGGCAGTGCTGGTTGTTCCTATCGGATGCGACGAGGAGGAAAGTACCCGACATTGGGTAGCCTCATTGACCAACATGACCTTAAACAAGGTCGTCCTACCGGCTGGAGAGAGTGTCTATCAGGACGCTAAGGGACAGCCCATGCCACCCCAGAGATGGCCAACGGAATTCAACTATGTGGATGGGGGCCTTGATCAGGCCGACACCACGGACTTCGTGTGTGTCAACCGCATCGTAGCGGAGCCTTGGAGGCAATGCTTTGCGGTTCCCCCTGTTGACATCGAAGAATCGGAATCGGAAGACCCCCTCACTGAAGAGGAGTGGGATCTGGTTCAGGGGTATATGGATCAGCCCTTTCACGACTGGGGAAACCAGCGTGAGGGCAAAGGCCAGGACAAAGCCTGGTGGGAAGTGGACTCGATCGTCTCTGGTTCCTATGACGGGAACACCTTCGTGCAGAGGGTGCTGGACCACCTATCCAGCCAGGACGAGCCAATCGGGGGTAACCCACCCACCTACGGCGATCTATTCCGAGGCAAGACCAGAGATGGCCCCTTGGGTTACCTGGGAACACCACCTGAGCCGAAAGCGAGCGGAGTAGCTACCCCTCAAGTAAGCTCCGTGGTTCAAGTGCCCGGAAAAGCCAAGGCGGAGTCCGATGACTGCCCCAAGATCCAGGCATTGAGGGCCAGGCTGAAGCAGAAGTATGGTGATACCTTCTTCAGCGGTAAGCCTGTGTTTCCCCCACCGGTGCGTGGACCGTATGGCGAGGCCAAGATACGCCTGAACGCCCAAACGCAGCACGACAGCTACACGCTGCCCCTCATTGAGGTCATGCTGCAAAAGCAACACCGGCGGAGGATCTTCACGGTGATTGACCTGAAACATGGTTATCATCAGATGCCTCTCGCCGAAGAGTCCCGTGCCTGCACAGCCATCAGCACCCCACTTGGACCTCTCCAGTGGAAGGTGATGCCCATGGGCGTTACCAACGGCAATGCGGCTTTTCAGCGGATGCTGGAGAACCTGCTTGAGCCGGTGCGTGACTGTGCGGACCCCTTCGTGGACGACGTGATCATCGCGTCCGGGGACCCCAGTATGAGCTACGAGGAGCTCCTGGAGGCACATGAGAGGGACGTCACTCGAGTGCTGGACCTTCTGGTTCGGCACAAGCTCACGGGCAGCAGTGACAAGGCCACCATTGCGGTAAGCGAGGTGGTCTTCGCTGACCACGTGGTCGGGAACGGGCAGCAAAAGCCCATACCTGGCAAGGTGGCTGCCATTGAGCACTGGGAAAAGCCCAAGACGGTCTCTGAGCTACGGGCGTATCTGGGGTTCTGCAACTACTACTCGGGGTATATCAAAATGTATGCCGAGTTTGCAGCCCCCATGACGACCATGCTCAAGGGCAACCGAGAGGAGACCAAGAAGGGGTCCAAGAAGGCTCTGGTCTGGACAGCTGAGTCCGACCGTGCCTTTGAGGGGATGAAGCAGGCGCTGCTATCCGCAGTGGGTCTGCACCTCGTGGATCCCGACCGAGGGTTCGTCCTGCGCACCGGCGCTTCCGACTA
The DNA here is from genome assembly GCA_964036045.1 of Eutreptiella sp. 'Long Island Sound 2002'. Classification (NCBI taxonomy): domain Eukaryota; phylum Euglenozoa; class Euglenophyceae; order Eutreptiales; family Eutreptiaceae; genus Eutreptiella; species Eutreptiella sp. 'Long Island Sound 2002'. Next base: position 59,331,271 of record OZ038391.1, read on the forward strand.
CGCCATTGGCGCTGTGTTGGAGCAAGTGCTTGACGGCGGGAGGCACGTGCCCGTGGCCTTCTGGAGCCGAGTCCTGGCAGAAGGCCAGAGACGGACGTGGACGCCCCTTGGAAAGGAGGCGTATGCCATCGTCATGGCTCTCAGGAAATGGGCTGGGTACATAGCCCTCCATCCCGTCACCGTCTGCACCGACAATCAGAGTCTGCAGTCGTGGCACAAGGAGCACGTGGACACCCCCTCAGGTCCCGCCTCCCGACGGGCAAGATGGCATGAGACCTTGGCCAAGTTCGACCTTACGGTTGTGTATATTCCTGGAAAGGATAACAACGTGGCGGACTGTCTCAGCAGGTGGGCCTATCCCGCCAGCAAGGGCATGACGGATATCTCTGCCCCTGGCGATGAGGCTGAGACCGCTGGAGCAAAGAGGATCATTGAAATGGAGCGCCTGATGGAGGAGGAGGGTGTAAAATGCTTCGTCGTCATGGCTGCGGATGCCCCCCTCGGAAAGAGGGTGAGCAGAGCGGTCAGTGTACTCGCCCCTGATGGAGCTGAGTCCGACAAGCACCTCTTCCCGGAGTCTTGCCTCCAGGACGACTGGACCGACGACTACGCCAAGTCTGAGGCCTTTGCGGCCGAGTATAGGGCTGTGACCGACCCTGATGACGGGCAGAAGTGGCCAAAGGGGCTGACTGAAGAAGATGGCAAGCTCTACCGGAATGGTAAGCTGCTAGTACCAGAGTCCCGGGTGCTCGAGCTTTGTGAAGCTTGGCACCACCACATGCTGCACCCAGGGGTCAAGAAGCAAGCTCTTGACATGCAGCGTCGGTTCGAGATCGACCATATCGTTCTCTACACCGCCATCAAGAAGGTCAGGAAGGGTTGCTCGGTCTGTCAGGCCTGCAATCCCGATAACCGGAACGTCAAGGGGGAAGCCCAATGGACCCCGGTTCCTGACCAGCCCATGGAGAGCGTGGCCATGGACGTCTTCTCCATGCCCGAAGTGCACATTGGCAAGGAGACCTTTGACTGTGTGGTTCTCTGTGTGGACCGCCACAGCGGCTACGTTGTAGCTGTTCCGGCACGCAAAAAGGGGTTGCTTGCCAAGGAAGTGGCAGTCATGATGATTCGTCATTGGCTGACCGTCTTTGACATCCCCCGCACCATTTGCAGTGACCGAGGGCCCCAGTTTACTGGTGGCTTGTTCAAGGCTATGTCTTCCCTCATGGGGATAAGTCATGCCAAGAGCGTCGCCTATCTCAGCCGGTCTAACGGCCGTGCTGAAGTGGCTGGACGGCAGCTGTTCGAGAAGCTGCGCAAGGTCCACATCACCAATCCACGTCGGAACTGGTTCGAGGAGATGTGGCCTGCTCTGAAGGCCCATCATGACACCCCCACTGCGGGCGGTTTGTCCCCTCACCAGATTCTGTTCGGCAGGGACCCCCTGGGTAGGGGACTTCCCTTTTCTGGTGATGGCATGGCTATGGATGCCAAGGAAATCTTCGCGCGGCAAGAGCAAACGGCGCGGGACATCCGCCAGCAGCTCGAGAAGGAGCATGCTGAGCGTCAGAGGTCCGCCCCGAGCTCGACAGCGCAGAAGTTCAGGGTGGGAGACCCAGTGTGGGTGATCAGACCCCGCCCTATGGGCACCCACCGCACCAAAACCTGGTTCACACCCGGCGAGGTGGTCCGCAGGATTCGTGAGGACACCTACCGCATCATGGTGGGTCACGGACAGTTCCGGGAGCGCCACGAGAGTCAACTCCGTGCGCGGGAACCCGACCTCCGTGGCCAACATGTGTCCCTGAGCTACGCCGCACATGAGGCCGATTCGGACGACGACTATGCTGAGCAGGACGACTATACGGTCGAGAAGATCCTGGCTCAGCGTCCGAAAGCCTCGGCACCCGGAGGTCTGGAGTTCAAGGTTCGTTGGCGAGGCTATGGGCCGTCCCACGACACCTGGGAACCCGTCTCCTCGTTCGTGCCGCGGGTCAATACTCCCTTCCTGGAGTATATCCGCAAGCACAAGACCAAGATCCACGTTTCAGACTTGGCAGCACTCTCCCGGGCGATTGCAGCCAGGGGTGCCTGATCAGCGCCCTGAGCTCTCCCCTGATGTGTTATGAGCGCTTGTGAGGTCGACGGATCGTCCCTTACTTGCTTGCTCTCTTCCATCTTCCGGTGACCTGCCATCAGAGTGGCCATATACCCCCCCCTGCTGAATCCAGAGGAGGATGGCCCCTCTTTTTCACTTCCATTTGTCACTCCCCCCCCTGCTGAATCCTTGGGAAACCGGGTAGGGCGACTGACGTTCATATTTCTGAGCTCTTGGGGCCTTGAAGCCCATACGACGTTGCGCAACGGATGCCGCTGTCATCGGCATTGCGATTTTTGAGTGTGTGGTCTGGTCCCATGGCACTTGCGGGGTCCAGACCAGTCAACGTGTGTCTCGAGACTATATATGGCCTGAACTCAGGCGTTTTCCTGTCCACCCTCCTGCATTTGCCTTATCCTGACCGTGGCGTGGTTTGGCGCTCTGTCCAGAGCGTGTATACACGCCTATTTACCCCGCTTGTTTTGCTCTTCTGCCCCCCCCAGGATATGTGCATTTGTATGTTAGCCCAATACTGAGTGTGGACCGTTTTTCCCCCCGACGGGATGCGAATCGAATACAGAGGCGCCCTGAGTCGCCGTTTACATGCTGTTACTTGAGGTCCAGCCTGGACCAGTACCTAAGTACAGATTCTTCTGTTTGAGTGCCTGTGATACCGTGTTGCCCTATTCGCTGTGATGTGGAGATCCTGATGGCGCCAGGCGGGAAGCCCAGTTGCCTGACTACACTCCCAGCGGTCCGCCACTGTCAGTCCCAGTGTGAGCCTACCGACTCGCAGACGCACTTGCAGTCGGATGGCGGCCTCCGGTGCTCCTGACCTCGGTCAGTCTGCCTGGGAAACTGGTGGTGTGAGGAGTCGACGCCTCCGCCCACACTGCATGAGGACTCCCTCATGCATGGCCTTCGTGGTAATAGGGCGAGGGAAAAGACGGCCTTGATGCCCGATCCCTTAAGGAGGAGCTCCCTTAAGATCCCTTAAGGAGTTCGGCTGTATCACTCTGGACTAGCGTCGTATGGATATGGACATGGTGCGCCCGAGGAAGGACCCGTGGGGACTCTCCCCAGTCGGCGGGCCTTGGGAAGCTTGGGGTAGCCTGATGGATCTTTGTGGTCGCTCTCCACCTGTGGGACCACCTCGGTCGTCGTGTGTCGCCTATGTTGGCCGTGTATGCCACTGCCACTGTGGTGGTGACCGTAGCAGCCGGCACCCGGTGCGCCTGGTATGGGTTAACAGGTCCTTTGGATGCCGAACAATCGCCGCCAGGACCCGGGACTTGATACTTGATACTATACTTGAAGTTACAAGACCCTACAGCACTATACCTGTTTTACTGTGGGATTTGACAGCCTAGCCCAGAAGCAGCCTGAAGTGAGGATGTGACACCCCCCCTTCAGGATATGGTCCTGGGTACCCGCTGCCATGCTTGGGTGTTATCGAGCCCCCCCCAGGGTTTGCTCTAAGGAGGGGGGTGAAGCGGTACCCAGAACCCCATGGCTAGGTTACGGCATACAACCGGTCTCCGGTCCACTAACCCCAAGTACGGAAGGGAAGACCGGTCTCCGGTCCACTAACCCCATGTACGGAAGGCGCCCGTTGACGCCCGGTGCGAGCCCGGCGGGACCGTGTTCCGTGCTGTAAAGCCCCGCATCGGCAACCGATGCACTGCCAGCGGAGATTCATATATCAGAATGTCAGGAATCAACAGGGTTTTATTTTCATATTGTTTGCGTCAATTTTTACGCTTCCGTTCTGATATTCACTGTTTTGGCAGCTGGCGGTTGGATCGCGACTTTACCGTAACCGCCAGTTTAACTGTTTATAATGGAAATTTTAACGCTATCCGTGACGAAGGCTCTAAAGTCTTCAGGAATTGCGTTGATGCATCCGCAATTTTCACATTCTACACTCGCAACCTTGATCCGAATTTTTCAGGATGTCGAAATCGGATTTTCGACTTCGACATCCCCGCACTTGATTTGACCTCTTTCGAGTGGACCTACGTGCTTCCCTATGCACGAATCAACTTTCCTTTTATCCTGCCCGCCATTTGTCTTAAAGATATGGGCAAAACAAAGTTCATTCGTGAGGCCACTGGTGAAGGTCATATCTCGTGTTGCTTGCGAGGAATGACAATAAGGAAACGGGGGATGTATTCACAATACTCCCGACGTAATTTAGAAAGCATCATATGCCTTGCGTCTCCACACGTGCACGCTAGTGTAATGGATCATGGTCAAGAGGGTAGAGTTTGCGTTATAACTCTTTGACCGTAATATTGCGTGCGTTAAGATAACCTTCGAGTGTAGCGCCCGAGTGTTGGTGTTGCATAGGAACTCTCCTTGAGTTCCTATGAACGATTGACACAAAGTTATGCCCTTGGAGGGGCATGACATATCGTGGGGGGAGCTACCTTTTGGGGCAATATGTGGTATGTGCCATGTGTTGTGTTGCGTGCCCATTTGGCGGGTCCATCGCTCCAAGCCAAACCCGCCAATGAACCTCATATTGTGCAAGCCCCTTCTCCATACTCCCTACGATCAATTGCAAGCCTAACCTTCGTGAAGGGAAGCTTGTCTGGTGAGCCCGAAGCGATGCGTTGGGAGCAAGGTGTGTGTTTTGCAATTTTCCATATTTTCATGTGCCCACTTGGGAAGTAGCGCTCGTAACCTTGCAAGGCGCCCCAAGTGGAGCACATATGTGGAATCGAAGGTTATTGGTGTCAAGTCATTGTGTTTAGAAGGATTAGTTGATTGCACGATCTAAGCCGAAGATATTATAATATAATTGTGCACCTTTCAATGCACTTTTGTGTGTCTTTGTGCCAATTTTACCGTTTTTGGCCCGTCATGATGTCAAGTGGCGACCATGTATCTCAACGTTGCGCTCAATTGACATCATGACCGGAGTATGATATGAGGGTACATACTTCGGTGCCCAACATATCTTGGACCCGGCGAATAACTCCACTTGGGCTTGGCACACCGTGGCCGCCATGTTGGCAGATTGGGACTATCCCAAATCATGGGCTCACTTGGCGGCCCTGCCATTCCCAAAACCGGAGGAGTTGGGCGACGCCCAAAAGATATGTTGGACACACATGACTTGATACCAATCCTCTGGCACACTCCAGTCCAAGTCGGGCATGTGCCTTATTTGCCCCAACCATGAGTGTGCGCATTTTTGGCCATTTTGAGCAATTTTCCACTTTTGCTGCCCGCCGTGCACTATGTTCTAACCCTCGTGCACGCCGGACGCATGGACCAATGGACCATATATGACATGGGTGTTATGGGTAATGGTCCCCATGGTCCACACACCACGTGGGCGAAGCGGAGCCACCTTCGTTAAGGTGCTAGCCCAAAGTGACTGTGGGTAATTTTGCCACTTTGGCATTTGTGGACCCAATTGGGATTGTCACCACGCCGAGTGGCATTGAAATCTTTGAAAGTCAGGGCATGGGAGTCTTCGTCCGACTCCCAGTAAATCGCGTATGGAATGGCGGATCCGATCTCCAAGCCGGCGTGGAGATATACTATTGGGAGCACACCAAATTTTGGCTCATTTCAAGCAGCCAAAATGACCCCATTTTGGGACCCCAATTTCCCCCTTCCGTGTGGTCAATTGGCGGCCCCATTTCGCTATGCCCACAGGGAGCCCGGACCTAATTCCAAGTTGTACACTCAGATAGAAGTCCTAGGTCCTGCCTCCTAACCTGTGAGCAATTGGCCTTGCCCTGGCCGGGCGAGCCACGCGTGGGAATGACGCCAATTTTGGTGATTTTGGCATCATGACCCCACTTGACGAATCCGTGTTGCCCTGATGCCGGGACCTCAGAGGGAACCAGGTTGGGTGAGGGCTCCGAGGAGTTAGTACTCGAAGGGCATAGGGTCAGTTGTCTCGTCTCTACCTCTGGCGGGTCCTGACGAGGGGTCAATTTTGGAGTTTTTCAAGCTAATATCAGTTTAGGCTGAAACAGCCCATTTTCAGCTACCAACTCCTGAGGGTTAATGGCGGGGCCATATCTCTGGCTCAGAGAGGAGTTCGGACCTGCTGTTAAGGGAGCATAGGGAGCCATCGTCGGTTGGCCTTGGAGCCCCTTGGTGCTCAGGAACTCGCCTGTGGCTGGGCGGGACACCTCCCCTATTGGCAGGGTTTCAGGGTCCGGACTGAGCAGGGCATGGGTTGTGTTTGAGCCCCCGCCCCCACCAGCCACTGAGATGTTCGGACCTGGGATCGGGATGCGAGTTAGGATAGAGTGTCCATTGTCCTGTGATGCCCTTACCCCTAGTCCAGTCTTAACCCCATGTGTACATATCCTGATGTGTTGCTGTACATACTTTCGTTCCCTTGTTGCAGAGTGGCAAGGATCCTGAAACGCTTTGTCACATGACATGAGCGCATTGATGCCCTTGTGAGCGTAGTGCTTTGCCTGCCTGCTCACTTGCGCGTGTCCACCGCAGCGTCCCGTGGCCAGGCCCCCCACGGGAACGCGTCACTCACGAGGGGCGATGTGGCTGGTGAAGCGAAAGCCCGCCAGAGGGTGAGTAGTTTCGACGCGAATCATCTTGTAGCCGTTATAGATGCAAATAGCCTCCGCGGGCCGTAGCCACAGAACGGTGGTCGTATTATGTCGGCAAGGTTTCGATGCACATACGAAAGGAGGTTCCTCCGGCCGCCTCCCCCCTCTACTTTAGAGGGCCGGGGTACACCCCGAGGGGCGAGCCGAAACGACGGCACCAGCGCTCTGTTAGTCAGTGGCCTTGTTCGCAAGTGACAACAGGAATCACCTCCACATGGCGGATGGAGGGGGCTATTACCCACAATGAGGGCCCTCAGATACTCGTTGTACGGGCGTTGTTGGCCATCCGGCTTTGGCAAGGAGGTAAGGTGAAAAGTTGTCCTCTCGCTTCGGAGTGACCACCCGACCTTGTTGCCATGGCTTGTTGGTTGATGATGATTCTTGAAGGTAACACCTTCCAAAGCAAGCGAGTGCGCTGTGTAACATGTTGTAGGCGATTGCGACGCGAAGTGCGTAATGGCGCAACAGGTGTGAGCAATGTGCCATTTGGTGCTAATAGTGTTAGACCTAGCTGGTTTGAACTCAAGCTTCTCTGCGCACTGCAGGTGAACCCCAACCCTAAGGCGTCCACACGGATTGCCGAAGGCTTAGGGTGCAACCCAAAGTTTGCGGCACAGCTAAGGAGTGAGACCTTGAGCCAGGCGCACCATTTTGCCATTGGCCATCTGTTGTTGCCCCTCAGTGCGTCACAGTGCTTCAATGTACACCAATTTTCAGAACATCGCATGTCAAATTGATTAATGATTCTTCGTGATTGTTTGCACGCTCATTTGCTACATGGTAGACACTTGCGTCTTGAAGGTGTGTAGGGTGTAGGATATGTCTAGGTCTATCATCTCCTAGTCCGAGTTGAGGGGAGTTTGTATAGAGGCTTGAGGAATTGTAGTGTGTGTATGTATATCCCGGTGATCATCTTGCATGCTCGGTTTCTCGACTTCAACATAAGGGCTACAATCTAGCAGATCCTTGTGGCAAGACAACCCACCCTCAAAGATGCGAAGCCAGACTTCATCTACAACATTGTTTTTTGACTTCAGATGAAGCGCACATGTGCCAACCCGTGTTTATGTTTTGGCATAAGAGCACAGTAAGTTGCACAATGGTTTTGTCAGTGGGGCACCACCATGAAATGACTTGGCGCACGATGCCCATGAAGACAAACACCGCCTACCATTGACCCCCCCCCCCCCCCGGAAAAAAGCATGAACACGAAATTGTTGTGGAGACATCGAAAACCGTAGGAAGGAGAACCAAAAGTAGCGTAGGCAGACGGAACGTCATGCACAAAGATGTGTAGGGAGATGGAGAACCAACTTGATTCAAGCACCAAGGGCAAGTCTGTTGCATGAGCTTGTTGGGATGAACACATTGTGGTCCTCCCCATCATGATTGACGTGGTATGATCAACTCAACTGACACTTTGTTTCAGAAAATTGCCTTGTCAGCAATAAAATCCAATGTTCGCAATTCCACCCCCCCCTGATGTCCCATTGGTAACTGACGCTTTCACCTGGTGGCAACAATGAATGGGCACACATGGTTTTGGGTGTACGATGTCGAGCTCTTCAGGTTGGCATACATTTTGTTTGTTGCAGAATGTCGCAAACGGGATCATCACTAAAGCATAATTTCTGTATGGACTTTTTTGTAAATTAGGACAGGTGCGTGCACGAGCAACATAGTCAAAAAACACCGCAGAAAGTACGGATTAACAAGATCCAACTCATCGACACCAACACCTACACTGCAAGGCACATGAATTCTGTGAAAAACAAATGTAAATGGACGCGACTATGGCCAAAATCAGAGCCTTGACACCCCCCCCACCCCCCAACACACATACACACACACACACACACACACACAGAGCAAGGAAACTGACCGCAGCAGTCGGTGCTGCTATCTCGGTCACCAACACCATGTTTTATGTGGCTGCTCTACATTTGGTAGCGAATTAAATTAGGCCCCAAATGGAAACGGTCCATATATCGGCTCTAGCTTGGACAACGGCGTAGCCATGACATAGGACAGGGGCCGTACGCTCTTTGACACGGCCTTTTGGACGTGCACTGGTACACCCCCAGCCAAGTTCACGCTCTTTGGGCGATTTTGACACGGGGCTGAGCACTTATAAGCTCCCTAGAATGCCTCGCATGCATTGCGTTACAGGACAAAAGCCGCATCACGCTTGAACTTATTTCGTCACAATCTCCACCAAGGTTTCTTGAGGGAAATTTGGGTGGGAACAAGCTATTGGATGGGTCCATTGGCCTTTCACTCCGGTTAGACAACATGATTTGTGCATCAAGTTTGCCACCGGCCTCAACGTGGAGGACACCTCACACTCAAAACCGGCGTCCATCGAATTTAGGCTCCGCAAACCCATGCCATATGTCGTTGCACTACATTTGGCACCGAATGAAATTAGGCCCCAAATTAATACAGTCCCTACGTTTCAACTCAGGATTGGTCGTAGTGCACTAGCTATGTCGGGGGTCCAAGACAGGCCAATTCAATCAATCCATAACTCTTAGGCCATGTCCTCCCACCACACATTGCCAACTGGGACACACCCGCACATTCAAACACCCAACTCCAATCCATATGTCTGCATGGCAGCATTGCATAAGACATGGCTGGACAACCCCCCCCCTCCTCCAGACACACACACACACACACACACACACACACACACACACACACACACACACACACACACACACACACACACACACACACACACACACACACACACACACACACACACACACACACACACACACACAGCTATCTCTGTCACTTGGGGGGCGCAGTTGGGGGATGTGACAACTCAAATGGCAGGGGTCCAATCAATCAATGACAAACTTCCACATTTTAAATGTTTTCGATGCCGCGGGGCATGTCTCGTTGTTGATGCTCGCCATACCCAATGCCTCTCTGCTATTAATTCTGCTGATGGACCCCAATATGTGCACCATGTCGATCGCACATCAACTGTTGCAGCATTTGTTATACACGATGCCAAATTCCATGGTGCCCCCACGTGTTCGATGCCCCATGGGGAACACACTCCCCCAAGACAAACAGGGGTTTAGATGCTGCGCGATATGCGGGTGGAAGGTGCACTTGAAGGAACTGTCCAAGCTCACCATTCCAGCCAACGCGTGCCAGTGCCATCATGCCATGAGGAGGGCGTGGGAAGGCCAATGCAAAGGACAACGGACCTCCGGAAACTTTGCACTCGCCCCATATGGGACGACGATGAAGAGTACACCGAGTACCCCGATCCGTGGCTGAGCAACTCTAATGAAGGCCCTGGGCTAACCCCTCCTGAACCCGCTCAGCCAAACTCTAATGAATACTCTGGGCTAACCCCTCCTAAACCCGCTCACGTCGCCCCCATTGATGCACCCTCAACCCCTAACCTTGCACCCACCGCACCTAGACTACTAGACGAGGCTTTCTGTGCGGCGAAAACCTTAGATTGTGTGCAAGCCCTGCTGCATGAAAAAGTGGGGAAGGGAGTCAAAGTATGGGAGCTTAGAAAACTCCCTCGAAGTGAAAGTCTATTTCGTTTGAGGGGTTTGGGCCTCAACGAGTATGAAGTCCAAAGAGCACAATGGGCCTTGGACCAACCCCGTCGTTGGCCAGTGGCCAAAATTTTCAAGGAAGCGGGAGGTGCAGAGCACGTCATGGGTCCTCAATCGATACGTGACCCACCTGCTTTTTCGCCTTTTTCTCCCGACAAATCACCTTCTCCACCCCCTTCCAGAATGCCCTCAAAAAACCAAACCCACGAGGTGTTGTACAACATCGACCCTAACTGTGGCCCACTTGTCCCGTCCAGCCGATCCAAGGCCACTTGCTCCCAGCAAGCTATTGCAACTACCCTGCAATCTCGGCCGCTTGACAGCACACCGCCTTGCGTGAATGCGATTGCACGGAAAGTTGGGAACGCGCGAGGGAAAGGGAAGGGGAATGGAAAGGGGAAGGGCCATTCTTCTGCTCGGCACGTTGGAGAAACACGGAAGGGGAAGGGAAATAGGAAGGAGCATTCTCTTGCTGGGCAAGTCGGAGAGATTGGAAAGGGGAAGGGGAAGAAAAATGGGAATGGGAATGGGAATGGGAAGGGGAAGGGGAAGGGGAAGGTAAGTGATTTTGGGCAAGGAAAGGGGAATGAGTGCCATCGCATTGCAGCCTCCAAACCACGAAACGCAAACTCCAAGCCTGTGCCTGATGCTATTAGCGTTTGCAGTAGTAGGAGTAGTAGTAGCAGTAGCCGTGGTCGTTGCTACTTGAGTGGAAGCGACGGTGAAGCATCCCACATAACAATGGCAAGTGCTTATTTGAGTGAGGCTAGCACACCGGGAGGGACAGTACCCCCCCCTCGACACGTGACCAGGGAACGCATCCCTCGTCACACGCCACTTTCCAATCCTGTTGGGAAGCGCACCAGACGTTCCTAACCGTTCAACCCATGTCATATGTCTTTGGTACAGCTTCATGGCCCACGAACCATGTTTTGTTACTTGCACTCATTTACCAAAAGAAAGGATGACACAATTCATGCCGACCACTGTTCCCAATCCTTGACTCCATTGCAAGGTTCCAGGACCTCTCCCGTATGTGTGACACTCTAGAGTCCCTTGTTTCAGCTTTGAGCAATGTGGACCCACTATTTGTTTTTTTTTTTGTTCCCAATGTGCTTTGCCACACAAAGGGTGCAAAATGGCATGGCAACATGGTTTGAACGAACAGCACGAGCGTCCCCTACTCTTAGCATACATGCCAGTCATGCCAGTGGGGCAGCCGTGTCAGCGACACAACTCGTCCTGCAGTACTTCACGGGTGCATTATGCCACCTTGCTATGCATTATGCTGCACAGTGTGTTGTGCTATCTTTTGTGCCTCATGTGCACAGTGGAGCCGGAACCCTGTGTTTTGCCAATGCATGACCTTGTGGCAGACCCATCTCATCTACACTGTGTGTCATATCTGCTACCGCAACCATTCGTGGGATCTTTGTAGAACTAGACCCAACACAACTTTCCAACCAGGGATTGGGGTGGGTGCGTGGGTGGGTGGGGGGGGGGTGAGCAAAGGGCCCCCAATGACGTGGAACGAAAAGTTGACCAAAGCAAGGGTCACGGATTTGGAACGCTTTGACATAAAAGGAAGGGACCACGCACCTCATTGCATTGCTCTGAAAACATGTGGCTCCTGTTGGTACCTATATATGGTTTTAGCCAAATATACCAAGGAGATGTACCACAGGCTCACAACCCATGCACCCTTACCCCAGCCTTCCCCAACCATTCCAAATAGATGTTTTCTCTTTGTAGGTGCGCCAACCCTAATGAATGCTTTGGTGTTGAACCACGGATTTATGATATGATGTGCGCTATTGCTACTATTGTTGCTGCTCGTGCTGTTGCTATTGTTCTTGATCACGCGATTGCGGGTAATTTGAGGGCGTATTGTGAGGGGTAGAGATAGGGTTAGCTATATTATCTCTAACCCACAGTGTGCCGGGATAATTTCCAAATTGTCCCTTGATGCGAGAGGATAATTATGAAAAAGTGTTTGACCCCTTTTGGACCCTTTTGCGATCGTGAAATGCCCCAATGTCAAGCCCTCTTGGAATTTTTGGAGGTTTGGGGGGGGGGGGGTCAATGGGTAACTAGAGAGTGTTGGGGGCCTGGGACTGAGTATTTGAAACCGAAATGCAGCACGTGCACTGCTTTATGATAATTTACTTCAGCCTGAAACCTTGAGCCCGAATAAGTGGACCCCCCCCCCCCGTTTCCTGGGGTTCCATAGTGACAATGAGAGTTGGAGTGTCCGGTGCTGCACCGCTACGATGCCCACCCCCTGCGTGTGACAGGACACTGTGCGCCACTCAAAGGCTGGACCTTGCTCCAACGTCCTTTGAAAGGGGTGGCCCTTGGTCCAAAAGCATTTCAGCATTTCAAAGGGGGGGGTGCTTTTACGGCAAGGGGGGGGGGGCTTTTGGGGCGGGATGACATCCTTTGGCACCGTGTATTTTGAACTGCAGCTTGGTGCTTTTCATTTGCTTTGATGTGTACAAGTGACCCAAGGCCGGTGGGCCAAAACCAATGATTCGACGGTAAAATCCAAGGACCACAACTTAAATTGCAGGGAGCGAGGGGTAAATGCAAAACGTCTATGGGAAAAACCCTAGGACCGAAAGGTAGAACCCAAGGACCAAAGGGCAACATCCAAAGGCAAGATGGTTTTTTCCCTTTTGATACAATGCCCAAAGTCACACACTGAAATGGTCCTTTGAAAGGGGTGGGCCTTGGTCCAAAAGCATTCCAAAAGAGCAAAATCCTTCCAAACGGGTGCGGTTTGCTCCAACTACTCTTGAAAAGCGTGGGCCTTGCTCCAAAATTCGGTAGAAAAGGGTTGGTCCTTGCCCCATAGCCTTTAAATGGGTGTGCCTTGTTCCCAACACCTTTTCAAAGGCTGGGCCTTGCTCCAAAGTCCTTTGAAAGGGGTGGGCCTTGGTCCAAAAGCATTTCAAAAGAGTAAAATCCTTTCAAACGGGAAGAAAGAGATGGTCAAAAAGGCAGGAAGGGGGAGGGGGGGGGAGGCACTAAAAATAGAATGTCATGGCAAACTGTTAAGACGACGTGGATGGGAGCGCGGTGAATGCAAAAGCTACTTGCCAGAACAAAGAAAGGTAGCCAAAAACAGGGGGGGGGGGCAAAAAACAGTACCATTAAAAAAAACTAAAAGAACGCTCATGGAATTGCGAAGCCTTTTTGGCAACTTGGATGGGTCAATATGGCTCCAGTGCAGCTCAAAAGAGCCTGTTGTATGATGTGAGGGGATAATTCTAAATTATCCCCTCGCGTGAAGGGATAATTTTAAATTATCCCCTCGCGTGAGGGGATAATTTTGAATTATTTCGTCGCGTGAGGGGATAATTTTAAATTATCCCCTGGCGTGAAGGGATAATATTAAATAATCCCCTCGCGTGAGGGGATAACTTTGAATTATTTCCTCGCTTTGGGGTAAAGATAGGTTAGGAATTCTCCGTTGATGCGAAAAGAAGATTGTGAAAACGTTGTATGATGTGAGGGGATAATTTTGAATTGTCCTCTCTCTTTGGGGAAATTTCCAGTTAGGGTTAGAGATTCTCCCTTGATGCGAGAGGATATTATGAAAATGTTGTATGATGTGAGGGGATAATTTTAAATTATACCCTCGCGCTGGGCCTTGCTCCAAAGTCCTCTGAAAGGGGTGGGCCTTGGTCCAAAAGCATTTCAAAAAAGTAAAATCCTTTCGAACGGGTGCGGTTTGCTCCAACTACTCTTGAAAAGGGTGGGCCTTGCTCCAAAATTCGGTAGAAGGGGTCGGTCTTGGTCCCAGAATGCAAAAATATGAGACGAAGGCGTCTAAACACAGAAAATGTTGAATATTGAAGCTCTTTTTGTTGTTTTCTTTTTGGGGGGGGGAAGCCATGCACTAAAGGTGGCGAAGGCATCACAACATGAAAACAAAATGTTGCAAGGAGTTGCAGCCGAATTTTGATGTGTGTGGCACATGACGTTCCGAGGGTTGGGATCCGAGGATCTAGTTCAGGTCATCGAACCAGAATTGGTTTGTGAGTCGCAGTGGAGTCTAAAGAAGTGGGGTTTGCCCTGCATGCTCAAGTGAGGCGAATATGTGCGGGCATTGCGGATCATTTTGGGGGGGAGGGGGGGGGGGTTATGGGGTGGGTGATCCGTGATCTGCGGAAGATTTGGTGGGGGCGGGGGTTTGGACCCCCGCGGATCAGTGATCCGCGGACCGCCTACCACACCTTGCCCAATGATCACAAAGAGCACTCTCCTCCTTATTGCCAGTTTACATGACGTTTTTCAAAAGCATGTGTTGCCCCATGTAAGTAGGAGTGATGGTTGCACTTCTAGTACTACCCGCTTTGGAGGGACTGTTTTTTTTTTTTGAACAAAGCAACCCCCTCTGATAGCCGACAAATTGACTGCCCCGGCTGTGTGAATATTTCCTCTTCGCTTGTTGCGCCTGGGGGGCGAAGGAAATACACTACCATACATACAAGTCAAACTTGCACCATGCACACACACCTTGGCCTATCAAGTTTGTCTTTCTGTCACTTCCTTTTTCTTTCAGCTGTGTCTGCGTCCTCACCAAAGATGCATCTACGTACCTGCGGTTTACATTGCTGGGGACTTCTCGTTCTATGGCAACGGCGTCGGCGAATTGATCTACGCACTGTCCTCCCTGTTCATCACTGCCAACGCGTACTACGACATTCAGGTCACTTTCCAGACCGTCTCCATGCAAATATCCGGTGGGCTCGTGGAGCTTTTGTATGGCAGTGTATGGATGGACGGTGACATTCAGTTGAACAGTGGCAAGGTACCACCCCCAGTCCCTTGCCCAAACACCCCGTTTTCTGGTCCTTTTTATGGCCAAGCCACTTCCACTGAGTGTGAGTTTGGCATTATTTGCTGCCGCACTGCCTCACGCCTGACGACCCCTCAGCGAATGCAGTGCCCCAAGGTCAGCACACAGGCCTGCGCGTGAATGTGGAGGGCCCCTGTTCTTTGTGCCGAACACAAAATGGTGGTACGACAGGGGCCTCTTCTCCGGGGGACGGCCTTCTGTAACCCAGTTTCATTTGCCCTGGGCAATGTGACAAAGGTGTGATGTTGTTTCATCCTAGGACCACAAGTTAAAATGCAGGGAGCGAAGGGTAAATGCAAAACGTCTATGGGAAAACCTCTAGGACCGAAAGATAGAACCCAAGGACCAAAGGGTAACATCCAAAGACAAGAGGGTTTTTTCCCTTTTGATACAATGCCCAAAGTCACACACTGAAATGGTCCTTTGAAAGGGGTGGGCCTTGGTCCAGAAGCATTCCAAAAGAGCAAAATCCTTTCAAACGGGTGCGGTTTGCTCCAACTACTCTTGAAAAGCGTGGGCCTTGCTCCAAAATTCGGTAAAAAGGGGTTGGTCCTCGCCCCATAGCCTTTGAATGGGTGTGCCTTGTTCCCAACACCTTTTCAAAGGCTGGGCCTTGCTCCAAAGTCCTTTGAAAGGGGTGGGCCTTGGTCCAAAAGCATTTCAAAAGAGTAAAATCCTTTCAAACGGGTGCGGTTTGCTCCAACTACTCTTGAAAAGGGTGGGCCTTGCTCCAAAATTTGGTAGAAGGGGTCGGTCTTGGTCCCAGAATGCAAAAATATGAGACGAAGGCGTCTAAACGCAGAAAATTTTGAATATTGAAGCTCGTTTTGTTGTTTTTTTTTGGGGGGGGGGGAAAGGCATGCACTAAAGGTGGCGAAGGCATCACAACATGAAAACAAAATGTTGCAAGGAGTTGCAGCCGAATTATGATGTGTGTGGCACATGACGTTCCGAGGGTTGGGATCCGAGGATCTAGTTCAGGTCATCGAGCCAGAATTGGTTTGTGAGTCGCAGTGGAGTCTAAAGAAGTGGGGTTTGCCCTGCATGCTCAAGTGAGGCGAATATGTGCGGGCATTGCGGATCATTTTTGGGGGGAGGGGGGGCGGGTTATTGGGTGGGTGATTTGGTGGGTGGTTTGGACCCTCGCGGATCAGTGATCCCCGGACCGCCTACCACACCTTGCCTCGGCTTGGGTTACGGAGGCGGGTTCCCATTGAGGCCACGGTCACCTTTTTTTCCCGGCCCGCCTGCGCCCATTTGCGCGTACTTGTCATCACTTGCGCCCGTCTTCCCCGTTTTCGGGGCGTCTGTATCTCATTGTCCCCCATGCGCGGCCCTTTTCGCTGAATTTTTCAGCGGTGGCCCGTTGGGACGCGGTCCACCCCCCGGCCCGCGGACCGAACGTCCGCCCATGACTGATGCGTACGGCCATACTACTGGGAATACACCTGAACGCCTGATTTCAGAAGTTAACCCTAGTCAGGCCCAGTAAGTACTGAGGTGGGAGACCACTTGGGAACACTGGGTGCTGTACGCCTTTCATATTTTTGCCTTTTTCCGGCACCTCCCGCGGCGCACCCCCACACGCCCCCTCCGTCCCGATTCCTCCCCTCCTTCCAACGTGCACACATGGCACATGTGGCACTGCGTACGGCCGGGCCCCCGGCGGCCCCCTTCCACGCCAACCCGCCGCCTGCGACATTTTGAGCGCATTTTAGTACATGGGTGACTATTACCGACTCGGTAGGATCTGCCTGTTCCTAACGAGGCAGATCCTACCGAGTCGCCCATGGACTAAAAATGAGCTATTTGTACCAAATGGACATGGAAAACACAGTACCCCCCCCCCCCTATTTCGGGGTCGCTGAATCCAAAACTTCACTCATTTTGGCAATCCGAGACACTGGCGCCGAGTTATGGGGGGGTCCTAATGAGCGGTGGGGGGTCCTAAAAAACCGCGCGATGCACAGTGTGCGTGCCAACATGGGTGCAACAACGCGCTATGCCACGCACACGCGCAGCAGGAGTACACCTCTGAGTGTCTATTTTTTTTCGGTACGATTTCGCTTTGAGAAGCCAACCCGTGTGCTGACGCACCACTTTCTGGAGGCCAATGGGCCATATCCCTTCACATGTCTTGAGTTCAAAACCCCTCCTCATGCAAACATTTGTCTTCGGAACTGCACCGTAATAGTGCATTCCGCATTAAATACATGTCCCTCCCACTGTGTATGTGCCCCCCCTCCCCCCTCAGCTAGGAGTAGGGGTTGTTCGTGTCCCTCCCATTTCGTAAAGCCCCCCCCCCCCAGCTAGAGGTAGGGTTTGTCCGTGTCCAAGTTTCGCGCGAGGGGATAATGTTAAATTATCCCCTCGCTTTAGGGTAAAGATAGGGTTGCGGTTGGAAATTCTCCCTTGATGCGAAAGGAGATTATGAAAACGTGGTATGATGTGAGGGGATAATTTTAAATTATCCCCTCACGCAAGGGGATAGTTTTAAATTATCCCCTCGCGCGAGGGGACACTTTTAAATTATCCCCTCGCTTTGGGGTAAAGATAGGGTTACGGTTGGAAATTATCCCTTGATGCGAAAGGAGATTATGAAAATGTTGTATGATGTGAGGGGATAATTTTAAATTATCCCCTCGCTTTACGGTAAAGATAGGGTTAGGGTTAGAATTTCTCCCTTGATACGAAAGGAGATTATGAAAACGTTGTATGATGTGAGGGGATAGTTTTGAATTATCCCCTCACGCGAGGGGATAATTTTAAGTTATTCCCTCGCGTGAGGGAATAATTTTAAATTATCCCCTCGCTTTAGGGTAAAGATAGGGTTAGGGTTAGAAATTCTCCCTTGATGCGAAAGGAGATTATGAAAACATTGTATGATGTGAGGGGATAGTTTTGAATTATCCCCTCGCGCGAGGGGATAATTTTAAATTATCCCCTCGCTTTGGGGTAAAGGGTTAGGGTTAGGGTTGGAAATTCTCCCTTGACGCGAAAGGAGATTATGAAAACGTTGTATGATGTGTGGGGATAGTTTTAAATTATCCCCTCGCGCGAGGGGATAATTTTAAATTGTCCCCTCGCGCGAGGGGATACTTTTAAATTATCCCCTCGCTTTAGGGTAAAGATAGGGTTAGGGTTAGAAATTCTCCCTTGATGCGAAAGGAGATTATGAAAACATTGTATGATGTGAGGGGATAGTTTTAAATTATCCCCTCGCTTTGGGGTAAAGGGTTAGGGTTAGGGTTGGAAATTCTCCCTTGACGCGAAAGGAGATTATGAAAACGTTGTATGATGTGAGGGGATAGTTTTAAATTATCCCCTCGCGTGAGGGGATACTTTTAAATTATCCCCTCGGGCGAGGGGATACTTTTAAATTATCCCCTCGCTTTAGGGTAAAGATAGGGTTACGGTTGGAAATTCTCCCTTGATGCGAAAGGAGATTATGAAAATGTTGTATGATGTGAGGGGATAACGTTGAATTATCCCATCACGCGAGGGGATAATTTTAAATTATACCCTCGCTTTGGGGTAAAGATAGGGTTAGGGTTGGAAATTCTCCCTTGACGGGAAAGGAGATTATGAAAACGTTGTATGATGTGAGGGGATAGTTTTAAATTATCCCCTCGCGTGAGGGGATACTTTCCCAATTATCCCCTCGCGCGAGGGGATACTTTTAAATTATCCCCTCGCTTTAGGGTAAAGATAGGGTTAGGGGTAGAAATTCTCCCTTGATGCGAAAGGAGATTATGAAAACATTGTATGATGTGAGGGGATAGTTTTAAATTATCCCATCACGCGAGGAGATAATTTTAAATTATCTGCTCGCTTTGGGGTAAAGATAGGGTTAGGGTTGGAAATTATCGCTTGACGCGAAAGGAGATTATGAAAACGTTGTATGATGTGAGGGGATAGTTTTGAATTATCCCCTCGCGTGAGGGGATACTTTCCAATTATCCCCTTGCGCGAGGGGATACTTTTAAATTATCCCCTCGCTTTAGGGTAAAGATAGGGTTACGGTTGGAAATTCTCCCTTGATGCGAAACGAGACTATAAAAATGTTGTATGATGTGAGGGGATAATTTTAAATTATCCCCTCGCGCGAGGGGATAATTTTAAATTATCCCCTCGCTTTGGGGTAAAGATACGGTTAGGGTTGGAAATTCTCCCTTGACGGGAAAGGAGATTATGAAACCGTTGTATGATGTGAGGGGATAGTTTTAAATTATCCCCTCGCGTGAGGGGATACTTTTAAATTATCCCCGCGCTTTAGGGTAAAGATAGGGTTACGGTTGGAAGTTCTCCCTTGATGCGAAAGGAGATTATGAAAACATTGTATGATGTGAGGGGATAGTTTTAAATTATCCCCTCGCGTGAGGGGATAGTTTTAATCTATCCCATCACGCGAGGGGATAATTTTAAATTATCCCCTCGCTTTGGGGTAAAGATAGGGTTAGGGTTGGAAATTCTCTCTTGACGCGAAAGGAGATTATGAAAACGTTGTATGATGTGAGGGGATAGTTTTGAATTATCCCCTCGCGTGAGGGGATAGTTTTAAATTATCCCCTCGCGCGAGGGGATACTTTTAAATTATCCCCGCGCTTTAGGGTAAAGATAGGGTTACGGTTGGAAATTCTCCCTTGATGCGAAAGGAGATTATGAAAACATTGTATGATGTGAGGGGATAGTTTTAAATTATCCCCTCGCGCGAGGGGATAATTTTAAATTATCCCCTCGCGCGAGCGGATACTTTTGAATTATCCTCTCGCTTTAGGGTAAAGATAGGGTTAGGGTTAGAAATTCTCCCTTGATGCGAAAGGAGATTATGAAAACGTTGTATGATGTGAGGGGATAGTTTTAAATTATCCCCTCGCGCGAGGGGATAATTTTAAATTATCCCCTCGCTTTGGGGTAAAGATAGGGTTAGGGTTGGAAATTCTCCCTTGACGCGAAAGGAGATTATGAAAACGTTGTATGATGTGAGGGGATAGTTTTAAATTATCCCCCCGCTTGAGGGGATAGTTTTAAATTATCCCCTCGCGCGAGGGGATACTTTTAAATTATCCCCTCGCTTTGGGGTAAAGATAGGGTTACGGTTGGAAATTCTCCCTTGATGCGAAACGAGACTATGAAAATGTTGTATGATGTGTGGGGATAATTTTAAATTATCCCATCACGCGAGGGGATAATTTTAAATTATCCCCTCGCTTTGGGGTAAAGATAGGGTTCGGGTTGGAAATTCTCCCTTGACGGGAAAGGAGATTATGAAAACGTTGTATGATGTGAGGGGATAGTTTTAAGTTATCCCCTCGCGTGAGGGGATAGTTTTAAATTATCCCCTCGCGCGAGGGGATACTTTTAAATTATCCCCTCGCTTTAGGGTAAAGATAGGGTTACTGTTGGAAATTCTCCCTTGATGCGAAAGGAGATTATGAAAACATTGTATGATGTGAGGGGATAGTTTTAAATTATCCCCTCGCGCGAGGGGATAATTTTGAATTATCTGCTCGCTTTGGGGTAAAGATAGGGTTAGGGTTGGAAATTCTCCCTTGACGCCAAAGCCGGTTATGAAAACGTTGTATGATGTGAGGGGATAGTTTTAACTTATCCCCTCGCGTGAGGGGATACTTTCAAATTATCCCCTTGCGCGAGGGGATACTTTTAAATTATCCCCTCGCTTTAGGGTAAAGATAGGGTTACGGTTGGAAATTATCCCTTGATGCGAAACGAGATTATGAAAACATTGTATGATGTGAGGGGATAGTTTTAAATTATCCCCTCGCGTGAGGGGATAGTTTTAAATTATCCCATCACGCGAGGGGATAATTTTAAATTATCCCCTCGCTTTGGGGTAAAGATAGGGTTAGGGTTGGAAATTCTCCCTTGACGCGAAAGGAGATTATGAAAACGTTGTATGATGTGAGGGGATAGTTTTAAATTATCCCCTCGCGTGAGGGGATAATTTGAAAGTATCCCCTCACGCGAGGGGATAATTTAAAACTATCCCCTCACATCATACAACGTTTTCATAATCGGCTTTCGCGTCAAGGGAGAATTTCCAACCCTAACCCTATCTTTACCCCAAAGCGAGCAGATAATTTAACATTATCCCCTCGCGCGAGGGGATAATTTAAAACTATCCCCTCACATCATATAACGTTTTCATAATCTCCTTTCGCATCAAGGGAGAATTTCTAACCCCAACCCTATCTTTACCCTAAAGCGAGAGGATAATTTAAAAGTATCCCCTCGCGCGAGGGGATAATTTAAAAGTATCCCCTCACGCGAGGGGATAAATTAAATTTATCCCCTCACATCATACAACGTTTTCATAATCTCCTTTCGCATCAAGGGAGAATTTCTAACCCTAACCCTAACCCTAACCCTAACCCTAACCCTAACCGTCAAGGGAGAATTTCCAACCCTAACCCTATCTTTACCCCAAAGCGAGGGGATAATTTGAAATTATCCCCTCGCGCGAGGGGATAATTCAAAACTATCCCCTCACATCATACAACGTTTTCATCATCTCCTTTCGCATCAAGGGAGAATTTCTAACCCTAACCCTATCTTTACCCTAAAGCGAGAGGATAATTTAAAAGTATCCCCTCGCGCGAGGGGATAATTTAAAACTATCCCCTCACGCGAGGGGATAATTTAAAACTATCCCCTCACATCATACAACGTTTTCATAATCTCCTTTCGCGTCAAGGGAGAATTTCCAACCCTAACCCTATCTTTACCCCAAAGCGAGGGGATAATTTAAAATTATCCCCTCGCGTGATGGGATAATTTAAAACTATCCCCTCACGCGAGGGGATAATTTAAAACTATCCCCTCACATCATACAATGTTTTCATAATCTCGTTTCGCATCAAGGGATAATTTCCAACCGTAACCCTATCTTTACCCTAAAGCGAGGGGATAATTTAAAAGTATCCCCTCGCGCAAGGGGATAATTTGAAAGTATCCCCTCACGCGAGGGGATAAGTTAAAACTATCCCCTCACATCATACAACGTTTTCATAATCGGCTTTGGCGTCAAGGGAGAATTTCCATCCCTAACCCTATCTTTACCCCAAAGCGAGCAGATAATTTAAAATTATCCCCTCGCGCGAGGGGATAATTTAAAACTATCCCCTCACATCATACAATGTTTTCATAATCTCCTTTCGCATCAAGGGAGAATTTCCAACAGTAACCCTATCTTTACCCTAAAGCGAGGGGATAATTTAAAAGTATCCCCTCGCGCGAGGGGATAATTTAAAACTATCCCCTCACGCGAGGGGATAATTTAAAACTATCCCCTCACATCATACAACGTTTTCATAATCTCCTTTTCCGTCAAGGGAGAATTTCCAACCCGAACCCTATCTTTACCCCAAAGCGAGGGGATAATTTAAAATTATCCCCCCGCGTGATGGGATAATTTAAAATTATCCCCACACATCATACAACATTTTCATAGTCTCGTTTCGCATCAAAGGAGAAATTCCAACCGTAACCCTATCTTTACCCCAAAGCGAGGGGATAATTTAAAAGTATCCCCTCGCGCGAGGGGATAGTTTAAAACTATCCCCTCAAGCGGGGGGATAATTTAAAACTATCCCCTCACATCATACAACGTTTTCATAATCTCCTTTCGCGTCAAGGGAGAATTTCCAACCCTAACCCTATCTTTACCCCAAAGCGAGGGGATAATTTAAAATTATCCCCTCGCGCGAGGGGATAATTTAAAACTATCCCCTCACATCATACAACGTTTTCATAATCTCCTTTCGCATCAAGGGAGAATTTCTAACCCTAACCCTATCTTTACCCTAAAGCGAGAGGATAATTCAAAAGTATCCGCTCGCGCGAGGGGATAATTTAAAATTATCCCCTCGCGCGAGGGGATAATTTAAAACTATCCCCTCACATCATACAACGTTTTCATAATCTCCTTTCGCGTCAAGGGAGAATTTCCAACCCTAACCCTAACCCTTTACCCCAAAGCGAGGGGATAATTAAAAATTATCCCCTCGCGCGAGGGGATAATTTAAAACTATCCCCTCACATCATACAATGTTTTCATAATCTCCTTTCGCATCAAGGGAGAATTTCCAACCGTAACCCTATCTTTATCCTAAAGCGCGGGGATAATTTAAAAGTATCCCCTCGCGCGAGGGGATAATTTAAAACTATCCCCTCACGCGAGGGGATAATTTAAAACTATCCCCTCACATCATACAACGTTTTCATAATCTCCTTTCGCGTCAAGAGAGAATTTCCAACCCTAACCCTATCTTTACCCCAAAGCGAGGGGATAATTTAAAATTATCCCCTCGCGTGATGGGATAATTTAAAACTATCCCCTCACGCGAGGGGATAATTTAAAACTATCCCCTCACATCATACAATGTTTTCATAATCTCGTTTCGCATCAAGGGAGAATTTCCAACCGTAACCCTATCTTTACCCTAAAGCGAGGGGATAATTTAAAAGTATCCCCTCGCGCAAGGGGATAATTTAAAAGTATCCCCTCACGCGAGGGGATAATTTAAAACTATCCCCTCACATCATACGACTTTTTCATAATCGGCTCTGCGTCAAGGGAGAATTTCCAACCCTAACCCTATCTTTACCCCAAAGCGAGCAGATAATTTAAAATTATCCCCTCGCGCGAGGGGATAATTTAAAACTATCCCCTCACATCATACAATGTTTTCATAATCTCCTTTCGCATCAAGGGAGAATTTCCAACCGTAACCCTATCTTTACCCTAAAGCGAGGGGATAATTTAAAAGTATCCCCTCGCGCGAGGGGATAATTTAAAACTATCCCCTCACGCGAGGGGATAATTTAAAACTATCCCCTCACATCATACAACGTTTTCATAATCTCCTTTCCCGTCAAGGGAGAATTTCCAACCCGAACCCTATCTTTACCCCAAAGCGAGGGGATAATTTAAAATTATCCCCTCGCGTGATGGGATAATTTAAAATTATCCCCACACATCATACAACATTTTCATAGTCTCGTTTCGCATCAAGGGAGAATTTCCAACCGTAACCCTATCTTTACCCCAAAGTGAGGGGATAATTTAAAAGTATCCCCTCGCGCGAGGGGATAATTTAAAACCATCCCCTCAAGCGGGGGGATAATTTAAAACTATCCCCTCACATCATACAACGTTTTCATAATCTCCTTTCGCGTCAAGGGAGAATTTCCAACCCTAACCCTATCTTTACCCCAAAGCGAGGGGATAATTTAAAATTATCCCCTCGCGCGAGGGGATAATTTAAAACTATCCCCTCACATCATACAACGTTTTCATAATCTCCTTTCGCATCAAGGGAGAATTTCTAACCCTAACCCTATCTTTACCCTAAAGCGAGAGGATAATTCAAAAGTATCCGCTCGCGCGAGGGGATAATTTAAAATTATCCCCTCGCGCGAGGGGATAATTCAAAACTATCCCCTCACATCATACAACGTTTTCATAATCTCCTTTCGCGTCAAGGGAGAATTTCCAACCCTAACCCTAACCCTTTACCCCAAAGCGAGGGGATAATTAAAAATTATCCCCTCGCGCGAGGGGATAATTTAAAACTATCCCCTCACATCATACAATGTTTTCATAATCTCCTTTCGCATCAAGGGAGAATTTCCAACCGTAACCCTATCTTTACCCTAAAGCGCGGGGATAATTTAAAAGTATCCCCTCGCGCGAGGGGATAATTTAAAACTATCCCCTCACCCGAGGGGATAATTTAAAACTATCCCCTCACATCATACAACGTTTTCATAATCTCCTTTCGCGTCAAGAGAGAATTTCCAACCCTAACCCTATCTTTACCCCAAAGCGAGGGGATAATTTAAAATTATCCCCTCGCGTGATGGGATAATTTAAAACCATCCCCTCACGCGAGGGGATAATTTAAAACTATCCCCTCACATCATACAATGTTTTCATAATCTCGTTTCGCATCAAGGGAGAATTTCCAACCGTAACCCTATCTTTACCCTAAAGCGAGGGGATAATTTAAAAGTATCCCCTCGCGCAAGGGGATAATTTAAAAGTATCCCCTCACGCGAGGGGATAATTTAAAACTATCCCCTCACATCATACAACGTTTTCATAATCGGCTCTGCGTCAAGGGAGAATTTCCAACCCTAACCCTATCTTTACCCCAAAGCGAGCAGATAATTTAAAATTATCCCCTCGCGCGAGGGGATAATTTAAAACTATCCCCTCACATCATATAATGTTTTCATAATCTCCTTTCGCATCAAGGGAGAATTTCTAACCCTAACCCCATCTTTACCCTAAAGCGAGAGGATAATTTAAAAGTATCCCCTCGCGCGAGGGGATAATTTAAAAGTATCCCCTCACGCGAGGGGATAATTTAAAACTATCCCCTCACATCATACAACGTTTTAACAATCTCCTTTCGCGTCAAGGGAGAATTTCCAACCCTAACCCTAACCCTTTACCCCAAAGCGAGGGGATAATTTAAAATTATTCCCTCGCGCGAGGGGATAATTTAAAACTATCCCCTCACATCATACAATGTTTTCATAATCTCCTTTCGCATCAAGGGAGAATTTCCAACCGTAACCCTATCTTTACCCTAAAGCGAGGGGATAATTTAAAATTATCCCCTCGCGTGATGGGATAATTTAAACTTATCCCCTCACATCATACAACATTTTCATAGTCTCGTTTCGCATCAAGGGAGAATTTCCAACCGTAACCCTATCTTTACCCTAAAGCGAGGGGATAATTTAAAAGTATCCCCTCGCGCAAGGGGATAATTGGAAAGTATCCCCTCACGCGAGGGGATAATTTAAAACTATCCCCTCACATCATACAACGGTTTCATAATCTCCTTTCCCGTCAAGGGAGAATTTCCAACCCTAACCGTATCTTTACCCCAAAGCGAGGGGATAATTTAAAATTATCCCCTCGCGCGAGGGGATAATTTATAATTATTTCCTCACATCATACAACATTTTCATAGTCTCGTTTCGCATCAAGGGAGAATTTCCAACCGTAACCCTATCTTTACCCTAAAGCGAGGGGATAATTTAAAAGTATCCCCTCGCGCAAGGGGATAATTGGAAAGTATCCCCTCACGCGAGGGGATAATTTAAAACTATCCCCTCACATCATACAACGTTTTCATAATCTCCTTTCGCGTCAAGCGATAATTTCCAACCCTAACCCTATCTTTACCCCAAAGCGAGCAGATAATTTAAAATTATCTCCTCGCGTGATGGGATAATTTAAAACTATCCCCTCACATCATACAATGTTTTCATAATCTCCTTTCGCATCAAGGGAGAATTTCTACCCCTAACCCTATCTTTACCCTAAAGCGAGGGGATAATTTAAAAGTATCCCCTCGCGCGAGGGGATAATTTAAAAGTATCCCCTCACGCGAGGGGATAATTTAAAACTATCCCCTCACATCATACAACGTTTTCATAATCTCCTTTCGCGTCAAGGGAGAATTTCCAACCCTAACCCTATCTTTACCCCAAAGCGAGGGTATAATTTAAAATTATCCCCTCGCGTGATGGGATAATTCAAAATTATCCCCTCACATCATACAACATTTTCATAATCTCCTTTCGCATCAAGGGAGAATTTCCAACCGTAACCCTATCTTTACCCCAAAGCGAGGGGATAATTTAAAAGTATCCCCTCGCGCGAGGGGATAATTTAAAAGTATCCCCTCACGCGAGGGGATAATTTAAAACTATCCCCTCACATCATACAACGTTTTCATAATCTCTTTTCGCGTCAAGGGAGAATTTCCAACCCTAACCCTAACCCTTTACCCCAAAGCGAGGGGATAATTTAAAACTATCCCCTCACATCATACAATGTTTTCATAATCTCCTTTCGCATCAAGGGAGAATTTCTAACCCTAACCCTATCTTTACCCTAAAGCGAGGGGATAATTTAAAAGTATCCCCTCGCGCGAGGGGATAATTTAAAATTATCCCCTCGCGCGAGGGGATAATTTAAAACTATCCCCACACATCATACAACGTTTTCATAATCTCCTTTCGCGTCAAGGGAGAATTTCCAACCCTAACCCTAACCCTTTACCCCAAAGCGAGGGGATAATTTAAAATTATCCCCTCGCGCGAGGGGATAATTCAAAACTATCCCCTCACATCATACAATGTTTTCATAATCTCCTTTCGCATCAAGGGAGAATTTCTAACCCTAACCCTATCTTTACCCTAAAGCGAGGGGATAATTTAAAATTATTCCCTCACGCGAGGGGATAACTTAAAATTATCCCCTCGCGTGAGGGGATAATTCAAAACTATCCCCTCACATCATACAACGTTTTCATAATCTCCTTTCGTATCAAGGGAGAAATTCTAACCCTAACCCTATCTTTACCGTAAAGCGAAGGGATAATTTAAAATTATCCCCTCACATCATACAACATTTTCATAGTCTCGTTTCGCATCAAGGGATAATTTCCAACCGTAACCCTATCTTTACCCTAAAGCGAGGGGATAATTTAAAAGTATCCCCTCGCGCAAGGGGATAATTGGAAAGCATCCCCTCACGCGAGGGGATAATTTAAAACTATCCCCTCACATCATACAACGTTTTCATAATCTCCTTTCGCGTCAAGCGATAATTTCCAACCCTAACCCTATCTTTACCCCAAAGCGAGCAGATAATTTAAAATTATCTCCTCGCGTGATGGGATAATTTAAAACTATCCCCTCACATCATACAATGTTTTCATAATCTCCTTTCGCATCAAGGGAGAATTTCTACCCCTAACCCTATCTTTACCCTAAAGCGAGGGGATAATTTAAAAGTATCCCCTCGCGCGAGGGGATAATTTAAAAGTATCCCCTCACGCGAGGGGATAATTTAAAACTATCCCCTCACATCATACAACGTTTTCATAATCTCCTTTCGCGTCAAGGGAGAATTTCCAACCCTAACCCTATCTTTACCCCAAAGCGAGGGTATAATTTAAAATTATCCCCTCGCGTGATGGGATAATTCAAAATTATCCCCTCACATCATACAACATTTTCATAATCTCCTTTCGCATCAAGGGAGAATTTCCAACCGTAACCCTATCTTTACCCCAAAGCGAGGGGATAATTTAAAAGTATCCCCTCGCGCGAGGGGATAATTTAAAAGTATCCCCTCACGCGAGGGGATAATTTAAAACTATCCCCTCACATCATACAACGTTTTCATAATCTCTTTTCGCGTCAAGGGAGAATTTCCAACCCTAACCCTAACCCTTTACCCCAAAGCGAGGGGATAATTTAAAACTATCCCCTCACATCATACAATGTTTTCATAATCTCCTTTCGCATCAAGGGAGAATTTCTAACCCTAACCCTATCTTTACCCTAAAGCGAGGGGATAAT
Source organism: Eutreptiella sp. 'Long Island Sound 2002' (assembly GCA_964036045.1). Classification (NCBI taxonomy): domain Eukaryota; phylum Euglenozoa; class Euglenophyceae; order Eutreptiales; family Eutreptiaceae; genus Eutreptiella; species Eutreptiella sp. 'Long Island Sound 2002'. The sequence continues at coordinate 59,359,828 of OZ038391.1, forward strand.
TTAAAAGTATCCCCTCGCGCGAGGGGATAATTTAAAATTATCCCCTCGCGCGAGGGGATAATTTAAAACTATCCCCACACATCATACAACGTTTTCATAATCTCCTTTCGCGTCAAGGGAGAATTTCCAACCCTAACCCTAACCCTTTACCCCAAAGCGAGGGGATAATTTAAAATTATCCCCTCGCGCGAGGGGATAATTCAAAACTATCCCCTCACATCATACAATGTTTTCATAATCTCCTTTCGCATCAAGGGAGAATTTCTAACCCTAACCCTATCTTTACCCTAAAGCGAGGGGATAATTTAAAATTATTCCCTCACGCGAGGGGATAACTTAAAATTATCCCCTCGCGTGAGGGGATAATTCAAAACTATCCCCTCACATCATACAACGTTTTCATAATCTCCTTTCGTATCAAGGGAGAAATTCTAACCCTAACCCTATCTTTACCGTAAAGCGAAGGGATAATTTAAAATTATCCCCTCACATCATACAACATTTTCATAATCTCCTTTCGCATCAAGGGATAATTTCCAACCGTAACCCTATCTTTACCCCAAAGCGAGGGGATAATTTAAAAGTGTCCCCTCGCGCGAGGGGATAATCTGAAACTATCCCCTTGCGTGAGGGGATAATTTAAAATTATCCCCTCACATCATACCACGTTTTCATAATCTCCTTTCGCATCAAGGGAGAATTTCCAACCGCAACCCTATCTTTACCCTAAAGCGAGGGGATAATTTAACATTATCCCCTCGCGCGAAACTTGGACACGGACAAACCCTACCTCTAGCTGGGGGGGGGGGCTTTACGAAATGGGAGGGACACGAACAACCCCTACTCCTAGCTGAGGGGGGAGGGGGGGCACATACACAGTGGGAGGGACATGTATTTAATGCGGAATGCACTATTACGGTGCAGTTCCGAAGACAAATGTTTGCATGAGGAGGGGTTTTGAACTCAAGACATGTGAAGGGATATGGCCCATTGGCCTCCAGAAAGTGGTGCGTCAGCACACGGGTTGGCTTCTCAAAGCGAAATCGTACCGAAAAAAAATAGACACTCAGAAGTGTACTCCTGCTGCGCGTGTGCGTGGCATAGCGCGTTGTTGCACCCATGTTGGCACGCACACTGTGCATCGCGCGGTTTTTTAGGACCCCCCACCGCTCATTAGGACCCCCCCATTAACTCGACGCCACTGTCTCGGATTGCCAAAATGAGTGAAGTTTTGGATTCAGCGACCCCGAAATAGGGGGGGGGGGTACTGTGTTTTCCATGTCCATTTGGTACAAATAGCTCATTTTTAGTCCATGGGCGACTCGGTAGGATCTGCCTCGTTAGGAACAGGCAGATCCTACCGAGTCGGTAATAGTCACCCATGTACTAAAATGCGCTCAAAATGTCGCAGGCGGCGGGTTGGCGTGGAAGGGGGCCGCCGGGGGCCCGGCCCTACGCAGTGGCACATGTGCCATGTGTGCACGTTGGAAGGAGGGGAGGAATCGGGACGGAGGGGGCGTGTGGGGGTGCGCCGCGGGAGGTGCCGGAAAAAGGCAAAAATATGAAAGGCGTACAGCACCCAGTGTTCCCAAGTGGTCTCCCACCTCAGTACTAACTGGGCCTGACTAGGGTTAACTTCTGAAATCAGGCGTTCAGGTGTATTCCCAGTAGTATGGCCGTACGCATCAGTCATGGGCGGACGTTCGGTCCGCGGGCCGGGGGGTGGACCGCGTCCCAACGGCCCACCGCTGAAAAATTCAGCGAAAAGGGCCGCGCATGGGGGACAATGAGATACAGACGCCCCGAAAACGGGGAAGACGGGCGCAAGTGATGACAAGTACGCGCAAATGGGCGCAGGCGGGCCGGGAATAAAAGGTGACCGTGGCCTCAATGGGAACCCGCCTCCGTAACCCAAGCCGAGGCAAGGTGTGGTAGGCGGTCCGGGGATCACTGATCCGCGAGGGTCCAAACCACCCACCAAATCACCCACCCAATAACCGGCCCCCCCTCCCCCCAAAAATGATCCGCAATGCCCGCACATATTCGCCTCACTTGAGCATGCAGGGCAAACCCCACTTCTTTAGACTCCACTGCGACTCACAAACCAATTCTGGCTCGATGACCTGAACTAGATCCTCGGATCCCAACCCTCGGAACGTCATGTGCCACACACATCATAATTCGGCTGCAACTCCTTGCAACATTTTGTTTTCATGTTGTGATGCCTTCGCCACCTTTAGTGCATGGCTTTCCCCCCCCCCCAAAAAAAAACAACAAAACGAGCTTCAATATTCAAAATTTTCTGTGTTTAGACGCCTTCGTCTCATATTTTTGCATTCTGGGACCAAGACCGACCCCTTCTACCAAATTTTGGAGCAAGGCCCACCCTTTTCAAGAGTAGTTGGAGCAAACCGCACCCGTTTGAAAGGATTTTACTCTTTTGAAATGCTTTTGGACCAAGGCCCACCCCTTTCAAAGGACTTTGGAGCAAGGCCCAGCCTTTGAAAAGGTGTTGGGAACAAGGCACACCCATTCAAAGGCTATGGGGCGAGGACCAACCCCTTTTTACCGAATTTTGGAGCAAGGCCCACGCTTTTCAAGAGTAGTTGGAGCAAACCGCACCCGTTTGAAAGGATTTTGCTCTTTTGGAATGCTTCTGGACCAAGGCCCACCCCTTTCAAAGGACCATTTCAGTGTGTGACTTTGGGCATTGTATCAAAAGGGAAAAAACCCTCTTGTCTTTGGATGTTACCCTTTGGTCCTTGGGTTCTACCTTTCGGTCCTAGAGGTTTTCCCATAGACGTTTTGCATTTACCCTTCGCTCCCTGCATTTTAACTTGTGGTCCTAGGATGAAACAACATCACACCTTTGTCACATTGCCCAGGGCAAATGAAACTGGGCTGCAGAAGGCCGTCCCCCGGAGAAGAGGCCCCTGTCGTACCACCATTTTGTGTTCGGCACAAAGAACAGGGGCCCTCCACATTCACGCGCAGGCCTGTGTGCTGACCTTGGGGCACTGCATTCGCTGAGGGGTCGTCAGGCGTGAGGCAGTGCGGCAGCAAATAATGCCAAACTCACACTCAGTGGAAGTGGCTTGGCCATAAAAAGGACCAGAAAACGGGGTGTTTGGGCAAGGGACTGGGGGTGGTACCTTGCCACTGTTCAACTGAATGTCACCGTCCATCCATACACTGCCATACAAAAGCTCCACGAGCCCACCGGATATTTGCATGGAGACGGTCTGGAAAGTGACCTGAATGTCGTAGTACGCGTTGGCAGTGATGAACAGGGAGGACAGTGCGTAGATCAATTCGCCGACGCCGTTGCCATAGAACGAGAAGTCCCCAGCAATGTAAACCGCAGGTACGTAGATGCATCTTTGGTGAGGACGCAGACACAGCTGAAAGAAAAAGGAAGTGACAGAAAGACAAACTTGATAGGCCAAGGTGTGTGTGCATGGTGCAAGTTTGACTTGTATGTATGGTAGTGTATTTCCTTCACCCCCCAGGCGCAACAAGCGAAGAGCAAATATTCACACAGCCCAGGCAGTCAATTTGTCGGCTATCAGAGGGGGTTGCTTTGTTCAAAAAAAAAACAGTCCCTCCAAAGCGGGTAGTACTAGAAGTGCAACCATCACTCCTACTTACATGGGGCAACACATGCTTTTGAAAAACGTCATGTAAACTGGCAATAAGGAGGAGAGTGCTCTTTGTGATCATTGGGCAAGGTGTGGTAGGCGGTCCGCGGATCACTGATCCGCGGGGGTCCAAACCCCCGCCCCCACCAAATCTTCCGCAGATCACGGATCACCCACCCCATAACCCCCCCCCCCCTCCCCCCCAAAATGATCCGCAATGCCCGCACATATTCGCCTCACTTGAGCATGCAGGGCAAACCCCACTTCTTTAGACTCCACTGCGACTCACAAACCAATTCTGGTTCGATGACCTGAACTAGATCCTCGGATCCCAACCCTCGGAACGTCATGTGCCACACACATCGTAATTCGGCTGCAACTCCTTGCAACATTTTGTTTTCATGTTGTGATGCCTTCGCCACCTTTAGTGCATGGCTTCCCCCCCCCAAAAGAAAAACAACAAAACGAGCTTCAATATTCAACATTTTCTGTGTTTAGACGCCTTCGTCTCATATTTTTGCATTCTGGGACCAAGACCGACCCCTTCTAGGTTAGGGTTAGGGTTAGGGTTAGGGTTAGGGTTAGGGTTAGGGTTAGGGTTAGGGTTAGGGTTAGGGTTAGGGTTAGGGTTAGGGTTAGGGTTAGGGTTAGGGTTAGGGTTAGGGTTAGGGTTAGGGTTAGGGTTAGGGTTAGGGTTAGGGTTATGGTTATGGGCGGTCTATAGACAACAAAAAGGTACCAGCTTTGACGCCACCAAACGGCATGGTTCTTGCACTGTCAAAGGCGGCCCCAAATTTCTTTGGGCCCGAGGAAACGTGAACTTGAAAAGCGAGGTAGAAGCCCTTTTTTCCTTTACCTGGTGGATAGAGCGCGGCCTGAGACGTTAGCACCGATAGTGAGTCCATATGAACGAGTATGAAGGGGCCATACAACTGGATAATGAACACGCAGCATGACGTGCTTTCAACATTCGCGGGAGCAAAGCCCAGCATATTTGAGGCTTTGCAAGCAAGGAGATACGAGGGTGCCGACCCCCCTTGGGATAAGGAAATATTTGTGTGGCCCTTGGCAACTACCACCCCCGAATTTGTCACGTTCATGTCCCCTAAGATGAGGCGCCCGGGAGTTTCAAGCTCCCCTCTTGTAGTATGGAAGGGTCAAAGTGGGCAAAGGGCCCTGGGTTCCTGAGAGTAGCGCCGACCTGGGCAATTTTGGCATCCTCAGGCCACTTGGGGACCCCATGGCTCCAAGACACCAGCGAATCAGGGGACGGCAGATTGCATAGAACGTCCAAGGGGTTCATAGGTGAAGGCTGTATTTTTTTGCCTCGCCCCTACCCCGGTGGCCCCCCACAAGGGGTCATGTATGGACATTTTCAGCCAAAGTAATTCTGGGCTGAAAACACCTCTTTCGAGGCATTTGGGGCAAGGCTCGGCCCTTTCAAACACTTCCATGCACTCGCAGTTTATTAATGTCTTCGATTTGATGTCTCGTCCAGCTGCGAACCTTCGCATGCGATATCTACCTACTGCCCTCCTTATCCAAAACGCTGGCCCAATCGTCATGCTGGGCACAGTTTGCAATCCCTTGGTTAGTAGACAGTGATGAAGCTCATCAAACAACGCACCACACTGCCTCCGTGATGACTGTACAAACTGAGTATGTACTCGATTGGTCGGAGCCTTGGGTGGCCTGGGATTCTAGAGCCATCGAGCATCCCAGGGCGGAAAGCGGATTATCCACCGTGGGCCTGCTACGTGGACAGAGTCCACGCTCACGGGTGATTCTGTGGCACTAAGCTGTAGAGATGGACACGCGTGGAGTTTTTGCCCTGGCGATTGCACCAAAAGGCACCACACATTGTCATTCAAAATGCCATGCACCCCAACCGACCTCATAGCACAACTATGGTAGCGGTCGTCAAAAGTGAAGGAAAGATCTGCTCGTGGAGTCTAGAGCCCCAGAGCATCCCGCAGTGCAATGTGGATTATGCACAGTGGACCTGCTACCTGGACATCCTTCAACCTCACGGGCAACCCTCTGGCACTAAGATGCAAAGATGGTCATTGCCTGATGGTGTGCCTTGGCCATTGGACCAAACGTGGTGAGGTCCACAGGATGATGGTATGGGCATGCATTGTCATGGAGCCTGACAGCATGAGTCTGACCTCCTAGGTGTCCTCTAGAGGTTCATAAACCTCAAGCTGAAGAGATGGCCCACAAACCGTTTTTTTGTACAAATTTCACCGTTCCACTACGTAACTTTTAGGCTTTTTCAGGATGGCTGTTTTCAGTGATAGTCGGCAGCCCAAGGCACCCCCCCAGGGCTATTGGATCTATAGACGAGCTGGATGCATAGTGTGGATCCTTTCCAATGAGCGTTCCATTGTCTACGAACATAGTCCTTAGACGGTTGTATGATCTATAGACCTGGTCTATAGACCGTTTCATTGGTCTATAGCCCTAGTGTATAGACCGCCTACCGTCTTTCGACCTGGTCCAAAACCACAAGGATACTTGTTTGTACTGACGCGTTCCCGTGGGGGGCCGGCCACGGGACGCTGCGGTGGACACACGCAAGTGAGCAGGCAGGCAAAGCACTACGCTCACAAGGGCATCAATGCGTTGTCATGTGACAAAGCGTTTCAGAATCCTTGCCACTCTGCAAGAGAGAACGAAAGTATGTACAGCAACACATCAGGATATGTACACATGGGGTTAGGACTGGACTGGGGTAAGGGCATCAAGGGACAATAGACACTCAGTCCCAACTCATATCCCAATCCCAGGTCCGACCCTCTCAGTGGCTGGTAGGGGCGGGGGCTCAAACACAACCCATGCCCTGCTCAGTCCGGACCCTGAAACCCTGCCAATAGGGGGGGTGTCCCGCCCAGCCACAGGCGTGTTCCTGGGAACCAAGGGGCTCCAAGGCCAACCGACAGTGGCTCCCCATGCTCCCTTAATGGCAGGTCCCAACTCCACTCTGAGCCAGAGATATGGCCCCGCCATTATCACCCAGGAGTTGGTAGCTGAAAATGGGCTGTTTCAGCCCAAACTGAAATTAACTCAAAAATCCCCAAAATTGACCCCTCGTCCGGACCCGCCAGAGGTAGGGACGAGGCAACTGACCCTATGCCCTTCGAGTACGAACTCCCTGGAGCCCTCACCCAACCTGGTTCCCTCTGAGGTCCCGGCATCAGGGCAACACGGATGAGTCATATGGGGTCATGATGCCAAAATCACCAAATTTGGCGTCATTCCAACGTGCGGCTCGCCCGGCCACGGTAAGGCCAATGGCTCACAGGGTAGGAGGCAGGACCTAGGACTTATATCTGAGTGTACAACCTATATTTAGGTCCGGGCTCCCTATGGGCTTAGAGAATTGGGGCCGCCAATTGACCACACGGAAGGGGGAAATTGGGGTCCCAAAATTGGGTCATTTTGGCTGCTTGAAATGAGCCAAAATTCAGTGTGCCCCCAATAGTATATCTCCACGCCGGCTTGGAGATCCGATCGGGCATTCCATACGTGATCCACCGGGAGTCCAACGAAGACTCCCATGCCCTTCGCCCTCAAAGATCTCCATGCCACTCGGCGTGGTGACGATCCCAATTGGGTCCACAAATGCAAAAATGGCAAAATTGCCCATACTCAATATGGCCTAGCGCCTTAACGAAGGCAGCTCCGCTTCGCCCACGTGGTGTGTGGACCATGGGGACCATTACCCATAACACCCATGTCATATATGGTCCCTTGGTCCATGCGTCCGGCGTGCACGAGGGTTAGAACATAGTGCACGGCGGGCAGCAAAAGTGGAAAAATGCTCAAAATGGCCAGAATTGCGCACACTCATGGTTAGGGCAAATGAGGCACATGCCCGACTCGGACCGGAGTGTGCCATAGGATTGGTATCAAGCCATATATGTCCAACATATCTTTGGGGCGTCGCCCAACTCCTCCGGTATTGGGAATGGCAGGGTCGCCAAGTGAGCCCATGATTTGGGATAGTCCCAAATCGCCAACATGGCGGCCACGGTATGCCAAGCTCAAGAGGAGTTATCCGCCGGGTCCAAGATATGTTGGCGACCGAAGTATGTACCCCCATAACATACTTGGGTCATGATGTCAATTGAGCGCAACGTTGAGATATACGTTCGCCACTTGACATCATGACGAGCCAAAAATGGCAAAATTGGCACAAAGACACACAAAAGTGCATTGAAAGGTGCACAATTATATTATAATATCTTTGGCTTGGTTCGTGCAATCAACTAATCCTTCTAAACACAATGACTTGACACCAATGACCTTCGATCCCACATATGTGCTCCACTTGGGGCGCCTTGAAAGGTTACGAGCGCTGCTTCCCAAGTGGGCACATGAAAATATGGAAAATTGTAAAACAAACACCTTGCTCCCAACGCATCGCTTCGGGATCACCACACAAGCTTCCCTTCACGAAGGTTAGGCTTGCAATTGACTGTAGGGAGTATGGAGAAGGGGCTTGCACAATATGAGGTCCATTGGCGGGCTTGGCTTGGAGTAATGGACCCGCCAAATGGGCACACAACACAACACATGGCACATACCACCTATTGCCCAAAAATGTAGCTCCCACCACGGTATGTCATGCCCCTCCAAGGGCATATCTTTGTGTCAATCGCTCATAGGAACTCAAGGAGAGTTCCTATGCAACACCAACACTTGCGCGCTACACTCGAAAGTTATCTTAACGCACGCAATATCATGGCCAATGAGTTGTAACGCAAACTCTACCCTCTTGACCATGATCCATTACACTAGCGCGCACGTGTGGAGACGCAAGGCATATAATGCTTCCTAAATTACGTCGGGAGTATTGTGAATACATCCCACGTTTCCTTATCGTCAATACTCGCAAGCAACACGAGATATGACCTTCACAAGTGGCCTCACGAATCAACTTTGTTTTGCCCATATCTTTAAGACAAATGGAGGGCAGGATAAAAGGGAAGTTGATTCGTGCATACGGAAGCACGTAGGTCCACTCGAAAGAGGTCAAATCAAGTGCGGGGATGTCGAAGTCGAAAATCCGATTTCGACATCCTGAAAAATTCGGATTAAGGTTGCGAGTATTAATTATGAAAATTGCGGAAGCATCCATGCAGTTCCTGGCGACTTTGGAGCCTTCGTGACGGATAGCGTTAAAAATTTCCATTATAAACAGTTAAACTGGCGGTTACGGTAAAGTCGCGAACCAACCGCCAGCAGTCAAAACAGTGAGTATCGGAACGGAAGCGTAAAAATTGACGGAAACAATATGAAAATAAAACCCTGTTGATTCCTGATATTCTGATACACAAATCTCCGCTGGCGGTGCATCGGTTGCCGATGCGGGGCTTCACGGCACGGAACATGGCCGTCAATGGGGTTAGTGGACCGGAGACCGGTTGTATGCCGTAACCTGGCCATGGGGTTCTGGGTACCGCTTCACCCCCCTCCTTAGAGCAAACCCTGGGGGGGCTCGATAACACCCACGCATGGCAGCGGGTACCCAGGACCACTCCCTGCAGGGGGGGGGGGGTGTCACATCCTCACCTCAGTAAGCCACAGTAAGATAGGTATCCCACAGTGGGATAGGTATGCTGCTGTAACAGCTCGTAGCACATGTATAGTATCAAGTATCAAGTCCCGGGTCCTGGCGGCGATTGTTCGGCATCCAAAGGACCCGTTAACCCATACCAGGCGCACCGGGTGCCGGCTGCTACGGTCACCACCACAGTGGCAGTGGCATACACGGCCAACATAGGCGTCACACGACGGCCGAGGTGGCCCCACAAGTCGAGAGCGACCACAAAGATCCATCAGGCTACCCCAAGCTTCCCAAGGCCCGCCGACTGGGGAGAGTCCCCACGGGTCCTTCCTCGGGCGCACCATGTCCATATCCATACGACGCGAGTCCAGAGTGCCATAGTCGAACTCCTTACGAACCCCAAATCGTAAGGGAACTCCTCCTGAAGGGATCGGGCATCAAGGCCGTCTTTTCCCTCGCCCTACTACCACGAAGCGTGGCCATACATGAGGGAGTCCTCATGCAGTGTGGGCGGAGGCGTCGACTCCTCAAACCACCAAATTCCCAGGCAGACTGACCGAGGTCAGGAGCACCGGAGGCCGCCATCCGAATGCAAGTGCGTCTGCAAATCGGTAGGCTCACACTGGGACTGACAGTGGCGGACCGCTGGGGATGTAGTCAGGCAACTGGGCCTCCCGCCTGGCGCTATCAGGATCTCCACACATCACAGCGAATAGGGCAACACGGTATACGGGCACTCAAACAGTAGAATCTGTAATCAAGTACTGGTCCAGGCTGGACCAGGCTGTAAAGATATGTACACGGCGACTCAAGGCGCCTCTGTATCCCGATTCGTGGTGAAAAACAGTCCATCCCTCAGCGAAGGGCTGATGACACTTAACATACAGATGCACATATCCTGGAGGGCAGAAAAACAAGCAATAATCTGGGTAAAGAGGCGTGTAAACACACTCAGAACAGAGTGCCAAACCACGCCACGGTCAGGATAAGGCAAATGCAGGAGGATGGACAGGATAACGCCTGAGTTCGGGCATATATAGTCTCGAGACACACGTCGACTGGTCTGGATTCCGCAAATGCCATGGAACCAGACCACACACCAAAAATCGCAATGCCGATGACAGCGGCATCCGTTGCGCAACGTCGTATGGGCTTCAAGGCCCCAAGAACTCAGAATTATGAAAGTCAGTCGCCCTACCTGGTTTGCCAAGGATTCAGCAGGGGGGGTGAGTGACGAATAGAAGAAGAGAGGGGCCATCCTCCTCTGGATTCAGCAGGGGGGGGTATATGGCCACTCTGTCACCGAAAGATGGAAGAGAGCAAGCAAGTAAGGGACGATTCGTCGGCCTCACAAGCGCTCACAACACATCAGGGGAGAGCCCAGGGCGCTGATCAGGCACCCCTGGCTGCAATCGCCCGGGTGAGTGCTGCCAAGTCCGAAACGTGGATCTTGGTCTTGTGTTTGCGGATGTACTCCATGAAGGGAGTATTGACCCGCGGCACGAATGAGAAGACGGGTTCCCAGGTGTCCTGGGACGGCCCATAGCCTCGCCAACGAACCTTGAACTCCAGACCTCCGGGTGCCGAGGCCTTCGGACGCTGAGCCAGGATCTTCTCGACTGTATAGTCGTCCTGCTCAGCATAGTCGTCGTCCGAATCGGCCTCATGTTTGGCGTAGTCCAGGGACACATGTCGGCCACGGAGGTCGGGTTCTCGCACACGGAGTTGACTCTCGTGGCGCTCCCGGAACTGTCCGTGACCCACCTTGATGCGGTAGGTGTCCTCACCAATCCTGCGGACTACCTCGCCGGGTGTGAACCAGGTTTTGGTGCGGTGGGTGCCCATGGGGCGGGGTCTGATCATCCACACCGGGTCTCCCACCCTGAACTTCTGCGCTGTCGAGCTCGGGGCGGACTTCTGACGCTCAGCATGCTCCTTCTCAAGCTGCTGGCGGATGTCCCGCGCCGTTTGCTCTTGCCGCGCGACGAACTCCTTGGCATCCATAGCCATGCCATCACCAGACAAGGGAAGTCCCCTACCCAGGGGGTCCCTGCCAAACAGAATCTGGTGAGGGGACAAACCGCCCGGAGTGGGGGTGTCATGATGGGCCTTCAGAGCAGGCCACATCTCCTCGAACCAGTTCCGCCGTGGATTGGTGATGTGGATCTTGCGCAGCTTCTCGAACAGCTGTCGTCCAGCCACTTCAGCACGGCCGTTAGACCGGCTGAGATAGGCGACGCTCTTGGCATGACGTATCCCCATGAGGGAACACATAGCCTTGATCCAACCACCAGTAAACTGGGGCCCTCGGTCACTGCAAATGGTGCGGGGGATGTCAAAGACGGTCAGCCAATGACGAATCATCATGACTGCCACTTCCTTGGCAAGCAACCCCTTTTTGCGTGCCGGAACGGCTACAACGTAGCCGCTGTGGCGGTCCACACAGAGAACCACACAGTCAAAGGTCTCCTTGCCAATGTGCACTTCGGGCATGGAGAAGACGTCCATGGCCACGCTCTCCATGGGCTGGTCAGGAACCGGGGTCCATTGGGGTTCCCCCTTGACGTTCCGGTTATCGGAATTGCAGGCCTGACAGACCGAACAACCCTTTCTGACCTTCTTGATGGCGGTGTAGAGAACGATATGGTCGATCTCGAACCGGCGCTGCATGTCAAGGGCTTGCTTCTTGACCCCTGGGTGCAGCATGTGGTGGTGCCAAGCTTCACACAGCTCGAGCACCCGGGACTCCGGGACTAGCAGCTTACCATTCCGGTAGAGCTTGCCATCTTCCTCGGTCAGCCCCTTTGGCCACTTCTGCCCGTCGTCAGGGTCGGTCACAGCCCTATACTCGGCCGCAAAGGCCTCAGACTTGGCGTAATCGTCGGTCCAGTCGTCCTGGAGGCAAGACTCCGGGAAGAGGTGCTTGTCGGACTCAGTTCCCACAGGGGGTGCCGGACCGGGCCTTCCGCCCGCGGCACCCACAGGGGCGAGTACACTGACCGCTCTGCTCACCCTCGATGCGAGGGGGGCATCTGCAGCCATGACGACGAAGCATTTAACATCCTCCTCCTCCATCAGGCGCTCCATTTCAATGATCTTCTTGGCTTCAGCGGTTTCAGCCTCATCGCCATGGGCAGAGATGTCCGGCATGCCCTTGCTGGCGGGATAGGCCCACCTACTGAGACAGTCCGCCACGGTGTTATCCTTTCCAGGAATATAAACAACCGTAAGGTCGAACTTGGCCAAGGTCTCGTGCCATCTTGCCCGTCGGGAGGCGGGACCTGAGGGGGTGTCCACGTGCTCCTTGTGCCACGACTGCAGACTCTGATGGTCGGTGCAGACGGTGACGGGATGGAGGGCTATGTACCCAGCCCATTTCCTCAGAGCCATGACGATGGCATACGCCTCCTTTTCACGGGGCGTCCACGTCCGTCTCTGGCCTTCCGCCAGGACTCGGCTCCAGAAGGCCACGGGCACGTGCCTCCCATCGTCAAGCACTTGCTCCAACACAGCCCCAATGGCGTAGTCGGAAGCGTCGGTGCGCAGGACGAACCCTCGGTCGGGATCCACGAGGTGCAGACCCACTGCGGATAGCAGCGCCTGCTTCATCCCCTCAAAGGCCCGGTCAGACTCTTCAGTCCAGACCAGAGCCTTCTTGGACCCCTTCTTGGTCTCCTCTCGGTTGCCCTTGAGCATGGTCGTCATGGGGGCTGCATACTCGGCATACATTTTGATATACCCCGAGTAGTAATTGCAGAACCCCAAGTACGCCCGTAGCTCAGAGACCGTCTTGGGCTTTTCCCAGTGCTCAATCGCAGCCACCTTGCCAGGTATGGGCTTTCGCTGCCCGTTCCCGACTACGTGGCCAGCGAAGACCACCTCGCTTACCGCAATGGTGGCCTTGTCACTGCTGCCCGTGAGTTTGTGCCGAACCAGAAGGTCCAGCACTCGAGTGACGTCCCTCTCGTGTGCCTCCAGGAGCTCCTCGTAGCTCATGCTGGGGTCCCCGGACGCGATGATCACGTCGTCCACGAAGGGGTCCGCACAGTCGCGCACCGGCTCAAGCAGGCTCTCCAGCATCCGCTGAAAAGCCGCATTGCCGTTGGTAACGCCCATAGGCATCACCTTCCACTGGAGAGGTCCAAGTGGGGTGCTCATGGCTGTGCAGGCACGGGACTCCTCGGCGAGAGGCATCTGATGATAACCATGTTTCAGGTCAATCACCGTGAAGATCCTCCGCCGGTGTTGTTTTTGCAGCATATCCTCAATGAGGGGCAGCGTATAGCTGTCGTGCTGCGTTTGGGCGTTCAGGCCGCGGTAGTCGACCACGAGCCGCCACTCACCGGCAACCTTCTTGGGGACGACGAAGCAGGGAGAGGCCCACTCGGAGTGGCACGGCTCAAGCCAGCCTCTCTGGATGAAGTCACGGAGGATCTTCTCCATGGCCTCTTTCCTCTCGCCCCTCAGGGCAAACTCCCGGTGTCGATACACACGGGGGTCCTGCTTCAGTCGTATCTTGGCCTCGCCATACGGTCCACGCACCGGTGGGGGGAACACAGGCTTTCCGCTGAAGAAGGTCTCGCCATACTTCTGCTTCAGCCTGGCCCTCAACGCCTGGATCTTGGGGCAGTCATCGGACTCCGCCTTGGCTTTTCCGGGCACTTGAACCACGGAGCTTACTTCAGGGGTAGCTACTCCGCTCGCTTTCGGCTCAGGTGGTCTTCCCAGGTGGCCCAAAGGGCCATCTCTGGTCTTGCCTCGGAACAGATCGCCGTAGGTGGGTGGGTTACCGCCAGGCGGCTCGTCTTGGCTGGACATGTGATCCAGCACCCTCTGTACGAAGGTATCCCCGTCATAGGAACCAGAGACGATTGAGTCCACTTCCCACCAGGCTTTGTCCTGGCCTTTGCCCTCACGCTGGTTTCCCCAGTCGTGAAAGGGCTGATCCATATACCCCTGAACCAGATCCCACTCCTCTTCAGTGAGGGGGTCTTCGGAGTCCGATTCTTCGATGTCAACAGGGGGAACCGCAAAGCATTGCCGCCAGGGCTCTGCTATGATGCGGTTGACACACACGAAGTCCGTGGTATCGGCCTGATCAAGGCCCCCATCCACATAGTGGAATTCCGTTGGCCATCTCTGGGGTGGCATGGGCTGTCCCTTAGCGTCCTGATAGACACTCTCTCCAGCCGGTAGGACGACCTTGTTCAAGGTCATGTTGGTCAATGAGGCTACCCAATGTCGGGTACTTTCCTCCTCGGTGCATCCCATAGGAACAACCAGCACTGCCTTGGAGCGCTCCTTGCGAATCTTCGCTATCGCTCTTGGAATGTCCCAACGGGGGCAATGGATCCACATCAATCCCTGATGCGGACCCCAGTGCTTCTTCCACGCGGAGTCCTGGGCGCTCCAGTACTTCTCGCATACCCGCAGATGGGCGGAGGTTCCTGAAGAGAACGCATCCAGGGCCAGATCCGACGCTCCCAGGTCCGCGACCACTAGGTACGCCACTTCAGGCCTTACGCCGTACTCCTGGTTCGCTGGCCCAGTAGGCACAGTGTCCAGCGCGGCCACTTCGAGCTGATTGCGTTCGGGATGGATCCATTGGCATTCCACATGGTGCTCAGGTGACGAAAGCCACGAGAGTTGGTCGTCCTGGTACAGGGTCATGGAAGCCTGGGCCGGGAGGACGCCGGAGTCCGTCTCCATCATGAAGTCGTACCCGACGATCATGTCCCAGTCCATCTCGGCCTCGTAGAAGCTACCGTGCAGGAGGATTTCCTTGCCGAGGTCTGGGCGGCTCAGCTCACGATGGTTCACGAACTGCAGCCCAACGGCCGCTTCCTTCGTGCCTCCCACCATGTACTGGCCGTTCGCCACCTTCAGCCTGACAGGTTTCCGACTGTCGGTCAGACACTCTGGTGGAAGTAGGCCAGCCTTGACCAAGCTGACTTGAGCTCCCGTGTCGACCAACACGTCGAAAACCTTTTCCACTTCCCCGCATAGGGCACGGACCTTAAGATGCAACTGCCGCTCGCGACCGACACGGCGCACGGCGTGCAAACTCAGGATCTCCGGCCGTTCCAGAAGCTCAACAAGCGACTGGTGCAGGTCGTGGACAATGGGCTCAGGCTGCCCATCTGCAGCATCCAGCTGCGGTCCGGGTGATCCTCCGATACTCTCGGATAGATCCTGTAGTACATCAAACACGTTCTTGGTCGCGAAGGACGGATGGGTGCAAGGGTTCGTGCCTTCACTTGCCCTCACCCCGCCTCCGCGACTGGGCGCCAGACCGGGCCTTCCGCCCGCGGCAGTCCCCTTGTGCTTATAGACTCCCGACTGGGATGGTTCGGCGCTTTCCACGTCACCATCCTGCGACCGCCCTAGCTGGGGCCCTTGGCTGCAGGGGCTCCGCTAGGGGGCGTCGGTTGTGGAAGAGGGGGTGTTCTCCTCGGCCTCAACGTCGTTGATGCCCTTCTTTCTTCGCCCTTTACCTCCTCCTTTACCCTTCTTGTCCTTGTCCTTGTTCTGGTCATTCTGGTTGTTCTCCTTGTTCTTGTTGTCCGACCTGGGGACCCAGTTCCGCTTGATCTCCCGGATCTCCTTGGCCAATTCGGTCCCCACCGACGACATCAGCTTGGCCAGTTCGTCCTTGTCCACCTCCATCTTGGCTTCCCGGATACCCGCGGGCGCACGCTTCTTCGACCCGTGCGCCTTCTTGTAAGCCTCCGTGTCGGCCTTGTGGACGGGGCATGTTCGGTGGTCATGGTTGAACCTCTTCTTCCTCCCATAACACACGAAACAGCCCTGAGGGTGAGCTCGTATGAACTCCCCAAAGGACAGCGGAGGGTCGCCAATACGGCGAGGGTCCCTCTTCTCCTGCTTCCTCCAACCCTGCTGCAGGGGCTTCCAGTTTCCCGGCTTGCTCCCCGCGCTCAGGTTCCTGGCCACGAAGGCACAGACGGCCACCTCGGCGGGCTCATCGTCGTCGTCATCGTCGACGAGAGTCTCATCGCCGCCGGCTCCCGCTGGGTCCATGGCGTCTTCCCCGCCAGGTCCCTCGCCAACGTAGTTGACGTCGCGGTCGCCGGGCCTCAACCCGCGGGTGTGGTGGAGGTTTCGGTACTCCTTGAGTACTTCCTCGCCAACCCACTCCAGGATCTCGTCGCAGCTCATCCGCGCCGGGATGGGCTGCAGACGGATGGTCTGGCCGCTCAACTCACAATCGTCAAGGCGCCAGATCGCGGTCTTCTCGCGATCGCCCGAGACGGTGATGAGAAGAGCGTTCCGCAGGGAGTGCCGTTTGACATCCCGGGCCACGTTCTTCTTCGCCCAAGACACAACGTTCGTATGATACTCCTTGGGGAGCATCATCTTGACCGTGTGGTTGGACTTGGCCCTCTTGGATTCCTCCTTGGTGACCCTCTTGATCCATGCTTCCGGTAGCATGGAGAGCAGGCGAGCCTGCTCGTCACCCTCGTTCCAATCCTCCACGTTGCGGCGGAAGAGGGTGTATTTCCCTCGGAAGTCGCGCCATTCCCGTAGGCGGATCTCCCGTCCATCATGCTCAAGCTTGATGGACTTCCAGCGCTTGGCAGCCACCTGCGGAGCGTCCACCCGCTCCTGCTCGTTGAGCCACTTCTTGGCGTCCTTGAGGGTCTTGATTTTCCCCTCCTTGGTCGCCACGAAGTATAGCTCGCCGAGCACTTCCGGCAGGCGGTACCTGAACCGTTTGAAGACATATCTCTCCGCATCCGCGGGAGGTTGGTCTTCAGTGACGGTCAGCCCCCAATCGTCCAGCTTCTCCAAGAAGCGGTCGAGGTTGAGGGGGTTGCCATCGTACATGGGGGGCTTGATGTCCTTCAAGTCTTCCCACACGGCAGCGTCCGCGGCCTTGGAGACCATGAACGCCGGCCGCGAGGTCAACCGAGGTTCCCATCGGCCTCGCCCACGGACTCCCACGGCCGCCACGTCCATCTCCTCCATGGAGTCCCTGTGGCTACGCCGCGGTTCCTCCACGTACGCTGAACCGAAATGTTCACGCCGTACCGCATCCATGTACGCATCCTCATCACGGCGCCGGCGGCTGCGTTCAGCGGCCTCCCGTCGTACACCACGCGGCGGGCTGATGTCGAACTCCTCCAGGTCCAGGTCCAGGTCCAGGTCCTCACCTTCGCCGACATCCCACTCCACGTCTCCTCTGGGGACCTCATCCCTGAGTCCACCATAACGTCCTCCAGCCCCGGGGATTGGCACCGGGGCTGGTGGCGGGCGTCGGGGGCGTACAGGCGTCCGCGGTGGGGCACGGCGGTTGTGGTAGTCCGCGCTGAGCCACTCATCGCGCCATTCCTCACTGCCACTGCCGGGCGGCACGCGCTCGTTGCGGCGGCCCGCGCTGTGGTGAGAGGGGGCGGAGAGAGAGGGGGCACTGGCGCTGGGGTGACTCCTGGGGGCTCCGCCGGGGGTGCCGGGTCTGCCTGGACCTGGTCCGGGTCCCCAGCCGTCGTCCGACGAGCCAGACTCCAGGGGTGGGTGGTCGCTGCCGACTCTCCCACGGGCTTCCGGCGCATCCAGCCTCTCCTGCAGGCCGCTGACGACGTTGGTCAGCGACTTGGTCTCGGCCCTGGCGATGTCCAGGTCCCTCTGCGCGCGCGCGGCGACCCCGGAGATGCGAGCCATCTCGACCTTGCCCGTGTCTACCTCGCACTCGAGGGCAAAGACCCTCCTGCGGAGGTAGACAATCCACCGCCAGGTGGTGTCCGGGCCGCCGTTCCCTGGTGGGTCATCGGGGTCCCCAGGGGGTCCTCCAGGAGGGCCTCCGCCGGGTCCGCCCGGTCCAGGGGGTCCTCCCCCGCCCGGTGGTCCGCCCCCAGGGGGTCCACTCGGTGGGCGTCCTCCAGGGGGTCCTGATGGTCCTCCGCCAGGGGGTCCCGGTGGGTCTCCGCCGGGTCGCCTCGGTGGGTCCGAGGATGGGCGCTTCCTCGTAATGCCGAACTCCATGTCGTCATCCTCGTCCATGTCGCCCCACCTGGGCGTCTCGGTCACGGAGGACTCGGAGCTCCGGTAGGGAGGAGGGGGATCCTCATCCTCACCTTCCATGGGGACGTCTCCGCCACCTTCGCCCGTCCAAGCCACCACTTGGCGATGTCGGCGGCCTCGTTCATCCCCGTCACTGGCGGTGAAGAAGGGGTCACTGTCGTGGGGGTGCCCACCCGCTGGCCTCCGCGACCTCTCGGGGGTCTTCCCCTTGCCCTTCCTCCGTCGACGGGCGGTGGTGCCACCGCTCCCACTGCTGCCCGTGTCCGCCTCATCCAGCTTCATCCTGGAGGAGGCGTCCCCTTCGAAAAGCCTTCGAAGGGTCTCCACTCGCGATCCTCCCGGGGGAGTCTCGTGGCGGAGTTTGGCCTCTGCCTCCTCCATTGCGGCGGCGGTGGCTGCGGCAGCTCGCGCTTCGGCTTCTTCCCGAGCACGAGCCGCCTCGGCTTCCCGGGCCTGCAGCAGCTGCGCCTTCTGCGCCTCCAACGCCGCCAGCTCCGCCTCCGTCTTGGCCTTCTCCTCAGCGACCTTCCGTCGCGCGGCCTCGATGGCTTCCTTCTTGGCGGCGTCCTCCTGGGCCTTAGTCGTCGCCTCGGCGTGGGCCCTTTCCTCCGCCTCCTTCTTTGCCCTCCCTTGGGCAAGCGCCTCTTCCAGCGCCTTCACCTCGGCCTCCTTGCAGGCAATGGCCTCCTGCGTCAGGCGGGCTTCCTCGTCGGCTGCCGCCAACTCACCGTTGACCCAGGCGGTCGCTGCCCCATGGGCGGCTACGGCCGTGAGTCCGGCCGCAATGGCCGCCACGGTCTGGGCGTGGATGGCCATGCCATGCGCCCACTGCGCAGCCTCCTCCCCGGCGATGCCGTCGGCGCCCTCCACAGCAGCGCTGTACTGCTTGGCCCGTTGCCGGGCAACCCGACGGTTGCAGGGCACCCCACAGGCGCGCTCACAGGCGCGCGCCACGTCCCTTTCGGGAGCGACGCTGCTGCTGGAGCTGGCCTGGTCGGCTGGCATCCTCCCGCGGTGGGCCGACTCGATGTCGCTGCTGGGGCCTGCTGAGGCCTGCCGGGCCCTCAGGAGCAGCGGACGGGGCTTGCCCTGGGTCTGCTTGGCGACTTGGATGTAGTCGCCAAGGGTGGTGGATCCGGGGTGGTGACCACCATTGGGCCGTTGGGGACTGGGGGCTGGGGTTCCGCCCTTGGCGCCTTGGGCGGCTTCGGCGGCCAGGGACTCCTGGTACTCCCGCCACTTCCGGTCCCTCTTCCTGTCCCCGGCGGACCGCTTCTCCGTCCCCGGAGACGCGCTGCTGCTGCCCTGCAGCCTGCGCTCGCTCCCCGGTTCCGGGAACTTCCTCTCGATCACGTCCCACAGGGAGACGTTGATCGAGGCGCCCGACGGGTAGGCGTTGGGGTCCTCGTCCTCCTCGATCCCGTCGGGGCGCAGCCCTTCGCCGGGCCTGTCCGGCCGGGTCCACGCCCTCCAGCGCCTCTGCTGGTGGCGGTACTCGTACCCCTCCGCCCGCAGCCAGTCCTCCACGGCCTGCAGGCGGTCGGGGGCGATGTCCGTGCGGAGCTCGAAGCTCCTGGGCATGCCCCCTTCGCACTGGGGGTTGCTGTGGCGGTAATGCTGGTCCCAAACCAACCCACGCAGCAGGCGTGCTGCATGGGGGTGGGGCCGCGGCCACGTCCTGCCCGCTTCCTGCCAATTCACCATGGCAGCGGGGGCGTAGATGATCTTGAAGTCCTTGATGTGCACTCGTTCAACTCAACGAACTGGTTGTGGTTGTTGAGGAGGGTGCTGCAGCACTGGATTGGAAGTGCGGCTGGTGCTGGTCAGCCGGTGGTTGTGGAGGTGGTTGACGCGGCCTTGCTGGTCGGCCGTTGGGACTCCGGGTCGGCCGATGGGGCTGATGCAGGAGTCCTGGTCTGTGCACCTCTTTCACGGCTGCTGCGCGGTCAGGGCGAAGCTCTGGACGGCGCTGCTGGCTCCGTGACGAACTCGGCGCTGTCGCTGAGTGGCGCTGCGAGCTGCTGCGCTGCGCTGCGAGACGCTGCGCTGCGCCGCGAGCTGCGAGCTGCGCCGCGCTGCTGCGACGCGCTGCTCGGGGTTGGTGGCCCCGAGTGGCACGCGAGGGTTGGGTAACCCCGCGGCGGTGAAACGCTTTTGACGCGTTCCCGTGGGGGGCCGGCCACGGGACGCTGCGGTGGACACACGCAAGTGAGCAGGCAGGCAAAGCACTACGCTCACAAGGGCATCAATGCGTTGTCATGTGACAAAGCGTTTCAGAATCCTTGCCACTCTGCAAGAGAGAACGAAAGTATGTACAGCAACACATCAGGATATGTACACATGGGGTTAAGACTGGACTGGGGTAAGGGCATCAAGGGACAATAGACACTCAGTCCCAACTCATATCCCAATCCCAGGTCCGACCCTCTCAGTGGCTGGTAGGGGCGGGGGCTCAAACACAACCCATGCCCTGCTCAGTCCGGACCCTGAAACCCTGCCAATAGGGGGGGTGTCCCGCCCAGCCACAGGCGTGTCTCTGGGAACCAAGATGCTCGGAATGCCAACCGACAATGGCTCCCTATGCTCCCTTAATGGCAGGTCCGAACTCCACTCTCAGCCAGAGATATGGCCCCGCCATTATCACCCAGGAGTTGGTAGCTGAAAATGGGCTGTTTCAGCCCAAACTGAAATTAACTCAAAAATCCCCAAAATTGACCCCTCGTCCGGACCCGCCAGAGGTAGGGACGAGGCAACTGACCCTATGCCCTTCGAGTACGAACTCCCTGGAGCCCTCACCCAACCTGGTTCCCTCTGAGGTCCCGGCATCAGGGCAACACGGATGAGTCATGTGGGGTCATGATGCCAAAATCACCAAAATTGGCGTCATTCTCACGTGCGGCTCGCCCGGCCACGGTAAGGCCAATGGCTCACAGGGTAGGAGGCAGGACCTAGGACTTATATCTGAGTGTACAACCTGGATTTAGGTCCGGGCTCCCTATGGGCTTAGAGAATTGGGGCCGCCAATTGACCACACGGAAGGGGGAAATTGGGGTCCCAAAATTGGGTCATTTTGGCTGCTTGAAATGAGCCAAAATTCAGTGTGCTCCCAATAGTATATCTCCACGCCGGCTTGGAGATCGGATCCGGCATTCCATACGTGATCCACCGGGAGTCCAACGAAGACTCCCATGCCCTTGGCTCTCAAAGATCTCCATGCCACTCGGCGTGGTGACGATCCCAATTGGGTCCACAAATGCAAAAATGGCAAAATTGCCCATACTCAATATGGCCTAGCGCCTTAACGAAGGCAGCTCCGCTTTGCCCACGTGGTGTGTGGACCATGGGGACCATTACCCATAACACCCATGTCATATATGGTCCCTTGGTCCATGCGTCCGGCGTGCACGAGGGTTAGAACATAGTGCACGGCGGGCAGCAAAAGTGGAAAAATGCTCAAAATGGCCAGAATTGCGCACACTCATGGTTGGGGCAAATGAGGCACATGCCCGACTCGGACCAGAGTGTGCCATAGGATTGGTATCAAGTCATATATGTCCAACATATCTTTGGGGCGTCGCCCAACTCCTCCAGTATTGGGAATGGCAGGGTCGCCAAGTGAGCCCATGATTTGGGATAGTCCCAAATCGCCAACATGGCGGCCACGGTATGCCAAGCTCAAGAGGAGTTATCCGCCGGGTCCAAGATATGTTGGCGACCGAAGTATGTACCCCCATAACATACTTGAGTCATGATGTCAATTGAGCGCAACGTTGAGATATACGTTCGCCACTTGACATCATGACGAGCCAAAAATGGCAAAATTGGCACAAAGACACACAGAAGTGCATTGAAAGGTGCACAATTATATTAGGATATCTTTGGCTTGGTTCGTGCAATCAACTAATCCTTCTAAACACAATGACTTGACACCAATGACCTTCGATCCCACATATGTGCTCCACTTGGGGCGCCTTGAAAGGTTACGAGCGCTGCTTCCCAAGTGGGCACATGAAAATATGGAAAATTGTAAAACACACACCTTGCTCCCAACGCATCGCTTCGGGATCACCACACAAGCTTCCCTTCACGAAGGTTAGGCTTGCAATTGACAGTAGGGAGTATGGAGAAGGGGCTTGCACAATATGAGGTCCATTGGCGGGCTTGGCTTGGAGTAATGGACCCGCCAAATGGGCACACAACACAACACATGGCACATACCACCTATTGCCCAAAAATGTAGCTCCCACCACGGTATGTCATGCCCCTCCAAGGGCATATCTTTGTGTCAATCGCTCATAGGAACTCAAGGAGAGTTCCTATGCAACACCAACACTTGCGCGCTACACTCGGAAGTTATCTTAACGCACGCAATATCATGGCCAATGAGTTGTAACGCAAACTCTACCCTCTTGACCATGATCCATTACACTAGAACGCACGTGTGGAGACGCAAGGCATATAATGCTTCCTAAATTACGTCGGGAGTATTGTGAATACATCCCACGTT
This sequence comes from Eutreptiella sp. 'Long Island Sound 2002', assembly GCA_964036045.1. Taxonomy (NCBI): domain Eukaryota; phylum Euglenozoa; class Euglenophyceae; order Eutreptiales; family Eutreptiaceae; genus Eutreptiella; species Eutreptiella sp. 'Long Island Sound 2002'. The sequence goes on from OZ038391.1 coordinate 59,382,584, forward strand.
TCCTTATCGTCAATACTCGCAAGCAACACGAGATATGACCTTCACAAGTGGCCTCACGAATCAACTTTGTTTTGCCCATATCTTTAAGACAAATGGAGGGCAGGATAAAAGGGAAGTTGATTCGTGCATACGGAAGCACGTAGGTCCACTCGAAAGAGGTCAAATCAAGTGCGGGGATGTCGAAGTCGAAAATCCGATTTCGACATCCTGAAAAATTCGGATTAAGGTTGCGAGTATGAATTATGAAAATTGCGGAAGCATCCATGCAGTTCCTGGCGACTTTGGAGCCTTCGTGACGGATAGCGTTAAAATTTCCATTATAAACAGTTAAAGAGGCGGTTACGGTAAAGTCGCGAACCAACCGCCAGCAGTCAAAACAGTGAGTATCGGAACGGAAGCGTAAAAATTGACGGAAACAATATGAAAATAAAACCCTGTTGATTCCTGATATTCTGATACACAAATCTCCGCTGGCGGTGCATCGGTTGCCGATGCGGGGCTTCACGGCACGGAACATGGCCGTCAATGGGGTTAGTGGACCGGAGACCGGTTGTATGCCGTAACCTGGCCATGGGGTTCTGGGTACCGCTTCAGTACACCCAATGTCGGGGGCCGGACATGGCCAAAGTAAGGTTGTAGCGCTCGGGGCTAATCCTGTGCTGGTTTGCATTGATGGTTCCATGGTCTAGGGACCTGGTCTATAGACGGTACCATGGTCTATAGACCTGGACCATCAATCATAATCTCCGCTACTCTTTCCGCCATGGCCCCAAAGACACAAACGACACAGTCATCAACGCTCTGCTCACTGACTCCTGCAAACCCAATCTGCTTCAACATATGACTGCCTTTTCTGCTGATTTCTTAGGCTACCACTGTCACAACATCCCCAACATTAACCCCTGCCTTCTAAATCAAATCGCTGCAGACACCCCAGCAGAAATAGTTTTCACCTATTACCAATCTACCACTGATCCCCCCACATACTGCCTTACTCAGAACTCCCAGCATCCCAAAAGAACCACAATCTGGCACCTGGGCACTCTAGATCACCCCAATCAGCACAAAACCACAGCGTTCCCTGACATGACCGTCAAGATCACTAACAACAACAGATTCCGCCTCCCCACCAACACCACTAACAATCCCAAAGACACATCCTTCCCTACCAAACCTCCAAATCCCCCAGACACTACTTCCTTTCCTTATGCTTTCAGCAATTCTCATTTCAGTCCATCCATTCTCCAATTCACTCTTGTGCACGGTGCACTTCAGTGTGAAAGGAGGCTAAGCTCCACTAGCGACCGGGGGGTCTCCGCCCCGCACTGAAATTCCGGGACTACGTAACTTTTAGGCTTTTTCAAGATGGTTGTTTTCAGTGATAGTCGGCAACCCAAGGCACCCCCCCAGGGCAATGTGGATGCATTGTCATGGAGCCTGACAGCATGAGTGTGACCTCCTAGGTGTCCCCTAGAGGTTCATAAACCTCAAGCTGAAGAGATGGCCCACAAACCGCTTTTTTGTACAAATTTCACCGTGCCACTACGTAACTTTTAGGCTTTTTCAGGATGGCTGTTTTCAGTGATAGTCGGCAACCCAAGGCACCCCCCCAGGGCAACGTGGATGCATTATCATGGAACCTGACAGCATGAGTGTGACTTCCTAGGTGTCCTCTAGAGGTTCATAAACCTCAAGCTGAAGAGATGGCCCACAAACCGCTTTTTTGTACAAATTTCACCGTTCCACTACGTAACTTTTAGGCTTTTTCAGGATGGCTGTTTTCAGTGATAGTCGGCAACCCAAGGCACCCCCCCAGGGCACCGTGGATGCATTATCATGCAAACTAACAGCATGAGTGTGACCTCCTAGGTGTCCTCTAGAGGTTCATAAACCTCAAGCTGAAGAGATGGCCCACAACCTGTTTTTTTTGTACAAATTTCACCGTTCCACTACGTAACTTTTAGGCTTTTTCAAGATGGCTGTTTTCAGTGGTAGTCGGCAACCGAAAGCACCCCCCGAGGGCACCGTGGATGCATTATCATGGAGCCTGACAGCATGAGTGTGACCTCCGAGGTGTCCTCTAGAGGTTCATAAACCTCAAGCTGAAGAGATGGCCCAAAAACCGTTTTTTTGTACAAATTTCACCGTTCCACTACGTAACTTTTAGGCTTTTTCAGGATGGCTGTTTTCAGTGGTAGTCGGCAACCCAAGGCACCCCCCCAGGGCAACGCGGATGCATTGTCATGGAGCCTTACAACATGACTGTGACCTCCTAGGTGTCCTCTAGAGGTTCTCGAACCTTAAGCTGAAGAGATGGCCCACAAACCTTTTTTTTGTACAAACTTCACCGTTCCACTACGTAAATTTTAGGCTTTTTCAGGATGGCTGTTTTCAGTGATAGTCGGCAACCCAAGGCACCCCCCCAGGGCAACGTGGATGCATTATCATGGAGCCTGACAGCATGAGTGTGACCTCCTAGGTGTCCTCTAGAGGTTCCTGAACCTCAAGCTGAAGAGATTGCCTCAGAAAACGTTTATGGGTGCATGGGTGACTATTACGGACTCGGTAGGATCTGCCTGTTCCTAACGAGGCAGATCCTACCGAGTCGCCCATGGACTAAAAATGAGCTATTTGTACCAAATGGACATGGAAAACACAGTACCCCCCCCCCCTATTTCGGGGTCGCTGAATCCAAAACTTCACTCATTTTGCCAACCCGAGACAGTGGCGTCGAGTTATGGGGGGTCCTAATGAGCGCTGGGGGGTCCTAAAAAACCCCGCGATGCAGAGTGTGCGTACCAACATGGGTGCATAAACGCGCTATGCCACGAACACATTTAGCAGGGGTACACTTTCTGAGTGTCTATTTTTTTTCGGTATGAATTCGCTTTGAGAAGCCAACCCATGTGCTGACGCACCACTTTCTGGAGGCCAATGGGCCATCCCTTCACATGTATTCAGTTCAAACCCCCTCCTCATGCAAACATTTGTTGCCTTGGAACTGCACCGTAATGGTGCATTCCGCATCAAATACATGTGCCTCCCACTGTGTATGTGCCCCCCCTCCCCCCTCAGCTAGGAGTAAGGGTTGTTCGTGTCCCTCCCATTTCGTAAAGCCCCCCCCCCCCCCAGCTAGGGGTAGGGTTTGTCCGTGTCCAAGTTTCGCGCGAGGGGATAATTTTAAATTATCCCCTCGCTTTAGGGTAAAGATAGGGTTGCGGTTGGAAATTCTCCCTTGATGCGAAAGGAGATTATGAAAATGTTGTATGATGTGAGGGGATAATTTTAAATTATCCCCTCGGGCGAGGGGATAGTTTTAAATTATCTCCTCACGCGAGGGGACACTTTTAAATTATCCCCTCGCTTTGGGGTAAAGATAGGGTTACGGTTGGAAATTCTCCCTTGATGCGAAAGGAGATTATGAAAATGTTGTATGATGTGAGGGGATAATTTTAAATTATCGCTTCGCTTTACGGTAAAGATAGGGTTAGGGTTAGAATTTCTCCCTTGATGCGAAAGGAGATTATGAAAACGTTGTATGATGTGAGGGGATAGTTTTGAATTATCCCCTCACGCGAGGGGATAATTTTAAATTATCCCCTCGCGTGAGGGGATAATTTTAAATTATCCCCTCGCTTTAGAGTAAAGATAGGGTTAGGGTTAGAAATTCTCCCTTGATGCGAAGGGAGATTATGCATTGTTATGGAGCCTGACAGCATGAGTGTGACCTCCTAGGTGTCCTCTAGAGGTTCCTGAACCTCAAGCTGAAGAGATGGCCCACAAAACGTTTTTTGTACAAATTTCACCGTTCCACTACGTAACTTTTAGGCTTTTTCAGGATGGCTGTTTTCAGTGATAGTCGGCAACCCAAGGCACCCCCCCAGGGCAATGTGGATGCATTGTCATGGGGCCTGACAGCATGAGTGTGACCTCCTAGGTGTCCTCTAGAGGTTCCTGAACCTCAAGCTGAAGAGATGGCCCACAAAACGTTTTTTTGTACAAATTTCACCGTTCCACTACGTAACTTTTAGGCTTTTTCAGGATGGCTGTTTTCAGTGATAGTCGGCAACCCAAGGCACCCCCCCAGGGCAATGTGGATGCATTGTCATGGAGCCTGACAGCATGAGTGTGACCTCCTAGGTGTCCTCTAGAGGTTCATAAACCTCAAGCTGAAGAGATGGCCCACGAACCGTTTTTTGTACAAATTTCACCGTTCCACTACGTAACTTTTAGGCTTTTTCAGGATGGCTGTTTTCAGTGGTAGTCGGCAACCCAAGGCACCCCCCCAGGGCAACGTGGATGCATTATCATGGTTAACTGTTATTTCCAGATATTTTGGCGGATACTCCGTTGAAGGGTCAGATTTCATCAGCAAAGGGTTCGTTGCTTCCGCAATCTTCTAAATAAGCACTCGAAATTTTAATCTGAATTTTTCGCGATGTCGAAATCGGATTTTCGACTTCGACATCGCCGCACTTGATTTGGACTTCTTCGAGTGGTCATACTCCTTTCCCTATGCCCGAATCAGGTTTCCCTTATACTTGCCACCCATTTGACTTGGAGATATAAGGGGAACAAAAGTGAATCGTGGGACCACTTTGAAGGACCATATCTACGCGCGAGTGTGAGGAAACAGAATAAGGAAGGTTGGGTTGCATACGCCTTGGTCTCAAGTTAATTTAGGAAGCATCAAACGCCTTTGGTGTGTACACATGCCCGATATAGCAAGGGATAATGGTCAAGAGGGTGTAAAGTGATATATAACTCTTGGACCGTGCAACCGAACATTTTATTGTGACTTTTGAGTGTACCGCATGAGTGTTGGGGTTGCATAGCAACTTTGCTTGGGTTCCTACGTATTTTTAACGGGAAGTTATGTCAATGGAGGGACATGGCATATCATGGTGGGAGCCATATTTTGAGGGTATGTGTTGTATGCATGGTATATGTTTGATATGCTCACGTCCATGTTATATATCTTCGTGTGGCCGAAGAGATGGGGAGCCATACGTGACAAGGGTTTTGCCCATGTCCCAATTGTCGAATTCAAAGCGCTAGACCAAGTGTACCGCGTATGTATTGCTCATGGTATGTTTGACAAAGAGATCCATGGGTGCACTCCCATTTTCATGGGGCATGTAGATATTAATGGCGAAGGTATCTCCATGCGCCTGATTGGGGATCCAAGTGGCGGAATTGTTCGCAAATGGTTCCAATCATTTATGTATTGAATCATGAGCGGATATCATGGGTGAGCATAGAGATATACTATCATGACAACTTTGTATTTGGTCATATTTTCATGTTTTTGACCTCAATTTTTGCTCATTTTTGCATTTTGTGTACTTACCTGGTCGGCAATCAGCAAGAAGCCTATGGAGATTCGAACCATGGTATGTTGTTCATATGTTGGCATATGCTTTGGAGTTGAACACCACCATATGCCGGATCGCGTACTCCATTTGGCTTGGCGCACGAAGGATCACAAGAATTGGTCTCAAGATCATGGGCTGACTTGGGCAGTGCGTGTCGCCCATATCCGAAGGGGTTTCGAGGGTAAAGTGGGGATGTACATGGGCATTGACCTTTGGTTTATATCCTCCATGAATATTAGACTTCGATTCCATGCATGCTTGGAGCCTTCGGATAGGTGGTAACTTCAATTTTGAGCCTATATTTGATATATGGCCAATATGGTGTGAATTGGCAGTTTTTTGGCATGTTATGCGTGCAAACTCATAGGTCATTTCTCCAAGCCCATTCGATTCCAAGTCCAACCAAGGTTATGTCAGGGTAGGGCATGGTCCTGAGTGCCACTCTAGGCCATGACACGCCACCTCCCCTATTGGGCTAGGATTTAGAGGCTTGGGAATGAACACATTTTTGGGGTTTATGTATTGACTTGTGACACATGGCATTCAGCCATCTCGTTTGACCTGGTTCAGAGCAATATGTTGGTGAGTCAAGGGAAGGTCTTGAGCCCAGGGAATGAGGGGTTTATGGCGGTGAATGTGTATGATAACCTCTTTCCCCAACGTTGCTTTATTTGTGTTCATATGCCAATTTCAGGCCTTTCTTCCTTGGTGCAATTCTTGTACATGCCCGCCATCGTGAGACCATCGATGTGCTGAACGAAAGCCCGCAGCCTGATTTGGATTGTGAATTGGGTTATTGCTGTACTTGTGGGATCTGGTTGCTGTTTCAGGGTTGAAGGAGGATTTTATTTCTATATTTTTGGATATGGACCCTGGAAATTGAGGAATGCAATCGTTGATCCGGAGTAAATCAGCAGGGGTTACAGGCGGAAGGGGCGCAGCGGGGGCCGGTCCTGGTAGGGACCTTCTTTATAGTCTATAGACCAAATCTGATAGGGTGGAAAGAATGTTATGGTTAGGGGCGGTCTATAGACAACAAAAAAGTACCAGCTTTGACGCCACCAAACAGCATGGTGCTTGCACTGTCAAAGGCGGCCCCAAATTTCTTTGGGCCCGAGGAAACGTGAACTTCAAAAGCGAGGTAGAAGCCCTTTTTTCCTTTACCTGGTTGATAGAGCGCGGCCTGAGACGTTAGCACCGATAGTGAGTCCATATGAACGAGTATGAAGGGGCCATACAACTGGATAATGAACACGCAGCATGACGTGCTTTCAACATTCGCGGGAGCAAAGCCCAGCATATTTGAGGCTTTGCAAGCAAGGAGATACGAGGGTGCCGACCCCCCTTGGGATAAGGAAATATTTGTGTGGCCCTTGGCAACTACCACCCCCGAATTTGTCACGTTCATGTCCCCTAAGATGAGGCGCCCGGGAGTTTCAAGCTCCCCTCTTGTAGTATGGAAGGGTCAAAGTGGGCAAAGGGCCCTGGGTTCCTGACAGTAGCGCCGACCTGGGCAATTTTGGCATCCTCAGGCCACTTGGGGACCCCATGGCTCCAAGACACCAGCGAATCAGGGGACTGCAGATTGCATAGAACGTCCAAGGGGTTCATAGGTGAAGGCTGTATTTTTTTGCCTCGCCCCTACCCCGGTGGCCCCCCACAAGGGGTCATGTATGGAAATTTTCAGCCAAAGTAATTCTGGGCTGAAAACACCTCTTTCGAGGCATTTGGGGCAAGGCTCGGCCCTTTCAAACACTTCCATGCACTCGCAGTTTATTAATGTCTTCGATTTGATGTCTCGTCCAGCTGCGAACCTTCGCATGCGATATCTACCTACTGCCCTCCTTATCCAAAACGCTGGCCAAATCGTCATGCTGGGCACAGTTTGCAATCCCTTGGTTAGTAGACAGTGATGAAGCTCATCAAACAACGCACCACACTGCCTCCGTGATGACTGTACAAACTGAGTATGTACTCGATTGGTCGGAGCCTTGGGTGGCCTGGGATTCTAGAGCCATCGAGCATGCCAGGGCGGAAAGCGGATTATCCACCGTGGGCCTGCTATGTAGACAGAGTCCACGCTCACGGGTGATTCTGTGGCACTAAGCTGTAGAGATGGACACGCGTGGAGTTTTTGCCCTGGCGATTGCACCAAAAGGCACCACACATTGTCATTCAAAATGCCCTGCACCCCAACCGACCTCATAGCACAACTATGGTAGCGGTCGTCAAAAGTGAAGGAAAGATCTGCTCGTGGAGTCTAGAGCCCCAGAGCATCCCGCAGTGCAATGTGGATTATGCACAGTGGACCTCCTACCTGGACATCCTCCAACCTCACGGGCAACCCTCTGGCACTAAGATGCAAAGATGGTCATTGCCTGATGGTGTGCCTTGGCCATTGGACCAAACGTGGTGAGGTCCACAGGATGATGGTATGGGCATGCATTGTCATGGAGCCTGACAGCATAAGTCTGACCTCCTAGGTGTCCTCTAGAGGTTCATAAACCTCAAGCTGAAGAGATGGCCCACAAACCGTTTTTTTGTACAAATTTCACCGTTCCACTACGTAACTTTTAGGCTTTTTCAGGATGGCTGTTTTCAGTGATAGTCGGCAACCCAAGGCACCCCCCCAGGACTAATGGATCTATAGACGAGCTGGATGCATAGTGTGGATCCTTTCCAATGAGCGTTCCATTGTCTACGAACATAGTCCTTAGACGGTTGTATGATCTATAGACCTGGTCTATAGACCGTTTCATTGGTCTATAGCCCTAGTGTATAGACCGCCTACCGTCTTTCGACCTGGTCCAAAACCACAAGGATACTTGTTTGTACACCCAATGTCGGGGGCCGGACATGGCCAAAGTAAGGTTGTAGCCCTACGGGTTAATCCTGTGCTGGTTTGGATTGATGGTTCCATGGTCTATAGACCTGGTCTATAGACGGTACCATGGTCTATAGACCTGGTCTATAGACCTGGTCTATAGATCTGGTCTATAGACCGTCCACCGTCCATAGACTTGGTCCAAAGACCAGATTCTATTGGATCTATAGACGAGCTGGATGCATAGTGTGGATCCTTTCCAATGAGCGTTCCATTGTTTACGAACCTGGTCTATAGACGGTTGTATGATCTATAGACCTGGTCTATAGACCGTTTCATTGGTCTATAGCCCTAGTGTATAGACCGCCTACTGCTTTTTGACCTGGTCCAAAACCACAAGGATACTTGTTTGTACACCCAATGTCGGGGGCCGGACATGGCCAAAGTAAGGTTGTAGCGCTCAGCTTATCCTGTGCTGGTTTGCATTGATGGTTCCATGGTCTATAGACCTGGTCTATAGACGGTACCATGGTCTATAGACCTGGACCATCAATCATAATCTCCGCTACTCTTTCCGCCATGGCCCCAAAAACACAAACGACACAGTCATCAACGCTCTGCTCACTGACTCCTGCAAACCCAATCTGCTTCAACATATGACTGCCTTTTCTGCTGATTTCTTAGGCTACCACTGTCACAACATCCCCAACATTAACCCCTGCCTTCTAAATCAAATCGCTGCAGACACCCCAGCAGAAATAGTTTTCACCTATTACCAATCTACCACTGATCCCCCCACATACTGCCTTACTCAGAACTCCCAGCATCCCAAAAGAACCACAATCTGGCACCTGGGCACTCTAGATCACCCCAATCAGCACAAAACCACAGCGTTCCCTGACATGACCGTCAAGATCACTAACAACAACAGATTCCGCCTCCCCACCAACACCACTAACAATCCCAAAGACACATCCTTCCCTACCAAACCTCCAAATCCCCCAGACACTACTTCCTTTCCTTATGCTTTCAGCAATTCTCATTTCAGTCCATCCATTCTCCAATTCACTCTTGTGCACGGTGCACTTCAGTGTGAAAGGAGGCTAAGCTCCACTAGCGACCGGGGGGTCTCCGCCCCGCACTGAAATTCCGGGACTACGTAACTTTTAGGCTTTTTCAAGATGGTTATTTTCAGTGATAGTCGGCAACCCAAGGCACCCCCCCAGGGCAATGTGGATGCATTGTCATGGAGCCTGACAGCATGAGTGTGACCTCCTAGGTGTCCCCTAGAGGTTCATAAACCTCAAGCTGAAGAGATGGCCCACAAACCGCTTTTTTGTACAAATTTCACCGTGCCACTACGTAACTTTTAGGCTTTTTCAGGATGGCTGTTTTCAGTGATAGTCGGCAACCCAAGGCACCCCCCCAGGGCAACGTGGATGCATTATCATGGAACCTGACAGCATGAGTGTGACCTCCTAGGTGTCCTCTAGAGGTTCATAAACCTCAAGCTGAAGAGATGGCCCACAAACCGCTTTTTTGTACAAATTTCACCGTTCCACTACGTAACTTTTAGGCTTTTTCAGGATGGCTGTTTTCAGTGATAGTCGGCAACCCAAGGCACCCCCCCAGGGCACCGTGGATGCATTATCATGCAAACTAACAGCATGAGTGTGACCTCCTAGGTGTCCTCTAGAGGTTCATAAACCTCAAGCTGAAGAGATGGCCCACAACCTGTTTTTTTTGTACAAATTTCACCGTTCCACTACGTAACTTTTAGGCTTTTTCAAGATGGCTGTTTTCAGTGGTAGTCGGCAACCCAAGGCACCCCCCGAGGGCACCGTGGATGCATTATCATGGAGCCTGACAGCATGAGTGTGACCTCCGAGGTGTCCTCCAGAGGTTCATAAACCTCAAGCTGAAGAGATGGCCCACAAACCGTTTTTTGTACAAATTTCACCGTTCCACTACGTAACTTTTAGGTGTCTAAAGTTGATCTCTAAACTTGCACCAGGGGGTCTAAAGTTGGCACTTAGGGGTCTAAAGTTGGGGTCTAAAGTTGGCACTTGGGGGTCTAAAGTTGAGATCTAAAGTGGGCACTTGGGGGTCTAAAGTTGGGGTCTAAGGTTGGCACTTGGGGGTCTAAAGTTGGGGTCTAAAGTTGGCACCGGGGGGTCTAAAGTTGGCACTTGGGTGTCTAAATTTGGGGTCTACAGTTGGCACTTGGGGGTGTAAAGTTGGGGTCTAAAGTTGGCACTTGGGGGTCTAAAGTTGGCGTCTAAAGTTGGCTCCAGGGGGTCTAAAGTTGGCACCAAGGGGTCTAAAGTTGGGGTCTAAAGTCGGCACCAGGGGGTCTAAAGTTGGCACTTGGGCGTCTAAAGTTGGGGTCTAAAGTTGGCACCGGGGGGTCTAAAGTTGGCACTTGGGGGTGTAAAGTAGGGGTCTAAAGTTGGCACTTAGGCTTCTAAAGTTGCGGGCTAAAGTTGGCACCGTTGGGTCTAAAGCTGGCACTTGGGGTCTAAATTTGGGTTCTAAAGTTGGCACTTAGGGGTCTAAATTCGGGGTCTAAACTTGGCACCGGGGAGTCAAAAGGCCCGCTGTTGGGATAAAGTTTGGGTCTAAAGTTGGCACCCGCGGGTCTAAAGTTGGGGTCTAAAGTTGGCACCGGGGGGTCTAAATTTGGGGTCTAAAGTTGGCACCGGGGGGCCTAAAGTTGGCACCGTGGGGTCTAAAGTTGGGGTCTAAAGTTGGCACTTGGGGGTCTAAAGATGGCACTTGGGCGTCCAAAGTTGGGGTCTAAAGTTGCCCCAGGGCATCTAAAGTTGGCACTTGGGGGTCTAAAGTTCAGGTCTAAAGTTGGCACTTAGGGATCTAAAATAGGCGTCTAAAGTTGGCACTTAGGGGTCTAAAGTTGGGGGCTAAAGATGGCACCGTGGGGTCTAAAGCTGGCACTTGGGGGTCTAAAGTTGGGGTCTAAAGTTGGCACCGGGGGGTCTAAAGTTGGCACTTGGGGGTGTAAAGTAGGGGTCTAAAGTTGGCACTTAGGGTTCTAAAGTTGGGGGCTAAAGTTGGCACCGTGGGGTCTAAAGCTGGCGATTGGGGTCTAAATTTGGGTTCCAAAGTTGGCACTTAGGGGTCTAAATTTGGGGTCTAAACTTGGCACCGGGGAGTCAAAAGGTGGGATAAAGTTTGGGTCTAAAGTTGGCACCCGCGGGTCTAAAGTTGGGGTCTAAGGTTGGCACCGGGGGGTCTAAAGTTGGGGTCTAAAATTGGCACCGGGGGGTCTAAAGTTGGCACCGTGGGGTCTAAAGTTGGGGTCTAAAGTTGGCACTTGGGGGTCTAAAGTTGGCACTTGGGCGTCTAAAGTTGTGGTCTCAAGTTCAGGTCTAAAGTTGGCACTTAGGGATCTAAAATAGGCGTGTAAAGTTGGCACTCAGGGGTCTAAAGTTGGGGGCTAAAGTTGGCACCGTGGGGTCTAAAGCTGGCACTTGGGGGTCTAAAGTTGGGGTCTAAAGTTGGCACCGGGGAGTCTAAAGGCTCGCTCTTGGGGTTCTAAAGTTTGGGTCGAAAGTTGGCACTTGCGGGTCTAAAATTGGGGTCTAAAGTTGGCACCGGGGGGGCTAAAGTTGGGGCCTAAAGTTGGCAGCGGGGGGTCTAAAGTTGGGGTCTAAAGTTGGCACCGGGGGTCTAAAGTTGGCACCGTGGGGTCTAAAGTTGGGGTCTAAAGTTGGCACTTGGGGGCCTAAATTTGGCACTTGGGGGTCTAAAGTTGAGGTCTCAAGTCGGCACTTAGGGATCTAAAATAGGGGTCTAAAGTTGGCACTTAGGGGTCTAAAGTTGGGGGCTAAAGTTGGCACCGTGGGGTCTAAAGCTGGCACTTGGGGGTCTAAAGTTGGGGTCTAAAGTTGGCACCGGGGAGTCTAAAGGCTCGCTCTTGGGGTTCTAAAGTTTGGGTCCAAAGTTGGCACTTGCGGGTCTAAAATTGGGGTCTAAAGTTGGCACCGGGGGGTCTAAAGTTGGGGCCTAAAGTTGGCAGCGGAGGGTCTAAAGTTGGCACCGGGGGGTCTAAAGTGGGGGTCTAAAGTTGCCCCAAGGGGTCTAAAGTTGGCACTAGGGGGTCTAAAGTTCGGGTCTAAAGTTGGCACTTTGGTGTCTGAAGTTGAGATCTAAAGTTGGCACCGGGGTTTCTAAAGTTGGCACTTTGGGGTCTAAAATTGGGGTCTAAAGTTGGCACTTGGGGGTCTAAAGTTGGGGTCTAAAGTTGGCACCAGGGGGTCTAAAGCTGGCAACAGGGGGTCTAAAGTTGGGGTTTAAAGTTGGCACCGGGGGGTCTAAAGTTGGCATTTGGGCGTCCAAAGTTGGGGTCTAAAATTGCACCGGGGGTCTACAGTTGGCACTTGGGGGTCTAAAGTTGGGGTCTAAAGTTGGTTCTTGGGGGTCTAAAGTTGGGGTACAAAGTTGGCAGCGGGGGGTCTGAAGTTGGGGTCTAAAGTTGGCACCGGGCGGTATAAAGTTGGCACGTGGGCGTCTAAAGTTGGGGTCTAAAGTTGCACCAGGGGGTCTAAAGTTTACACTTTGGGGTCTAAAGTTGGGGTCTAAAGTTGGCCCTTTGGGGTCTAAAGTTGAGAGCTAAAGTTAGCACCTGGGGGTCTAAAGTTGGCACTTGGGGCACTAAAGTTGGGGTCTAAAGTTGGCACCGGGGGGTCTAAAGTTGGCACCAAGAGGTCTAAAGTTGGGGTCTAAAGTTGGCACCGGGGGGTCTGAAGTTGGCACTTGAGCGTCTAAAGTTGGGTCTAAAGTTGCATCGGGGGGTCTAAAGTTGGCACTTGGGCACTCGCCTTTTCAAGTCCTGGACGCTAGTGCGATTGAGGGGATCAGGGGGTTAGCGGGTGAGAGCTCATCTATATACAGCTGTATACAGATATATAAGGCCCTTACCCCCCCCGCCCCCCCAGCGTATCGCTGAACAATGTGGTTATGACCATGCGCCTGTGACACGGGGGCGTATGCGAGCCCACTTTCCGTTGCCTCATGGCCCCAGCGTATCGCGGCGCGACGGAAGGACCTTGGCCTCCGTCCTATGTGGGCACCGGGGGGGCTAAAGTTGGCGTCTAAAGTTGGCTCCAGGGGGTCTAAAGTTGGCACCAAGGGGTCTAAAGTTGGGGTCTAAAGTCGGCACCAGGGGGTCTAAAGTTGGCACTTGGGCGTCTAAAGTTGGGGTCTAAAGTTGGCACCGGGGGGTCTAAAGTTGGCACTTGGGGGTGTAAAGTAGGGGTCTAAAGTTGGCACTTAGGCTTCTAAAGTTGCGGGCTAAAGTTGGCACCGTTGGGTCTAAAGCTGGCACTTGGGGTCTAAATTTGGGTTCTAAAGTTGGCACTTAGGGGTCCTAATTCGGGGTCTAAACTTGGCACCGGGGAGTCAAAAGGCCCGCTGTTGGGATAAAGTTTGGGTCTAAAGTTGGCACCCGCGGGTCTAAAGTTGGGGTCTAAAGTTGGCACCGGGGGGTCTAAATTTGGGGTCTAAAGTTGGCACCGGGGGGCCTAAAGTTGGCACCGTGGGGTCTAAAGTTGGGGTCTAAAGTTGGCACTTGGGGGTCTAAAGATGGCACTTGGGCGTCCAAAGTTGGGGTCTAAAGTTGCCCCAGGGCATCTAAAGTTGGCACTTGGGGGTCTAAAGTTCAGGTCTAAAGTTGGCACTTAGGGATCTAAAATAGGCGTCTAAAGTTGGCACTTAGGGGTCTAAAGTTGGGGGCTAAAGATGGCACCGTGGGGTCTAAAGCTGGCACTTGGGGGTCTAAAGTTGGGGTCTAAAGTTGGCACCGGGGGGTCTAAAGTTGGCACTTGGGGGTGTAAAGTAGGGGTCTAAAGTTGGCACTTAGGGTTCTAAAGTTGGGGGCTAAAGTTGGCACCGTAGGGTCTAAAGCTGGCGATTGGGGTCTAAATTTGGGTTCTAAAGTTGGCACTTAGGGGTCTAAATTTGGGGTCTAAACTTGGCACCGGGGAGTCAAAAGGTGGGATAAAGTTTGGGTCTAAAGTTGGCACCCGCGGGTCTAAAGTTGGGGTCTAAGGTTGGCACCGGGGGGTCTAAAGTTGGGGTCTAAAATTGGCACCGGGGGGTCTAAAGTTGGCACCGTGGGGTCTAAAGTTGGGGTCTAAAGTTGGCACTTGGGGGTCTAAAGTTGGCACTTGGGCGTCTAAAGTTGTGGTCTAAAGTTCAGGTCTAAAGTTGGCACTTAGGGATCTAAAATAGGCGTGTAAAGTTGGCACTCAGGGGTCTAAAGTTGGGGGCTAAAGTTGGCACCGTGGGGTCTAAAGCTGGCACTTGGGGGTCTAAAGTTGGGGTCTAAAGTTGGCACCGGGGAGTCTAAAGGCTCGCTCTTGGGGTTCTAAAGTTTGGGTCGAAAGTTGGCACTTGCGGGTCTAAAATTGGGGTCTAAAGTTGGCACCGGGGGGGCTAAAGTTGGGGCCTAAAGTTGGCAGCGGGGGGTCTAAAGTTGGGGTCTAAAGTTGGCACCGGGGGTCTAAAGTTGGCACCGTGGGGTCTAAAGTTGGGGTCTAAAGTTGGCACTTGGGGGCCTAAATTTGGCACTTGGGGGTCTAAAGTTGAGGTCTCAAGTCGGCACTTAGGGATCTAAAATAGGGGTCTAAAGTTGGCACTTAGGGGTCTAAAGTTGGGGGCTAAAGTTGGCACCGTGGGGTCTAAAGCTGGCACTTGGGGGTCTAAAGTTGGGGTCTAAAGTTGGCACCGGGGAGTCTAAAGGCTCGCTCTTGGGGTTCTAAAGTTTGGGTCCAAAGTTGGCACTTGCGGGTCTAAAATTGGGGTCTAAAGTTGGCACCGGGGGGTCTAAAGTTGGGGCCTAAAGTTGGCAGCGGAGGGTCTAAAGTTGGCACCGGGGGGTCTAAAGTTGGGGTCTAAAGTTGCCCCAAGGGGTCTAAAGTTGGCACTAGGGGGTCTAAAGTTCGGGTCTAAAGTTGGCACTTTGGTGTCTGAAGTTGAGATCTAAAGTTGGCACCGGGGGTTCTAAAGTTGGCACTTTGGGGTCTAAAATTGGGGTCTAAAGTTGGCACTTGGGGGTCTAAAGTTGGGGTCTAAAGTTGGCATCAGGGGGTCTAAAGCTGGCAACAGGGGGTCTAAAGTTGGGGTTTAAAGTTGGCACCGGGGGGTCTAAAGTTGGCATTTGGGCGTCCAAAGTTGGGGTCTAAAATTGCACCGGGGGTCTACAGTTGGCACTTGGGGGTCTAAAGTTGGGGTCTAAAGTTGGTTCTTGGGGGTCTAAAGTTGGGGTACAAAGTTGGCAGCGGGGGGTCTGAAGTTGGGGTCTAAAGTTGGCAACGGGCGGTATAAAGTTGGCACGTGGGCGTCTAAAGTTGGGGTCTAAAGTTGCACCAGGGGGTCTAAAGTTTACACTTTGGGGTCTAAAGTTGGGGTCTAAAGTTGGCCCTTTGGGGTCTAAAGTTGAGAGCTAAAGTTAGCACCTGGGGGTCTAAAGTTGGCACTTGGGGCACTAAAGTTGGGGTCTAAAGTTGGCACCGGGGGGTCTAAAGTTGGCACCAAGAGGTCTAAAGTTGGGGTCTAAAGTTGGCACCGGGGGGTCTGAAGTTGGCACTTGAGCGTCTAAAGTTGGGTCTAAAGTTGCATCGGGGGGTCTAAAGTTGGCACTTGGGCATTCGCCTTTTCAAGTCCTGGACGCTAGTGCGATTGAGGGGATCAGGGGGTTAGCGGGTGAGAGCTCATCTATATACAGCTGTATACAGATATATAAGGCCCTTACCCCCCCCGCCCCCCCAGCGTATCGCTGAACAATGTGGTTATGACCATGCGCCTGTGACACGGGGGCGTATGCGAGCCCACTTTCCGTTGCCTCATGGCCCCAGCGTATCGCGGCGCGACGGAAGGACCTTGGCCTCCGTCCTATGTGGGCACCGGGGGGGCTAAAGTTGGGGTCTAAAGTTGGCACTTGGGGCTTTAAAGTTGGGGTCTAAAGTTGACACTTGGGGGTCTAAAGTAGGGGTCTACAGTTGGCACTTAGGGGTCTAAAGTTGGGGGCTAAAGTTGGCACCGTGGGGTCTAAACCTGGCACTTGGGGGTCTAAAGTTGGGTTCTAAAGTTGGCACTTGGGGGTCTAAATTTGGGGTCTAAAACTGGCACCGGGGAGTCCAAAGGCTCGCACTTTGGGTCAGGGTTAGGGTTAGGGTTAGGGTCACCGAGCTGGTGGAACCAGTCAACCCTTCTTAGTGT
The DNA here is from genome assembly GCA_964036045.1 of Eutreptiella sp. 'Long Island Sound 2002'. NCBI lineage: Eukaryota > Euglenozoa > Euglenophyceae > Eutreptiales > Eutreptiaceae > Eutreptiella > Eutreptiella sp. 'Long Island Sound 2002'. Next base: position 59,399,021 of record OZ038391.1, read on the forward strand.
CTAGGGTGGACCTACGAGGTTTAGCAGCAGCAAGCAAGCAAGCAAGCAAGCAAGCAAGCAGCAAGCAGCACGCGCGAAATGGCTAAAAATCACAACTCCGTCGTCGTGCTTCCGATTCGGCTGAAATTTTGGTGGATGATACCTATGGGTGTGAAGTACACTCACACGAATTTTGAGCAAGAAACTCAACGCTGGCGGTCGGTAACGGGATTCGCAAGTGGCGGACCTCGGTTTCAAAAAATGCAGTTTAGGGCCTAAAACAGCCATTTTTGGGCCAAAAAAGCCCTGGAACCCATTCAAAACAGCCAAACGAAGGGGAACAGTGGGTACATTCCACGTGCGGCTTGACTTCCCCGTGTGAACGAGCTCTTTACGGCCCTCTAACTCCATGATATGTCCCGGAAACAGCCCAAAAAGCCCGCAGAAGCTCCAAATGCCGACAGCCACAAACCAAGAATAGGCCATATCTTGGGCTACATGGCTCAAAATGTGATTCCGAGGGCACCTAGTCCACCCGCAACCCCCCACTTTTTGTGGTTTCCACCCCTCAAAATTGCCCAAACGGACGCCTAGACCCCAATACCTAGGCCCACTAGGCTGCGGCAAGCTGCAAGCTCAAGCTTAAACAGGTGGGTGCCCAAATGGGTCAACAGGGTCCAGTAGGGGCAAAAAGATGACTATTCTCAAAAATGATCCTAGACCATGTGCGACGCTAAAACAAGTGTTTTTGGACTGTTTTGAGGTTGTGGTGGCACATTTTGGTCCTCCGAAAACCCCCAAATGCCTTGAAAATGGGTTGTTTTGGTACCCAAAATGGGTCAAAAATGGCTCAAAAACCCATTTTTCCAAACTTCATCCTAGACCATTTGGGGTGCACAAACGGGTGGAATGAGCCCATTTTGAGCCCATTTTGGGGCATTTTGGCCCCTCAGAAGACCAAAAAACCTTGAAAGTGGGCCTTGTGGTGATGGGGTTCACTTGCATGTTGATTTCACTTTGTCAAGAGTCATCAATGTGTGAATCATTCTTGATGTCCCTCACCAGTCACAGCTGATGTTCCCTCCCCCACTAGCTCGGTCCCAATATTGAGTCTTGATTAGGGTTAGGGTTAGGGTTAGGGTTAGGGTCTAAAGTTGGCGTCCAAAGTTGGCACTTGGGGGTCTCAAGTTGGCACTTGGGGGTCTAAAGCTGGGGTCTAAAGTTGCCCCAGGGGGTCTAAAGTTGGCACTTGGGGGTCTAAAGTTCGGGTCTAAAGTTGGCACTTAGGGGTCTAAAGTTGAGATCCAAAGTTGGCACCGGGAGTTCTAAAGTTGGCACTTCCGGGTCTAAATTTTAGGGTCTAAATTTAGCACTTGGGGGTCTAAAGTTGGGGTCTAAAGTTGGCACCAGGGGGTCTAAAGTTGGCAACAGGGGGTCTAAAGTTGGGGTCTAAAGTTGGCGGCGGGGGGTCTAAAGTTGGCACTTGGGGGTCGAAAGTTGGGGTCTAAAATTGCACCAGGGGGTCTACAGTTGGCACTTGGGGGTCTAAAAGTCGGCTCTAAAGTTGGTTCTTGGGGGTCTAAAGTTGGAGTCTAAAGTTGGCATCGGGGGGTCTAAGGTTGGGGTCTAAAGTTGGCACCGGGGGGTCTAAAGCTGGCACTGGGGGCCATAAAGTTGGCACTTGGGGGTCTAAAGCTGGGGTCTAAAGTTGGCACTTGGGGGTCTAAAGTTGTGGTCTAAAGTTGGCATCCGGGGGTCTAAAGTTGGCACTTGGGGCACTAAAGTTGGGGTCTAAAGTTGGCACTGGGGCATCTAAAGTTGGCACTTGGCGGTCTACATTTGGGGTCTAAAGTTGGCACTTGGGGGTCTAAAGTCGGGGTCTAAAGCTGGCACCGGGGGGTCTAAAGGAGGCATTTGGGGGTCTAAAGTTGGGGTCTAAAGTAGGCAACAGAGGGTCTAAAGTTGGTACCAGGGGGTCTAAAGTTGCGGTGTAAAGCCCGCACCGGGGGGTCTAAAGTTGGCACTTGGGCCTCTAAATTGGGGGTCTTAAGTTGCACCAGGGGGTCTAAAGTTGGCACTTGGTGGTCTAAATTAGGGGTCTGAAGATGGCACTTGGGGGTCTAAAGTTGAGATTCAAAGTTGGCAACCGGGGGTCTAAAGTTTGCACTTGGGGGTCTAAAGTTTGGGTCCAAAGTTGCCAACCGGGGGTCTAAATTTGGGGTCCAAAGTTGGCACTTGGGGGTCTAAAGTTTTGGTCTATAGTTGGCACCGGGGGGTCTAAAGTCGGCACTTGGGCGTCTCAAGTTGGCGTCTAAAGCTGCACCATGGGGTCTAAAGTTGGCACTTAGGGGTCTAAAGTTGGGATCTAGAGTTGGCACCGGAGGCTCTAAAGTTGGCATTTGGGGGTCTAAAGTTGGGGTCTAAAGTTGGCACTTGGGGGTCTAAAGTTGAGATCTAAAGTTGGCACCTGGGGGTCTGAAGTTGGCACTTGGGGGTCTAAAGTTGAGATCTAAAGTTGGCACCGGGGGGTCTAACGTTGGCACTTGGGGGTCTAAAGTTGGGGTCTAAAATTGGCACTTGGGGGTCTAAATTTGGGGTCTAAAGTTGGCACCGGGGGGTCTAAAGCTGGCTCTTGGGGTTCTAATGTTTGGGTCTAAAGTTGACACTTGGGGGTGTAAAGTTGAGGTCTAAAGTTGGTACCGGCGGGTCTAAAGTTGGGGTCCAAAGTTGGCACCGCGGGGTCTAAAGTTGGCACCGGGGGGTCTAAAGTTGGGGTCTAAAGTTGGCACCGGGGGGTCTAAATTTGGGGTGTAAATTTGCACCAAGGGGTCGAAAGTTGGCACTTGGGGGTCTAAAGTTGGCACTTGGGGGTCTAAAGTTGGGGTCTGTAGTTGGCACCAGGGGGTCTAAAGTTGGCACCGGGGGGTCTAAAGTTGGATTCTCAAGTTGGCACCGGGGGGTCTAAAGTTGGGGTTGGCACCGGGGTTCTGAAGTTGGTACTTGGGGTCTAAAGTTGGGGTCTAAAGTTCGCACCGGGCGGTCCAAATTTTGGGTCTAAAAAGGCACCAGGGGGTCTAAGGTTGGCACTTGGGGGTCTAAAGTTGGGGTCTAAAGTTGGCACTTGGGGGTCTAAAGTTGGGGTCTACAGTTGCAACCGGGGGGTCTAAAGTTGGGGTCTAAAGTTGGCACCGGGGGGTCTAAAGTTGGGGTATAAAGTTGCACCAGGGGGTCTAAAGTTGGCACGTCGGGCTCTAAAGTTGGGGTCTAAAGTTGGCACTCGGGGGTTAGGGTTAGGGTTAGGGTTAGGGTTAGGGTTAGGGTTAGGGTTAGGGTTAGGGTTAGGGTTAGGGTTAGCTATATTATCTCTAACCCATCGTGTGAGGGGATAATTTTAAATTATCCCCTCGCGCGAGAGGATAATTATGAAAAAGTGTTTGACCCCTTTTGGACCCTTTTGCGATCCTGAAATGCCCCAATGTCAAGCCCTCTTGGAATTTTGGAGGCTTGGGGGGGGGGGACAATGGGTAACCAGAGAGTGTTGGGGGCCTGGGACTGAGTATTTGAAACCGAAATGCAGCACGTGCACTGCTTTATGCTAATTTACTCTAGCCTGAAACCTTGAGCCCGAATAAGTGGACCCCCCCCCGTTTCCTGGGGTTCCATAGTGACAATGAGAGTTGGAGTGTACGTTGCTGCACTGCTACGATGCCCACCCCCTGCGTGTGATAGGACACTGTGCGCCACTCAAAGGCTGGGCCTTGCTCCAACGTCCTTTGAAAGGGGTGGGCCTTTCAGCATTTCAAAGGGGGGGGTGCTTTTACGGCAAGGGGAGGGGGGGGGCTTTTGGGGCGGGATGGCATCCTTTGGCACCGTGTATTTTGAACTGCAGCTTGGTGCTTTTCATTTGCTTTGATGTGTACAAGGACGGTGGGCCAAAACCAATGATTTGAGGGTAAAATCCAAGGACCACAACTTAAAATGCAGGGAGCGAAGGGTAAATGCAAAACGTCTATGGGAAAACCCCTAGGACCGAAAGGTAGAACCCAAGGACCAAAGGGTAACATCCAAAGACAAGAGGGTTTTTTCCCTTTTGATACAATGCCCAAAGTCACACACTGAAATGGTCCTTTGAAAGGGGTGGGCCGTGGTCCAAAAGCATTCCAAAAGAGCAAAATCCTTTCAAACGGGTGCGGTGTGCTCCAACTAGTCTTGAAAAGCATGGGCCTTGCTCCAAAATTCGGTAAAAAGGGGTTGGTCCTCGCCCCATAGCCTTTAAATGGGTGTGCCTTTAAAGAAGGTCCCTACCAGGACCGGCCCCCGCTGTGCCCCTTCCGCCAGTAACCCCTGCTGATTTACTCCGGATCAACGATTGCATTCCTCAATTTCCAGGGTCCAAATCCAAAAATATAGAAAATAAAATCCTCCTTCAACCCTGAATGGCAACCAGATCCCACAAGTACAGCAATAACCCAATTCACAATCCAAATCAGGCTGCGGGCTTCCGTTCAGCACACCGGTATTCCCACGGTGGCGGGCATGTACAAGAATTGCACCAAGGAAGAAAGCCCTGAAATTGGCATATGAACACAAATAAGGCAAAGTTGGGGAAAGAGGTAAACATACACCTTCACAGCCATAAACCCCTCATTCCCTGGACTCAAGACCTTCCCTTGACTCACCAACTTATTGCCCTAAACCAGGTCAAATGCGATGGTTGAATGCCATGTGTCACAAGTCACTACATAAACCCCATAAATGTGTTCACTCCCAAGCCTATAAATCCTAGCCCAATAGGGAAGGTGGCGTGTCATGGCCTAGAGTGGCACTCAGGACCATGCCATACCCTGACATAACCTTGGTTGGACTTGGAGTCGATTGGGCTTAGAGAAATGACCTATGAGTTTGAACTCATAACAGGCCAAAAAACTGCCAATTCACACCATATTGGCCATATATCAAAAATATGCTCAAAATTGGAGTTACTACTTATCTGAAGGCTCCAAGCATGCATGGAATCGAAGTCTACTATTCATGGTGGATAGAGACCAAATGCCACTGCCCATATACATCCCCATTTTACCCTCGAAACCCCTTCAGATATGGGCGCCACGCACTGCCCAAGTCAGCCCATGATCTTGAGACCAATTCTTGTATTCCTTCGTGCGCCAAGCCAAATGGAGTACATGATCCGGCATATGGTGGTGTTCAACTCCAAAGCATATGCCAACATATGAACAACATACCATGGTTCGACTTTCCATAGGCTTCTTGCTGTTAGCTGACCAGGTGAGTACACAAAACGCAAAAATGAGCAAAAATTGAGGTCAAAAACATGAAAATATGACCAAATACAAAGTTATCATGATAGTATATCTCTATGCTCACCCATGATATCCGCTCATGATTCAATACACAAATGATTGAGACCATTTGCGAACAATTCCCCCACTTGGATCCCCAATCGGGCGCATGGAGATACCTTCGCCACTAATATCTACATGCCCCATGAAAATGGGAGTGCACCCATGGATCTCTTTGTCAAACATACCATGAGCAATACATACGCGGTAGACTTGGTCTAGCGCTTTGAATCCCACAATTGGGACATGGGCAAAGCCCTTGTCACGTATGGCTCCCCATCTCTTCGGCCACACGAAGATATATAACATGGGCGTGAGCATATCAAACATATACCATGCATATAACAAATACCCTCAAAATGTGGCTCCCACCATGATATGCCATGTCCCTCCATTGACATAACTTCACGTTAAAAATACGTAGGAACCCAAGCAAAGTTGCTATGCAACCCCAACACTCATGCGGCACACTCGAAAGTCGCATTAAAATATTCGGTTGCACGGTCTAAGAGTTATATATCACTTTATACCCTCTTGACCATTATCCCTTGCTATATCGGGCATGTGTACATACCAAGGGCGTTTGATGCTTCCTAAATTAAGTTGAGACCAAGGCGCTTGCAACCCAACCTTCCTTATTCTCATTCCTCACACTCGCGCGTAGATATGGTCCTTCAAAGTGGTCCCACGATTCGTTTTTGTTTCCCTTATATCTCCAAGTCAAATGGGTGGCAAGCATAAGGGAAACCTGATTCGGGCATAGGGAAAGGAGTATGACCAATCGATGAAGTCCAAATCAAGTGCGGCGATGTCGAAGTCGAAAATCCGATTTCGACATCGCGAAAAATTCTGATTAAAATTTCGAGTGCTTATTTAGAGAATTGCGGAAGCAACGAACCCTTCGCTGATGAAATCTGACCCTTCAACGGAATATCTGCCAAAATATCTGGAAATAACAGTTAACCAATCGGTTAACGCAAAATCGCGAGCCAACTGACAGTCGCCGATACATTGACTATCAGAACGAAAGGCTGAAAAATTACGGAAACATTATGATAATAAAACCCTGTTGATTCCTGATATTCCGATATATAAATCTCCGCTGGCGGTGCCTCGGTTCTGAATATGGCCGCTCATAGCCGGAATGGCCAAACCTATCACACTATCACATCGGGTTAGATCAGGTGGATGGGAGAGTATGATATCAGCCAATGGCGGCTTGCCGGCACATAGATACACACCCCAAGTGACCCCAAGATGGCCACGGGGGTCCGAACCGGCTTCACCCCCCTTCTCAGAGCGTTGTATCCACTCGGAAACCAATGAAGAGAGGACGGGAGGACCCCAACGGGCTCCAACCCCCCCCTCCATGTCCCAAGGACACATGGAGGCCCCACACACGTCGTAGGCGTCCCCCATGCCCCAAGGGAGGGCTGAGGACACTGATAATCAGCGCCCTACGCCATATCCGGTCTCCTCTTGATCTACAACATGGACCAAGGGGATCAAAGATAGAAAAACGTCGTCGGTCGACCTAAATAAGTATACCACAATGCAATATATATGTGGAGATCGAGTGAAGGGGGTATATGGCCACTCAAGGCCGAAAAATCCCCGGATGAACGCCCTCACTTGTCTCCCCATTCACAGAAACAGACAAAATGCCAAGGGAGATCCATTACGGTGCTACAGCAGCAACCAAATGGACCAATACGTCCTTGACATCCAAAGAAATACCCTTTTTCTTTAGGTAGTCCATCCAGACCGTGGTATACCTCGGCACGAAGCTGCTCGGAGGCTCCCACGAGTCCCTGGATGCGGCGAATCCCTTCCAACGGACTTTGTAAAGCCTCCCCCCAGGCGTCCCCGGGTCCGGCTTGTCCGCCAGGATCCTCTCCGCGGTGAAATCGTCGTCCTCACCCTCATCGTCCGAGTCCACATCGCCGGCCGTGAACTCGAAGGTGACGGGACGTCCGCTGGGGTCTGGTGCTCGGGGACGAAGCTGGGTATGGTCGCGGTCCAGGATCTTGTTATCCCCCACACGAACCGCATACACATCCTGCCCGACCTTCCGCACGATTACCCCCGGCACATACCAAGATGCCTGCCGATGCCTGGACAGGACATCCTTGTGGTGCCGCTCCACCCACACGGTGTCTTGGAGAGCATACTTCTGGACTTTTCCCTGCTTGAAGTACTTGGCCCTCTTGTCATGCTCGTCCTGAAGTGCCTTGCACACCTTGGCCGCCGTGTCGTCCGCCTCAGACATCATAGCGTTCGCATCCCGGGCCACTTTGCCATGGTTCATCCACGGGAGAGTGCGTGACACTCGATCCCGTAGGAACAGGATGCGATGGGGCGACAGTCCAGTGGGCCCCGGAAGGTCGTGATACGCTTGGAGCACTCTCCACAGCGAGTTATACCAGTTCCGGCCCGGTTTGTCAATGTGCAGCTGGCGGAATTTCTCGAACATCTGCCGCCCGGCCACCTCAGCACGGCCATTGGACCGGCTGTGGTACGCTACGGTCTTGGCGTGCCGAATCCCCATGTGCTTGCACATCGTCTTGAACCACGTCCCCACGAATTGACTGCCCCGATCGCTGCAGATGACAGCTGGGACATCGAAAATCGTCAGCCAATGCCTGATCATAGCATTAGCGACGGTCTTGGCCTGCAGCCCCACTCCATGCTTGTCCTTCTTGTCCTTCTTCTTGGACTTCTTGCCCGGGACTGCCACGATATACCCGCTGTGCCTGTCCACCGCCAGGATGACACAGTCGTAGGTCTCTCCGTCCACGGTGACCTCAGGCATGGCGAACACATCCATGGCCACGGACCGCATAGGGGCCTCCGGTATAGCCGTATACACCGGGTTGCCCGCTGTGGAGTGGTTGGGGCTCTTCGTGGCCCGACACACGGCACAGTCGCTGCAGTACCTATCCAGGATGGCGTAATACCCCGGAGGGAACTTGAAACGCCACTCCAGGTCCTGCTGCATCTTGTCTCGGCCAGGGTGCATGAGCTGGGCGTTGTGCCAATGGTCAATGAGCTCCTCCACTCGGTTTTCGGGCACCAGCAGCTTGTCCTTGAGGAACAACTTGTCGCCATCCTCGGTCAAGCCCTCGGGCCATTCGTCGTCCGACGGGGCGCTCACGGCATTCCAGTACTTGCTCCAGTGCTCGGATGCCGCGTAGTCATCCGACCAGTCCTCTGTGAGCACCGACCTGACTAGCTCTACAGGGGCCACCATCCATTGCTCGAGGGTTTCCTCTCGAATAGCTTGGACGCGGGCACCCCGGAACTTGGCCAGGTCCGTACGGTTTGCCATCACCACAAAGCACTTGACCCCCTCTTGCTCCATGGTCTTCTCCATCTCGATGATGCGCTTGGCCTCCTCGGTCTCCTCGGCGTCGCCATGGCTGGATATGTCCATCCAGGCCTTGCCCGCGGCGTAGGCCCAGCGACTGAGGCAATCTGCCGCAGTGTTGTCCTTCCCCGGGACGTACACGACGCTGAGGTCGAACTTGGCGAACGTCTCGTGCCATCGGGCCCTCCTAGCCGCTGGTCCTGAGGGGGTGTCGACATGCTCCTTGTGCCAGCTCTGTAGGGACTGGTGGTCCGTGCAAACCACCACCGGCTGCAGTCCGATGTGGCCAGACCACTTCATGAGCGCACATACAATGGCGTATGTCTCCTTCTCCCTCGCGGTCCATGTTCGGCGTTGGCCCTCGGCCAGGATCCTGCTCCAAAACGCCACGGGAACATGAGTCCCGTCGTCCCGGACTTGCTCGAGGACTGCCCCCACGGCATAGTCCGAGGCGTCTGTCCGTAGCACGAATCCCTTGTCCGGGTCCACCAGGAACAGCCCCAACTGCCCCAGGAGTCGCTCCTTCAGGCTGTTGAACGCATCCTCAGCCTCAGGGATCCAGGCAAGCTTCTTCTTGCTCCCCTTCCGGCCATCGAACTTGCCCACTTGCAGCATCTTGTGCAGCGGCCCGGACAGTTCTGCATACATCCGGACATAGCCCGAATAGTAGTTGCAGAACCCCATGAAGGACCGGAGTTCGCTGATGGTCTGGGGCTTCTCCCAGTGGTGCAGGGACGCCAGCTTCCCAGGCATGGGACGGCGTTGCCCGTGACCAACCACGTGACCCGCGAACTCCACTTCCTTCACGAAGAGTGAGGCTTTGGTGGGCTTGCACACCATGTTGTGCTTGTCCAGCTCGCTGAGCACTCGGCGCAGATCCTTCTCATGCGCGTCGATGAGCTCGTCCTCAGTCATGTTCTCCGTGCCGGACCCGATGATGATGTCATCCACGAAGGGATCGGCACAGTCCCGGACAGGACCGAGTAGGTCCTCCATCATGCGCTGGAAAGCGGCGTTGCCATTCTTGGCGCCCATAGGCACCACTTTCCACTGCATGGGCCCCAGCGGCGTCGACATCGCTGTGCAGGGCCTGGAGTCCGGGTGCAGCGGCATCTGGTGATAACCGTGTTTCAGGTCCAACACCGTGAAGATCCGCTTTTTCTGCTGTTTTTGGAGGATGGAGTCGATCAGGGGAAGCGAGTACGAGTCGTGCTCGGTCTGCTCGTTCAAACCCCTGTAATCCACCACCAACCTCCACTCGCCCTTCTCCTTCTTGGGGACGATGAAGGCTGGGCTGGCCCATTCACTGTCGGAGGGTTCGATCCATCCCCGCTCAATGAACTCGGCCAACAGCTTCTTCATGGCCTCGGCCCGATCGCCCTGAAGTTGGTACTCCCGATGACGATAGATCTTCGGGTTCGGCTTCAGCTTGATCTTCGCTGTACCAAATCTCCCACGATCTGGAGGGTTCTTGTTGGCGACGCCACTGAATAGCCGCGGATAGGCCTTGATCAGCCTCTCCTTCAGCTCGGCGACCTTCGGGTTCTCCTGGGCCTCTTCAGCCGCTTGCTTCGGTATCGATACAACCGACCGCACTGCGGTATAGGCCTCTTCTGGGTCCGAGTCTGACTTCTCCTCGTCCGATATGCCGTCTTCATCGTCGTGGGTCGCGATTCCCACCGATAATCTTCGAAAATTTGCGGCCTCGGGCTGGTGCTCGTCGCTACCGGTTCCCACTCTTGGAAAACCCCACGTTGGTGGGTCTGACCCAACCGGACCATCGTATTGGTCCGCGATATGATCCATGACCCTCGCCACGAACTCATCCTTCTCCTACTTGCCGGTGACCAACATCTTGTCATCCCACCAATGCGGAGATGTGACCATGGCTCGCCTCTTCTTGGCTGCCACACGGTCGTGCATCCCCATCCGCATGTAGTTGACGACGTCGTCGATCTCGGCGTGGGACAGGACGTCAATGCCGTCAATTGGCTGATCTGTCCCCTCCTTGGGCTCAAACATGACCTTCATGGGCACCGCCTCCACCCTACGGATGAATGCTTCATCACCCGTGGGCTGGGCTTGCGCCCCATCCACTAGGAAAGCCTTGGTACCCCACGCTTGACCCGGGAAGGGCATTGATACACCCTTGGCGTCGATGAACAACTCCTCCTCTGGCCCGAATGACATCTCGTTCAGGGTGATGGAGTCCAGCGTCGACTTGAGACCCTCCAGCGGACATGGGGTGGATTCTATGCCGGTTATGACCAGGATCCCCTTCGCCCTATCCGCGATGATCTTCTCCACCGTACGTCTGGTATTGTCCAGGGAGCCATGCCAATACATGGGTCCCCACTCCTTCAAACCCCAATGCCTGTGCCAGGCTGAGTCTCCTCGATGCCAATGCCTCCTACACTTCTGCAGAAGTGGGGCATCCCGGGAAGCGAAGACGTCTGTCTCGGGCGCTTCGGCTCCCAGCGTCTGAATCATCCTGGTGTACACTTGCGGCGCCATTCCATACTCCGTGAGCTGAACTCCACGGTCTCCTCTGGACTTGGCACCCACAGCTTGCACCGCTCGGACGATCCGATCCTCTTCCTCAGCGTTCCATTGGGATGACCCGCACGCATAATCCGTAGACAGCCATGTGAGGCATTCATCGTCCTCCCGGACCAGCGTTGCACGATGGGGAAGGGCTCCAATGGCGTTGGCCACCATGAAGTCGTACCCCATGATCATATCCCAATCAGTAATTTCGCCACATAGAAGTTCCCGGATAGAGTGCTTCTCTTCGCCTGATCAGGGCGGTTCAAGCGCTCATGTTCCCAGAATTCCATACTGATGGTGGCCTCATGGGTGCCCCCACCCATGATCTCTCCATTGGCGACCTTCAGGCAGACCGGTCTCCGGCTGGGCTGCAGGAATTCCTCCTTGAACAACCCTCTCCGGACCAGGCTCACCTGGGCACCCGTATCCACCAACACATCCACCACCTTCTCCTCTCGTCCGCACCGTACTCGCACTTTCAAGTGCAACTGCCGCTCGTCGCCATGCGGTGTATGGACGACTCTCACGGCATGCAACTCTAGCACGTCCGGGTGCATCAAGACTTCAAGGGTATGGTCGCGGATGGTGTAGATCTTGGGTTGGTCCTGCCCGTCCACGGGGCTCTCCGTGGTCGCTCCTTCCTTCTTGCCATGTCCCGTACCCACATGTACTTCCCTTGGCAGGGCGCTCCAGGGGTTGGGAGTGGCGAAACTCAGTGGTTTTGGCTCTTCCGGAGCCTTCTTCGGCACCCGATGTGCCTTCGCTGTCACTGGGATTCCACTGATTTTCAAAGGAGAGACCTCCGAGGTCCCACTCCCGTGGGGGCTCCTCTAGACTTGGCTTCCCGCAGCCCCTTCCGGCTGCGATCCGCCAGGACTTTGTCCACCACGCTGCTGGGCTTTGAGTTCCTCCAACGTCCTCAACATGTCCTCAGCAACTTCCTCCATCGACCTCACTCGTCGGTCTTGGCCAGGTCCACCACCATAGCCTCTTCCTCCGCCTTTTCCTTGGCCTTTGCCTTGGCCCTTGCCCCCGTCTCCGCCCTTCGCCTTCCAGTCGGAAATCCGCTGTTCCTTGGGCTTCTTCTCGGGGTGAGCGGCGAAGTAGGCCTTCTTGTCCGCCTCATACACCTTGCACTGACGGTGGTCGTGTGCATGGTTGTTTCCCTTGCCATAACAGACCCAGCACCCGTCGTGCTGAGACCTGTACTCTCGGAAAGAGAGCGGTGGGTTCCCGATCCTCCTTGGCTCTTTGCCCTTCTTGGGTCCCACCTGGCTCCATCTGGACCGATCCTGCCCATTGTTCTTCACGTTGTGCGCCACAAACGCGAAGAAATGGGCCTCCTCGTGATCCTCCCGGGACCATTGGTCTTGGCCACTTCCACTTCCATCCTCCGCGGAGTTGGCCGTGTCCTCCTGGATCTCCCGATGATGGCGGTCTTCTCGGTGTCCTCGTTGTCCATGACCATGCCGATCCTGCACGTGGGCCTCGTTCTTCGCATTGAGCTTCAACTCCACCGTGATGTACTTCACGATCTCGTCCAGGCTCATGCGAGCGAAGATACTTGCATCTTCAGCGGCTCCCCGCGCCTCCACTCCACGTTGTTGAGGCGCAGCAACCTTTGCCCCATGGAGTCCCCGAATACCTCCACGTACACGGCGTTCTTCAGGCCCAACATCCGGTCGGGTTCGCCCAGGTTCCTCCTGAAGAACTCCATGATACCCGCATGGGTATCCTCCGCCGCCATGATCCTCACCGCCACCCGTCTCTTGGCGCGCTTCTTCTCCTCGTCCTCCACTCTCCTCTTCCAGCTGCCGGGGAGGACGTCCTTCAGGAGGTGGCGGATCTCGCTGGCCTCGTTCCAATCCTCCACCAGCTTGAGGCATCTGCGGTACTTCCGCAGATACCGGTTCCACTCCCGGACCCGCAACTCACCGCGGTCCAGCGGCAGCGGAATGGACCACAGGTCCTCCAGCTTCTGATTCGGAGCGTCCACCCGCTCCTCATCCTCCAGCCACTGAAGGCAGGCCTGCTCCGTACGGATCAATCCTTCTCGGATCTGATCCCGCAGCTCCTCCTTCAGGTCCTGCGCCAAGCGGTGTGGGAATGTCCGGCATACCCACTTATCCCGCGGCGCTCCCCGCATCTCGCCGACGACCTCCTCGGCGAAATCCTCCCAATCCAGGATGAAGTCATCCAGGTTGGAGGGGTTACCATCGTAGTAGGGGATTTTGATTCCCCTGAGGTCGTCGATCCTGATGGCGTCTCCGACGTCTCCAGCCACCACTCCACCGAGACGGATACCACCTGTGGCCGGGGGGTGTGAGTACACTCCCCGTACATCCCTCTCCTCCATGGACTGCGGTCCAGTTGGGCCTGAACCAATGGGGTTTGGAATGCGGGAAGGACTTGCTCCATCGGCCGTCCATATCCCCGTATTGGGGTCCTTCGCCCACAGGTTTCCGCTTGGATGGCCTCGACCATGTCCGCCGGCGCTTCCCATGGTTCGCCCCTGCATGGTCTGGTTCTGGATCTCCTCTTCCGCATAAACTGCATAGGTAGTCGTACTTGGCGGTAGATCCTGGGCGGCATGGGACATCTGCACTGTCAGGCTCCTCGGGTCCGTGGCTACGTGCTCTTCCCGCATGGACCCAGCCGGTGCCGTGTGTTCCCCGAGCATTGTGGACTCGCTGAACAGGGGAACATACGGCAGCGCACCCGGGTCAACACGCGGAGGCGCGTATGGTGCCTCTGCAGGGCCGCCCATGGGTTTCTCCATGGCGCTCCTGAGGGTCTTAACCCGCTCCACCAGCTCCACCGCGGCCGGCTTTGCCGGGAGCTCCGGACCCGAGGCGAGGGGCTGTCGCTCCTCTAGCCTTCTCAGGCGTCCCGACATGTCCTCCACTAAGTGGAGGAGGCTGTCCACCACTTGCTGCTGCTTCTGCAGGGCCAGCTCCAGATTCTCCCGGTACCGGGCCTGGTCCGCTCGCAGCTCCTCCATGTGGTTTTCCGCGGCCGACTGGTCGTCCAGGATCCCCGCGACGTCCTCCTCCAGAGCGTCCTTGGCGTTGTCCAGGCGGTCAAGGTGATTCACGATGGCGTCCATCCCCATCTTCGGGTACTTGCCCATGAGGAAGGACACGTGCTCACAGTGGCACGCAGCGTGCCTTCCACCGGATTCAGCGCAACCCGCGGTTCCCGGCACCTCAGACTCATCGCCCATGGGCGTATCGCCTATGGCGTCCGTCTCTGGTCCCGTGTGCCGGGGCACAGGTGCCGTCCGGGCCCTGGCTGGCCTCTCCAAGCCCTCGGCGTCGTGCTGCAGGGCGGGCTCGGGGGCCGTGTGCGCCCTGGCGATCGGCGCGGTCGTCTCCGGCTCCGAAGGTGGCTCGTGGGCTGTCCGATAGCCCTCGGAGTGCCCCTCGGATTCCCACAGCCTGACCGGGCTGGGGTCCGTGTCCATAGCCCCGGCGTCCCTTGCCGCGGACTTGGGTGACCCGCGCTTCCGGTAGCGCCGGGCCCGTCCTCCACTGCTACCTGAATGGCAAGCCTCATCAGAGTCCTCCGCGGCGGAGCGGAGGTTGCATGCCTTTCGGCAGCGACGCTCACACATGGAGACCAGGTCCTCCATGTCACGTCCTCCTCTTCCCGAGTGTCGCTCTTCTCTTCGGGCTTCAACTTCCGGAGTTCGCCATGCTCTTGAACGTCTCGGTCCTTCTATGGCTCCAATCTCCGGCGTGGTCTCCACCGAGTCCACAATACGCACCCGGGGCGTACTTGGGCAGGGCTCATAAGGGCCCAAGTCCCCGGGTCGGCGGTTGGTAGGGGCAGCAGGTAAGCCTCTGCTACCATAAAGAAGGTCCCTACCAGGACCGGCCCCCGCTGTGCCCCTTCCGCCTGTAATCCCTGCTGATTTACTCCGGATCAACGATTGCATTCCTCAATTTCCAGGGTCCAAATCCAAAAATATAGAAAATAAAATCCTCCTTCAACCCTGAATGGCAACCAGATCCCACAAGTACAGCAATAACCCAATTCACAATCCAAATCAGGCTGCGGGCTTCCGTTCAGCACACCGGTATTCCCACGGTGGCGGGCATGTACAAGAATTGCACCAAGGAAGAAAGCCCTGAAATTGGCATATGAACACAAATAAGGCCAAGTTGGGGAAAGAGGTAAACATACACCTTCACAGCCATAAACCCCTCATTCCCTGGACTCAAGACCTTCCCTTGACTCACCAACTTATTGCCCTAAACCAGGTCAAATGCGATGGTTGAATGCCATGTGTCACAAGTCGCTACATAAACCCCATAAATGTGTTCACTCCAAAGCCTATAAATCCTAGCCCAAAAGGGAAGGTGGCGTGTCATGGCCTAGAGTGGCACTCAGGACCATGCCCTACCCTGACATAACCTTGGTTGGACTTGGAGTCAATTGGGCTTAGAGAAATGACCTATGAGTTTGAACTCATAACAGGCCAAAAAACTGCCAATTCACACCATATTGGCCATATATCAAAAATATGCTCAAAATTGGAGTTACTACTTATCCGAAGGCTCCAAGCATGCATGGAATCGAAGTCTACTATTCATGGTGGATAGAGACCAAATGCCACTGCCCATGTACATCCCCATTTTACCCTCGAAACCCCTTCAGATATGGGCGCCACGCACTGCCCAAGTCAGCCCATGATCTTGAGACCAATTCTTGTATTCCTTCGTGCGCCAAGCCAAATGGAGTACATGATCCGGCATATGGTGGTGTTCAACTCCAAAGCATATGCCAACATATGAACAACATACCATGGTTCGACTCTCCATAGGCTTCTTGCTGTTAGCTGACCAGGTGAGTACACAAAACGCAAAAATGAGCAAAAATTGAGGTCAAAAACATGAAAATATGACCAAATACAAAGTTATCATGATAGTATATCTCTATGCTCACCCATGATATCCGCTCATGATTCAATACACAAATGATTGAGACCATTTGCGAACAATTCCCCCACTTGGATCCCCAATCGGGCGCATGGAGATACCTTCGCCACTAATATCTACATGCCCCATGAAAATGGGAGTGCACCCATGGATCTCTTTGTCAAACATACCATGAGCAATACATACGCGGTAGACTTGGTCTAGCGCGTTGAATCCCACAATTGGGACATGGGCAAGGCCCTTGTCACGTATGGCTCCCCATCTCTTCGGCCACACGAAGATATATAACATGGGCGTGAGCATATCAAACATATACCATGTATATAACAAATACCCTCAAAATGTGGCTCCCACCATGATATGCCATGTCCCTCCATTGACATAACTTCACGTTAAAAATACGTAGGAACCCAAGGAAAGTTGCTATGCAACCCCAACACTCATGCGGCACACTCGAAAGTCGCATTAAAATATTCGGTTGCACGGTCTAAGAGTTATATATCACTTTATACCCTCTTGACCATTATCCCTTGCTATATCGGGCATGTGTACATACCAAGGGCGTTTGATGCTTTCTAAATTAAGTTGAGACCAAGGCGCTTGCAACCCAACCTTCCTTATTCTCATTCCTCACACTCGCGCGTAGATGTGGTCCTTCAAAGTGGTCCCACGATTCGTTTTTGTTTCCCTTATATCTCCAAGTCAAATGGGTGGCAAGCATAAGGGAAACCTGATTCGGGCATAGGGAAAGGAGTATGACCAATCGATGAAGTCCAAATCAAGTGCGGCGATGTCGAAGTCGAAAATCCGATTTCGACATCGCGAAAAATTCTGATTAAAATTTCGAGTGCTTATTTAGAGAATTGCGGAAGCAACGAACCCTTCGCTGATGAAATCTGACCCTTCAACGGAATTTCCGCCAAAATATCTGGAAATAACAGTTAACCAATCGGTTAACGCAAAATCGCGAGCCAACTGACAGTCGCCGATACATTGACTATCAGAACGAAAGGCTGAAAAATTACGGAAACATTATGATAATAAAACCCTGTTGATTCCTGATATTCCGATATATAAATCTCCGCTGGCGGTGCCTCGGTTCTGAATATGGCCGCTCATAGCCGGAATGGCCAAACCTATCACACTATCACATCGGGTTAGATCAGGTGGATGGGAGAGTATGATATCAGCCAATGGCGGCTTGCCGGCACATAGATACACACCCCAAGTGACCCCAAGATGGCCACGGGGGTCCGAACCGGCTTCACCTTGTTCCCAACACCTTTTCAAAGGCTGGGCCTTGCTCCAAAGTCCTTTGAAAGGGGTGGGCCTTGGTCCAAAAGCATTTCAAAAGAGTAAAGTCCCCTTTCAAACGGGTGCGGTTTGCTCCAACTACTCTTGAAAAGGGTGGGCCTTGCTCCAAACTTCGGTAGAAGGGGTCGGTCTTGGTCCCAGAATGCAAAAATATGAGACGAAGGCGTCTAAACACAGAAAATTTTGAATATTGAAGCTCGTTTTTTTTTTGGGGGGGGGGGAAGCCATGCACTAAAGGTGGCGAAGGCATCACAACATGAAAACAAAATGTTGCAAGGAGTTGCAGCCGAATTATGATGTGTGTGGCACATGACGTTCCGAGGGTTGGGATCCGAGGATCTAGTTCAGGTCATCGAGCCAGAATTGAGGTGTGAGTCGCAGTGGAGTCTAAAGAAGTGGGGTTTGCCCTGCATGCTCAAGTGAGGCGAATATGTGCGGGCATTGCGGATCATTTTAGGGGGGAGGGGGGGGGGTTATGGGGTGGGTGATCCGTGATCTGCGGATGATTTGGTGGGGGCGGGGGTTTGGACCCCCGCGGATCAGTGATCCGCGGACCGCCTACCACACCTTGCCCAATGATCACAAAGAGCACTCTCCTCCTTATTGCCACTTTACATGACGTTTTTCAAAAGCATGTGTTGCCCCATGTAAGTAGGAGTGATGGTTGCACTTCTAGTACTACCCGCTTTGGAGAGACTGTTTTTTTTTTGAACAAAGCAAGCCCCTCTGAGAGCCGACAAATTGACTGCCTGGGCTGTGTGAATATTTCCTCTTCGCTTGTTGCGCCTGGGGGGGAAGGAAATACACTACCATACATACAAGTCAAACTTGCACCATGCACACACACCTTGGCCTATCAAGTTTGTCTTTCTGTCACTTCCTTTTTCTTTCAGCTGTGTCTGCGTCCTCACCAAAGATGCATCTACGTACCTGCGGTTTACATTGCTGGGGACTTCTCGTTCTAATGGCAACGGCGTCGGCGAATTGATCTACGCACTGTCCTCCCTGTTCATCACTGCCAACGCGTACTACGACATTCAGGTCACTTTCCAGACCGTCTCCATGCAAATATCCGGTGGGCTCGTGGAGCTTTTGTATGGCAGTGTATGGATGGACGGTGACATTCAGTTGAACAGTGGCAAGGTACCACCCCCAGTCCCTTGCCCAAACACCCCGTTTTCTGGTCCTTTTTATGGCCAAGCCACTTCCACTGAGTGTGAGTTTGGCATTATTTGCTGCCGCACTGCCTCACGCCTGACGACCCTCCAGCGAATGCAGTGCCCCAAGGTCAGCACACAGGTCTGCGCGTGAATGTGGAGGGCCCCTGTTCTTTGTGCCGAACACAAAATGGTGGTACGACAGGGGCCTCTTCTCCGGGGGGCGGCCTTCCGCAGCCCAGTTTCATTTGCCCTGGGCAATGTGACAAAGTTGTGATGTTGTTTCATCCCAGGACCACAAGTTAAAATGCAGGGAGCGAAGGGTAAATGCAAAACGTCTATGGGAAAACCCCTAGGACCGAAAGGTAGAACCCAAGGACCAAAGGGTAACATCCAAAGACAAGAGGGTTTTTTCCCTTTTGATACAATGCCCAAAGTCACACACTGAAATGGTCCTTTGAAAGGGGTGGGCCTTGGTCCAAAAGCATTCCAAAAGAGCAAAATCCTTTCAAACGGGTGCGGTTTGCTCCAACTACTCTTGAAAAGCGTGGGCCTTGCTCCAAAATTCGGTAAAAAGGGGTTGGTCCTCGTCCAATAACCTTTAAATGGGTCTGCCTTGTTCCCAACACCTTTTCAGAGGCTGGGCCTTGCTCCAAAGTCCTTTGAAAGGGGTGGGCCTTGGTCCAAAAGCATTTCGAAAGAGTAAAATCCTTTCAAACGGGTGCGGTTTGCTCCAACTACTCTTGAAAAGGGTGGGCCTTGCTCCAAAATTTGTTAAAAGGGGTCGGTCTTGGTCCCAGAATGCAAAAATATGAGACGAAGGCGTCTAAACACAGAAAATTTTGAATATTGAAGCTCGTTTTGTTTTTTTTTGGGGGGGGGGGGGGAGCCATGCACTAAAGGTGGCGAAGGCATCACAACATGAAAACAAAATGTTGCAAGGAGTTGCAGCCGAATTATGATGTGTGTGGCACATGACGTTCCGAGGGTTGGGATCCGAGGATCTAGTTCAGGTCATCGAGCCAGAATTGGTTTGTGAGTCGCAGTGGAGTCTAAAGAAGTGGGGTTTGCCCTGCATGCTCAAGTGAGGCGAATATGTGCGGGCATTGCGGATCATTTTGGGGGGGAGGGGGGGGGGGGTTATGGGGTGGGTGATCCGTGATCTGCGGATGATTTGGTGGGGGCGGGGGTTTGGACCCCCGCGGATCAGTGATCCGCGGACCGCCTACCACACCTTGCCCAATGATCACAAAGAGCACTCTCCTCCTTTTTGCCACTTTACATGACGTTTTTCAAAAGCATGTGTTGCCCCATGTAAGTAGGAGTGATGGTTGCACTTCTAGTACTACCTGCTTTGGAGAGACTTTTTTTTTTTTTGAACAAAGCAACCCCCTCTGAGAGCCGACAAATTGACTGCCTGGGCTGTGTGAATATTTCCTCTTCGCTTGTTGCGCCTGGGGGGGGAAGGAAATACACTACCATACATACAAGTCAAACTTGCACCATGCACACACACCTTGGCCTATCAAGTTTGTCTTTCTGTCACTTCCTTTTTCTTTCAGCTGTGTCTGCGTCCTCACCAAAGATGCATCTACGTACCTGCGGTTTACATTGCTGGGGACTTCTCGTTCTAATGGCAACGGCGTCGGCGAATTGATCTACGCACTGTCCCCCCTGTTCATCACTGCCAACGCGTACTACGACATTCAGGTCACTTTCCAGACCGTCTCCATGCAAATATCCGGTGGGCTCGTGGAGCTTTTGTATCGCAGTGTATGGATGGACGGTGACATTCAGTTGAACAGTGGCAAGGTACCACCCCCAGTCCCTTGCCCAAACACCCCGTTTTCTGGTCCTTTTTATGGCCAAGCCACTTCCACTGAGTGTGAGTTTGGCATTATTTGCTGCCGCACTGCCTCACGCCTGACGACCCTCCAGCGAATGCAGTGCCCCAAGGTCAGCACACAGGCCTGCGCGTGAATGTGGAGGGCCCCTGTTCTTTGTGCCGAACACAAAATGGTGGTACGACAGGGGCCTCTTCTCCGGGGGACGGCCTTCCGCAGCCCAGTTTCATTTGCCCTGGGCAATGTGACAAAGTTGTGATGTTGTTTCATCCAAGGACCACAAGTTAAAATGCAGGGAGCGAAGGGTAAATGCAAAACGTCTATGGGAAAACCCCTAGGACCGAAAGGTAGAACCCAAGGACCAAAGGGTAACATCCAAAGACAAGAGGGTTTTTTCCCTTTTGATACAATGCCCAAAGTCACACACTGAAATGGTCCTTTGAAAGCGGTGGGCCTTGGTCCAAAAGCATTCCAAAAGAGCAAAATCCTTTCAAACGGGTGCGGTGTGCTCCAACTACTCTTGAAAAGCGTGGGCCTTGCTCCAAAATTCGGTAAAAAGGGGTTGGTCCTCGCCCCATACCCTTTAAATGGGTGTGCCTTGTTCCCAACACCTTTTCAAAGGCTGGGCCTTGCTCCAAAGTCCTTTGAAAGGGGTGGGCCTTGGTCCAAAAGCATTTCAAAAGAGTAAAATCCTTTCAAACGGGTGCGGTTTGCTCCAACTACTCTTGAAAAGGGTGGGCCTTGCTCCCAAATTCGGTAGAAGGGGTCGGTCTTGGTCCCAGAATGCAAAAATATGAGACGAAGGCGTCTAAACACAGAAAATTTTGAATATTGAAGCTCGTTTTGTTTTTTTTTGGGGGGGGGGGAAGCCATGCACTAAAGGTGGTGAAGGCGTCACAACATGAAAACAAAATGTTGCAAGGAGTTGCAGCCGAATTATGATGTGTGTGGCACATGACGTTCCGAGGGTTGGGATCCGAGGATCTAGTTCAGGTCATCGAGCCAGAATTGGTTTGTGAGTCGCAGTGGAGTCTAAAGAAGTGGGGTTTGCCCTGCATGCTCAAGTGAGGCGAATATGTGCGGGCATTGCGGATCATTTTAGGGGGGAGGGGGGGGGGTTATGGGGTGGGTGATCCGTGATCTGCGGATGATTTGGTGGGGGCGGGGGTTTGGACCCCCGCGGATCAGTGATCCGCGGACCGCCTACCACACCTTGCCCAATGATCACAAAGAGCACTCTCCTCCTTATTGCCACTTTACATGACGTTTTTCAAAAGCATGTGTTGCCCCATGTAAGTAGGAGTGATGGTTGCACTTCTAGTACTACCCGCTTCGGAGAGACTGTTTTTTTTTTTGAACAAAGCAACCCCCTCTGAGAGCCGACAAATTGACTGCCTGGGCTGTGTGAATATTTCCTCTTCGCTTGTTGCGCCTGGGGGGGAAGGAAATACACTACCATACATACAAGTCAAACTTGCACCATGCACACACACCTTGGCCTATCAAGTTTGTCTTTCTGTCACTTCCTTTTTCTTTCAGCTGTGTCTGCGTCCTCACCAAAGATGCATCTACGTATCTGCGGTTTACATTGCTGGGGACTTCTCGTTCTAATGGCAACGGCGTCGGCGAATTGATCTACGCACTGTCCCCCCTGTTCATCACTGCCAACGCGTACTACGACATTCAGGTCACTTTCCAGACCGTCTCCATGCAAATATACGGTGGGCTCGTGGAGCTTTTGTATCGCAGTGTATGGATGGACGGTGACATTCAGTTGAACAGTGGCAAGGTACCACCCCCAGTCCCTTGCCCAAACACCCCGTTTTCTGGTCCTTTTTATGGCCAAGCCACTTCCACTGAGTGTGAGTTTGGCATTATTTGCTGCCGCACTGCCTCACGCCTGACGACCCTCCGGCGAATGCAGTGCCCCAAGGTCAGCACACAGGCCTGCGCGTGAATGTGGAGGGCCCCTGTTCTTTGTGCCGAACACAAAATGTCGGTACGACAGGGGCCTCTTCTCCGGGGGACGGCCTTCCGCAGCCCAGTTTCATTTGCCCTGGGCAATGTGACAAAGTTGTGATGTTGTTTCCTCCAAGGACCACAAGTTAAAATGTAGGGAGCGAAGGGTAAATGCAAAACGTCTATGGGAAAACCCCTAGGACCGAAAGGTAGAACCCAAGGACCAAAGGGTAACATCCAAAGACAAGAGGGTTTTTTCCCTTTTGATACAATGCCCAAAGTCACACACTGAAATGGTCCTTTGAAAGGGGTGGGCCTTGGTCCAAAAGCATTCCAAAAGAGCAAAATCCTTTCAAACGGGTGCGGTGTGCTCCAACTACTCTTGAAAAGCGTGGGCCTTGCTCCAAAATTCGGTAAAAAGGGGTTGGTCCTCGCCCCATAGCCTTTAAATGGGTGTGCCTTGTTCCCAACACCTTTTCAAAGGCTGGGCCTTGCTCCAAAGTCCTTTGAAAGGGGTGGGCCTTGGTCCAAAAGCATTTCAAAAGAGTAAAATCCTTTCAAACGGGTGCGGTTTGCTCCAACTACTCTTGAAAAGGGTGGGCCTTGCTCCAAAATTCGGTAGAAGGGGTCGGTCTTGGTCCCAGAATGCAAAAATATGAGACGAAGGCGTCTAAACACAGAAAATTTTGAATATTGAAGCTCGTTTTGTTATTTTTGGGGGGGGGGGGGAAGCCATGCACTAAAGGTGGCGAAGGCATCACAACATGAAAACAAAATGTTGCAAGGAGTTGCAGCCGAATTATGATGTGTGTGGCACATGACGTTCCGAGGGTTGGGATCCGAGGATCTAGTTCAGGTCATCGAGCCAGAATTGGTTTGTGAGTCGCAGTGGAGTCTAAAGAAGTGGGGTTTGCCCTGCATGCTCAAGTGAGGCGAATATGTGCGGGCATTGCGGATCATTTTGGGGGGGAGGGGGGGGGGTTATGGGGTGGGTGATCCGTGATCTGCGGATGATTTGGTGGGGGCGGGGGTTTGGACCCCCGCGCATCAGTGATCCGCGGACCGCCTACCACACCTTGCCCAATGATCACAAAGAGCACTCTTCTCCTTATTGCCACTTTACATGACGTTTTTCAAAAGCATGTGTTGCCCCATGTAAGTAGGAGTGATGGTTGCACTTCTAGTACTACCCGCTTTGGAGAGACTGTTTTTTTTTGAACAAAGCAACCCCCTCTGAGAGCCGACAAATTGACTGCCTGGGCTGTGTGAATATTTCCTCTTCGCTTGTTGCGCCTGGGGGGGGAAGGAAATACACTACCATACATACAAGTCAAACTTGCACCATGCACACACACCTTGGCCTATCAAGTTTGTCTGTCTGTCACTTCCTTTTTCTTTCAGCTGTGTCTGCGTCCTCACCAAAGATGCATCTACGTACCTGCGGTTTACATTGCTGGGGACTTCTCGTTCTAATGGCAACGGCGTCGGCGAATTGATCTACGCACTGTCCTCCCTGTTCATCACTGCCAACGCGTACTACGACATTCAGGTCACTTTCCAGACCGTCTCCATGCAAATATCCGGTGGGCTCGTGGAGCTTTTGTATGGCAGTGTATGGATGGACGCTGACATTCAGTTGAACAGTGGCAAGGTACCACCCCCAGTCCCTTGCCCAAACACCCCGTTTTCTGGTCCTTTTTATGGCCAAGCCACTTCCACTGAGTGTGAGTTTGGCAGTATTTGCTGCCGCACTGCCTCACGCCTGACGACCCTCCAGCGAATGCAGTGCCCCAAGGTCAGCACACAGGCCTGCGCGTGAATGTGGAGGGCCCCTGTTCTTTGTGCCGAACACAAAATGGTGGTACGACAGGGGCCTCTTCTCCGGGGGACGGCCTTCCGCAGCCCAGTTTCATTTGCCCTGGGCAATGTGACAAAGTTGTGATGTTGTTTCATCCAAGGACCACAAGTTAAAATGCAGGGAGCGAAGGGTAAATGCAAACTGTCTATGGGAAAACCCCTACGACCAAAAGGTAGAACCCAAGGACCAAAGGGTAACATCCAAAGACAAGAGGGTTTTTTCCCTTTTGATACAATGCCCAAAGTCACACACTGAAATGGTCCTTTGAAAGGGGTGGGCCTTGGTCCAAAAGCATTCCCAAAGAGCAAAATCCTTTCAAACGGGTGCGGTTTGCTCCAACTACTCTTTAAAAGCGTGGGCCTTGCTCCAAAATTCGGTAAAAAGGGGTTGGACCTCGCCCCATAGCCTTTAAATGGGTGTGCCTTGTTCCCAACACCTTTTCAAAGGCTGGGCCTTGCTCCAACGTCCTTTGAAAGGGTCGGGCCTTGGTCCAAAAGCATTTCAGAAGAGTAAAATCCTTTCAAACGGGTGCGGTTTGCTCCAACTACTCTTGAAAAGGGTGGGCCTTGCTCCAAAATTGGGTAAAAGGGGTCGGTCTTGGTCCCAGAATGCAAAAATATGAGACGAAGGCGTCTAAACACAGAAAATTTTGAATATTGAAGCTCGTTCTGTTTTTTTTTTGTGGGGGGGGGGGGAAGCCATGCACTAAAGGTGGCGAAGGCATCACAACATGAAAACAAAATGTTGCAAGGACTTGCAGCCGAATTATGATGTGTGTGGCACATGACGTTCCGAGGGTTGGGATCCGAGGATCTAGTTCAGGTCATCGAGCCAGAATTGGTTTGTGAGTCGCAGTGGAGTCTAAAGAAGTGGGGTTTGCCCTGCATGCTCAAGTGAGGCGAATATGTGCGGGCATTGCGGATCATTTTGGGGGGGAGGGGGGGGGGGTTATGGGGTGGGTGATCCGTGATCTGCGGATGATTTGGTGGGGGCGGGGGTTTGGACCCCCGCGGATCAGTGATCCGCGGACCGCCTACCACACCTTGCCCAATGATCACAAAGAGCACTCTCCTCCTTATTGCCACTTTACATGACGTTTTCCAAAAGCATGTGTTGCCCCATGTAAGTAGGAGTGATGGTTGCACTTCTAGTACTACCTGCTTTGGAGAGACTGTTTTTTTTTTTGAACAAAGCAACCCCCTCTGAGAGCCGACAAATTGACTGCCTGGGCTGTGTGAATACTTCCTCTTCGCTTGTTGCGCCTGGGGGGGGAAGGAAATACACTACCATACATACAAGTCAAACTTGCACCATGCACACACACCTTGGCCTATCAAGTTTGTCTGTCTGTCACTTCCTTTTTCTTTCAGCTGTGTCTGCGTCCTCACCAAAGATGCATCTACGTACCTGCGATTTACATTGCTGGGGACTTCTCGTTCTATGGCAACGGCGTCGGCGAATTGATCTACGCACTGTCCTCCCTGTTCATCACTGCCAACGCGTACTATGACATTCAGGTCACTTTCCAGACCGTCTCCATGCAAATATCCGGTGGGCTCGTGGAGCTTTTGTATGGCAGTGTATGGATGGACGGTGACATTCAGTTGAACAGTGGCAAGTTACCACCCCCAGTCCCTTGCCCAAACACCCCGTTTTCTGGTCCTTTTTATGGCCAAGCCACTTCCACTGAGTGTGAGTTTGGCATTATTTGCTGCCGCACTGCCTCACGCCTGACGACCCTCCAGCGAATGCAGTGCCCCAAGGTCAGCACACAGGCCTGCGCGTGAATGTGGAGGGCCCCTGTTCTTTGTGCCGAACACAAAATGGTGGTACGACAGGGGCCTCTTCTCCGGGGGACGGCCTTCTGCAGCCCAGTTTCATTTGCCCTGGGCAATGTGACAAAGTTGTGATGTTGTTTTGTCCGCTCACGGTTTTCCATCACTTCTGCTTGTTTGAGTCTTTTTTGGTTGTGGCTAGCAAAGCAAAAAAATGGATGCGATGTTTGATAGGCCGGAGCATACGGTGCCTGTCCATACAACCGATACCATTTCTCTGAATGTATGAGGTGTGACCATTTCAACTTCTGCTTTGCAGTGAGCACGAAAAGTGGTACCAGAGCAGGGTTGCGTACTTTGTACTTTTCAACTGGGATTGTACATCTGTCATGGTTGCTCTCTCTGTCTCTCTCTCTCTCTCCCTCTCTCTCCATCTGTTTCGAACAAGGAGTTGCTCCCAGACGGATGGCAACAGGAGAGCCGCAATATTGGAGTTTCATTTGCCCTGGGCAATGTTACAAAGTTGTGATGTTGTTTCGTCCGCTCACGGTTTTCCATCACTTCTGCTTGTTTGAGTCTTTTTTGGTTGTGGCTAGCAAAGCAAAAAAAAGGATGCGATGTTTGATAGGCCGGTGCATACGGTGCCTGTCCATACAACCGATACCATTTCTCTGAATGTATGAGGTGTGACCATTTCAACTTCTGCTTTGCAGTGAGCACGAAAAGTGGTACCAGAGCAGGGTTGCGTACTTTGTACTTTTCTACTGGGATTGTACATCTGTCATGGTTGCTCTCTCTGTCTCTCTCTCTCTCTCTCTCTCCCTCTCTCTCCATCTGTTTCGAACAAGGAGTTGCTCCCAGACGGATGGCAACAGCAGAGCCGCAATATTGGAGTTTCATTTGCCCTGGGCAATGTGACAAAGTTGTGATGTTCTTTCGTCCGCTCACGGTTTTCCATCACTTCTGCTTGTTTGAGTCTTTTTTGGTTGTGGCTAGCAAAGCAAAAAAAGGATGCGATGTTTGATAGGCCGGTGCATACGGTGCCTGTCCATACAACCGATACCATTTCTCTGAATGTATGAGGTGTGACCATTTCAACTTCTGCTTTGCAGTGAGCACGAAAAGTGGTACCAGAGCAGGGTTGCGTACTTTGTACTTTTCTACTGGGACTGTACATCTGTCATGGTTGCTCTCTCTGTCTCTCTCTCTCTCTCTCTCTCTCTCTTCCTCTCTCTCCATCTGTTTCGAACAAGGAGTTGCTCCCAGACGGATGGCAACAGGAGAGAGTAAGAAAAAGTGCCTTTCCATTGCTTTGAGGCATACTCTAGTTGTATTAGAGATGCACTGAGCATCCATGCATTTTAATCTTAGTATTGGTCCAACCAAAACTGGTGATAACACATTTTGACCTATGGAACCAAACACCCAATCAGGATATGGAGTGGACCCCTCAATCCCCTTTCAATGTGAAGTAAAACATCTTTTCCTGAGTTGACTGAGCACTGACATACCTAAGGTAGAGCCTATGAATTTATCTATGTTTTTCCATGAATACTTATCTGCCCTAGTGGTATGCACCATAGGGGGCTAGGCACCTCTTTTTGAGAGGTCCTGGCTTCAATTCCTGGTCAGCCTAGCTAAGTAGGAAGATCCCATGTGACATGGCAGTGACCTCATCGCCACATACCATGCCACCTCAGCACATATGGGACCCAAAACAAAGAGTGCACATCTCCTAAGATGGCACTATGGAGAGAGAGTGATCCTGAGGCAGTTTTCTAACTCTTTTCCTAAAACATTTCAGCTATCTTTGTGAATATGCATTCATTTGTGACCTGAGCTGTAGTTTCTGTGAATATTCAGTCATCTTTCACTGTTTACACTGCAGCCCTTCATGCTTTGATCCTGAATTACCTTCTCCTTGCATACTATTGGCTTGGGCTATCCTGGATTGACTTGGCTTTACTGTATTTCAACAAACAAAAGCTTTTCATCATCCACAACAAGCAGCAGGACACCCTACAGCAACAACAAGCAGCAGGAGAAGCAAAAACACAGTGCTGAAAACACTATAAACTTTTCTGGTAGCAAGAGGCAGCCTGTCTCTGTGCACCGGCAGCGACCCCGCGCCGTACAACCAGTGCTCCGAGCAGGCAAACATAAGCAGAAGGGTGGATTAAGATGGACCCAGGAAGAGTGGACGCCGACGTGCAGACAGCGCCAGCGCCTGAGGCACCGGCAAGGCCGGCGCCTGGCACTGTACCTTCGGTGGAGCCCTTACATGGGCCAGTGGATACGGCGGAGGACTCCCTGGATGGCCTCCAGACGGCCTTCGGGGCCCTGACGGTCGAGGAAGTGGTCTCTCAGCCTCAGCCTGTGAAGAGGAAGAGAGAGAACGAGAGCGAGAAGGATGCTGGAGAAGGAGCAGACGAAGGAGAGGAGCAAGGGCAAGACCCGACGGATGTCCCTACCTTCGAAGGCGCACCAAGCGCTTCTGGCCTCCAAGCATCACCCTCTCCCATAACCACCACACTGCAAGCCGCCGCAACATCCACCTCCACAACCAACCCGCCTATGGCAGAGGGCACAGGCTTTACTGGCATGCCTCACTACCCCGCCTATGGCATAAGCCCACCTACCACTGCGCTCCTTGAGGCAACTACTGCCAGTGAGCCGGTGGCTTCCAGCTCTGCGCCGCGATGGTATGCGGCTGACCATCCCCATCCACTCCACGCCACTGGAACCTACATGGAAGTTCCTGGGTATGCTCCTGGGTATGCACCTGGGTACGCACCCTTGAGTGGGTTGAGGAAAGGACCAGAGTCTCTGGGAGGCAGGAGTAGAGGATCGGGAAGATCCTCCAACAGGTCCCTGACGCGGTCGGAGATCAACGAGGTGCTCCGAGGAGCCACCTCGCAAATCGTGAGCGACCTCACGCAAGAGATCAGGGAGAAACTGCAGCCCCTGATGATCCCGTCCCATGCGTCACCTACGACGGTGGGAATGTCACCCCACCGAGTACAGGCTAACCACCTGGCGGCAGGGTTGACAAATACCCTGGGGAGCCTGAGGAGCCGACCGATGCCGACTCCTGCAGCAGTACCGAGAAGTCATTTCGTCCCGAGAACGGCCCAGCCGCCCTACAGCCACGTGACGAACTCGACGAGGGCCGAGCTGGACCAGCTGGGGCTAACAGCCCTAAGGGCTATGGTGGACGTGGAGCCTTATGGCTCCAGTGATCTAGGCGGAGACCCCTCTGACGACGGGCCGCCGTCGATGGATTCTTCTTCGCCATCGGATGACGAAGACCCTGAGGACCCCGAGGACCCCAAGGGCAAGAAGAAGAAGAAGAAGAAGAAGACCCGACGCCCTGAAGGACGCCGAGCTCAGGAGGCGAAGGCTATTGCCACCTCCAAGATAGTGGTGAACCTGCCTGAGTTCACAGGCAAGGACCTCAGCGAGTTCGCTGAGAACTTTGGCCGGTTCCTACGACTGACCGGCCAAACCCACGCGAGTGGGCGAGTGAAGTGCGATCTGCTCCTGCAGTGCTGCAAGACCAAGTACCTGGAGAAGCAGGTCAGGCAGATCGTCACAAACTCCGCCACCTTTGCCGACGTGTTGGTTGCCCTGGAGAGGCAGTACCCGACCTACGAGACCGACCTCTCCATCAGGGCCGAGATCCAGAACCTGCCCGTGCTGCCCAACAACCCCAAACCTGGCAGGGTCTCCGAGCTGTTGGCTGATCTGGATCACTGGGCTGGACGACTGACGCCCGGTTCCTACAGCAGCGACGACCTGCTGTTTTGGTTGTGCTCCAAGCTCCCCCGAGAGCTATGGGACGAGTGCCGTTTGACGGCTGAGCGCAAGGCTAGATCCCCCCGCTACGAGGATCTATGCGTGCTGCTCCTGGAGATGACTCTGGAGAAGGAGAGCGACCAACACCTGAACCACTATCGTCCTGGTGGTGGAGGTTCTGGAAGCAAAGGGTACCAAGGGTCCCGACCTGGGCAGGGGAATACCCCCAAACACGCCCACGCCCGCCTAATGGAGAACGTGAAGGAGCTATTCTGGTGTGATGCCAGAGATGAGCAGGGCCACCTGCAGCACGCCTCTGACTGCGAGCAGCGAGACTGCTTCGTCGTCCAGGGGAAGCAGCAGGAGAAGATCACCGGCGCCAAAGTGAAGCTGCCGGATCATTACCGCTGCACCATCACGTGTGCATTCTGCGGTAAGCGGAAGCACTACGAGGATGAGTGCTACCATAAGCAACGCCTATCGGCGAAGCTTAAGGGGGAAGATACTGGCAAAAGCTCAGGCAAAGGTGGAGGCAAGGCCAAAGGCAACGACTCCGGCAAGGGCAAGTCGAAAGGACGTGGTCAAGGTGGTCAAGACAAGGGTCAAGGTGGACGAGGAGGAGGTGCTAACCGCCAGCACGACAACAAGAACAAGGACAAGAACGGAGGCAACCCCAACCCTAATCCACGGGGGAATTCCGAGCCCTCTGGAGGGCAGACTGGTCCTACCACACGCTCACAGACGCAGGCCCAGCAAGAACAAGGAGCCAAGCGTGAGCATGAAGGTGGTGATGACGGCAACGCCAAGAAGAGAAGCCGTTTCATGAGGGTGGCCCGCAAATTGCGGAACAAGGGGTTCGAGGTGAGCTGTCCCGCGGAATTCTGACGGGGACGCTCTGGTGGCACCCAAGACCTGGTGTTTTGGGTACGTATCCGACTAGGGGGACGTGAATACCCTGGGGGTACTGGATACTGGCGCCACAATATCTATAGTGGCCAAGAAAATTTTACCTTGCGGGAGTCTGAAGAACACCATGACCACCGCCGCTATACGCATGGGGGATGGACATGTGGTGCACAGCTGCGGGGACTGTGAAGTGGAGGTACCTATGGGCTCTCGAACTATCGCCCATCGGTTCTATGTGATGGACACTGAGGCCTTCGACTTTGTACTGGGTACTGACTTCTTCGTGCAGCACTCCCAGATACAATCCCTGACGCTGCAAGCGCCCTACCTCCTGTACGTGGACCACGGCAGTGGCAGAGAGTCTGTGCCACTGGAGAAGTCGGAACATACCTCGAGTTACCTGAGGCTATCGAAGGAGGAGCCCTCTAACATGATGGCGGCCTCCAAAACTGAGGACTATCAACTATTGGGGGAAGTCCTAGACCAAGGTCTGAAGGAGTTGGGTTACTCTCGAGAAGACCTAAGTGTGGAGCTGTTCGCCAGCGACAAGCAGCATGTACTGGACCTATACTGCAGCAAGGGGAAGAACTGCAGCTACAAATTTTACTGGCCCTCTTTCGGGATGGCCTACGGGAACCCCAGATTCAGTGAACTGGGGAAGGTGCTGACCAAGGTGGCCTTGGAACGTTCCCGTATGGTCCTGTGTTCCCCCGATTGGGGAGCCCATGGGGGCAACGAGTACTGGCGAACCCTCCTTGACAAGCTGACTATCAGCTCGGTGCGATTACCTGATGAGGCCATCTACGTGCCTCTGGGACACAAGACGCCCATTGGGAAGCCCGGATGGGGGAGTATGCTCAGCGTGGTGGACGGAAGTCTTACCACCATCCCCTGGGAAGACCTGGACCCTACTCTGGTCCAGGCTATACAACGAGAAAGCGATGGACTCGCCTTGGGTGACTTGAAGGATCGCCTACGACCTCAAGATGCTGTTGA
Organism: Eutreptiella sp. 'Long Island Sound 2002'; assembly: GCA_964036045.1. NCBI lineage: Eukaryota > Euglenozoa > Euglenophyceae > Eutreptiales > Eutreptiaceae > Eutreptiella > Eutreptiella sp. 'Long Island Sound 2002'. The sequence goes on from OZ038391.1 coordinate 59,430,818, forward strand.
AACTACACCCGGAGGAGATGAGTACGTCGTGACTGACACCAACGCCCCCAACTCTCCCTGTCATGTACCTGTTCCTGATGGAGTCTCTGAGTGTGGACTATCTGAGCTACCTAGCTCTTTCCACTCAGACGACGAAACTGAGCACGACGCCTTCTTCGTGCAGACCGCGGTGGAGGAAGTAGAGAACGCCGAGTACGTCGCCCCACTAAAACCCCTACTCTCCATGAGGGTGGAAGACCCCGTGGATGGAGAGCTGGGCCCTCGATCCAGGCTCAGGGAGCATGTGGATTCCAAGAGGAAGTTGGTGGCGAAAAAGCTATGCTACGCGAAGCCTACCCGCAGCTCATGGCCACTGAAGCAAGGACGTATGGGAGACGTATCCCAACTGAAGGACGACCTCGAACAGAAGATCACCACCTGGCAAAGGGAGGTAGATCTCAAGCTCATGAAGAGCGTATGGGGTGCCCATGTGAGGACCCCAGAGGAGGACGACCTCTCGAAGGAATGTGTATGTGAACCCCCCCGAGCGTGCCTATGTTGCCATCGTCCACCGGAGATGGTTGAGCAAGACCTTCTGTATGCCTACCAAGGGCTGAAGGATGCTACCGCGGGCGAAGAGTCGGTGGAGGACCACCTCCCGACGTCTATTCAAGGGGCAAGCAACTTACACTCCGACGAGGACATGGAGGACAAGATCAAGGTACTGGACCCGCGGGTACAAAAGCTGATAAGGACCTATCTGGAGGTGTTCGGAGAACTACCCCCTCCAGCCTCATGCGACAAGCTGGTACAGATGGACCTCAAGCTGAAACCCGAGTTCGTGGGTCATAAGATTCGGAGGAGACCCTATCCAGCTCCTAAAGAGCAGGCCGACGAGATTGAGCGACAGATACAAGAATGTATCGACGCTGGCCTAGTCCTGGAGTACAAGGACGGGGACTACCCCCTACACTGCAGCCCCTGTTTCCTGGTGGCTAAACCTGGGTCTACAGCCAAACGGCTGGTAGTGGACTATGGAGAGCTGAACAAGAAGACGCTGAACCACTCAGGGTCCATCCCCAATATGGAGTCTACCCTGGAGAAGATAGCCTCCTGTCGCTACAAGACCAAGATGGACAAGCGAAGTGGATTCTGGTAAGTGGACCTGACGCCCAACGCGCAGGAACTACTGGCCTTCATCACCCCTCAGGGGAGGGTATTCAAGTGAAAGGTCCTGCCATTTGGCGTGGCTAACGCACCCGCTCTGTTCCAAGAGCTGATGAACAAGATCTTGTCCATCCTACGAAGGAGACCTAAGGTGCAGGAGCTCATATCCCGTGGTGCCCAGATGGAGGCTCACATCGACGATGTATGCCTTGGGACCAATACCCAGGAGCATCACCTAATCCTCTTGGGTGAGTTCTTTGCGGTCTGCCAGGAGAACCACACACGACTCAAGCTGGAGAAGTGTGAGTTCATGCAGGAGACCATGCAGTACTTGGGGTTTGACGTTGGCTATGGGTGGTGGACCCCAGCGGCCTCTAAGGCCTAACCCCTGATGGATGCCAAGGTACGACACGAAGACCCCAAGAAAGGACTTCATGATGTACGCAGTTTCATTGGAACGTGCAACTTCTATCGCCGCCACATCAAGAACTTCACCTATACCAGCGCCGTTCTGACGGACTTGATCAAGAAGAGTACTACTTGGCGCTGGGGCCCACAAGAGCAACAAGCGTTTGACGAGCTCAAAGACAAGGTAGCCAACGCTAAGTGCTTGGGCGTGCCTAGAGCACAAGGGGAGATTATCCTGGTGATCGACGCCAGCAATGTGGGCGGTGGTGGAACGTTGTTCCAATGGCAAGCACTAGAGAAGGAGGAGTTCGACTCGGCCATTTCCCAATGCGGGACGGAAGGTCTCAACCGAGATGGAACCCTCAAGCACAGCTACCCTGACGACAAGTGGGTCCTAGTACCTCTGGGCCACTGGAACTGGGAGTGGAACCAGGCCAGGGGGAACTACTCCACTTATGAGCAGGAATTGCTCGCGAGTATGCTGGTGCTATCCTCACAAGCACGACTGTTGGGGAGTAACCCTGTGGTCTGGCTATGCGACCAAGAACCGGTCCGCAGTTTCCAGAAGGGCCCCCCACCTGAGAAGGCCAAGCTACGCCGCTGGTGGACCTACCTCAGTCAACTACGGCTGACGGTACACCATATCCAGGGAGTGAAGAACGAGTGCGCCGACTACATCAGCCGCAACAACTTCGACGCCCTGATTGGTGCCCGGTCTGAAGCGCTGGCTAAGGAGGCGTTCAGCCGTATGGACGTACACCTGGACCTGAACATGACCATGATACGCCCCCTGGATGGACTCCAACAATCAGAGTACCTACAGGAGTTTGGGGATATCTACCGGCGCCTGGAGAAACGCCTTGAACCCCTCCTGGTCAACCAGGACCAGTGGAAGAGGGACAAGAGCTACCTATGGCACGAGGACCGCATCGTGGTGCCTAGTGACCGAGTCCCAGCGCTGCTGAAGTGGACCCATGAGTCCAGTGGTCATGTGGGTGCTGACCGTACCCTGAGGCTGTTCAAGCAGTGGTTCCACACTACGTGGACTGACGACCAGCTGCGGAAGACGCTCCAGCCTATCGTGGACAAGTGCCCGTGCAGGTCCTGTAAACCAGGGGATATCAGGGACAGAGGTCTCTACTCGACCCTGCCCATCCCTCACTGTGCTAACAGTGTTCTATACGTGGACTACACGGAGATGCCGAAGTTCGGGGGCAATGACTTCGCCCTCGTGGTAACCTGTGGGTTGACCAGGTTTACCAGGGTGTTCCCCTGTACCAAGCACATTACCGGGGAGGAGACTATCAAGATACTCCTGGAGGAGTGGTCTATGGGGCGCCCAAGGAGATTAACTCCGATGAGGACGTACGAGTACGCTCAGATACTGGCTGGTACAAGAGGGTCCTGAGATCCCTCAATGTCCAGGTGTCTACGGGGATTCCCTACTCTCACACGAGCAACCCCTATGTGAGCGACAGATTCGTGTCCTGAAGGAGAACGTCAGGATATGGTGCAAAACTGAACGCACCAGAGACTGGGTGAGACTACTCCCCGTCATATCCTTGATGATGAACTCCCAAGAGAGTTCAGCTACTGGCTACTCGCCACATGAGCTATTCATGGGGCGCCCGGCGTGGTTCCTACATGCCCCCTATCCAGAGGACACCCATTCTTCTGAGGGTGAGTGGGTCCAAGAGCAACAAGCGAAGGTGGACAAGGCCAAGGCTATGCTCCAGAGAGTGAGGGAGCGTCAGTGGAACAAGAAGAACAAGCACCGAGTACCGGCCACCTACCAAGAGGGGGACTGGGTGCTGGTGCACCACAGTCGACTACCCGCCTGGCCTCGCTCTACCAGCGATGACCCATACTTCGGGCCGTACAAGATTCTATCTGTGGATGGTCACCGTATCACGGTGCGGTGTTCTCCCCGTCTAGGGAGGACCCTGGTGTGCGCCGCTCAACACCTGAAGCGCTACCATGATCCTGAAGACCTCTGTGGGGAGGAGTGGGAGCTGAACGACGAGGAAATCGCCGCTCTGGACCTACAAGGGGCTGCCAGCCCTATGGAAGTTGAAGGTGAACTCCCCGACATGAACGCCGAGGAGATGGCTAAGGAGGGCTTCAACCTGGTGAAGTCTGTCCTACGCCACCGCTATCGCCAGGGTTGGCGCTTCCTCACCCTCTGGGAAGGGTTTGGAGTCGAAGAGGCCACCTGGGAGCCCTTCTCTGCATTTGTTCTACCCGAGGGACGCCTAAACTCAGTTCTGGTTGACTACTTGTCCCAGAACAACCTTGGTGAGTTGTTGAGGCTCGCTGAGACGCTTGCCTCCAAGACTAAAGCTAGGGACTGAACCTTACCCTTACCTGCGAAAGCGTATGTGTGAGTGTGCTAGTCCTAGGGTCCTGAGAGCAAGCCGCAGAAGTGGTGTCCTAATTATACCCAAGTCTGCGCCCTTGCTAAACCTGGAGGGTTGGCTTATTGATGCCACGGGGTACGCCCCGGGTCTCCCCTCCCCTATGCGCCCAATTTCTGTGCTGGCGCAAAACCTTGGGGGAATACCCAGAGTGCTAATCCAGGTATTGTTTTCCCTACCTATCTGTCTACTACAGGGAGGGGTGGCCAAAAGCTATGAAGGCATGCAAAACGCCTGTTTGCTATGTGGCCAAAACACTGACCTAACCACTGTCACAGCCCACCAACCCCGCTAAAATTGCAGGAAAAGGGTGGGACAGTGACACACCCCCTACAGGTCCTACACACCCTACAGTGGCACCATCCTGGTGGGCGAGCACTGGGCAACTGGCTCTAGCCCCCACTCAGGACTACCACTCCTACACGCACACTCTACTGGGCGTTGCGAAGATGAAGGTCTCTTGGGTCCTAGCGACCCTCCTGTGAAATTGCAAGAGAACACAGCGCTACTAAGCAACTGTGGCCTGACAGGGGACGCCACAACGCGTTTCCCCTGTTAGGGCTTGGAGGGAAGGAGTGCTCTCGCGTGCAAGGCGCAGATGTCGATGAAGTCGGACTCCCCGCTCTGCCACAGGCGGAGCGGAGTTACTTGTTTGTGTGATCTGCGCCCTTGTTTAGCAGGGCATAAAAAAAAAATGCTGCTGCACCAATCACCCTACCTGCCCACCTGTAAAACAAAGGCAAATGAAAGGGCGTTTGCGGCGGAGGAACCAAGGCACACTCCAGGTATTATACCCTTCTCAGTGTGCCCTATAATACGCTGTCCGCAAACACGCTGCATGGAGCAGCTACCCTTATCAAGCAAGCAAGCGTTAAGGGACTCCTCAGGTTCTCTTAAAGAACGTACCGAGGAGCCCCTGGGTAGCCTAAACAAGGTTTACCGTGCGCACTTCGCGTGGCCTACCCTTTAATGCGTGTGTGCATGCACGAGTATGCGACGAGAACTTGGGCAAACCTGCCCATCTGCGTGTCAATCCTGACTCCACCAGGGGGTGGTCCCGCCTGGGCGTACCTACCTTACCTACCGCTGGGAAGTGAAGCAAGGTGAGAGGACAAAAGGGGCGCACGCGAAGAACGTTGCTATGCACTTGTGTGTATGTCTAATCACCCTGATCTGACCGCTAATCATCTGCAATCTTTCTAATCAATCCCTCTACCGCGTCCTATCGTGGTTATCGTTGTTAACGCTGCTACACGACTCGTTCACGGAGACACGAGACGAGCAATGTGTATGCGGCATGCAAGACAAGCATACCTGTAGTTTATACCTGATTCATTGAAGTCTTTTCGATTGATTCTCGAATTCTTGAATTTTTGAAGCTTCTATTAGTGTGGGTGGAATCTGTATGTTTGTTTATTAATGTGTGTCTCGTCATTTTCAAGACTACGTGATACATACGTTTATAATTCCATTATTTTTCCATTTTCCGGCGCTTCGCTAGGAGCCGCTCCTGCGCGCCGCCATTTTATGCGTATGAATTTCTGGATTTAAAAAATCCAGAGATGACTATAATTTCTATAGAAATGTGCTTCTGATGCACAATTGGATTCTGCTCAGGTGTGTCGTTTCAGAAAAATTCTACGCCGTCATTTGACGGATTTTGGTGTCGTCGCTTCGTTTTTGCGTGGATTCGTCCATATTCCTCCCATCCCTGCCTCTGCAGATACCCACGCGCAGCCTCGCTGAGTAGGCCGTGTTCGGGCCGAAACGCAGGTGCCTGGAAAGACTGAGCAGAACCAAGACCCCACCAAGGGGCAAATTTAATTTTCTTTCGACTCCCTTCGCCCTAAGACAGGTCACAGGTCGCCAGCAGGTTTACGAGAACCCATGCGAGTGTGTATAATGTGTCTTGCGTTTGGGTTGTGTCGACGCTGCGTCTTGGAGGGAGGGATGCATATGCACATGTTTGGCATGCTCCCAATCTAACCCAACCAAGCCACAGGAGCCCCGGCAGCGCCAAGAGCGCTGAGTCTTCTGTAGGAAACTGTACAATCAGAGCAGCAAAAGGACGCCAGCCATGGTGAGCGCCCATTTTTCAGTGTGAGGGAGACTGTAGGTATTTTAAAGTAGGTGTGGAAACCAAGGAAAGGCCAAGAAAAATTCCCTTTTTCCTAAAATGCGACAGTGGTGGCCACCACAGCACAGGGGGGGAGTAAGAAAAAGTGCTTTTCCATTGCTTTGAGGCATACTCTAGTTGTATTAGAGATGCACTGAGCATCCATGCATTTTAATCTTAGTATTGGTCCAACCAAAACTGGTGATAACACATTTTGACCTATGGAACCAAACACCCAATCAGGATATGGAGTGGACCCCTCAATCCCCTTTCAATGTGAAGTAAAACATCTTTTCCTGAGTTGACTGAGCACTGACATACCTAAGGTAGAGCCTATGAATTTATCTATGTTTTTCCATGAATACTTATCTGCCCTAGTGGTATGCACCATAGGGGGCTAGGCACCTCTTTTTGAGAGGTCCTGGGTTCAATTCCTGGTCAGCCTAGCTAAGTAGGAAGATCCCATGTGACATGGCAGTGACCTCATCGCCACATACCATGCCACCTCAGCACATATGGGACCCAAAACAAAGAGTGCACATCTCCTAAGATGGCACTATGGAGAGAGAGTGATCCTGAGGCAGTTTTCTAACTCTTTTCCTAAAACATTTCAGCTATCTTTGTGAATATGCATTCATTTGTGACCTGAGCTGTAGTTTCTGTGAATATTCAATCATCTTTCACTGCTTACACTGCAGCCCTTCATGCTTTGATCCTGAATTACCTTCTCGTTGCATACTATCGGCTTGGGCTATCCTGGATTGACTTGGCTTTACTGTATTTCAACAAACGAAAGCTTTTCATCATCCAAAAAAGCAGCAGGACACCCTACAGCAACAACAAGCAGCAGGAGAAGCAAAAGCACAGTGCTGAAAACACTATAAACTTTTCTGAGAGCCGCAATATTGGAGTTTCATTTGCCCTGGGCAATGTGACAAAGTTGTGATGTTGTTTTGTCCGCTCACGGTTTTCCATCACTTCTGCTTGTTTGAGTCTTTTTTGGTTGTGGCTAGCAAAGCAAAAAAAGGATGCGATGTTTGATAGGCCGGTGCATACGGTGCCTGTCCATACAACCGATACCATTTCTCTGAATGTATGAGGTGTGACCATTTCAACTTCTGCTTCGCAGTGAGCACGAAAAGTGGTACCAGAGCAGGGTTGCGTACTTTGTACTTTTCTACTGGGATTGTGCATCTGTCATGGTTGCTCTCTCTGTCTCTCTCTCTCTCTCTCTCTCCCTCTCTCTCCATTGTAAGTGCGGCTAGCCCCATCTGCTCAGATTTTCTGACATTCTGCCCAGATTGGCTACATTTTGGTCATTTTCTTTGCTTCGGCGGAATTGCCGCCTCGCAGCTCAGTCACAGGATATTTCCTATATATTTCTGATATGCCGGATTTGATTCCGCGGTCCATTTCCCGTAAATCCGCCGCATTCCGCTATTTTAGCTGGAATCGCCATTTGCCGCTGGCGCGCGCTCGCGGGCCTGATCGGCCATACAATTTTACATAAATGGATTATTTAAATTCATTCGGACAGTTTTGGACACTCAGATGTATTTAGAATAATTCCCCTCAATTTTCTTCATAGACTGGGATTTTCTGCCGGACCACAATCAGCATGGACCTTGCCTCTGTTGTCGCTGCTCTCGCCTCCGTTGGTGTTCGTGTATCCGGTTCCAACCCCAATAACAACATCCAGGGAGACTCCTCGCGTGCCTGCCCCACTGGTCTTGCCGGCCCCGAGCCCTCCGGCACCCACAACGACCCAGGGCAGCACTTTCATGGTAGCAGAGGCTACCTGAATGTTGTTCCTTTGGTGTCCCAACCACAGCTAGCCCCTCAGTACGACTCCGCAACCTCCGGAGACGTAACAATCACGCTCCCGTGGTGCTGTGCGAACGAGGCCTTGAGAGGAATGCCTTGCGCTAGCCCAAATTGCCCAAGAAGGACACAAATCAGCAGCTGTGGAGGCCCAGATTACAATCAAGATCCCAGTCGAAATTGGCCATCAAGCAGCTGGAATCTCCCAGCTTACGCTAATGGCAACGCTCCGGTGGAGCTTACGGACTTGGCGGGGACCAATACTCCCTACCAATGTCCACATTTCGAGACCATCGATGCCGAAATTGACGACATTGAGATGGGTGGTCCAGGTGAGGTACCTACCTTTAATGGACCAGCCTCATGGGCACAATGGGACAACCATTTGTCTTCGGAAGTGGCCCGTAACCTTGAGGCGCTTGAGGCCCTGTGTCTATTAGCCACGTCTAAGCTGATAGGACAAGAAAGAATCGCCTCTGATTTTTTATTTGAATATTTTTTCCTCCTTCAAGAAGAAATTAAGACCAGGATGTGGTGGTGTTCTCAAGAGGATGAATCTTTTTCCATTTTCTTGCAGATCTGGGAGGCAAGCCCCTTCCCGAAGGAGAAGACCAAGGCACCTGTTGCCGGGCCCTCCGCCCCTCATCCCTCTGTTTCCATCCGCGACGATCTAGCCGCCGCGGTTGAGGAAGGAATTTTAGAGGCAGCTAGGCAGGCAAGCCTGGAAATTAGGACTGAAGGAGCTCCCCAAGTGGACTCCTGGCTGCGAACCACTGAGATTAGCGGTCCGACAGCTTGCTCAGGTCCTTCAGGACACGGTATGTACTGTCCTGCCGACTGCTCTTGCAGATCCCAGCGAGATACTGAGCTCCAATTGCTCAAAGATCAGATGCAACTCATCATTCAGACGCTGGGAATTAAAGATCTTTTCAAGACCCACATGAGGTCTGAGGGCGCATCATCGGTGGATCAGACAACAGAACCGTCGGAGGAGGCGACAGAAATTTTTTCGATTGCTCCTTCGGTGGACTCTAAGACCACCGATGCACGGATTAGCAGGACTAAGCTAAAGGAAAGGGTTACAATCTCTCGATCACAGAGTAGATCGGCGAAGGCTAGGACTGAGGTTCAGAATGCCAAAAGAACTGCCTCCCGTACTACCCTTCCTGCTGTTGATTCCAATGCAATTGCCCAGATGTTGCTCGCCCAGACCCTCGCCGGAGCTGGTGTGGCAAATGATGCCGCCAAGGTATCTACCATTACGGCCGGTGTTGGGCTGGATTCACTCCTAAATCCCACTTCATTGCGACTTCGTCAGGTTGCCAAGCAACCAAAGTATAATGGGAACCCCAGACGTTGGCCTCAGTTCCAACGGGAATTTAAACTGTGGGTTAAGACTCAAAAGCTCCAGGATGATCAGTTCCTGATGGCCCTCCTGGACTGTCTTGAGGGAGCGCCGGCCAATACTTGGCTCAGAACCTGGAGTGATCGTGAGGATTCAAGTTCCCCCCTTACCTTTGATGAGGTGTGGGAACAGTTGGAGGTACGTGGATCCCGGCTGCCTGAGGACCATTACCACCAGATGTTGAAGAATTTTCCTTCATTCTCTCGATTAATCTTGCACGAGGTGCAGGATAAGAGACAGCGCTTCTGGAATCTCGTAGAAGAATCTGAACATTCAGGCGAAAAATTTTCCAGTGCCGAGCTGAAAAATCTGATTTTTGACAAGATCCCCTCAGAAACCGCCGCCACCCTTCGGAATCGACAGTCCGAAGAAAAGGTCAAGACCTGGTGGGCGGAGATCGATGGCTTTGACGCCTCGGCCAACCGGTTTACAGTCAGGGAGGCACTTCAAAAGTGCTCCCCCACGTCGTTTACCAAGGTGAAATTCACTGAAAACACGTGGAAAATCAAATTTAATGAACACGAGGATCGGGACTTGTTTGTCCAAGTTCTCAATAGGGGAGTAAGTTTCCACGGCAATCGTCTGAAGGCCAGGAACTGGGTGTTTTCGTTTACTCCGCAGGAACTGTGGGAAGAGGTTGAGAGGCTCGCTGACGCCGCCAATCAAAATTTCCATGAGGGTCTTGGGGGAAACAGGAATACCCAGCAAAACACCCAAAATGGGGCCCAAAAGGGCAACAAAAAGGTGAATGACACCCGGAATGTTCAGGATCATTGTAGCATCTGTCTTCTTCTAGGTTCTACGAACCGAGCTAAGACGCATTCCACTGCTAATCACCGATGGTCTGCTTACGATCACAAGGTGATTGGTGAAAATGTCAGTAATCCTCAGAATTCAGACAGGAATGACAGACAGGTGCATGGTGCTAAGGGGGGAAAGGGTAATTCGACTCCCTCCGGTGGGAACAAAAATACTGGAGGCCCTGGCGGATCCCAAGGCAAAGGGAATCGGACTCCATCCGGCTTCGGTGGACAGCCAAACGGACAGACAGGTCCCAATGTCAACGCCGGAGGCGGAAATCGAAATCCAGGCCAAACCCCTCAATCCGGTACAAATAAAGGAAATGCTCCAGGATCACAGGGTAAGGGTAAGGGAAATCCTTCAGGAACCCCCTTCTCTGGTAAGGGCAGAGGGCGTGGCGACGGTGGTGGTCCATCATCCGGCGGCCGTGGCCGTGGACGTGGAAAGGGAAACCATCGTGTGGATCAGGTCTCAGGTGCAGACCAGGTGTCTGATGCGGATCGAGATTACGTCGAAAATGCTCTGAATCCAGCGGATGATCCGTTCCAAGATGAATGGATCGACGAAACAGGCTGTGTCCACAATGTTAACGCAGCCGCTGGAGGTCAGAACGCCTAGGGGAGCCACGAAAATCGTCCCTCCCCAGGCGATTTCAGGCATGATCCCCAAATTCCTGATCGACCATTACTTGATGTAGGGTCGCTTGTCTCCTCTCCCCTGGATCCGGCAGCGGATCCTTATGCTGTAGTGGACGAGGTTGGTGTACAGTCCAAGCACAGGGCTCGACAGTTTGTCACAAAGCTGTGGGTCTCTGATTGCAAGGGAAATTTCCACCTCGCCACTTGTTTGTGTGATAATGGATCAGAGGTAAATCTCCAATCCAATGCATTCTTACCCGACGACTGCGTGTTTGAATCGCCTCATCCTGTTACCCTCGAGGGAGTTTCTGGACACTCTCTCGCAGGTGGGCAACGCGGTTGTTATATATCAACCCATTTGGTCGCTTAAGACCTTTGGGAAGAGCAAAATGTGGAAGAAGTTGTCCTTAAGGATGACTACTTCTACCGTGCTGACATAAAATATGACCTTTATTTGGGCCATCCTTGGCTTCGCAAGAACAGGGTAGCGCCCGTAGGTCATCGTCGTTGTTTTTTGCTGGAGTCAGGTCCTTTGGAGCGTCCTGAATTTCGTTTTTTGCACGCAGGGTTTAAAAGTGCAGAAGAATTTTTGAAGCAAAAAGTGACACCAAAATTTGGTGAAGATGTCACCATTGCAGAGGTGAATGGGAGTGCCGATTACTCCCAGGAGTTAGAATGTCTTCGTAGGGACTCCCAGCCACGACGCCCTTCGCGCTGGCACTCTTCATCCTACAGAGTTGTCGACAAATGGCGCGATGCAATTTGTGAATACTTCCATGAGCATCATTCATTTTGGCCCCAGTATGATGCATTTGCTAACCGCACGAACAAGCGCTTTGACAAGCACTTCAGCAACGCTTGGACCCACAAATGGGACAAGAAGTTGTGGATTAATCCTCCGTTTCACTTAATCCAGCAGGTCATCCACAAAATCAAGCAAGATAAAACCCAGGCAATTTTGGTTGTGCCCTTGTGGGACGACAAGCCGTGGTTTCAGGAATTACAGGACATTTGTGTTGATTACATCGAACTTCCCAGGAAGATTAAGCTGTATGCCAGGGACGACACAGGTCCCCTGCCACAGCGGTCCTGGAGTTCGCTTGCATTCCTGGTGGATGGAAAGCTTTCTGACTCTAATTATGCCGATTCTAGTACAGATTCCTGTGTTGGGTCTGAATCTGAGGTTGAGCGTGGTACTGATGATGAATCTATTTTTTCTGATTTTTGTTCGTCAGATACCCAAGGTGATTCAACGACCAATGGATCCGCCTCGGCTCCCTCTTCACCAATACGGTCGACATCGAAAAGAATCTTCAGTGCACGGGCGAGGAAAAATCTCCAATCGCGCCGCAAATTCAGAGTTTTTTATGAAAAACCCCCTGTGGAAGCTTTCATGGATCCTTTCGAGGAGCTGGATCGCGAAGAAAATCTCTGGGATTTCGACACAAGACCCACCTATCTTCAAGAGGCGGTTGATACGGATCTGTTTAGGGACATCCGTAAGAAGATTCTTCCTGCCAAAGCCGAAGAAGTCGCCAAAGTTTTTTCGACAGTAATTCCTGGCGACCAGGTGGACACTGAATTGTGTTCCAAATCCAGAGAAAAGATTTTTGAGGAACGGAAGGACACAACCCTTTCAGGGAAGTTGATCAAAGACCCCCCCGTCCGTGGACAGTTCGGTGAAGCCTTCATCGAGCTTCGTGAAGGGTACAAGGCAAAAAAACAGCGCCCTTATGAAAATCATGGACACAAACATGAGATTCTCAGAAAAATCATTGAGAGAAATCTCAGGGAATTTGGTTGGCTTGAGGGTTGTATGACCAGCGAATGGTGTTGTTTGCCCTTCACAGTCCCGAAGCCACCGCCTGCAGACCAGAACACCATTGATGGCTGGCGAATGGTGGTTGATTTTCGTAATCTCAACGCCGAAACCAAGGCGGATTCACACCCCCTGCCCCTCATTGAGGAGGAAATTGCCAAGAGGGCGAGAGGTCGTTTGTTCTCTGTGCTGGATCTCCGTCACGGCTTTCACCAAATGCCGTTGAGGAAGGACAGCAGACCTCTCACCTGTATGTGCACGCCATGTGGCCCAGTCCAATGGACTGTCATGCCCATGGGATTGAAGAACGCCCCCTCATTTTTTCAAAGAATGATGGAGGATGTGCTGTTCACAACCCATCCTGAGCTTCGTGCCTTCGTGAGTGTGTACATAGATGACATAATCATCGCGACGGAGGGGGAGGGACTGACCGAAGCCGAGCTGGTGGCCCTACATGAGAAGCAGCTGAACCAAGTTTTGGACATACTTGATGCCAATCAGCTGATTTGTGGGCCAAAGAAGGGAAAATTATTTTTAAAATCAGTCGAATTTTGTGGTTCTCTCCTAGAGAATGGCACTCGACGACCCAGTCCAGGGAAGCTCGTCGCTATTCAGAAGTGGAAGCGCCCTGAGACGATCACGGAGTTGCGAGGATTCCTAGGTTGTTGCAATTTTTACCACACTTTTGTGCCGAATTATGCCAAATTTGCTGCCCCCCTCACTGAATTATTGAAGGTAGGGAGAGATGCAGGCAAGGCAGGTTCAAAGGTTCGTGTCAAGTGGACTGACGAGTGCGAGGAGGCCTTCCATCACTTGAAGGCAGCCCTCTGCGAAGTCGCCACGTTGCATGTGCCCCAATTTGACCGACCCTTCTACATTAGAACCGACGCATCTAGGTACGCGATCGGAGCTGTCCTTGAACAGGTTGATGAAGCCACCGGCGATCATTACCCTCTTGCATTTTGGTCACGGAAGCTAGCCCCACGCCAAATGCAATGGTCGCCGCGTGAGCAAGAAACGTACGCCATCATCTGTGCTTTAAAAAAGTACCAATCGTGGGTTGGCACCAATCGAGTCGAGGTCCTGACGGATCATCGATCTCTGGAGTATTGGGCCACCGAACACATTGATACTGTCGCGAGCCCAGCTGGTCGACGGGCCAGATGGCACGAATTTCTCTCTCTGTTTGACCTCCATGTGTCGTATCTGCCTGGAAAACACAACACGGTAGCGGATGCTCTGAGCCGATGGGCTTACCCCGCCTCAGAGGGGCTGCAAAGTACCAACATCCATGGTACGGAGCAGGACCGCCATGTCATCATCGAATGGGATCAGGAAGAAAAGAAACTCATTCGACGTGCATGCATGCAGTGCGCTGTTAAACAGCACGCATTGCCGTGTCACGACATCACGGCCATCTCAGATCCGGCGCATGCCCATGAGATCTGTACCAAAACGATGAAAGTCGTGGAAAATGTCACCGATCCCTCCACAGGGAGTGTGAAACGGTTTGACTACACCCGACGAGTAAATCGATTTCGGTTGATCCAAGGCATTAAGCGTCGAGATCCGGCCAAAACTCCACCCCTGCCTAAGGATTCCCTGATCATCCGTGACTGGACGTCCGATTACCTGCAGGATCCCATGTTTAAAGAGGTCTTTGGAAATCTCAAATCCAAAGATGCTCACAGGGATGGGATTTTTGCTGAGTACTCGTTGGATGGGGGGAAGCTGTGGATGGAGGGTAAATTGTGTGTGCCAGACGCCCTAGCCCCCCGAGTGTTAAACTGGTGGCACAAATGGGAGTCCCCCCACGCACATGGCCGTCGACTGTGGTCGATGATTAAGCATAGGTTGTTTGGATCGAGGCTCTACACTCATTGCATGAAAGTAGCAGCCGGATGTGCCCAATGTGCTGTCTCGACGCCCCCCAGCGCGAAGAAGCACGGCCATCTGAGGCCTCATCCTATTCCGGAGCGTCTCTTCAACAGAGTCACGAGTGATTTTTTCTATCTCGGTGAGCTCGATGACGAAGAGTGCCATTGGACTAACAAAAAAGTCAATGGTGTGCTCCTCATTCAGTGCCGTCATTCCGGCTACATTCAAGTGTTGCCTTGCAACATTGAGTCGATGACTGGCAAGGCTGCCGCCAAGTGGTGCGCGCAGACCTGGATGGGAGGCTGGGACGTCCCATCCAAGGTGGTGACAGATTCAGGCAAAGAGTACACCTCCGAATGGTGGAGAGAATTGTGTGCTCGCCTTGGAATCCACCACCTCCGATGTGAAATCCACTCGCATCGAGCGCTGCCTGGCGAAAGAGCCGGCCGCTCAATAATTAATATGCTTCGTAAGGAGCTCGCGAGTGAAAAGGATTTCCATTGGATGGAAGTTCTCTTCGCATTGCTTCGCCGTTACCACAACACGCCTTTGTATCATGGCCTTTCTCCAAATGAAATTGTCTTTGGACGAAAGAAGTGTTGGTGGAACATGCCGTTGAATAATCCTCGCCCCTGTAAGGATGCTTCGCTGTTTTTGGACGAAGTCCAACGAGCAGATAAGTCTGTGTCGAAATTAATCGAGAAGCATCAAGCTGACTGGCTTTGGGTTCAAAATCAAGGTCGAAAAAACCCCCACAATTTTGAAGTCGATGATCGAGTTTGGCTTCGAAAATCCGAAACCACCCTGGACGGAGATGACAAGCTTCTTCCCTTGTGGGAGGGGCCATTTGCTGTTACAGCACGTCTTGGTGAGAACAGGTGGAGGATTCGTGTGGATGTCAGCAGGGAAATTGACGTTTCGGGCGATCGCCTCAAGAGAGAGATCCCCTCCCCCAAGGATCGAGTTAAACCCCTTTTTTGGACTGCAAAACACTTGTCCGATCGGGTAATCGAAGGGGGAAAGTACGAACTCAAGAGGATTGTTGAAGCAAGACGTGACGCCAAGGGCGAATGGGAATTTCTGTGTGAGTGGAGGGGCTTTGATTCCAGTCACAACAACTGGGAACCAGCCCAATCTTTTGTCCATGGATACACCAAGGGGTTCATTGACTTCCTCAAGAAGCACCCCGAAATTGGTGTACTCCTGACAGATTGTTTGTCGAAACCAGACAGACAAGTGGAGAGCGACGGAAAACGACCTGTGGTGAATCGAGATCCAGCCTTTTACGGCCCTCAGCAGCCACATTCCAGGGCTGATCCGTCGATCCCCCCTCCTGCGGTCAGGCCAGCCCAGGAACCAAATGAGGACCAAGCTTCAAGTTCGGCCGCTGATCTGCAGCGTCGAAGCCGTACGAGGGCCAGGCCAGACAGGTTGGTGGTCACATGTATTCGTGCTTGGCCGAATTGAGAAGCCATCCTACCACATTCTGCTCAATCCACTGTTCATTCTTTCTGTTTATGTCATGATGTGGAGAACTGCGAATGTTTGATAATTTGACGTCAATCAACTTTTCTTTGGTCTCCGTTAGGCAGACGAGGCGTAGATACGCTGACGGAGTGTGCTGCCGTGTTCAGAAAAAACCAAACTCAGGCTTAATTCAGGCAGATTCGGGGTAATCTTGTCTCTGTTGGTCTGTGCATCTTTGGAATTTGGCTACTCGTGCAGATGGAAGCAAATGTACATAATCAAAACGCTGGCCAGCGACATTCACCCCTACAGGTATCCCCTGTAGTACTGGCTGCCCTAGAGGCGACGCCAGGAACTCAGATCATACCTTCATTTGCTGTGATGCTGACGCCAAAGTCCAGATTCAGATCCAGGATCCTCAAATTTACCTTGAATTTCTCAGGTTTGTCCATCATTCTGTACAACAGTGGAACCAAAATACGAAACCCAGACGTCAATTGTTCAGACAATCTTCAGACAGAGGCTCTAGGGACTTCTAACAGCAACCTCTGAAGTCCGTAAGCTTCGTTGTATTTTTGGCACACGCCAATGTGAGCTCAATTCGACCAGAAACTGTCGAGAATGGTGAATCCAAGTGTCTTGTGGGATTTCAACGAAAGATTGGCCTTGTCCAAGTCGATTGACACCACCGCCACTGTACATTCGGTGTCTCTCAGTTATATACTGTCAGTAAAGCGCCTTCAGTGAACCTTCGGCGCGTTACATGCCAAGGATCCAGGGCCAGCATGTCCCATCATGATGCATCATCACATGATCCACATTTTGATAGAATCTGTTAGATGCTCGCGAACCAACGTGCCGGAAAGCACAATTGAGCTGAATAAACGACAATATATATTAACTTTAGTCTAAACGAAGGTGTTGGTAGTTTCAGTTGTACACATTCCGCTTCATTTCACCTTCATCTCAGGGAATTTACTCATATTAGGACAATTTAGATTGATTTCCTTGTCATCTCCTCTCATTCCTCGAAGATCTGTCGACGGCTTTGCTTAACTTCGTTGACGCTTATGATCTTCTGTGCACTTAGGGTCTGTAGACTACATGTGTATTTGTTTAACCTCTCTGTGATTGCTTAATCCCCTCAATCTCTGCTTCAAATGAATGCTGAATCTTGTGATCATCCACCAGATGCGCCAAATCTGAGCCACATGCTGTACTTTTCAGAACGAGAAAAGCGGGATAACACGATGTAGAGTTCGGCGAGGACACCGTAGCGTGCCCGCGACAGCGAAACTGTGCCAGAGCGCTGAGATGTCACTCCAATTCTTGATCCCCCCACTCAATCCATCAATAATCTACCTCATTCTCAACCAATGCATGGTTTGGTATCGATTCTCGATACGTTTACATGCTTTTTAGCCCATGACCTAATGTTTTACTGCACGGAGGACTGTTCGTCACTTCTCATTCCGTCTCATTTCAGGTTCATCCAGCCTGATTCAGTGTCAATTCAGCCCAAATCAGGTCAGATCAAGCAGATTTCGCCTCATAGAGGTTACATTTCTATGTTTTTCTGGGACTTACCCGCACTACGTTCTTCGTTGACGTAGCGACACACCCCAGTGTGTTTTTGGAGGGGGAGTGTAAGTGCGGCTAGCCCCATCTGCTCAGATTTTCTGACATTCTGCCCAGATTGGCTACATTTTGGTCATTTTCTTTGCTTCGGCGGAATTGCCGCCTCGCAGCTCAGTCACAGGATATTTCCTATATATTTCTGATATGCCGGATTTGATTCCGCGGTCCATTTCCCGTAAATCCGCCGCATTCCGCTATTTTAGCTGGAATCGCCATTTGCCGCTGGCGCGCGCTCGCGGGCCTGATCAGCCATACAATTTTACATAAATGGATTATTTAAATTCATTCGGACAGTTTTGGACACTCAGATGTATTTAGAATAATTCCCCTCAATTTTCTTCATAGACTGGGATTTTCTGCCGGACCACAATCAGCATGGACCTTGCCTCTGTTGTCGCTGCTCTCGCCTCCGTTGGTGTTCGTGTATCCGGTTCCAACCCCAATAACAACATCCAGGGAGACTCCTCGCGTGCCTGCCCCACTGGTCTTGCCGGCCCCGAGCCCTCCGGCACCCACAACGACCCAGGGCAGCACTTTCATCCATCTGTTTCGAACAAGGAGTTGCTCCCAGACGGATGGCAACAGGAGAGCCGCAATATCGGAGTTTCATTTGCCCTGGGCAATGTGACGAAATTGTGATGTTGTTTTGTCTGGGGCTGGGGTGATCTTGTAGTGGGTAACCCTGGGGCTGCAGCACGGAGATGTAATCCAGCTCATGCTCTACACAAAATTCTGCGTCCCTTGTGCAGGCACCTTTGCTTTGTTCTGGTATTCTTGACGGAGAAAATTTTCAGTGTTTGCATTCTTCAAGCTCTAAGTAAATTGTGCTGTTACAACACAAGTGTGTGTGCAAGGGGGGTGTTGATGGGTCAGAAACTCGAATGCAAAACACTGTTACCGGAACGAAATAGAGATAGAAGATTGACTTGATCAGCTGACGTGCTGACTATGGACCATAGGGTCAAAGGTCCAACCACTGAAACTCACAAAATGCAGGTTGAGCATGTATGGACAAGTGAGATCTTGAGAATATCTCAAGGACTGTGTGAACACAATTTGTTCAGGCCTTGTCTGAAGCAGTGGGCTCAGCCCCAAATAGGTATTTGTCACAAAGTTGAAAGTAAACGGCGCCCCAAATAGGCATTTGTCATGCAGTTGAAAATAAACGGTGTTCCAAAAAGGTTGTTTTCCCAAAACGTTTGCTGTCCCTGGGCTCTCCTGAAATAGAAATAGAAGATTGATTTGATCAGCTGACGTGCTGACTATGGACCCCAGGGTCAAAGTTCCAATCACTGAAACTCACAAAATGCAGGTTGAGCATGTATGCACAAGTGAGATCTTGAGAATATCTCAAGGACTGTGTGAACCCAATTTGTTCAGGCCTTGTCTAAAGCAGTGGGCTCAGCCCCAAATAGGCATTTGTCATGTGGTGCCGCCCCCACATCCCGAAGAGCTCGTGTCCCCACAATTTTTTTGACATTGTGTTACTACATGCCAAGCACGATCAACGCATGCAAGAATAAGATCAACATATTTTTTTCGGTGCACGAGCTCTTCCGCACTAAGGGTTTACGGTTCAGTTTTTTTCTAGCATTATAGGTTGCTTCACAGCTAGCTACTGAGGCAATCTACCAATAGTCCTGCAACATGATGGGTTGGCCGATAAACTAGTACAAGAGCACTCCACTCCAGAAAAGAACTAAGATAGAGCCCAATAGGAACATTTTTTCCTAAGTCTCCAGGCACAACCCTACAACTGTTTGCATCCCGTGGTATTCGTCGGTCAAACAATTCAACAATCCGATACTGAGCACTTATGTTGCTAGGTTAGCGACTCATTCAAGCACGGGCACGGTGCTCCATCGGGTTTACCTAGGGCCACCTAGGGCCAGGGTTTGGGCTAGGTACTAGTCTCCGTTAAGCCCAATTGTAGAGAGCCAGGGAGGATCCTGCCAGGGGAGACGATATACCACCACCCTAACCAGGAAACACATTTGGCACCCCGCACCTAGATGGCAGAGCCCGATCGCGTGACACACCAAAGCCGCAAACACCACCGCTCCACGCAGAACACCCACACACCCCAGGTCCACACAACAGAGCCTGATGCAGCAGCGGCCTGCGCACTACAACTTTACGTGCCACAGCCTCCATACCACAATCATGCGGCATTGGATCCACGGAACGTGAGCCACTGCTGGTCCTCGGGAATTGTCGATTTTGGGGTAAAGGCCTCTTACTAGCCAACGTCTCAGAGAAAGATAGTTTTACCCCATGCGTTTTTTTTGCCCATCTTCCAACACTGCCTCTACACCTACAGCGCGAACGGGGATACCTTGCAGAGTATTTTGAATGACCATGTATGGTTCTTCCTTTAGCCGTAGGTAGGGCGTTCTCTACGGAGATCAACAATGTGACCGCGGCATGCCATGCCATGCCAGGCTCTTCCACATAGTGCTGATGAACTACCTTTAGAGCAAGCTCAGCGCCTGTTACCGAATGTTGGAGCCAGGCCTACCCCTTTCAGGCGTACCGTTTTACAAGATCTTCCTCCTCGACCCACCGCTTCCACAGGCATTTGCCACAAGGCTGAGCCCTTTTAGCTGCTTTTAGGGCAAGACTTACCCCCTTCCTAGTCTCCCGCAGCCGGGCCTACCCCTATCATAGGGCTTTAACCCAAGGCCAATATTACTTTCAAAAGAAGCCAGGCAAAGGCCAAGGACCGCAAGGCAAATCTCAACAACCGAAGGGCAAAAGATCAAGCCTAGTTAGTTGGGAGTCCCCAACTCTGCATCTTTGTATCACAGGCCTTTGCTGAAGCGGTCACAAAGGCTATCCGAAGGGTTTCCAGTGGGGGGACTTAAGGTTAAAATAGAAGAAGGCAAGGAAACAGGGAAGATTAGAAGTGTGCAATGTAAGCACCGAGCGGCTAAGCCCAGGGACCGGAGGGTAAAATCGTAGCACCAACGGTTGATGTCCATGGACGGAAAGGCAAAATTCAAGGATCCAAGGGTGAAATCTAAGGACCGCAGGGCAAATACTAAGTATCGAAGCGCAAAATCCAAGCACCGTAGGATAGCCATCCATTTGGACAAATCTTGTCGTTCGGGGGGCAGTTTTGGGGCGTGGTGTTGCCACTCGTTGCCGACGGCCCCGTCAAGCGAGCCGTCGTGGTTGGAGTTTGCCAGTTTTAGGCCGGCAGTCATGAAGACTGAGAATGCCGTGGGCGTGGAATGTTGCTTGGGGGCTTTCGTTGGGGAGGGCATGCCACAACACAAATACATACAACTTTTCAATTTCGGTACATGAAACTACACAATTTGCCAGCAATGCGTCATTTGAGAGGAAGCAAGATGGGAAGCGAAAGGATGGACGGACCCCCATGCTTCCCGGTGTGATTTTGCAAACATCAAGGAACTAACCCCTGGGAGATGTAGAATGTGTTTGTTGGCTCAACCCCTAGGGTATTTGTGGCTTTTTTTTGCACTCCCGGCTTTCACGCCCAAGACACCTGTCAATTCGGAGATCTAGAGCCATTTTGGGCCACCCCCCGCTTGGGTTGGTTTCCCAACGGCTACATTTTCTACGGTGTTCCTGGCTTTTTTGCACTCCCGGGACCTTCCTCTAGAGACTAGTGTCGCTTTCACGCCCAAGACACCTGTCAATTCGGAGATCTAGAGCCATTTTGGGCCACCCCCCGCTTGGTTTGGTTTCCCAACGGCTACGTTTTCTACGGTGTTCCTGGTTTTTCTGCACTCCCGGGACCTTCCTCTAGAGACTAGTGTCGCTTTCACGCCCAAGACACCTGTCAATTCGGAGATCTAGAGCCGTTTTGGGCCACCCCCCGCTTGGGTTGGTTTTCCAACGGCTACGTTTTCTACGGTGTTCTTGGCTTTTTTGCACTCCCGGGACCTTCCTCTAGAGACTAGTGTCACTTTCACGCCCAAGACACCTGTCAATTCGGAGATCTAGAGCCGTTTTGGGCCACCCCCCGCTTGGGATTATTTGCTGCCGCACTGCCTCACGCCTGACGACCCTCCAGCGAATGCAGTGCCCCAAGGTCAGCACACAGGCCTGCGCGTGAATGTGGAGGGCCCCTGTTCTTTGTGCCGCACTATAGGCATAGTCGGCAACCCAAGGGACCCCTTCAGGATGTATCCACGGCTTCTGTGCCCCAAGCCAATCGCGTTGGTGAGGTCTTTGGGATCAGGGCATGGACATCTGAACTCGCTTTGCCAAACCAAAACATTGTCCAGCCGCCGCAGCTCCATTAAGGTCCACCGCTCACTAGTAAAATCGGGGTAAAAAGTGGGGACGTTTTTCGCCACACAAGGAGGGTGCTGGTTATACTTTGCACTGCACCACGGCCTCCTACCACCTTCAGGATGCATTCCACTTCACAAATGCCTTCCTCTCTATCATTACATCACATTCCAACCCATAGTTGCTCACCCGGGATGTTCCCCTTGCTGGTCTCTCCGCTGTTTACCATAAACCATACATACAAAAAAGGCATGTTTCTGGGTAGTTCTCCATAGGCATAGTCGGCAACCCAAGGGACCCCTTCACGATGTATCCACCGCTTCTGTGCCCCAAGCCAATCGCGTTGGTGAGGTCTTTGGGATCAGGGCATGGACATCTGAACTCGCTTTGCCAAAGCAAACCATTGTCCAGCCGCCGCAGCTCCATTAAGGTCCACCGCTCACTAGTAAAATCGGGGTAAAAAGTGGGGATGTTTTTCGCCACACAAGGAGGGTGCTGGTTATACTTTGCACTGCACCACGGCCTCCTCCCACCTTCGAGATGCATTCCACTTCACAAATGCCTTCCCCTCCATCATTACATCACATTCCAACCCATAGTTGCTCACCCGGGATGTTCCCCTTGCTGGTCTCTCCGCTGTTTACCATAAACCATAAATACATAAAAGGCATGTTTCTGGGTAGTTCTCCATAGGCATAGTCGGCAACCCAAGGGACCCCTTCAGGATGTATCCACGGCTTCTGTGCCCCAAGCCAATTGCGTTGGTGAGGTCTTTGGGATCAGGGCATGGACATCTGAACTCGCTTTGCCAAAGCAAAACATTGTCCAGCCGCCGCAGCTCCATTAAGGTCCACCGCTCACTAGTAAAATCGGGGTAAAAAGTGGGGATGTTTTTCGCCACACAAGGAGGGTGCTGGTTATACTTTGCACTGCACCACGGCCTCCTACTACCTTCAGGATGCATTCCACTCCACAAATGCCTTCCTCTCTATCATTACATCACATTCCAACCCATAGTTGCTCACCCGGGATGTTCCCCTTGCTGGTCTCTCCGCTGTTTACCATAAACCATACATACAAAAAAGGCATGTTTCTGGGTAGTTCTCCATAGGCATAGTCGGCAACCCAAGGGACCCCTTCAGGATGTATCCACCGCTTCTGTGCCCCAAGCCAATCGCGTTGGTGAGGTTTTTGGGATCAGGGCATGGACATCTGAACTCGCTTTGCCAAACCAAAACATTGTCCAGCCGCCGCAGCTCCATTAAGGTCCACCGCTCACTAGTAAAATCGGGGTAAAAAGTGGGGATGTTTTTCGCCACACAAGGAGGGTGCTGGTTATACTTTGCACTGCACCACGGCCTCCTACCACCTTCAGGATGCATTCCACTTCACAAATGCCTTCCTCTCTATCATTACATCACATTCCAACCCATAGTTGCTCACCCGGGATGTTCCCCTTGCTGGTCTCCCCGCTGTTTACCATAAACCATACATACAAAAAAGGCATGTTTCTGGGTAGTTCTCCATAGGCATAGTCGGCAACCCAAGGGACCCCTTCAGCATGTATCCACCGCTTCTGTGCCCCAAGCCAATTGCGTTGGTGAGGTCTTTGGGATCAGGGCATGGACATCTGAACTCGCTTTGCCAAAGCAAAACATTGTCCAGCCGCCGCAGCTCCATTAAGGTCCACCGCTCACTAGTAAAATCGGGGTAAAAAGTGGGTATGTTTTTCGCCACACAAGGAGGGTGCTGGTTATACTTTGCACTGCACCACGGCCTCCTACCACCTTCAGGATGCATTCCACTTCACAAATGCCTTCCTCTCTATCATTACATCACATTCCAACCCATAGTTGCTCACCCGGGATGTTCCCCTTGCTGGTCTCTCCGCTGTTTACCATAAACCATAAATACAAAAAAGGCATGTTTCTGGGTAGTTCTCCATAGGCATAGTCGGCAACCCAAGGGACCCCTTCAGGATGTATCCACGGCTTCTGTGCCCCAAGCCAATCGCGTTGGTGAGGTCTTTAGGATCAGGGCATGGACATCTGAACTCGCTTTGCCAAAGCAAAACATTGTCCAGCCGCCGCAGCTCCATTAAGGTCCACCGCTCACTAGTAAAATCGGGGTAAAAAGTGGGGATGTTTTTCGCCACACAAGGAGGGTGCTGGTTATACTTTGCACTGCACCACGGCCTCCTACCACCTTCAGGATGCATTCCACTTCACAAATGCCTTCCTCTCCATCATTACATCACATTCCAACCCATAGTTGCTCACCCGGGATGTTCCCCTTGCTGGTCTCTCCGCTGTTTACCATAAACCATACATACAAAAAAGGCATGTTTCTGGGTAGTTCTCCATAGGCATAGTCGGCAACCCAAGGGACCCCTTCAGGATGTATCCACCGCTTTCGTGCCCCAAGCCAATTGCGTTGGTGAGGTCTTTGGGATCAGGGCATGGACATCTGAACTCGCTTTGCCAAAGCAAAACATTGTCCAGCCGCCGCAGCTCCATTAAGGTCCACCGCTCACTAGTAAAATCGGGGTAAAAAGTGGGGATGTTTTTCGCCACACAAGGAGGGTGCTGGTTATACTTTGCACTGCACCACGGCCTCCTCCCACCTTCGAGATGCATTCAACTTCACAAATGCCTTCCTCTCTATCATTACATCACATTCCAACCCATAGTTGCTCACCCGGGATGTTCCCCTTGCTGGTCTCTCCGCTGTTTACCATAAACCATAAATACATAAAAGGCATGTTTCTGGGTAGTTCTCCATAGGCATAGTCGGCAACCCAAGGGACCCCTTCAGGATGTATCCACGGCTTCTGTGCCCCAAGCCAATCGCGTTGGTGAGGTCTTTAGGATCAGGGCATGGACATCTGAACTCGCTTTGCCAAAGCAAAACATTGTCCAGCCGCCGCAGCTCCATTAAGGTCCACCGCTCACTAGTAAAATCGGGGTAAAAAATGGGGATGTTTTTCGCCACACAAGGAGGGTGCTGGTTATACTTTGCACTGCACCACGGCCTCCTACCACCTTCAGGATGCATTCCACTTCACAAATGCCTTCCTCTCTATCATTACATCACATTCCAACCCATAGTTGCTCACCCGGGATGTTCCCCTTGCTGGTCTCTCCGCTGTTTACCATAAACCATACATACAAAAAAGGCATGTTTCTGGGTAGTTCTCCATAGGCATAGTCGGCAACCCAAGGGACCCCTTCAGGATGTATCCACCGCTTCTGTGCCCCAAGCCAATCGCGTTGGTGAGGTCTTTGGGATCAGGGCATAGACATCTGAACTCGCTTTGCCAAAGCAAAACATTGTCCAGCCGCCGCAGCTCCATTAAGGTCCACCGCTCACTAGTAAAATCGGGGTAAAAAGTGGGGATGTTTTTCGCCACACAAGGAGGGTGCTGGTTATACTTTGCACTGCACCACGGCCTCCTACTACCTTCAGGATGCATTCCACTTCACAAATGCCTTCCTCTCTATCATTACATCACATTCCAACCCATAGTTGCTCAACCGGGATGTTCCCCATGCTGGTCTCTCCGCTGTTTACCATAAACCATACATACAAAAAAGGCATGTTTCTGGGTAGTTCTCCATAGGCATAGTCGGCAACCCAAGGGACCCCTTCAGGATGTATCCACCGCTTCTGTGCCCCAAGCCAATCGCGTTGGTGGGGTCTTTGGGATCAGGGCATGGACATCTGAACTCGCTTTGCCAAACCAAAACGTTGTCCAGCCGCCGCAGCTCCATTAAGGTCCACCGCTCACTAGTAAAATCGGGGTAAAAAGTGGGGATGTTTTTCGCCACAAAAGGAGGGTGCTGGTTATACTTTGCACTGCACCACGGCCTCCTACCACCTTCAGGATGCATTCCACTTCACAAATGCCTTCCTCTCCATCATTACATTACATTCCAACCCATAGTTGCTCACCCGGGATGTTCCCCTTGCTGGTCTCTCCGCTGTTTACCATAAACCATACATACAAAAAAGGCATGTTTCTGGGTAGTTCTCCATAGGCATAGTCGTCAACCCAAGGGACCCCTTCAGGATGTATCCACGGCTTCTGTGCCCCAAGCCAATCGCGTTGGTGAGGTCTTTTGGATCAGGGCATGGACATCTGAACTCGCTTTGCCAAACCAAAACATTGTCCAGCCGCCGCAGCTCCATGAAGGTCCACCGCTCACTAGTAAAATCGGGGTAAAAAGTGGGGATGTTTTTCGCCACACAAGGAGGGTGCTGGTTATACTTTGCACTGCACCACGGCTTCCTACCACCTTCGAGATGCATTCCACTTCACAAATGCCTTCCTCTCTATCATTACATCACATTCCAACCCATAGTTGCTCACCCGGGATGTTCCCCTTGCTGGTCTCTCCGCTGTTTACCATAAACCATAAATACAAAAAAGGCATGTTTCTGGGTAGTTCTCCATAGGCATAGTCGGCAACCCAAGGGACCCCTTCAGGATGTATCCACGGCTTCTGTGCCCCAAGCCAATCGCGTTGGTGAGGTCTTTGGGATCAGGGCATGAACATCGGAACTCGCTTTGCCAAAGCAAAACATTGTCCAGCCGCCGCAGCTCCATTAAGGTCCACCGCTCACTCGTAAAATCGGGGTAAAAAGTGGGGATGTTTTTCGCCACACAAGGAGGGTGCTGGTTATACTTTGCACTGCACCACGGCCTCCTACCACCTTCAGGATGCATTCCACTTAACAAATGCCTTCCTCTCTCTCATTGCATCACATTGCAACCCATAGTTGCTCACCCGGGATGTTCCCCTTGCTGGTCTCTCCGCTGTTTACCATAAACCATACATACAAAAAAGGCATGTTTCTGGGTAGTTCTCCATAGACATAGTCGGCAACCCAAGGGACCCCTTCAGGATGTATCCACGGCTTCTGTGCCCCAAGCCAATCGCGTTGGTGAGGTCTTTGGGATCAGGGCATGGACATCTGAACTCGCTTTGCCAAAGCAAAACATTGTCCAGCCGCCGCAGCTCCATTAAGGTCCACCACTCACTAGTAAAATCGGGGTAAAAAGTGGGGATGTTTTTCGCCACACAAGGAGGGTGCTGGTTATACTTTGCACTGCACCTTGGCCTCCTACCACCTTCGAGATGCATTCCATTTCACAAATGCATTCTCCTCTATCATTACATCACATTCCAACCCATAGTTGCTCACCCGCGATGTTCCCCTTGCTGGTCTCTCCGCTGTTTACCATAAACCTTAAATACAAAAAAGGCATGTTTTTGGGTAGTTCTCCATAGGCATAGTCGGCAACCCAAGGGACCCCTTCAGGATGTATCCATGGCTTCTGTGCCCCAAGCCAATCGCGTTGGTGAGGTCTTTGGGATCAGGGCATGGACATCTGAACTCGCTTTGCCAAAGCAAAACATTGTCCAGCCGCCGCAGCTCCATTAAGGTCCACCGCTCACTAGTAAAATTGGGGTAAAAAGTGGGGATGTTTTTCGCCACACAAGGAGGGTGCTGGTTATACTTTGCACTGCACCACGGCCTCCTACTACCTTCAGGATGCATTCCACTTCACAAATGCCTTCCTCTCCATCATTACATCACATTCCACCCCATAGTTGCTCACCCGGGATGTTCCCCTTGCTGGTCTCTCCGCTGTTTACCATAAACCATACATACAAAAAAGGCATGTTTCTGGGTAGTTCTCCATAGGCATAGTCGGCAACCCAAGGGACCCCTTCAGGATGTATCTACCGCTTCTGTGCCCCAAGCCAATCGCGTTGGTGAGGTCTCTGGGATCAGGGCATGGACATCTGAACTCGCTTTGCCAAACCAAAACATTGTCCAGCCGCCGCAGCTCCATTAAGGTCCACCGCTCACTAGTAAAATCGGGGTAAAAAGTGGGGATGTTTTTCGCCACACAAGGAGGGTGCTGGTTATACTTTGCACTGCACCACGGCCTCCTATTACCTTCAGGATGCATTCCACTTCACAAATGCCTTCCTCTCCATCATTACATCACATTCCAACCCATAGTTGCT
The DNA here is from genome assembly GCA_964036045.1 of Eutreptiella sp. 'Long Island Sound 2002'. Taxonomy (NCBI): domain Eukaryota; phylum Euglenozoa; class Euglenophyceae; order Eutreptiales; family Eutreptiaceae; genus Eutreptiella; species Eutreptiella sp. 'Long Island Sound 2002'. The sequence continues at coordinate 59,458,670 of OZ038391.1, forward strand.
CACCCGGGATGTTCCCCTTGCTGGTCTCTCCGCTGTTTACCATAAACCATACATACAAAAAAGGCATGTTTCTGGGTAGTTCTCCATAGGCATAGTCGGCAACCCAAGGGACCCCTTCAGGATGTATCCACCGCTTCTGTGCCCCAAGCCAATTGCGTTGGTGAGGTCTTTGGGATCAGGGCATGGACATCTGAACTCGCTTTGCCAAACCAAAACATTGTCCAGCCGCCGCAGCTCCATTAAGGTCCACCGCTCACTAGTAAAATCGGGGTAAAAAGTGGGGATGTTTTTCGCCACACAAGGAGGGTGCTGGTTATACTTTGCACTGCACCACGGCCTCCTACCACCTTCAGGATGCATTCCACTTCACAAATGCCTTCCTCTCCATCATTACATCACATTCCAACCCATAGTTGCTCACCCGGGATGTTCCCCTTGCTGGTCTCTCCGCTGTTTACCATAAACCATACATACAAAAAAGGCATGTTTCTGGGTAGTTCTCCATAGGCATAGTCGGCAACCCAAGGGACCCCTTCAGGATGTATCCACGGCTTCTGTGCCCCAAGCCAATCGCGTTGGTGAGGTCTTTGGGATCAGGGCATGAACATCGGAACTCGCTTTGCCAAAGCAAAACATTGTCCAGCCGCCGCAGCTCCATTAAGGTCCACCGCTCACTCGTAAAATCGGGGTAAAAAGTGGGGATGTTTTTCGCCACACAAGGAGGGTGCTGGTTATACTTTGCACTGCACCACGGCCTCCTACCACCTTCAGGATGCATTCCACTTAACAAATGCCTTCCTCTCTCTCATTGCATCACATTGCAACCCATAGTTGCTCACCCGGGATGTTCCCCTTGCTGGTCTCTCCGCTGTTTACCATAAACCATACATACAAAAAAGGCATGTTTCTGGGTAGTTCTCCATAGACATAGTCGGCAACCCAAGGGACCCCTTCAGGATGTATCCACGGCTTCTGTGCCCCAAGCCAATCGCGTTGGTGAGGTCTTTGGGATCAGGGCATGGACATCTGAACTCGCTTTGCCAAAGCAAAACATTGTCCAGCCGCCGCAGCTCCATTAAGGTCCACCACTCACTAGTAAAATCGGGGTAAAAAGTGGGGATGTTTTTCGCCACACAAGGAGGGTGCTGGTTATACTTTGCACTGCACCTTGGCCTCCTACCACCTTCGAGATGCATTCCATTTCACAAATGCATTCTCCTCTATCATTACATCACATTCCAACCCATAGTTGCTCACCCGCGATGTTCCCCTTGCTGGTCTCTCCGCTGTTTACCATAAACCTTAAATACAAAAAAGGCATGTTTTTGGGTAGTTCTCCATAGGCATAGTCGGCAACCCAAGGGACCCCTTCAGGATGTATCCATGGCTTCTGTGCCCCAAGCCAATCGCGTTGGTGAGGTCTTTGGGATCAGGGCATGGACATCTGAACTCGCTTTGCCAAAGCAAAACATTGTCCAGCCGCCGCAGCTCCATTAAGGTCCACCGCTCACTAGTAAAATTGGGGTAAAAAGTGGGGATGTTTTTCGCCACACAAGGAGGGTGCTGGTTATACTTTGCACTGCACCACGGCCTCCTACTACCTTCAGGATGCATTCCACTTCACAAATGCCTTCCTCTCCATCATTACATCACATTCCACCCCATAGTTGCTCACCCGGGATGTTCCCCTTGCTGGTCTCTCCGCTGTTTACCATAAACCATACATACAAAAAAGGCATGTTTCTGGGTAGTTCTCCATAGGCATAGTCGGCAACCCAAGGGACCCCTTCAGGATGTATCTACCGCTTCTGTGCCCCAAGCCAATCGCGTTGGTGAGGTCTCTGGGATCAGGGCATGGACATCTGAACTCGCTTTGCCAAACCAAAACATTGTCCAGCCGCCGCAGCTCCATTAAGGTCCACCGCTCACTAGTAAAATCGGGGTAAAAAGTGGGGATGTTTTTCGCCACACAAGGAGGGTGCTGGTTATACTTTGCACTGCACCACGGCCTCCTATTACCTTCAGGATGCATTCCACTTCACAAATGCCTTCCTCTCCATCATTACATCACATTCCAACCCATAGTTGCTCACCCGGGATGTTCCCCTTGCTGGTCTCTCCGCTGTTTACCATAAACCATACATACAAAAAAGGCATGTTTCTGGGTAGTTCTCCATAGGCATAGTCGGCAACCCAAGGGACCCCTTCAGGATGTATCCACCGCTTCTGTGCCCCAAGCCAATTGCGTTGGTGAGGTCTTTGGGATCAGGGCATGGACATCTGAACTCGCTTTGCCAAACCAAAACATTGTCCAGCCGCCGCAGCTCCATTAAGGTCCACCGCTCACTAGTAAAATCGGGGTAAAAAGTGGGGATGTTTTTCGCCACACAAGGAGGGTGCTGGTTATACTTTGCACTGCACCACGGCCTCCTACCACCTTCAGGATGCATTCCACTTCACAAATGCCTTCCTCTCCATCATTACATCACATTCCAACCCATAGTTGCTCACCCGGGATGTTCCCCTTGCTGGTCTCTCCGCTGTTTACCATAAACCATACATACAAAAAAGGCATGTTTCTGGGTAGTTCTCCATAGGCATAGTCGGCAACCCAAGGGACCCCTTCAGGATGTATCCACCGCTTCTGTGCCCCAAGCCAATTGCGTTGGTTAGGTCTTTGGGATCAGGGCATGGACATCTGAACTCGCTTTGCCAAAGCAAAACATTGTCCAGCCGCCGCAGCTCCATTAAGGTCCACAGAAAAGTTTATAGTGTTTTCAGCACTGTGTTTTTGCTTCTCCTGCTGCTTGTTGTTGCTGTAGGGTGTCCTGCTGCTTGTTTTGGATGATGAAAAGCTTTTGTTTGTTGAAATACAGTAAAGCCAAGTCAATCCAGGATAGCCCAAGCCAATAGTATGCAAGGAGAAGGTAATTCAGGATCAAAGCATGAAGGGCTGCAGTGTAAACAGTGAAAGATGATTAGATATTCACAGAAACTGCAACTCAGGATACAAATGAATGCATATTCACAGAGATAGCTGAAATGTTTTGGGAAAAGAGTTAGAAAACTGCCTCAGGATCACTCTCTCTCCATAGTGCCATCTTAGGAGATGTGCACTCTTTGTCTTGGGTCCCATATGTGCTGAGGTGGCATGGTATGTGGCGATGAGGTCACTGCCATGTCACATGGGATCTTCCTACTTAGCTAGGCTGACCAGGAATTGAACCCAGGACCTCTCAAAAAGAGGTGCCTAGCCCCCTATGGTGCATACCACTAGGGCAGATAAGTATTCATGGAAAAACATAGACAAATTCATAGGCTCTACCTTAGGTATGTCAGTGCTCAGTCAACTCAGGAAAAGATGTTTTACTTCTGATTGAAAGGGGATTAAGGGGTCCACTCCATATCCTGATTGGGAGTTTGGTTCCATAGGTCAAAATGTGTTATCACCACTTTTGGTTGGACCAATACTAAGATAAAAATGCATGGATGCTCAGTGCATCTCTAATACAACTAGAGTATGCCTCAAAGCAATGGAAAAGCACTTTTTCTTACTCCCCCCTTGTGCTGTTGTGGCCACCACTGTCGCATTTTAGGAAAAAGGGAATTTTTCTTGGCCTTTCCTTGGTTTCCACACCTACTTTAAAATACCTACAGTCTCCCTCACACTGAAAAATGGGCGCTCACCATGGCTGGCGTACTTTTGCTGCTCTGATTGTATCATTTCCTCCAGAAGACTCAGCGCTCATGGCGCTGCCGGGGCTCCTGTGGCTTGGTTTGGTTAGATTGGGAGCATGCCAAACATGTGCATATGCATCCCTCCCTCCAAGACGCAGCGTCGACACAACCCAAACGCAAGACACATTATACACACTCGCATGGGTTCTCGTAAACCTGCTGGCGACCTGTGACCTGTCTTAGGGCGAAGGGAGTCGAAAGAAAATTAAAATTGCCCCTTGGTGGGGTCTTGGTTCTGCTCAGTCTCTCCAGGCACCTGCGTTTCGGCCCGAACACGGCCTACTCAGCGAGGCTGCGCGTGGGTATCTGCAGAGGCAGGAATGGGAGAATTATGGACGAATCCACGCAAAAACGAAGCGACGACACCAAAATCTGTCAAATGACGGCGTAGAATTTTTCTGAAACGACACACCTGTGCAGAATCCAATTGTGCATCAGAAGCACATTTTTATAGAAATTATAGTCATCTCTGGATTTTTTAAATCCAGAAATTCATACGCATAAAATGGCGGCGCGCAGGAGCGGCTCCTAGCGAAGCGCCGGAAAATGGAAAAATAATGGAATTATAAACGTATGTATCACGTAGTCTTGAAAATGACGAGACACACATTAATAAACAAACATACAGATTCCACCCACACTAATAGAAGATTCGAAAATTCAAGAATTCGAAGATCAATTGAAAAGACTTCAATGAATCAGGTATAAACTACAGGTATGCTTGTCTCGCATGCCGCATACACATTGCTCGTCTCGTGTCTCCGTGAACGAGTCGTGTAGCAGCGCTAACAACGATAACCACGATAGGACGCGGTAGAGGGATTGATTAGAAAGATTGCAGATGATTAGCGGTCAGATCAGGGTGATTAGTCATACACACAAGTGCATAGCAACGTTCTTCGCGTGCGCCCCTTTTGTTCTCTCACCTGGCTTCACTTCCCAGCGGTAGGTAAGGTAGGTACGCCCAGGCGGGGCCACCCCCTGGTGGAGTCAAGATTGTTGCGCAGATGGGCAGGTTTGCCCACGGTGTTGTCGCATACTCGTGCATGCACACACGCATTAAAGGGTAGGCCACGCGAAGTGCGCACGGTAAACCTTGTTTAGGCTACCCAGGGGCTCCTCGGTACGTTCTTTAAGAGAACCTGAGGAGTCCCTTAACACTTGCTTGCTTGATAAGGGTAGCTGCTCCATGCAGCGTGTTTGCGGACAGCGTATTATAGGGCACACTGAGAAGGGTATAATACCTGGAGTGTGCCTTGGTTCCTCCGCCGCAAACGCCCTTTCATTTGCCTTTGTTTTACAGGTGGGCAGGTAGGGTGATTGGTGCAGCAGCATTTTTTTTATGCTCTGCTAAACAAGGGCGCAGATCACACAAACAAGTAACTCCGCTCCGCCTGTGGCAGAGCAGGGAGTCCGACTTCATCGACATCTGCGCCTTGCACGCCAGAGCACTCCTTCCCTCCAAGCCCTAACAGGGGAAACGCGTTGTGGCGTCCCCTGTCAGGCCACAGTTGCTTAGTAGCGCTGTGTTCTCTTGCAATTTCACAGGAGGGTCGCTAGGACCCAAGAGACCTTCATCTTCGCAACGCCCAGTAGAGTGTGCGTGTAGGAGTGGTAGTCCTGAGTGGGGGATAGAGCCAGTTGCCCAGTGCTCGCCCACCAGGATGGTGCCACTGTAGGGTGTGTAGGACCTGTAGGGGATGTGTCACTGTCCGGCCCCTTTCGTGCAATTTTAGCGGGGTTGGTGGGCTGTGGCAGTGGTTAGGTCAGTGTTTTGGCCACATAGCAAACAGGCGTTTTGCATGCCTTCATAGCTTTTGGCCACCCCTCCCTGTAGTAGACAGATAGGTAGGGAAAACAATACCTGGATTAGCACGCTGGGTATTCCCCCAAGGTTTTGCGCCAGCACAGAAATTGGGCGCATAGGGGAGGGGAGACCCGGGGCGTACCCCGTGGCATCAATAAGCCAACCCTCCAGGTTCAGCAAGGGCGCAGACTTGGGTATAATTAGGACACCACTTCTGCGGCTTGCTCTCAGGACCTTAGGACTAGCACACTCACACATACGCTTTGGCAGGTAAGGGTAAGGTTCAGTCCCTAGCTTTAGTCTTGGAGGCAAGCGTCTCAGCGAGCCTCAACAACTCACCAAGGTTGTTCTGGGACAAGTAGTCAACCAGAACTGAGTTTAGGCGTCCCTCAGGTAGGACAAATGCAGAGAAGGGCTCCCAGGTGGCCTCTTCGACTCCAAACCCTTCCCAGAGGGTGAGGAAGCGCCAACCCTGGCGATAGCGGTGGCGTAGGACAGACTTCACCAGGTAGAAGCCCTCCTTAGCCATCTCCTCGGCGTTCATGTCGGGGAGTTCACCTTCAACTTCCATAGGGCTGGCAGCCTCTTGTAGGTCCAGAGCGGCGATTTCCTCGTCGTTCAGCTCCCACTCCTCACCACAGAGGTCTTCAGGATCATGGTAGCGCTTCAGGTGTTGAGCGGCGCACACCAGGGTCCCCCCTAGACGGGGAGAACACCGCACCGTGATACGGTGACCATCCACAGATAGAATCTTGTACGGCCCGAAGTATGGGTCATCGCTGGTAGAGCGAGGCCAGGCGGGTAGTCGACTGTGGTGCACCAGCACCCAGTCCCCCTCTTGGTAGGTGGCCGGTACTCGGTGCTTGTTCTTCTTGTTCCACTGACGCTCCCTCACTCTTTGGAGCATAGCCTTGGCCTTGTCCACCTTCGCTTGTTGCTCTTGGACCCACTCACCCACAGAAGAATGGGTGTCCTCTGGATAGGGGGCATGTAGGAACCACGCCGGGCGCCCCATGAATAGCTCATGTGGCCAGTAGCCAGTAGCTGAACTCTCTTGGGAGTTCATCATCAAGGATATGACGGGGAGTAGTCTCACCCAGTCTCTGGTGCGTTCAGTTTTGCACCATATCCTGACGTTCTCCTTCAGGACACGAATCTGTCGCTCACATAGGGGGTTGCTCGTGTGAGAGTAGGGAATCCCCGTAGACACCTGGACATTGAGGGACCTCAGGACCCTCTTGTACCAGCCAGTATCTGAGCGTACTCGTACGTCCTCATCGGAGTTGATCTCCTTGGGCGCCCCATAGACACAAAACCACTCCTCCAGGAGTATCTTGATAGTCTCCTCTCCGGTAATGTGCTTGGTACATGGGAACACCCTGGTAAACCTGGTCAACCCACAGGTTACCACGAGGGCGAAGTCATAGCCCCCGAACTTCGGCATCTCCGTGTAGTCCACGTATAGAACACTGTTGGGACAGTGTGGGATGGGCAGGGTCGAGTAGAGACCTCTGTCCCTGATATCCCCTGGTTTACAGGACCTGCACGGGCACTTGTCCACGATAGGCTGGAGTGTCTTCCGCAGTTGGTCGTCAGTCCACGTAGTGTGGAACCACTGCTTGAACAGCCTCAGGGTACGGTCTGCACCCACATGACCACTGGACTCATGGGTCCACTTCAGCAGCGCTGGGACTCGGTCACTAGGCACCACGATGCGGTCCTCGTGCCAGAGGTGGCTCTTGTCCCGCTTCCACTGGTCTTGGTTGACCAGGAGGGGTTCAAGGCGTTTCTCCAGGCGCCGGTAGATATCCCCAAACTCCTGTAGGTACTCTGATTGTTGGAGTCCATCCAGGGGGCGTATCAGGGTCATGTTCAGGTCCAGATGTACGTCCATACGGCTGAACGCCTCCTTAGCCAGCGCTTCAGACCGGGCACCAATCAGGGCGTCGAAGTTGTTGCGTCTGATGTAGTTCGCACACTCGTTCTTCACCCCCTGGATATGGTGTACCGTCAGCCGTAGTTGACTGAGGTAGGTCCGAAAGCGACGTAGCTTGGCCTTCTCAGGTGGGGGACCCTTCTGGAAACTGCGGACCGGTTCTTGGTCGCATAGCCAGACCACAGGGTTACTCCCCAACAGTCGTGCTTGTGAGGATAGCACCAGCATACCCGCGAGCAATTCCTGCTCATAGGTGGAGTAGTTCCCCCTGGCCTGGTTCCACTTCCAGTTCCAGTGGCCCAGAGGTACTAGGACCCACTTGTCGTCAGGGTAGCTGTGCTTGAGGGTTCCGTCTCGGTTGAGACCTTCCGTCCCCCATTGGGAAATGGCCGAGTCGAACTCCTCCTTCTCTAGTGCTTGCCATTGGAACAACGTTCCACCACCGCCCACATTGCTTGCGTCGGTCACCAGGATAATCTCCCCTTGTGCCCTAGGCACGCCCAAGCACTTAGCGTTGGCTACCTTGTCTTTGAGCTCGTCAAACGCTTGTTGCTCTTGTGGGCCCCAGCGCCAAGTAGTACTCTTCTTGATCAAGTCCGTCAGAACGGCGCTGGTATAGGTGAAGTTCTTGATGTGGCGGCGATAGAAGTTGCACGCCCCAATGAAACTGCGTACATCATGAAGTCCTTTCTTGGGGTCTTCGTGTCGTACCTTCGCATCCATCAGGGGTTTGGCCTTAGAGGCCGCTGGGGTCCACCACCCATAGCCAACGTCAAACCCCAGGTACTGCATGGTCTCCTGCATGAACTCACACTTCTCCAGCTTGAGTCGTGTGTGGTTCTCCTGGCAGACCGCAAAGAACTCACCCAAGAGGATTAGGTGATCCTCCTGGGTATTGGTCCCGAGGCATACATCGTCGATGTGAGCCTCCATCTGGGCCCCACGGGATATGAGCTCCTGCACCTTAGGTCTCCTTCGTAGGATGGACAAGATCTTGTTCATCAGCTCTTGGAACAGAGCGGGTGCGTTAGCCACGCCGAATGGCATGACCTTCCACTTGAATACCCCCCCCTGAGGGGTGATGAAGGCCAGTAGTTCCTGCGCGTTGGGCGTCAGGTCCACTTGCCAGAATCCACTTCGCTTGTCCATCTTGGTCTTGTAGCGACAGGAGGCTATCTTCTCCAGGGTAGACTCCATATTGGGAATGGACCCTGAGTGGTTCAACGTCTTCTTGTTCAGCTCTCCATAGTCCACTACCAGCCGTTTGGCTGTAGACCCAGGTTTAGCCACCAGGAAACAGGGGCTGCAGTGTAGGGGGTAGTCCCCGTCCTTGTACTCCAGGACTAGGCCAGCGTCGATACATTCTTGTATCTGTCGCTCAATCTCGTCGGCCTGCTCTTTAGGAGCTGGATAGGGTCTCCTCCGGATCTTGTGACCCACGAACTGGGGTTTCAGCTCCAGGTCCATCTGTACCAGCTTGTCGCATGAGGCTGGAGGTGGTAGTTCTCCGAACACCTCCAGATAGGTCCTTATCAGCTTCTGTACCCGCGGGTCCAATACCTTGATCTTGTCCTCCATGTCCTCGTCGGAGTGTAAGTTGCTTGCCCCTTGAATAGACGTCGGGAGGTGGTCCTCCACCGACTCTTCCCCCTCGGTAGCATCCTTCAGCCCTTGGTAGGCATATAGAAGGTCTTGCTCGACCATCTCCGGTGGACGATGGCAACATAGGCACGCTCGAGGGGGTTCACATACACATTCCTCCGAGAGGTCGTCCTCCTCTGGGGTCCTCACATGGGCACCCCATACGCTCTTCATGAGCTTGAGATCTACCTCCCTTTGCCAGGTGGTGATCTTCTGTTCGAGGTCCTCCTTCAGTTGGGATAGGTCTCCCATACGTCCTTGCTTCAGTGGCCATGAGCTGCGGGTAGGCTTCGCGTAGCATAGCTTTTTCGCCACCAACTTCCTCTTGGAATCCACATACTCCCTGAGCCTGGATCGAGGGTCCAGCTCCTCATCCACGGGGTCTTCCACCCTCATGGAGAGTAGGGGTTTTAGTGGGGCGACGTACTCGGCGTTCTCCACTTCCTCCACCGCGGTCTGCACGAAGAAGGCGTCGTGCTCAGTTTCGTCGTCTGAGTGGATAGAGCTAGGTAGCTCAGATAGTCCACACTCAGAGACTCCATCAGGAACAGGTACATGACAGGGAGAGTTGGGGGCGTTGGTGTCAGTCACGACGTACTCATCTCCTCCGGGTGTAGTTTCAACAGCATCTTGAGGTCGTAGGCGATCCTTCAAGTCACCCAAGGCGAGTCCATCGCTTTCTCGTTGTATAGCCTGGACCACAGTAGGGTCCAGGTCTTCCCAGGCGATGGTGGTAAGACTTCCGTCCACCACGCTGAGCATACTCCCCCATCCGAGCTTCCCAATGGGCGTCTTGCGTCCCAGAGGCACGTAGATGGCCTCATCAGGTAATCGCACCGAGCTGATAGTCAGCTTGTCAAGGAGGGTTCGCCAGTACTCGTTGCCCCCATGGGCTCCCCAATCGGGGGAACACAGGACCATACGGGAACGTTCCAAGGCCACCTTGGTCAGCACCTTCCCCAGTTCACTGAATCTGGGGTTCCCCTAGGCCATCCCGAAAGAGGGCCAGTAAAATTTGTAACTGCAGTTCTTCCCCTTGCTGCAGTATAGGTCCAGTACATGCTGCTTGTCGCTGGCGAACAGCTCCACACTTAGGTCTTCTCGAGAGTAACCCAACTCCTTCAGACCTTGGTCTAGGACTTCCCCCAATAGTTGATAGTCCTCAGTTTTGGAGGCCGCCATCATGTTCGAGGGCTCCTCCTTCGATAGTCTCAGGTAACTCGAGGTATGTTCCGACTGCTCCAGTGGTACAGACTCTCTGCCACTGCCGTGGTCCACGTACAGGAGGTAGGGCGCTTGCAGCGTCAGGGATTGTATCTGGGAGTGCTGCACGAAGAAGTCAGTACCCAGTACAAAGTCGAAGGCCTCAGTGTCCATCACATAGAACCGATGGGCGATAGTTCGAGAGCCCATAGGTACCTCCACTTCACAGTCCCCGCAGCTGTGCACCACATGTCCATCCCCCATGCGTATAGCGGCGGTGGTCATGGTGTTCTTCAGGCTCCCACAAGGTAAAATTTTCTTGGCCACTATAGATATTGTGGCGCCAGTATCCAGTACCCCCAGGGTATTCACGTCCCCCTAGTCGGATACGTACCCAAAACACCAGGTCTTGGGTGCCACCAGAGCGTCCCCGTCAGAATTCCGCGGGACAGGTCACCTCGAACCCCTTGTTCCGCAATTTGCGGGCCATCCTCATGAACCGGCTTCTCTTCTTGGCGTTGCCGTCATCACCACCTTCATGCTCACGCTTGGCTCCTTGTTCTTGCTGGGCCTGCGTCTGTGAGCGTGTGGTAGGTCCAGACTGCCCTCCAGAGGGCTCGGAGTTCCCCCCTGGATTAGGGTTGGGGTTACCTCCGTTCTTGTCCTTGTTCTTGTTGTCGTTCTGGCGGTTAGCGCCTCCTCCTCGTCCACCTCGACCCTTGTCTTGACCACCTTGACCACGTCTTTTCGACTTGCCCTTGCCGGAGTCGTTGCCTTTGGCCTTGCCTCCACCTTTGCCTGAGCTTTTGCCAGGATCTTCCCCCTTAAGCTTCGCCGATAGGTGTTGCTTATGGTAGCACTCATCCTCGTAGTGCTTCCGCTTACCGCAGAATGCACACGTGATGGTGCAGCGGTAATGATCCGGCAGCTTCACTTTGGCGCCGGTGATCTTCTCCTGCTGCTTCCCCTGGACGACGAAGCAGTCTTGCTGCTCGCAGTCGGAGGCGTGCTGCAGGTGGCCCTGCTCATCTCTGGCATCACACCAGAATAGCTCCTTCACGTTCTCCATTAGGCGGGCGTGGGCGTGTTTGGGGGTAGTCCCCTGCCCAGGTCGGGACCCTTGGTACCCTTTGCCTCCAGAACCTCCACCAGGACGGTAGTTGTTCAGGTGCTGGTCGCTCTCCTTCTCCAGCGCCATCTCCAGGAGCAGCACGCATAGATCCTCGTAGCGGAGGGATCTAGCCTTGCGCTCAGCCGTCAGACGGCACTCGTCCCATAGCTCTCGGGGGAGCTTGGCACACAACCAGAACAGCAGGTCGTCGCTGCTGTAGGAACCGGGCGTCAGTCGTCCAACCCAGTGATCCAAGTCCGCCAACAGCTCGGAGACCCTGCCAGGTTTGGGGTTGTTGGGCAGCACGGGCAGGTTCTGGATCTCGGCCCTGATGGAGAGGTCGGTCTCGTAGGTCGGGTACTGCCTCTCCAGGGCAACCAACACGTCGGCAAAGGTGGCGGAGTTTGTGACGATCTGCCTGACCTGCTTCTCCAGGTACTTGGTCTTGCAGCACTGCAGGAGCAGATCGCACTTCACTCGCCCACTCGCGTGGGTTTGGCCGGTCAGTCGTAGGAACCGGCCAAAGTTCTCAGCGAACTCGCTGAGGTCCTTGCCTGTGAACTCAGGCAGGTTCACCACTATCTTGGAGGTGGCAATAGCCTTAGCCTCCTGAGCTCGGCGTCCTTCAGGGCGGCGGGTCTTCTTCTTCTTCTTCTTCTTCTTCTTACCCTTGGGGTCCTCGGGGTCCTCAGGGTCTTCGTCATCCGATGGCGAAGAAGAAGTCATCGACGGCGGCCCATCATCGGAGGGGTCTCCGCCTAGATCACTGGAGCCATAAGGCTCCACGTCCACTATAGCCCTTAGGGCTGTCAGCCCCAGCTGGTCCAGCTCGGCCCTCGTCGAGTTCGTCACGTGGCTGTAGGGCGGCTGGGCTGTCCTCGGGACGAATGGACTTCTCGGTACTGCAGCAGGAGTCGGCATCGGTCGGCTCCTCAGGCTCCCCAGGGTATTTGTCAACCCTGCCGCCAGGTGGTTAGCCTGTACTCGGTGGGGTGACATTCCCACCGTCGTAGGTGACGCATGGGACGGGATCATCAGGGGCTGCAGTTTCTCCCTGATCTCTTGCGTGAGGTCGCTCACGATTTGCGAAGTGGCTCCTCGGAGCACCTCATTGATCTCCGACCGCGTCAGGGACCTGTTGGAGGATCTTCCCGATCCTCTACTCCTGCCTCCCAGAGACTCTGGTCCTTTCCTCAACCCACTCAAGGGTGCATACCCAGGTGCATACCCAGGAGCATACCCAGGAACTTCCATGTAGGTTCCAGTGGCGTGGAGTGGATGGGGATGGTCAGCCGCATACCATCGCGGCGCAGAGCTGGAAGCCACAGGCTCACTGGCAGTAGTTGCCTCAAGGAGCGCAGTGGTAGGTGGGCCCATGCCATAGGCGGGGTAGTGAGGCATGCCAGTAAAGCCTGTGCCCTCTGCCATAGGCGGGTTGGTTGTGGAGGTGGATGTTGCGGCGGCTGGGAGTGTGGTGGTTATGGGAGAGGGTGATGCTTGGAGGCCAGAAGCGCTTGGTGCGCCTTCGAAGGTAGGTACATCCGTCGGGTCTTGCCCTTGCTCCTCTCCTTCGTCTGCTCCTTCTCCAGCATCCTTCTCGCTCTCGTTCTCTCTCTTCCTCTTCACAGGCTGAGGCTGAGAGACCACTTCCTCGACCGTCAGGGCCCCGAAGGCCGTCTGGAGGCCATCCAGGGAGTCCTCCGCCGTATCCACTGGCCCCTGTAAGGGCTCCACCGAAGGTACAGCGTCAGGCGCCGGCCTTGCCGGTGCCTCAGGCGCTGGCGCTGTGTTCACATCGGCGTCCACTCTTCCTGGATCCATCTTAATCCGCCCTTCTGCTTATATTTGCCTGCTCGGAGCACTGGTTGTACGGCGCGGGGTCGCTGCCGGTGCACAGAGACAGGCTGCCTCTTGCTACCAGAAAAGTTTATAGTGTTTTCAGCACTGTGTTTTTGCTTCTCCTGCTGCTTGTTGTTGCTGTAGGGTGTCCTGCTGCTTGTTTTGGATGATGAAAAGCTTTTGTTTGTTGAAATACAGTAAAGCCAAGTCAATCCAGGATAGCCCAAGCCAATAGTATGCAAGGAGAAGGTAATTCAGGATCAAAGCATGAAGGGCTGCAGTGTAAACAGTGAAAGATGATTAGATATTCACAGAAACTGCAACTCAGGATACAAATGAATGCATATTCACAGAGATAGCTGAAATGTTTTGGGAAAAGAGTTAGAAAACTGCCTCAGGATCACTCTCTCTCCATAGTGCCATCTTAGGAGATGTGCACTCTTTGTTTTGGGTCCCATATGTGCTGAGGTGGGATGGTGTGTGGCGATGAGGTCACTGCCATGTCACATGGGATCTTCCTACTTAGCTAGGCTGACCAGGAATTGAACCCAGGACCTCTCAAAAAGAGGTGCCTAGCCCCCTATGGTGCATACCACTAGGGCAGATAAGTATTCTTGGAAAAACATAGATAAATTCATAGGCTCTACCTTAGGTATGTCAGTGCTCAGTCAACTCAGGAAAAGATGTTTTACTTCTGATTGAAAGGGGATTAAGGGGTCCACTCCATATCCTGATTGGGTGTTTGGTTCCATAGGTCAAAATGTGTTATCACCACTTTTGGTTGGACCAATACTGAGATAAAAATGCATGGATGCTCAGTGCATCTCTAATACAACTAGAGTATGCCTCAAAGCAATGGAAAAGCACTTTTTCTTACTTCCACCACTCACTAGTAAAATTGGGGTAAAAAGTGGGGATGTTTTTCGCCACACAAGGAGGGTGCTGGTTATACTTTGCACTGCACCACGGCCTCCTACCACCTTCGAGATGCATTCCACTTCACAAATGCATTCTTCTCTATCATTACATCACAGTCCAACACATAGTTGCTCACCCGGGATGTTCTTCTTGCTGGTCTCTTCGCTGTTTACCATAAACCATAAATACAAAAAAGGCATGTTTTTGGGTAGTTCTCCATAGGCATAGTCGGCAACCCAAGGGACCCCTTCAGGATGTATCCACGGCTTCTGTGCCCCAAGCCAATCGCATTGGTGAGGTCTTTGGGATCAGGGCATGGACATCTGAACTCGCTTTGCCAAACCAAAACATTGTCCAGCCGCCGCAGCTCCATTAAGGTCCACCGCTCACTAGTAAAATCGGGGTAAAAAGTGGGGATGTTTTTCGCCACACAAGGAGGGTGCTGGTTATACTTTGCACTGCACCACGGCCTCCTATTACCTTCAGGATGCATTCCACTTCACAAATACCTTCCTCTCCATCATTACATCACATTCCAACCCATAGTTGCTCACCCGGGATGTTCCCCTTGCTGGTCTCTCCGCTGTTTACCATAAACCATACATACAAAAAAGGCATGTTTCTGGGTAGTTCTCCATAGGCGTAGTCGGCAACCCAAGGGACCCCTTCAGGATGTATCCACGGCTTCTGTGCCCCAAGCCAATCGCGTTGGTGAGGTCTTTGGGATCAGGGCATGGACATCTGAACTCGCTTTGCCAAACCAAAACATTGTCCAGCCGCCGCAGCTCCATTAAGGTCCACCGCTCACTAGTAAAATCGGGGTAAAAAGTGGGGATGTTTTTCGCCACACAAGGAGGCTGCTGGTTATACTTTGCACTGCACCACGGCCTCCTACCACCTTCAGGATGCATTCCACTTCACAAATGTCTTCCTCTCTATCATTACTTCACATTCCAACCCATAGTTGCTCACCTGGGATGCTCCCCTTGATCGTCTCTCCGCTGTTTACAACAAACCATAAATACAAAAAAGGCATGTTTCTGGGTAGTTCTCCATAGGCATAGTCGGCAACCCAAGGAACCCCTTCAGGATGTATCCACGGCTTCTGTGCCCCAAGCCAATCGCGTTGCTGAGGTCTTTGGGATCAGGGCATGGACATCTGAACTCGCTTTGCCAAACCAAAACATTGTCCAGCCGCCGCAGCTCCATTAAGGTCCACCGCTCACTAGTAAAATCGGGGTAAAAAGTGAGGATGTTTTTCGTCACACAAGGAGGGTGCTGGTTATACTTTGCACTGCACCACGGCCTCCTACCACCTTCAGGATGCATTCCACTTCACAAATGCCTTCCTCTGTATCATTACATCACATTCCCACCCATAGTTGCTCACCCGGGCTGGTTTGTGGTAAAGAGCGGAGAGACCAGCAGGGGGGGCATCCCGGGTGACCAACTATTGGTTGGAATGTGATGTAATGAAAGACTGCAAGGCAATTCTGAAGTGGCATGCATCCCAAAAGTGGTAAGAGACCGTGGTGCAATGCAAAGTACAACTAGCACAGTTTCTACCCCGATTTTTACTAGCAAGCGGTGGACCTTAATGGGACTGCGGCAGCTGGACAATGTTTTGGTTTGGCAAAGCGAGTTCAGATGGGAATCAACTTATCCTAGACAGCCCACTTACCTGATTTGCTTGGGGCTTCGAGGCCGTGGATACATTCTGAAAAGGTCCCTTGGGTTGCCCCCTATTACTGAAAACTGCCATCCTCAATTAACCTAAAAATTACGTAGTGGAACCGTAGTGGAACCGTGAAATTCGTACTACAAAATGTGTTCTAAGCCGTCTTATCAGCTTGAAGTTTACGAACCCCTTCACGATGTATCCGCGGCTTCTGTGCCCCAAGCCAATCACGTTCGTGAGGTCCCGGGGATGAGGGCATCGACATTTGAACTCGCTTTGCCCAAGCAAAACATTGTTCAGCCGCCGCAGCTCCATTAACGTCCACCGCTCACTAGCAAAATCGGGGTAACAATTGGGGATGTTTTTCGCCACACAAGGAGGCTCCTGATTGTACTTTGCACTGCACCACGGCCTCCTACCTCCTTCATTATGTTTTGCAATTGACGAATGCTTTTGTTTCTATGTTTACATCACATTCCAACCCATAGTTTCTCACCCGGGATGCTTCCCTTGCTGGTGACTGATTTTTACCAGAGACTATACATACAAAATAGACATGTTTCTAGAAAGTTTTCCATAGGCATAGTCGGCAACCCAAGGCAGACCCCCACGACAAATTGCAATGGCCGTCATGGAGCCCGAGAGCATGAGCTTGACCACATAGGTCTCCCTTAGGGGTTCCCGAACTTCAAGCCGATAAGACGACTCAGAAAACATTTTGTTTTATGAATTTTACGGTTCCACTACACTTGTACTACGTAATCTTTAGGCCAATTGAGGATGGCAGTTTTCAGTAATAGGTGGCAACCCAAGGGACCCCTTCAGGATGTATCCACGGCCTCCAAGCCCCAGACAAATCACGTTGGTGAGCTCTCTGGGATAAGGTGATTGCCATCTGAACTCACTTTGACAAGCCAAAATATTGTCCTGCCGCACCAGCTCCATTAATGTCCGGCGCTCGCCAATAAAATCGGGGTAAAAATTGGGTATGTTTTTCGCCACACAAGGAGGCTGCTGGTTATACTTTGCAGTGCACCACTGCCTCCTACCATCTTTACGCTGCTTTTCACTTCACAAATGCCTTCGTCTGTATCAGTGCATCATTTTTCAACCCAACGTAGCTCATCCGGCATGCTCACTTTGTTTTTCCTAGTTTCAGCAAAGTGGTAATAAAAAAGCAACGTTAGAGGTTTTTTATCAGAATTAAGTAGAAATACTTTCACATTCATGAATAAAACATTCATACCGTCTCATAGAATAAGGCAATCGAATATTAAATATGGTCTATTTCGTGTCTATTGAATGTTTTACCTCTTGGTATGCAAAAAAAACTGTGGGCCCATATGGCATGGTTTAAGTGTTGTCTGATTTTAGGCACGTCACCATAGTCAGTATATGGTTTAGCGATCGTGGTGCTGAAATTAGCCAGCTGTCAATGGAGCCTCATGATGGCAGCCACCCTGGCGTCCAGGCCCAATCAGGCCGTCGCAATGGCAACAGAATGAGGGCCATGTGGCCCTCATTCGGCGCCCTACGCGACCCGACACTGTGTTGTTATGGGCGCAAGGCTTTCTTCATCGCTGCTTGCCATTGTTGCCCGCTGAAGATGTTACCCCAAAGCGAGAAGACAATTTAAAAATATTCCCTCACATCATTCAACATCTTCATAATATCCTCTCGCATCAAGGGGGAATTTCTAGCCCTAACCCGAATTTTACCCCCAAGGGAGAGGATAACTTAAATTTATCCCCTCACATGATACAACATTTTCATCATATCCAGAGTATGCCAATCGACTAAGTGACTCATGGTATTTCCAGAATATGCCAATGGAGTGCAGCATGGTATTTTTCTAGTATCTTACAAAGTACAGTACACTTGGAAATCCTAGGTGTTTTACTTCCCTTGCTATTTTTCCAGTATCTTACAAAGTATGGGAATTTTCTACTCTATAGTATATATATATATAGTATCTATATATCTATATAGTATCTTACAAAGTATCTTGCACTTATAGAAGTACAAACACTAATAAAGTACAAACACAAGTACAAACACTGAAATCCATTTCATTGGCCACTTGTTTTCTGTGTTTTACTTTTTTCGTGTCTTTGACCTTTCCTTTTTTTTCTTTTAGCATGTTGGCATATTCCTAGGAATTTGAGGAAGTTGGGGAGTTGAGTGACGGCAGGCACTAGGCAATGTGTGGTATGTGTCGAATGAATCTATTGTGGTGTTGAATAGTTTGTGTCTTGCATGATTCATTTGCATGGTTTTCGGATGTACCACGGTGAGAAACAGTTGCGTTGAAGCTTGCACATGTACTAAATTTGTGTGTGTACTACCATGAGGGATAACTCTAGGATTTGCCCATGATTTGCCCATGATCGTATTTAATTGTTAATTGTTGCACACATCCTACTCGTCCTTCAACCAATGAGCCGTGCAATGAGCGGTGTTCTCGTGCTTTCGTGTGCATTGCCATCTACACAACCACTATACATGGAGGGCAATGTTCCTTTCCTCATGTTTAGTTTGGTTTGATGTTGGGGAATGGAGGAGCAAGGCTCCAACCATGGTTTCGGTGAGGGAGGTGGACGTAGAATTTTGTTTGATGTTGGGGAACGGAGGAGCACGTAAAGAAGGTCCCTACCAGGACCGGCCCCCGCTGTGCCCCTTCCGCCTGTAATCCCCGCTGACTTGCTCCGCATCAATGCTTGCATTTATCAAAATCCAGGGTCCAAAACCAAAAATATAGAAAATAGAAAATACAATCCTCCTTCAACCCTGAATGGCAACCAGATCCCACAAATCCAACAATAACCCAATTCACAATCCAAATCAGGCTGCGGGCTTTCGTTCAGCACACCGGTATTCCCACGGTGGCGGGCATGTACAAGAATTGCACCAAGGAAGAAAGCCCTGAAATTGGCATATGAACACATATGAAGCAAAGTTGGGGAGAGATGGAAACTTACACAATCACAGCCATAGACCCATCATTCCCTGGACTCAAGACCTTCCCTTGACTCACCAACATGATGCCCTGAACCCAGTCCAATAAGATGGCTAAATGCCATATGTCAAAAGTCAATACACAAACCCCAAAAATGTGTTCACTCCCAAGCCTCTAAATCCTAGCCCAATAGGGGAGGTGGCGTGTCATGGCCCAGAGTGGCACTCAGGACCATGCCCTACCCTGACATAACCTTGGTTGGACTTGGAGTCGAATGGGCTTAGAGAAATGACTTATGAGTTTGAACTCATAACATGTCAAAAAACTGCCAATTCACACCATATTGGCCATATGCACAAAATATGCTCAAAATTGAAGTTACTACTTATCCGAAGGCTCAAAGCATGCATGAAATCGAAGTCTAGTATTCATGGAGGATAGAGACCAAAGGCCAATGCCCATGTACATCCCCATTTCACCCTCGAAACCCCTTCGGATATGGGCGCCACGCACTGCCCAAGTCCGCCCATGATCTTGAGACCAAATCTTGTGATCCTTCGTGCGCCAAGCCAAATGGAGTACGCGATCCGGCATATGGTGGTGTCCAACTCCGAAGCATATGCCAACATATGAACAACATACCATGGTTCGACTCTCCATAGGCTTCTTGCTGTTAGCTGACCAGGTGAGTACACAAAACGCAAAAATGAGCAAAAATTGAGGTCAAAAAGATGAAAATATGACCAAATACAAAGTTGTCATGATAGTATATCTCTATGCTCACCCATGATATCCGCTCATGGTTCAATACACAAATGATTGGAACCATTTGCAAAAAATTCCGCCACTTGGATCCCCAATCGGGCGCATGGAGATACCTTCACCACTAACATCTACATGCCCCATGAAAATGGGAGTGCACCCATGGATCTCTTTGTCAAACATACCATGAGCAATACATACGCGGTAGACTTGGTCTAGCGCTTTGAATTCCACAATTGGGACATGGGCAAAGCCCTTGTCACGTATGGCTCCCCATCTCTTCGGCCACACGAAGATATATAACATGGGCGTGAGCATATCAAACATATACCATGCATATAACAAATACCCTCAAAATGTGGCTCCCACCATGATATGCCATGTCCCTCCATTGACATAACTTCACGTTAAAAATACGTAGGAACCCAAGGAAAGTTGCTATGCAACCCCAACACCCATGCGGCACACTCGAAAGTCGCATTAAAATATTCGGTTGCACGGTCCAAGAGTTATATATCACTTTATACCCTCTTGACCCTTTTCCCTTACTACACCGGGCATGTGCACACACCAAAGGCGTTTGATGCTTCCTAAATTAAGTTGAGACCACGGCAGTTCCAACCCAACCTTCCTTATTCTCATTCCTCACACTCGCGCGTAGATATGGCTCTTCAAAGTGATTCCACGATTCGCTTTTGTTTCCCTTATATCTCCAAGTCAAATGGGTGGCACGTATAAGGGAAACCTGATTCGGGCATAGGGAAAGGAGTATGACCAATCGAAGAAGTCCAAATCAAGTGCGGCGATGTCGAAGTCGAAAATCCGATTTCGACATCACGAA
This sequence comes from Eutreptiella sp. 'Long Island Sound 2002', assembly GCA_964036045.1. Lineage (NCBI taxonomy): Eukaryota > Euglenozoa > Euglenophyceae > Eutreptiales > Eutreptiaceae > Eutreptiella > Eutreptiella sp. 'Long Island Sound 2002'. Next base: position 59,479,100 of record OZ038391.1, read on the forward strand.
AAATTCGGATTAAAGTTTCGAGTGCTTATTTAGAAAAATGCGGAAGCAACGAACCCTTTACAGATGAAATCTGACCCTTCAGAAACGTTTCCGCCAAAATATCTGGAAATAACAGTTAACCAATCGGTTAACGCAAAATCGCGAGCCAACTGACAGTCGCCGATACATTGACCATCAGAACGAAAGGCTGAAAAATTACGGAAACATTATGATAATAAAACCCTGTTGATTCCTGATATTCCGATATATAAATCTCCGCTGGCGGTGCCTCGGTTCTGAATATGGCCGCTCATAGCCGGAATGGCCAAACCTATCACACTATCACATCGGGTTAGATCAGGTGGATGGGAGAGTATGATATCAGCCAATGGCGGCTTGCCGGCACATAGATACACACCCCAAGTGACCCCAAGATGGCCACGGGGGTCCGAACCGGCTTCACTCCCCTTCTCAGAGCGTTGTATCCGCTCGGAAACAAATGAAGAGAGGACGGGAGGACCCCAATGGGCTCCAAACCCCCCCTCCATGTCCCAAGAACACATGGAGGCCCCACACACGTCGTAGGCGTCCCCCATGCCCCAAGGGAGGGGTGAGGACACTGATAATCAGCGCCCTACGCCATATCCGGTCTCCTCTTGATCTACAACATGGACCAAGGGGATCAAAGATAGAAAAACGTCGTCGGTCGACCTAAATAAGTATACCACAATGCAATATATATGTGGAGATCGAGTGAAGGGGGTATATGGCCGATCAAGGCCGAAAAATCCCCGGATGAACGCCCTCACTTGTCTCCCCATTCACAGAAACAAACAAAATGCCAAGGGGGGATCCATTACGGTGCTACAGCAGCAACCAAATGGACCAATACGTCCTTGACATCCAAAGAAATACCCTTTTTCTTTAGGTAGTCCATCCAGACCGTGGTATACCTCGGCACGAAACTGCTCGGAGGCTCCCACGAGTCCCTGGATGCGGCGAATCCCTTCCAACGGACTTTGTAAAGCCTCCCCCCAGGGGTCCCCGGGTCCGGCTTGTCCGCCAGGATCCTCTCCGCGGTGAAATCGTCGTCCTCACCCTCATCGTCCGAGTCCACATCGCCGGCCGTGAACTCGAAGGTGACGGGACGTTCGCTGGGGTCTGGTGCTCGGGGACGAAGCTGGGTATGGTCGCGGTCCAGGATCTTGTTATCCCCCACACGAACCGCATACACATCCTGCCCGACCTTCCGCACGATTACCCCCGGCACATACCAAGATGCCTGCCGATGCCTGGACAGGACATCCTTGTGGTGCCGCTCCACCCACACGGTGTCTTGGAGAGCATACTTCTGGACTTTTCCCTGCTTGAAGTACTAGGCCCTCTTGTCATGCTCGTCCTGAAGTGCCTTGCAGACCTTGGCCGCCGTGTCGTCCGCCTCAGCCATCATTGCGTTCGCATCCCGGGCCACCTTGCCGTGGTTCATCCACTGGAGAGTGCGTGACACTCGATCCCGTAGGAACAGGATGCGATGGGGCGACAGTCCAGTGGGTCCCGGAAGGTCGTGATACGCCTGGAGCACTCTCCACAGCGAGTTATACCAGTTCCGGCCCGGTTCGTCAATGTGCAGCTGGCGGAACTTCTCGAACATCTGTCGCCCGGCCACTTCAGCACGGCCATTCGACCGGCTGTGGTAAGCCACGGTCTTGGCGTGCCGAATCCCCATGTGCTTACACATCGTCTTGAACCACGTCCCCACGAATTGACTGCCCCTATCGCTGCAGATGACAGCTGGGATATCGAAAATCGTCAGCCAATGCCTGATCATGGCATTAGCGACGGTCTTGGCCTGCAGCCCCACTCCATGCTTGTCCTTCTTGTCCTTCTTCTTGCACTTCTTGCCCGGGACTGCCACGATATACCCGCTGTGCCTGTCCACCGCCAGGATGACACAGTCGTAGGTCTCCCCGTCCACGGTGACCTCAGGCATGGCGAATACATCCATGGCCACGGACCGCATAGGGGCCTCCGGTATAGCCGTATACACCGGGTTGCCCGCTGTGGAGTGGTTAGGGCTCTTCGTGGCCCGACACACGGCACAGTCGCTGCAGTACCTATCCAGGATGGCGTAGTACCCCGGAGGGAACTTGAAACGCCACTCCAGGTCCTGCTGCATCTTGTCTCGGCCAGGATGCATGAGCTGGGCGTTGTGCCAATGGTCAATGAGCTCCTCCACTCGGTTCTCGGGCACCAGCAGCTTGTCCTTGAGGAACAACTTGTCGCCGTCCTCGGTCAAGCCCTCGGGCCATTCGTCGTCCGACGGGGCGCTCACGGCATTCCAGTACTTGCTCCAGTGCTCGGATGCCGCGTAGTCATCCGACCAGTCCTCTGTGAGCACCGACCTGACTAGCTCTACAGGGGCCACCATCCATTGCTCGAGGGTTTCCTCTCGAATAGCTTGGACGCGGGCACCCCGGAACTTGGCCAGGTCCGTACGATTTGCCATCACCACAAAGCACTTGACCCCTTCTTGCTCCATGACCTTCTCCATCTCGATGATGCGCTTGGCCTCCTCGGTCTCCTCGGCGTCGCCATGGCTGGATATGTCCATCCACGCCTTGCCCGCGGGGTAGGCCCAGCGACTGAGGCAATCTGCCACAGTGTTGTCCTTCCCCGGGATATACACGACGCTGAGGTCGAACTTGGCGAACGTCTCGTGCCATCGGGCCCTCCTAGCCGCTGGTCCTGAGGGGGTGTCGACATGCTCCTTGTGCCAGCTCTGTAGGGACTGGTGGTCCGTGCAAACCACCACCGGCTGCAGTCCGATGTGGCCAGACCACTTCCTGAGCGCACATACAATGGCGTATGTCTCCTTCTCCCTCGCGGTCCATGTTCGGCGTTGGCCCTCGGCCAGGATCCTGCTCCAAAACGCCACGGGGACATGAGTCCCGTCGTCCCGGACTTGCTCGAGGACTGCCCCCACGGCATAGTCCGAGGCGTCTGTCCGTAGCACGAATCCCTTGTCCGGGTCCACCAGGAACAATGCCAACTGCCCCAGGAGTCGCTCCTTCAGGCGGTTGAACGCCTCCTCAGCCTCAGGGGTCCAGGCAAGCTTCTTCTTGCTCCCCTTCCGGCCATCGAACTTGCCCACTTGCAGCATCTTGTGCAGCGGCCCCGACAGTTCTGCATACATCCGGACATAGCCCGAATAGTAGTTGCAGAACCCCATGAAGGACCGGAGTTCGCTGATGGTCTGGGGCTTCTCCCAGTGGTGCAGGGACGCCAGCTTCCCAGGCATGGGACGGCGTTGCCCGTGACCAACCACGTGACCCGCGAACTCCACTTCCTTCACGAATAGTGAGGCTTTGGTGGGCTTGCACACCATGTTGTGTTTGTCCAACTTGCTGAGCACTCGGCGCAGATCCTTCTCATGCGCGTCGATGAGCTCGTCCTCAGTCATGTTCTCCGTGCCGGACCCGATGATGATGTCATCCACGAAGGGATCGGCACAGTCCCGGACAGGACCGAGTAGGTCCTCCATCATGCGCTGGAAAACGGCGTTGCCATTCTTGGCACCCATAGGCACCACTTTCCACTGCATGGGCCCAAGCGGCGTCGACATCGCTGTGCAGGGCCTGGAGTCCGGGTGTAGCGGCATCTGGTGGTAACCGTGTTTCAGGTCCAACACCGTGAAGATCCGCTTTTTCTGTTGCTTTTGGAGGATGGAGTCGATCAGGGGGAGCGAGTACGAGTCGTGCTCGGTCTGCTCGTTCAAACCTCTGTAATCAACCACCAACCTCCACTCGCCCTTCTCCTTCTTGGGCACGATGAAGGCTGGGCTGGCCCACTCACTGTCGGAGGGTTCGATCCATCCCCGCTCAATGAACTCGGCCAACAGCTTCTTCATGGCCTCGGCCCGATCGCCCTGAAGTTGGTACTCCCGATGACGATAGTTCTTCGGGTTCGGCTTCAGCTTGATCTTCGCTGTACCAAACCTCCCACGATCTGGAGGGTTCTTGTTAGTGACGCCACTGAATAGCCGCGGATAGGCCTTGATCAACCTCTCCTTCAGCTCGGCGACCTTCGGGTTCTCCTGGGCCTCTTCAGCCGCTTGCTTCGGTATAGATACAACCGACCGCACTGCGGTATAGGCCTCTTCTGGATCTGATTCCGACTTCTCCTCGTCCGATATGCCGTCTTCATCGTCGTGGGGAGCTCTTCCCACCGATAATCTTCGAAAATTTGCGGCATCGGGCTGGTGACTGTCGCTATCGGCACCCATTCTTGGAAAATCCCATGTTGGTGGGTCCGACCCAACCGGACCATCGTATTGGTCCGCGATGTGATCCATGACCCTCGCCACGAACTCATCCTTCTCGTACTTGCCGGTGACCAACATCTTGTCATCCCACCAATGCGGAGATGTGACCATGGCTCGCCTCTTCTTGGCTGCCACACGGTCGTGCATCCCCATCCGCATGTAGTTGACGACGTCGTCGATCTCGGCGTGGGACAGGACATCAATGCCATCAATTGGCTGATCCGTCCCCTCCTTGGGCTCAAACATGACCTTCATGGGCACCGCCTCCACCCTACGGATGAATGCTTCATCACCCGTGGGCTGGGCTTGCGCCCCATCCACCAGGAAAGCCTTGGTACCCCACGCTTGACCCGGGGAGGGCATTGATACACCCTTGGCGTCGATGAACAACTCCTCCTCTGGCCCGAATGACATCTCGTTCAGGGTGATGGAGTCCAGCGTCGACTTGAGACCCTCCAGCGGACATGGGGTGGAACCTATGCCGGTTATGACCAGGATCCCCTTCGCCCTATCCGCGATGATCTTCTCCACCGTACGTCTGGTGTTATCCAGGGAGCCATGCCAATACATGGGTCCCCACTCCTTCAAACCCCAATGCCTGTGCCAGGCTGAGTCTCCTCGATGCCAATGCCTCCTACACTTCCGCAGAAGTGGGACATCCCGGGAAGCGAAGACGTCCGTCTCGGGCGCTTCGGCTCCCAGCGTCTGGATCATCCTGTCGTACACCCGCGGCGCCATTCCATACTCCGTGAGCTGAACTCCACGGTCTCCTCTGGACTTGGCACCCACAGCTTGCACCGCTCGGACGATCCGATCCTCTTCCTCAGCGTTCCATTGGGATGACCCGCACGCATAATCCGTGGACAGCCATGTGAGGCATTCATCGTCCTCCCGGACCAGCGTTGCGCGATGGGGAAGGGCTCCAATGGCGTTGGCCACCATGAAATCGTACCCCATGATCATATCCCAATCAGTAATGTCGGCCACATAGAAGTTCCCGGATAGAGTGCTTCTCTTCGCCTGATCAGGGCGGTTCAAGCGCTCATGCTCCCAGAATTCCATACTGATAGTGGCCTCATGGGTGCCACCACCCATAATCTCTCCGTTGGCGACCTTCAGGCGGACCGGTCTCCGGCTGGGCTGCAGGAATTCCTCCTTGAACAACCCTCTCCGGACCAGGCTCACCTGGGCACCCGTATCCACCAACACATCCACCACCTTCTCCTCTCGTCCGCACCGCACTCGCACTTTCAAGTGCAACTGCCGCTCGTCGCCATGGGGTGTATGGACGACTCTCACGGCATGCAACTCTAGCACGTCCGGGTGCATCAGGACTTCAAGGGTATGGTCACGGATGGTGTAGATCTTGGGTTGGTCCTGCCCGTCCACGGGGCTCTCCGTGGTCGCTCCTTCCTTCTTGCCGTGTCCCGTTCCCACATGTACTTCCCTTGGCAGGGCGCTCCAGGGGTTGGGAGTGGCGAAACTCAGTGGTTTTGGCTCTTCCGGAGCCTTCTTCGGCACCCGATGTGCCTTCGCCTTCTCAGGGATTCCACTGATTTTCGGAGGAGAGACCTCCGAGGTCCCACTCCCGTGGGGGCTCCTCTAGACTTGGCTTCCCGCAGCCCCTTCCGGCTGCGATCCGCCAGGACTTTGTCCTCCACTTTGCTGGGCTTTGAGTTCCGCCAACGTCCTCAACATGTCCTCAGCAACCTCCTCGATCGACCTCACTCGTCGGTCTTGGCCAGGTCCACCACCATAGCCTCTTCCTCCGCCTTTTCCTTGGCCTTTGCCTTGGCCCCTTCCCCCGTCTCCGCCCTTCGCCTTCCAGTCGGAAATCCGCTGCTCCTTGGGCTTCTTCTCGGGGTGAGCGGCGAAGTAGGCCTTCTTGTCCGCCTCATACACCTTGCACTGACGGTGGTCGTGTGCATGGTTGTGTCCCTTGCCATAACAGACCCAGCACCCATCGTGCTGAGACCTGTACTCTCGGAACGAGAGCGGTGGGTTCCCGATCCTCCTTGGTCCTTCTCTGTTCTTCCTGGGTCCCACCTGGCTCCATCTGGACCGATCCTGCCCATGGTTCTTCACGTTGTGCGCCACGAACGCGAAGAAATGGGCCTCCTCGTGATCCTCCCGGGACCAGTGGTCTTGGCCACTTCCACTTCCATCCTCCGCGGAGTTGGCCGTGTCCTCCTGGACCTCCCGATGATGGCGGTCGTCTCGGTGTCCTCGTTGTCCATGACCATGCCGATCCTGCACGTGGGCCTCGTTCTTCGCATTGAGCTTCAACTCCACCGTGATGTACTTCACGATCTCGTCCAGGCTCATGCGAGCGAAGATGACTTGCATCTTCAGCGGCTCCCCGCGCCTCCACTCCACGTTGTTGAGGCGCAGCAACCTTTGCCCCATGGAGTCCCCGAATACCTCCACGTACACGGCGTTCTTCAGGCCCAACATCCGGTCGGGTTCGCCCAGGTTCCTCCTGAAGAACTCCATGATACCCGCATGGGTATCCTCCGCCGCCATAATCCTCACAGCCACCCGTCGCTTGGCGCGCTTCTTCTCCTCGTCCTCCACTCTCCTCTTCCAGCTGCCGGGGAGGACGTCCTTCAGCAAGTGGCGGATCTCACTGGCCTCGTTCCAGTCTTCCACCAACTTGAGGCATCTGCGGTACTTCCGCAGATACCGGTTCCACTCCCGGACCCGCAACTCACCGCGGTCCAGCGGCAGTGGAATGGACCACAGGTCCTCCAGCTTCTGGTTTGGAGCGTCCACCCGCTCCTCGTCCTCCAACCACTGGAGGCAGGCCTGCTCCGTCCGGATCAATCCTTCCCGGATCTGATCCCGCAGCTCCTCCTTCAGGTCCTGCGCCAAGCGGTGTGGGAATGTCCGGCACACCCACTTGTCCCGCGGCGCTCCCCGCATCTCGCCGACGACCTCCTCGGCGAAGTCCTCCCAGTCCAGGATGAAGTCATCCAGGTTGGACGGGTTCCCGTCGTAATAGGGGATTTTGATTCCCCTGAGGTCGTCGATCCTGATGGCGTCTCCGACGTCTCCAGCCACCACTCCACCGAGACGGATACCACCTGTGGCCGGGGGGTTTGAGTACACTCCCCGTACATCCCTCTCCTCCATGGAGTGCGGTCCAGTTGGGCCTGAACCCATGGGGTTTGGAATGCGGGAAGGACTTCTTCCATCGGCCGTCCATATCCCCGTATTGGGGTCCTTCGCCCACAGATTTCCGCTTGGATGCCCTCGACCATGTCCGTCGGCCCTTCCCATGGTTTGCCCCTGCGTGGTCTGGTTCTGGATCTCCTCTTCCGCATAAACTGCATAGGTAGTCGTGGATGGCGGTAGATCCTGGGCGGCATGGGACATCTGCACTGTCAGGCTCCTCGGGTCCGTGGCTACGTGCCCTTCCCGCATGGACCCAGCCGGTGCCGTGTGTTCCCCGAGCATTGTTGACTCGCTGAACAGGGGAACATACGGCAGCGCACCCGGGTCAACACGTGGAGGCGCGTAGGGTGCCTCTGCAGGGCCGCCCATGTGTTTCTCCATGGCGCTCCTGAGGGTCTTAACCCGCTCCACCAGCTCCACCGCGGCCGGCTTTGCCGGGAGCTCCGGACCCGAGGCGAGGGGCTGTCGCTCCTCTAGCCTTCTCAGGCGTCCAGACATGTCCTCCACTAAGTGGAGGAGGCTGTCCACCACTTGCTGCTGCTTCTGCAGGGCCAGCTCCAGATTCTCCCGGTACCGGGCCTGATCAGCTCGCAGCTCCTCCATGTGGTTCTCCGCGGCCGACTGGTCGTCCAGGATCCCCGCGACGTCCTCCTCTAGAGCGTCCTTGGCGTTGTCCAGGCGGTCAAGATGATTCACGATGGCGTCCATCCCCATCTTCGGGTACTTGCCCATGAGGAAGGACACGTGCTCGCAGTGGCACGTAGCGTGCTTTCCGCCGGATTCAGCGCATCCCGCGGTTCCCGGCACCTCAGACTCATCGCCCATAGGCGTATCGCCTATGGCGTCCGTCTCTGGGCCCGTGTGCCGGGGCACAGGTGCCGTCCGGGCCCTGGCTGGTCTCTCCAAGCCCTCGGCGTCGTGCTGCAGGGCGGGCTCGGGGGCCGTATGCGCCCTGGCGATCGGCGCGGACATCTCCGGCTCCGAAGGTGGCTCGTGGGCTGTCCGATAGCCCTCGGAGTGCCCCTCGGATTCCCACAGCCTGACCGGGCTGGGGTCCGTGTCCATAGCCCCGGCGTCCCTTGCCGCGGACTTGGGTGACCCGCGCTTCCGGTAGCGCCGGGCCCGTCCTCCACTGCTGCCTGAATGGCAGGCCTCATCAGAGTCCTCCGCGGCGGAGCGGAGGTTGCAAGCCTTTCGGCAGCGACGCTCACACATGGAGACCAGGTCCTCCATGTCACGTCCTCCTCTTCCCGAGTGTCGTTCTTCTCTTCGGGCTTCAACTTCCGGAGTTCGCCATGCTCTTGAACGTCTCCGCTCTTCTATGGCTCCAATCTCCGGCGTGGTCTCCACCGAGTCCACAATACGCACCCGGGGCGTACTTGGGCAGGGCTCATAAGGGCCCAAGTCCCCGGGTCGGCGGTTGGTAGGGGCAGCAGGTAAGCCTCTGCTACCATAAAGAAGGTCCCTACCAGGACCGGCCCCCGCTGTGCCCCTTCCGCCTGTAATCCCCGCTGACTTGCTCCGGATCAATGCTTGCATTTATCAAAATCCAGGGTCCAAAACCAAAAATATAGAAAATAGAAAATACAATCCTCCTTCAACCCTGAATGGCAACCAGATCCCACAAATCCAACGATAACCCAATTCACAATCCAAATCAGGCTGCGGGCTTTCGTTCAGCACACCAGTATTCCCACGGTGGCGGGCATGTACAAGAATTGCACCAAGGAAGAAAGCCCTGAAATTGGCATATGAACACATATGAAGCAAAGTTGGGGAGAGATGGAAACTTACACAATCACAGCCATAGACCCATCATTCCCTGGACTCAAGACCTTCCCTTGACTCACCAACATGATGCCCTGAACCCAGTCCAATAAGATGGCTAAATGCCATATGTCAAAAGTCAATACACAAACCCCAAAAATGTGTTCACTCCCAAGCCTCTAAATCCTAGCCCAATAGGGGAGGTGGCGTGTCATGGCCTAGAGTGGCACTCAGGACCATGCCCTACCCTGACATAACCTTGGTTGGACTTGGAGCCGAATGGGCTTAGAGAAATGACTTATGAGTTTGAACTCATAACATGTCAAAAAACTGCCAATTCACACCATATTGGCCATATGCACAAAATATGCTCAAAATTGAAGTTACTACTTATCCGAAGGCTCAAAGCATGCATGAAATCGAAGTCTAGTATTCATGGAGGATAGAGACCAAAGGCCAATGCCCATGTACATCCCCATTTCACCCTCGAAACCCCTTCGGATATGGGCGCCACGCACTGCCCAAGTCCGCCCATGATCTTGAGACCAAATCTTGTGATCCTTCGTGCGCCAAGCCAAATGGAGTACGCGATCCGGCATATGGTGGTGTTCAACTCCGAAGCATATGCCAACATATGAACAACATACCATGGTTCGACTCTCCATAGGCTTCTTGCTGTTAGCTGACCAGGTGAGTACACAAAACGCAAAAATGAGCAAAAATTGAGGTCAAAAACATGAAAATATGACCAAATACAAAGTTGTCATGATAGTATATCTCTATGCTCACCCATGATATCCGCTCATGGTTCAATACACAAATGATTGGAACCATTTGCGAACAATTCCCCCACTTGGATCCCCAATCGGGCGCATGGAGATACCTTCACCACTAACATCTACATGCCCCATGAAAATGGGAGTGCACCCATGGATCTCTTTGTCAAACATACCATGAGCAATACATACGCGGTAGACTTGGTCTAGCGCTTTGAATTCCACAATTGGGACATGGGCAAAGCCCTTGTCACGTATGGCTCCCCATCTCTTCGGCCACACGAAGATATATAACATGGGCGTGAGCATATCAAACATATACCATGCATATAACAAATACCCTCAAAATGTGGCTCCCACCATGATATGCCATGTCCCTCCATTGACATAACTTCACGTTAAAAATACGTAGGAACCCAAGGAAAGTTGCTATGCAACCCCAACACCCATGCGGCACACTCGAAAGTCGCATTAAAATATTCGGTTGCACGGTCCAAGAGTTATATATCACTTTATACCCTCTTGACCCTTTTCCCTTGCTACACCGGGCATGTGCACACACCAAAGGCGTTTGATGCTTCCTAAATTAAGTTGAGACCACGGCAGTTCCAACCCAACCTTCCTTATTCTCATTCCTCACACTCGCGCGTAGATATGGCTCTTCAAAGTGATTCCACGATTCGCTTTTGTTTCCCTTATATCTCCAAGTCAAATGGGTGGCACGTATAAGGGAAACCTGATTCGGGCATAGGGAAAGGAGTATGACCAATCGAAGAAGTCCAAATCAAGTGCGGCGATGTCGAAGTCGAAAATCCGATTTCGACATCACGAAAAATTTGGATTAAAGTTTCGAGTGCTTATTTAGAAAAATGCGGAAGCAACGAACCCTTTACAGATGAAATCTGACCCTTCAGAAACGTTTCCGCCAAAATATCTGGAAATAACAGTTAACCAATCGGTTAACGCAAAATCGCGAGCCAACTGACAGTCGCCGATACATTGACCATCAGAACGAAAGGCTGAAAAATGACGGAAACATTATGATAATAAAACCCTGTTGATTCCTGATATTCCGATATATAAATCACCGCTGGCGGTGCCTCGGTTCTGAATATGGCCGCTCATAGCCGGAATGGCCAAACCTATCACACTATCACATCGGGTTAGATCAGGTGGATGGGAGAGTATGATATCAGCCAATGGCGGCTTGCCGGCACATAGATACACACCCCAAGTGACCCCAAGATGGCCACGGGGGTCCGAACCGGCTTCACACGGCTCCAACCATGGTGGGGCCGGGGCAAGGGTTGGTGGAAAAAGATTTCATGTTGAGGAATGGAGGAGCAAGGCTCCAACCATGGTGGGGGTGGCAAGTTTAGGTAAAAATTTATTTGATGTTGGGGAATGGAGGAGCAAGGCTCCGTGGAGTTGATGCAACAAGTAGAGTGCCTCATTCCGTGATCGATGCTCCTATTAATGGTATGCACGATGATGCAAAACAAAACATATTTCGTTCCTCGTACAGACCAAAATGTCTGTTGATCATTGACAAGTGCATGAGATCCGGTTGCCCTTGGATTCCGACTTTGGGACACAACCATTGGAAAGGTCAAGGTGTTACCCTTCAATGCTATGCACTTTCGTGTGTACCCTCGTTTTTGGTGTAATTTTTGGGTGGTGGACACAGGTTGGCATGGGGATTAGACGAGCTTACTATGGACCGTTTCTTGTTGAAAGGGTGTGCGCGGCATGTGTTCCATCGAGCATTGGTTCTGAAACCCCAGTGTCCCAGGCACCGAAATATTCCCCAAACGAAGATATGGGGACACGTGGTCAAAGCGTGTTCAATGTCACATGGTTGTTATCATACCATGGATGGAATTTCCACTAAACTTTGCGATTGCCTCTATTCTTTGTCTTCCGCTTCTAGCCGCTTGAACGAGTTGGTGCGTTCAAATTCAGCCATGTGCGACAACACTTCGTCCACTTGCGCTTGGGATTGCCCGTCGACTGCAAAAATAGGAGTTAGAAATCACACTTATCAACTTGATGCCGAAAAAAAGTTATGTCATGGCTTGACCAAGAAGGAAGGAAACCCTCAACCATCTTATCTCTTAGAACACAACTCAGAACCAAGAGGGCATGTGCTTTGGCCCTTGCGCACCATCACGGAACATGCCAAAAACTAGCCAACTTTCAGCAAAGAATGTCGTTATGAATCGTCATGACTTCAAAAAAAAATTGAAAACCCCTAAAAACACTACAAAAGTGAACCAAGCCCGCAGGCAGCAAGCACTGAATCGACTTCGCAGCCTATGTCCATACCCTGCCCCTCCTCGGATCTGCTGATGAAATACAAGTCACTCATCTACGAAGAACCGCCATCTACCTACGTCTTGCTGCAGTGGGGGCGCATGCTTCGTCAACAAACGGAAGCGTTGGTGGAAGCGTCCCTTGAGGTATTCATTCCAGTCGCCACTCGAATCCTCAGCTTACCCTATGGTACCCCATCATGGACAGTAGCACGGGGGACAACTTGGTAGAATGGGAATTCATGTTAGGGAATGGAGGAGCAGGGCTCCAACCATAGTGGAGGTGACATGTCGCCAATATCGGTTTTGTTGAAAAAAAACAAAAAAGCGGCCCACTCACTTCCACACTGCAATTTGAATGTAAGAGAGCCATTGACACTTGGAAAAGTACACTTTAAGAGACCCAAGCCTTTGGCTCCGGTCGAAAAAATTAAGAGACCCGGGTCTACTGTCATAAAATGTCACTTGTGAAATTCGTCTTAAATTTCGTTGAAAATTTCGTGGAAAATTTCGTTGAAAATTTCGTTGAAAATTACGTTGAAAATTACACTTGAAAAGTTTGTCTGATTTCCCCTTGTCCCCAAGAGCCATTTGAGTGGCTGAGCACCATCGGGGAAGCGTGCCCCCTTCACCCATGCGCCCCCCCTTGGACGGCCCCGCTCGCCCACAACCGCACTGCTCCTTCTTCCGTGTCTCTTGGGTGTTGCCATTTTTCAGTGGAATTTTCCAAGTATACTCACCCCCACCATGGTTGGAGCCTTGCTCCTCCATTCCCCAACATCAAATGAAATAGTACCTACACTTGCCACCCCCACCATGGTTAGAGCCTTGCTCATCCATTCCCCA